>CM057337.1:594712755-595312755 GCA_030015575.1 Agapanthus africanus | reverse complement strand
GACTATCGCATATCAGGCCTAGGGGGCGGCAAGCGTCAGTCCCCTAAAAGCGGTATAAGTTGTGTCGGAGTGAAGCCCATTACACCTTGAGAAACTACTGGAACACCTACCAGTAAATCTAGCTTGCCGTGGCCAGGGACCTTGCATAATGGCTCTCCAAACACAGCGCGATATCAACTCCCAATACCGGGAGAGACGAATCCTATCTAACCGCCACTGCCTCCAAGTGCTTCGGGACTGCACCCAACTGCTACCTGTTTGCACGACTCAGTCGAGCCATGGTAGAGTAGCAATCTAAGAACAGTGGGAACACACTCGAGGCGAAGCAGCAGTGTCAAGTCTACGGACTATGCTGTACTCATGTCACCTGGGAACTGTTAACTGACGACGGGTATAATACCAACCAACAGTTCCCTGCGAGTCCAGTCCGGTGTACCCATAACCCAACGAGCAACTGCATACTATCTCCAGTACAACGTACTAATGGCTGTGGGTCAGACCATTTCCCCTGCTGGGACGAGAAGCGTATACACTAGTCTACTCCGGAGTATCTGTAAGTGCACGGAAGCGCCCCGGCCGTCTGAGCGAGGGAAAAATATGGAAACAAAACTTTTTCAATCTAGAAACCGGCGCTACCGCGGACTGTTAACCCGGATCGGACCATTAACCTACTACTAGCAAACTAGAGAAAGGGTAGAGAGCTATACCGAGCGATCCGTGTCCTTCGGTCTTCGGCCACCATCCCGATCTCCTCGCAGCATCACTAATCTCCGGTCTCCTCGTCAGAAAGGCACCACATCGAGAAGTCTTTTTACGGGCTCCCACCTCTGGACCGAGGCAACTCAGACACGAAGTTGGCAAGCCGACGAGTCCAAGAATACTGTATACTAAGTGTAGAATCATTTGTCTCAAGGGGCTGTTGAAGTTGCCATTTTAGATGTGGAGGAGAAATGCAAGCTTTTTGGATGAACTAAGGGATTTTGTGCAAGCAAGAAGGAATCATTTTGCTACTCCAAAATTTTGGACAGCCGCAAAAACTTGTGGCCGGCCTTGCTTATGAGAGGAGGAGGGAGTGGATCAATAATGCAAGAAAGAGATTGATGATAATCATGAAGAATGTCACACCCATTTCCTAATCATATCCCATCACAATCAATCAAGCAATGATGAACAAAAAAGAAGTCAAAGGATGGTAGAACCATCTTGAAACAACAACTTACAAAAACCACCCTCCACTTTGCTAATTTGCACATTTGCAAATAACCCCCTCCACACCAATTTTCAGCCAAAGAAAGATAGAAAGGAAAATGGCCGAAACGAAATGCAAACTGGCAACTTCAAAAAAAACGATCCAGTAATAAATTACAGGAAAACCCCGCGACTGTATATACATACCCGCATTTGTATTCCGACAGAATACAAATGCAATGAGACAAAATCTACACTGTATAATACTAGGATCCGGCTTAAACCAAAGCCCGCTAGTATTATCCGTCCGATCATGATCCGTGCAATACCGCACGTATATGATCGAACCCTACCATATATCCATACGGCCTCTACAGCGTTTCGCCCGAAACTTGAGAAACTGTCTGTGGGGGACTCTAAAGACTCATTAATACTTTGGCTGTGGATTTAACCACTAGCACGTCAAAGGTATTAGCCATACGTAACGGGCTACCAGGTATTGACCAAAAGGGACGTCGATGAGCAAAGTCATTCTGACACCTTACTGAGTCTGTCAGTGATAATATCCGTACAGTCCGGTCCGTTCGTCTATGAGCATCGCATGGCGGGCCTAGGGGGTTGGTAAAAGTCAGACCCCCAAAAGCGGTACAAGTCGTGTCGGAGTGTAGCCCAGAACACCCTGAGATACTACTGGAATACCTACCAGTAAATCTCCTGCCTTGGCCAAGGACTTCATGTAATGGCTCTCCTAAACACAGCGCGACCTCACCCCCAATACCGGGAGAGACGAACCCCTGCTGATCCGCTCACTGCCTCTATGTGGCTCAGGACTGTACCCAACTAAAACCTATTTGCACGACTCCTTTGAGCCGTGGTAAGGTAGTAATCAAAGTACAGTAGGAACTCACACGAGACAAATGACGATCTCAGGTCGATGAACTAACCTGTACTCATGTCACCAGGGAACTGCTATCTGACGCTAGGTATAATACCAACTAGCATGTTCCCGGCGAGTCCTGTCTGGTGTACTCATAACCCAATGAGCACCTGTATACATCTTAGGTGAACCAACTGACACCAGTGGCTTATGAGACCGGCCACCGCCCCTCGTCGGGGTCTCGACTGTATACACTAGTCTACTCTGGAGTATCGATGCCCTATCTCGAAATTCCCACTACTAGGGACCTTTTAAGGATGTGCTTATAGACCCCAGCTCCCACGTATATGATCGCCATCATACTGCTGGCAGTCAAGCAAGAATCCTAGGGGCTCTATCAACGTGCAATAGTGATCAGTAATGTCACCTAAAACAGTACACGATGATAAAGATAAACCAGATAGCATACTATCATCTTGAATAAGACTGTCCTACCGGCATAGGTCCTCCCTCAATCATTGCAATCATGTGCCTGTGATCCAATAATTGACTCTGAGGGCACTATATCCAACAATCTCCCACTTGCACTCAAGGCTAATTATTGTGATGTCGCATACTCACAGCCCGTGTGATACCGAACACCCAACTCCTCTACTAATCAGTCTCACAAAGCCCGTTTGCGAAACTATTGCATTCGAGGAATAGCCTCAGTTAGTGGATCCGCCCTGATGTTTCTTTCTATGTCTCTTTTTATCTCAAGTTTGCGGAGAAAGCTATCTCCCGAAATGAGCAATACCTGTCTTAGAATATGTTTGGATGTCTGGTGGGACCTAGGTCATAAATGAACTCCAAATCCAAACTTCTTAGACTGTATCGTCAACTTAAACCAATCAGTATCCTGCGCCATGCCTCCCTCAGTATCCGCTTGGACCACCTGTCCAAAATACTGCCCCTCATCAGAGGGAAAACTATAACTCTGACAGTCACTCTGTCATCCAGGTCACCTTGGAAGCCTGGAATGATAACTGTCTCCTGAATGAGGCAGTCGTTATCATATCCCTAGAAAATCCACTTATGTTCTAAATCTGCTTCTGAATGTTTCTCCAGGATTGGATCAATATCAACTTATTGCATCTAATGCAAAAACAACATCTGGTGTGGTACTTGACATCTCATGATTGACTCAATTGCCTAAGCAAGTGATCTGCCAATCATGCACATCCCTCTCCCATTTAGTCTGTAAGACACCTTTAGAGAGGGTGACTCCATCACCTGCAGGTACACTACCGTGCCAGGAGTCGTCCATTCTAAAACACCTGTAGAATGCTGTCTAAGTACCCCGATTGGGAAACTACCCAAATCTAGATCTAAAACCAAAGATCTAGTAACCAGAATGTCTGATATCATATCCAAGTTCCATGTGGAGAAACCACTGTGTGACAACCAAAGTATAACCGATCGTAGTATAGGAATTTCACTTCCTACTCTGTATATGTCATCCAAATACCAGGACATCACACCCTACTACCTTCTTAACAGATCCATCCCCTATTCTGACGAATTCAAACCTATGACTGTCACATCAGAAATAGATGATCTATCTCCGCTATATCTGCTTTAGTCTATAAATAGACATAAGCTACTTGTCCACTATGCTTCCGCTGCTCCCACTGACTACGACAACCCTCTGGCAGAGTCATATACACGTGCAATTCTAAAGCTAGTTTAGAACGACGCTATACCCATCCTCCTGCCGGGTCTCACAGTCTGGAACAACAGTAGTGTCAAGTCTGGGTAAACAAGAACCTCTCTGTCACCGTCCTTGAGGCTACCGGAGTATCTCTCGGGTGCCTGAGGTTACCCACCATATATGTGAAGTGGCCAATAGAATGTCAAACCAGATTGAATCTTTAGGTTCTTATCAAATTTTCAGTAATCGTTTGCGGTTCTGGAATCACTTCCAGTTCTACCATACTCCCACTACTGTTTTCTAAAAAAATCCATTTTTATTAAAACTGTGGCGAGTCAAGAACAATATCACTATTGATCTTCCAGATGGTAGAAAGTCAACCCTCGTCATAGCCCGGGTCAACCCACAAACAGCTATTACAGAAACGTGCCTTGAGTTATCCAGAGTCTGGTTTTAAGCATAAGCCGGACAACTCCCCGTACCTTAACATTGTTAAGATATGAACTATTCTATATCCAATATAGAAACAGAGGCACTGATTTAATTGGAACTAGATTCAAATCATGCAGCTGTCTCCAGTGCATGTCAACTAAATGGAAAAAGGCCGATCAGTATTACTCAACTTAGGAATGCTTCCAATTATGAGTAACCTGAAAGAGAAACAAGTTCTCATAATCATTACTATCAACTGAATACCATACACAAGTATCTACATCTTCGATCACCTTGAAGAATCCTGATACCTGCAATACCTGGTTCTCTACTTTTTTCTTATACCTATAACTTCTCAAAACTTAGACCTTGTGTTTTTTACGAAACACATGTCTAAGAACTAGAGAAGTCACAAGTAAACAGAATATGGTACGAGTACCAATCCCTCTGTCGTAATGGACACTGGACAACATACAATACTCTGTATAAGTCCCCTGAGTCTAATAACTCATTCCCTGTGTGTCGTAGGTTGAAAACTGTACTTATGGTTAAGAAGAATTACACCGCTGTTTAATGCTCCTTACCTAACCATCAACTGATATAGGTAAATGTCAAAGACATAATTTCAAAAAGTTATATCTCACTTCATAAAAAATGAACGTACAGATATATCAATTTGAAATTGGTGCATAACAACGGATATTCAAAACCAAATATTTGCCATCCGGCAAACAACCCAGGCGATTTCCTCAAATATCACCAATTACAACGAATCCCGATATAATGAGGATGATCACCCAATTCCTAATAATTTACTCCCACTCATCATCTGTAAAACCATACAGATGTGAGAATCAAACCTGGTAAATACATACCCTGGAGCAAGTGCTAATTGGGAAATCAGTTTTCTTTTAACAGTACACAGTGAAACTGAAACATTGAAATGTTTCGTAGGGGTATCCGGGTATTCCTAGTAATGCCTCTTCCATTATCCAGATTCACAATTGTAACCGTATATTTCTTTGCCATATCTCCAAATCCCTTTATATGTTTTTAATCATTACCTTCTGTACACCCTCTTAGGCTAAATGGTTTTCTTCCTTCCCTACCGTTCGGCACCAGCCTATGGTTTGGAAGAAGATTATCCAATAAGCATAATGGGTGTACTGTCCTAATCCTAAGAGCACTCGCAACCCGAGAGAAGGTAAAGATAAAAGACAACTGAATAAAACCTTATTCCTATTTCTCCTGAACCAGAATCCATCCCTGAACTGGAACAAGTTCCTTTCGAGTTCGTATATAACCATACGATGGAATATCCAATAAACTGTGGACCTTCGTAGTGATACGGAGTGTTCTGGAGAAATACAAAGGTGATGTAGGATTGGCGAAAAAATACTTGGTTTGGTCGTGAATAGCAGTCGCAATTTACTTTGCCCTCTTACTAATCCCTTTATTTGTCTTTACTTAATAACTTCTGTACATCTTTTAGGCTAAATAGTTTTCTTCATTCCCTACCGTTCGGCACCTGCCTATGGTTTGGAAGAAGACTATCCGATTAGCATAATAGGTGTACCGTCCTAATCCAAGGAGCACTCGCAACCTGAGAGAAGGTAAAAGGAAAAGACAACTGAATAGTCCTATTCGTTTTCTCCAGAACCATAAACCATCCTCGAATAAATTCCTTCGAGTTCGTATATAACCATACGATGGTTTTATCCAATGGAAGTGTATGTTTGTAGTAATACGGGGTGTTCTGGAGAAAAGGGTAAAAGTAGGAGTGGCAATGAGGTATGCAACTCTGACAATCCAAAAGCCAGTGTTTAAGAAGGTTCGGTCAACTTGGTCACTGAGTCATAGTCAAGGGCCGGGTCATGGTCACTGCCAAAGAGAGAGAGAAAAGAAATACTCAGCATGCACTCTAACGTAGATCAGAATGGTTATCATTTTATCTAATCAGGAAACCTCCCACTGTAACGTCAAATTCTCCTCCAAACCTGAAAGAAGAATTAGTCGGGATCACCCGAGGAGTAAACCAACTCATCAGTGGGAATCGGGATCCAACTATCATCGCATGATATCGTGATGGAATCCACTCACGTTATCACACTCCAGAAGGTATACGCATATCTGGCAAGTTTCAATTTCTTTAGAAACTCCCGATGTGATTTTTTTGCCCCATGCTCTTATAACCTTGACTTTGGCCAATAAATCATAAGTCACATGTCAAGTTCTACCTGTCATTTTCCAGGTTGATTTGAACCCACCCGTACCTACCCTTGACTTTGGCCAACAAGGCAGTACGACTGTCCCAAACCAACGCATCTATCTATGCAACAGAAAAGTAACAAATAGCTACCATACACTATGCCTTGACTTTGGCCAACAAACATAGTATGAATACTACATGCTACGCATCTGAAATGACGAAGGGCTACGAATGGTTTTTGGCGAAAAACCTTTAACATAATGAACTTGATATCGTTGAAGGAACCGGATAGCTTTTATAAAAATATAGTGGCGAAAACCTTTGCTAAAGAGATCACTCCCGGTGAAGGGATCTCGGCTCTTTCCCCGTAGAATGAGGTGCAGGATATTCCAACTGAATACCACGATGCAAAGCAAAAGTAATCGACTATAGTGAAGTTATTGCCCTGACGCAAACTTCTGTCCAAGGGGTCACTCCCGATGAAGGGATCTCGGCCCTTGCCTCGTCGACTGAGGTGCTGGATATTCATAACCAAATACCACTGTGCAAAACAAAAGAGAACATCCTTGCAATAACAGCTTTTTTTTTTGAAAAATGTTCCAACAACATCAGAATAGGTTTTTTTAGCTTGCATTGATCCAAATCAACGCAGTCCCATCAATTGATCACACCAATAAAGAACGAAAATAATGATGTACCTATATGCCATCCGCATTCGCCACCGGGTCCCGTCATCACCCGTTAGGTTACTTAACTAAAGACAGAGCGGGTACTGGACTAGCGCGGATGCAAAACATATACAACATCTACTAGTATATATATCAATATATAATATTCGCTCAAGGCGTGATAAAATGCAACATCACAGAAATGTAATAAGCATTACAGAACAATACAGATATCTGGGGTCCCCGGGTTTCATAGAGCCACTACTGAAACCCGACGTTCCCCTGGTCGTGTGGATAGCCTGTGCAATGAAATCCTAGACCACTACGGGCACGGCAAGTTACCCGCCAAAACCTGAAGCGAGGTAGCCCCCTTCAACAATGTGAATGGACCACCCAGCACTTAACAGAATCCGGTAACTTGTGCATCCCTCCTTGGGTCAACCTGTACCCCCTACGAGTGCGGCGAATAGCCCACCAATTCTAGAGTAAAGCCCCCTCTGTCTCAAAGCCATGAGATGCGGGCCCGTTGCCCTCTAGAACCCGGCTACCCGTGCACCCCTCCGCGGGGTAATCCTAGTACAGAAAGTAAAATATACAACGGGTACATCGACCTCAGCCCGGTCGTGCCCCAAAAGAATAATATACAAACAGGCAGTGACAGCAGTCTACATGTCGGACGCTCGCCCTGCAATATCAAATGTACATATACAACCAAACTGCACTACCATTGCATCTAGGCTATCCATCACGACAAATCCGCAACATCACAGCACAACATAAAATATCAACGTGAATGTCACGTTCGCAAATCCGTCTAAAAGAACTATAGTAATTAGACAGGATTTACAGATCAAATGACATTCACGGTCGCAGATATAATGTAAATACTGTGAACTAACATGTTTAAAATTTTCGATCGACAAAAATTCCCGAAGTGGGCCCCAAGTTCAATACTCAGTACACAAAATAAATCTGGACCCAAACAGAATATACCAAAACCCCCAATTCCAACACAGAGACCTACTAAAGAAATTTGGTGCATTGTGGCTACAGTATGGCAGCGGATCCGCGGCCAAAACGTGGTTACGGCCGCGGATCCACCGCGATACAGTAAAATCAGCTGACCAAATTTCTTCAGTTCTCTTGAAAAAGCCTGCACATATTTCTGCAATATACCAAATAATTTTTCGAGCACAAATAAAAATCGACAGAAAGTGCATATTTGAAACTGTGGTTTTCAGAAATTTCGTTCGATCGAGTTTTTAAACACGTTAAAGCAAGCTAGACTAGGTTAATGGCGTGGCTCTGATACCATGTAAGTGCACGGCAGCGCCCCGGCCGTCTAAACGAGGCAAAAATGCGGAAACAAAACTTTTTTAATCTAGAAACCGGCGCTACCGCGGACTGTTAACCCGGATCGGACCATTAACCTACTACTAGCAAACTAGAGAAAGGGTAGAGAGCTATACCGAGCGATCCATGTCCTTCGGTCTTCGGCCACCATCCCGATCTCCTCGCGGCATCACTGATCTCCGGTCTCCTCGTCAGAAAGGCACCACATCGAGAAGTCTTTTTACGGGCTCCCACCTCTGGACCGAGGCAACTCGGACACGAATTTGGCAAGCCGACGTGTCCAAGAATACTATACACTAAGTGTAGAATCATTTGTCTCAAGGGGTTGTTGAAGTTGCCATTTTAGATATGGAGGAGAAATGCAAGCTTTTTGGATGAACTAAGGGATTTTGTGCAAGAAAGAAGGAACCATTTTGCTACTCCAAAATTTTGGACAGCCCCAAAAACTTGTGGCCGGCCTTGCTTATGAGAGGAGGAGGGAGTGGATCAATAATGCAAGAAAGAGAATGATGATAATCATGAAGAATGTCACACCCATTTCCTAATCATATCCCATCACAATCAATCAAGAAATGATGAACAAAAAAGAAGTCAAAGGATGGTAGAACCATCATGAAACAACAACTTACAAAAACCACCCTCCACTTTGCTAATTTGCTTATTTGCAAATAACCCCCTCCACACCAATTTTCAGCCAAAGAAAGATAGAAAGGAAAATGGCCGAAACGAAATGCAAACTGGCAACTTCAAAAAACGATCCGGTAATAAATTACAGGAAAACCCCGCGACTGTATATACATACCCGCATTTGTATTCCGACCGAATACAAATGCAATGAGACAAAATCTACACTGTATAATACTAGGATCCGGCTTAAACCAAAGCCCACTAGTATTATCCGTCCGATCATGATCCGTGCAATACCGCACGTATATGATCAAACCCTGCCATATATCCATACGGCCTCTACAGCGTTTCGCCCGAAACTTGAGAAACTGTCTATGGGGGACTCTAAAGACTCGTCAATACTTTGGATGTGGATTTAACCACTAGCACGTCAGAGGTATAAGCCATACGTAACGGGCTACCAAGTTTTGATCAAAAGGGACGTCGATGAGCGAAGTCATCCTGACACCCTACTGAGCCTGTCAGTGATAATATCCGCACAGTCCGGTCCGTTCGTCTATGAGTATCGCATGGCGGGCCTAAGGGGGTTGGTAAAAGTCAAACCCCCAAAAGCGGTACAAGTCGTGTCAGAGTGTATCCCAGAACACCCTGAGATACTACTGGAATACCTATCAGTAAATCTCCTGCCTTGGCTAAGGACTTCGTGTAATGGCTCTCCTAGACACAGCACGACCTCACCCCCAATACCGGGAGAGACGAACCCCAGCCGATCCGCTCACTGTCTCCATGTGGCTCAGGACTGTACCCAACTAAAACCTGTTTGCACGACTCCTTTGAGGCATGGTAGGGTAGTAATCAAAGTACAGTGGGAACTCACACAAGACAAATGACGATCTCAGGTCGATAAACTAACATGTACACATGTCACCAAGAAACTGCTATCTGACGCTAGGTATAATACCAACTAGCATGTTCCCGGCGAGTCATGTCCGGTGTACTCATAACCCAATGAGCACCTGTATACATCTTAGGTGAACCAACTGACGCCGGTGGCTTGTGAGACCGGCCACCGTCTCTCGTCGGGGTCTCGACTGTATACACTAGTCTACTCTGGAGTATCGATGCCCTGTCTCGAAACTCCCACGACTCGGGACCTTTTAAGGATGTGCTTATAGACCCCAGCTCCCACGTATATGATCGCCATTATACTGCTGGCAGTCAAGCAAGAATCCTAGGGGCTCTATCAATATGCAATAGTGATCAGTAATGTCACCTAAAGCAGTACACGATGATAAAGATAAACCAGATAGCATACTATCATCTTGAGTAAGACTGTCCTACCGGAATAGGTCCTCCCTCAATCATTGCAATCACGTGCCTGTGATCCAATAATTGACTCTGAGGGCACTATATCCAACAGTATCGATGCCATGTCTCGATAATCCTACGACTAGGGGCCTGAAAAAGGATGTGCTTGTAGACTACCCAGCCCCCACTAGTGTGACTGCTATCACAACACTG
Organism: Agapanthus africanus; assembly: GCA_030015575.1. Taxonomy (NCBI): domain Eukaryota; kingdom Viridiplantae; phylum Streptophyta; class Magnoliopsida; order Asparagales; family Amaryllidaceae; genus Agapanthus; species Agapanthus africanus. Next base: position 595,302,190 of record CM057337.1, on the reverse strand, counting down.
GTAGTCAAGCAAGATCTTAAGGGCTCTATCAATATGTATTCGCGATATGATAAAAGAAACATATACACATATTAAGATAGATATAAACCGAGTTGTATACTGCTATGTTGAGCAAGACTGTTAATACAACTGTGAATATTCTAAGCTTCCATTAAGTAATATACAAGCTAGTATGATACAATAATGGCCCCTAGGGCATATACACTAACAAAACCAACAAAGGCAAATGATGATTCGCTCCCAGAAACAATCCAGTGGTAGCGATACTGATGCCTAAATAGGTGTCAAACCCTAAGTCCTCTCAAAGCAAATGATGATTCGTTCCTGGCAATATTCCAGTGACAGCGATGCTGATGCCAGGATTGGTATCATATTTCAAATCCCTTAAAAAATAGCCGAAATGATAGGGCAACTTGTTAGTAATATGTGTGCCCTAGAGGCCATTATTGATGATATAGTGAATGCTTGGACATATATATAGAGGACTTCCTTGCTCGACATGATAGTATGCTATCAGGTTACCTTTATCTTAACATGTAGACTGGTATTTATACTGTATGTCTCTTCCATGTTGATAAAGCTCTTAGGATATGTACTTGACTACCAGGATTATGATAAAATCATACTAGTAGGGCCAGGGTGGTCCAAAAGTACATCTTTTAATCAGTTCCTAGTCGAGGAAATATCGAGACTAGGGCATCAATATTCCAGAGTAGACTAGTGTGTATGTTTCTTGTCCCTTAGAGGGCGATGGTTGATCCCACAACCATTGATGTGTGACATCAAAGATTGTACACAGGTGCTCATTAGAGAATGGGTACACCGAACAGACTCGCCGAGGACTCCTAGTTGGTAGTATACCTATCGTCAAATAGCAGTCCTCTGGTGACACTGGTAAATGTTAGTCTGTAGACCCGAGATTGTCATAGAGTCTTGTGAGGCTCCCACTGTGCTTTGATTTCCTCCCTACCACGCTCAAGAGGATTTGTGCAAACACGTGGGTTTTGGGTACAGTCCCGAGTCACATGGAGGCAATGAGCGATAGGAGGGGTTTCGTCTCTACCGATATTGGGGGTTGATGTTGCGTTATGCTCGATTGGCTATAACTGGAAGTCCCTGGCCAGGGCTGGTGCTGAGATTTACTGATAAGTGTTATCAGAAGTTTCTCAAACCGTTATAGGCCAGAAATCGGCATGACTTATCACGTTACTGGGGTCTGACGTTTACCACCTTTAGACATGATATGAGACATATTAGACAAAGAGACCAGACTGTACGGTAGTGTTACTAATAGGCATCATAGAGAGAATGGACAAGCTTGCTTGTTGATCTTCATATCGCTTAATACCCGGGTAGCTGTTACGTCCAGCTAGTACCACTGACGGCTTATAGGTGACTGATGTGATCATCACCTACTGCTGGCATGTTGACGAGTCTTTAGAGCCCCACACAGAAGTTTCTTGGTTCAAGCGAAACGAAGTAGGACACATATGTGATATGTGTGTGGGCCTGATTAAATACGTGTATGCGATACCGTATTGTAATCTGGCAGTTATCTGTTATCAAGTTAGGTTATATGTGATATAACCAGATGATCGAATCAAGTGTTGATTTGATAATTTGATACTCAGGTAAATGATATTAGTCGGTCATATGTGATATAACCGAATTATTAAATCAAGTGTTGATTTAATAATGTGATATATATTATATGTGATATAATTATATCTTAACTAATATCATTAGCTCACTAATTATTCTTCCATTATATATATATATTAATATATATATATATATAATAATGAAGCATGGCTTGAATTTCTATTTTTGAGAAAAATAGAAATGAGGTGGAAAATGAGAACATGGTTTCAAGCATGGGCTTTATGTTATTTTATTCATCTTGACTCACTATTCAAGCATGGTTGCAATTTTATATTGCTAATTTCCATGCTTGAATGAGTGGGGGTCAAGAGTTGCCATTGATTCTTCATCCCATTCAACACTTAGCCATATTTTCTTTAGTTTCTCCTATGGTTGCTCTCCAGCTTCTTACTCTTCCTCCTTATCATGGTTCAAGTTTCAATCCTCACATGTGATGTGAACCATGAAGCTTGAACACAAAATTGTGAGCTTTAAAATCCCCTACTTCACCATCCTACACTTGACTAGCGATCGAGTTTAGCGTGATTCCTACGCTAAAGAGTTTAGTATAGAGATAGCTTGAGTTGGAGGGAGTTCGCGTGGATCATCTTCGGCACGAAGGTCAACGGAGGATACTCGTTCAAAGCCTCAAGTGGAGCCTAGTGGAGTCGCGGGACTACTACATGGAGCATGTGAAGTGAAGGACTCAATCTACGAGGTTATAGCCATCTTTCACTTCTTATAGTTTAGTAGATATCAAATTAAAACCCTAATCAACTAGTTAAAGATCTTGTTTAGTCTACCTTAACACCTATAAAAATTTGAATTTGGCTGCTTGATGTCACTTGGACCTCATGGTGGTGCTAGGGTAGACTTTCATGGTATCTGAGCCTAAGCTAGAAGATTAGACGATGTAATTAGAATCACGAAACCGAAAAACTCCGAAACACCGAAACCCAAGATCACAGTTTCTGTCAATTTTAAAACGATCTGTAAAAATTATTTAAACAACTGCAGAATGTTGTATGTGATACAACTAGAACACTGGAGAAATTATAGGCCAAAACATCTAAAATGACCCGGCGAGAACCCTCTAAAAACCGGACTCACCGGTTTTATGTTCTCCGTTTTGGCTTGAAATTTTTGTGTGTTCTGTGGACTTAATTTTGGGGTTTCAGGTACTGTTTGATTATTCCAAAATTTCATGAGATGTTAATTTGGAAAAGGGCAAATACGGAGTGTTTGGTAATCGTCATTATTGCATCGTTTCGGGTTTAAGTTTGATATGGATGCAGTAATGAGGATCCACATTTAATTGGTTTTGAGAAAACTAGTTAGAGTTTATAAATCTAGCGTTTTAGTCTTGGTTGATCGATTGCCACAAAGTTTTGATTCGGATCGAAACTCCGTCGCAATCATGTATCGTACGCGAATACTCGCCGAATAACTTTACTAGATAGCCTCGTCCTATTGCCCCAACCAAGTGACTGTAGGAGAACCCCGTTGCCAATAGCACTCACTCGGGTGCTCGCGTCCACGGTGTTCCACCTAAGTGCACTTGGTCGACGGCATCGGGGGTGCGTCCATCTACTATAGGTTCCGACGCGTATTCGATCAGGTAGTCGGGAATCTTGTTGAATTACCCGACTAAATTATTGAAACGAGTTTTTGATATGAGACTAAAATGCGGGGTTTATAAAGTTAGGCATGGAATTCGGAATATGAGATATTCCAGGTTTATGATGTCTAAGGAAATGCGGATTCTAATTATTGCAGTTTTTCATTTCTTTTCTGCGACCGTAAGTGTAATATGTAGGGTATCCCAAATCTCGTTGTTATATGTCAAAAGAATTTGGGATATGCATATTTGCTTACGTTGATGATATATTATATCATGTGTTGCTGGTGATATGTTTTATTGGATCGTCGTGATTGAATAGCCGAGGGTTTTATGTGAGATGAGAGTTTTTCAATTTTCACTCATGTAAAATTTGTATGTAATATTCTTTTATTGGGGCACATCTGGATTGAGGATGATGTCACCGCTGTTGTATATTATTTAGTTTACCGCATTAGGATAGACCCAAGGTGGAGAGCACAAGTAACCGGGTTCTAGGGTCTAGTGGAAGACCATCTCAAGGAGTTAAGACCGCGTCTCCTAACTCTAGAATTGGTAGGGTTACTTGCCGCTCTCGTAGGGGTCTATGGGATGTGGGTTTGGCTATTCATCACGACCGTAGAATCCATATTTTACATTACTGGATAAATTTAAAACACGGAAATCCTAGTATATCCAATATTTCATATGTTGCTTTTGCTGCTTGGTTCTGTGATATGATCATATAACTGCGTAAGACGAATGTTGTATTATATATATGATATATAATAAACGTTGCTTATGTTTTGCACCCGCTCTAGTCCAGCCCCCACTCTGCAGGTAGTTAAGTAACCTAACGGTGCATGACGGGGCCCAGTGGTGAATGCGGATGGCATAAGCGTACGTTCTATTATCGTTTCACTTTTCTGTAACGTTTAGGAAACATTAAATGATGGGACTTCATTAATGAGATTAATGAAAAGAAAGAAACCTAAAGATGTTATAGAATCAAATTTTCAAAAAGGATAGCTCTAGTTTTTTGCTTTGCATAGAGGTATTCCTTGATGAATATCCAGCACCTCATTCGATGAGGAAAGAGCCGAGACCCCTTCACCGGGAGTGACCTCTTTAGCGAAACTAGCAAATGCTACAACTCACTTGGTTTTGTTTTTGATAGCTTCTCTAGTTCTTGCTTTCCATAGTAGTATTCCTGAATATCCCGCACCTCATTCGATGAGGAATGAGCCAAGATCCCTTCACCGGGAGTGGCCTCTTTAGCGAAACTAGCAAAAGCCTCAAAAACACTCCTTTTCAAAATCATTAGATTCTACAACGATATCAAGTTCATTACGCTCATGGTTTTCTTAAAAACCTGCGTAGCCCTCCGTCATTTCAGATAAGTACTATTTTAGTATTCGTGCTACGTTTGTTGGCCTTCGTCAAGGCATGGTGTGCGGTAGCTGATTAGTGCTTATCTGCTAGCATGTGATACGATTGGATTAGGATAGTCGTACGAATTTGTTGGCCTTCGTCAAGGGTTGTGCGAGTGGGTTTAATTCAATCAAGAAATGAATGGGTTGAACTTGACTAGCAACCTATGGTTTGTTTTCCTTTGTCAAGGTCATAGGAAGTTAGGGGTAAAAACCATTATCGGGAATTTCAAGTGTTGAAATTTTCAATGAGATTGTATACCTTCTATATGATAGTTGGATCCCGATACCCACTGCGAGTAAGAGTTACTCCTGAGAGAGTTTTGCATTTTACAATTAGCTAATCCAGTAAATGTCTAGAAAGGTGTGAACGAGGTTATGCCTCTAGGGAAACGAGATTTATTTTAATTAGGTCCGTGCGAAAGCACGGGAAACCTCTCTCGGAGTACCGATACCTGCCTGGCCGAACGATTGGCGAACCTGTAGGGTGTAATTAATCCCGGCTAATCTTACCTTTTAGGGTTTGAAGGAAGATTTGATAAAAACAGTGGGAGCCATCCTGATTAGATAAAATAACCAATCTAATTTTGCAAAGAGCGCACGCAAAGTGATTATCCTTCTCTCTCTCCTTGTAGCGACCAATGAAATGCCTTAATCAAGATAATAATAATGGACGTTTTGATCGAACCTACTTATTATACTGGGCTAGGTTCCGCTCTATCTTATGATTGTCATAAGTCTGAGCAAGGAATAGGGGAATATCCGGATTCCCACGCCACCCAAACGAAGAAAAAGCATGTTGATGCATTGTTTTCGGGTGTGTTCGTTACCAAGAACTGTTTCTCAGTTTACTCTACGACCTGGATATTGGATACCGGATTAGGATCCCCCATATATAATTTGTTACATGGGCTAAAAACAAATAGAGAACTGGGAAAGGGTGATATGTCTCTAGTAGTACAGATGGTGCAATTGTTGCAGCCAAAGTAATTGGCAAATATCACCTAGTATTACCAACTGGTAATACAATAATTCTGAGGGGCTGTTATTTCGTACCAATAATATTGTGAATATTTTCCTAAATCAAGTGTTGATTGGGTAAGGTATGTTGTATAACAGTGTACACGTTCTGAATCAAACTGTAGTTCTAAACGTACATAACACACATAAGAGGAACAGTTCAGAAATGAACGATATCTTCTTGAGGCATTGTAGACTAGGTCATGTCGATGAGACAAGACGAGCCAAAGTTCCATTAGGATGCATATTTGAATCTGTTCGAATTTACATCTTATGAAACTTTCCAGTCATGTCTCAAAGACCAAGGTGATCAAATCTCCATTTACTGGAAACGGAGAAAGAGCTACTGAACTCTTAGACAGATACATAGTGATGCATGCGGTCCTATGTCTACATATGCCAGGGATGGTTCCGCGTACTTTATTTACTGATGTTCTCTCAAGATACGGACATGTATTCTTATTGAAACACAAATTTGAATCTTTTAAGAATTTCAAGGAATATAAGTACGAAGATGAGAACCAGATGGGTAAAGGTATTCAAGTCCTTCGATATGATCGAGGAAGAAAATACTTGAGCATGGAATTCCGGGATTATTTAAAAGAGAATGAAATTCTCTCTCAGCTTACTCCTCAGTATACACCACAGCACAACGGTATATCGGGGTGGAGGAATCGCATCCTATGAGATATGGTTCTCTCTATGATGAGTACTGCTGAGTTACCTATTTTCTTTTAGGGAAAGGCACTTGAGAAAATCGCATACCTATTGAATAGAGTTCCGACCAAATTTATTGCCTACCACTCTATATGAGATATGGAATGGGAAGAGATCATTTCTTAAACGAGTTAAGATATGGGTTGTCCGGCCTATGGTGAAAAGAATAATCCGGACAAGCTTGAGGCAAGGTCAGTTCTGTGCAATTTTGTAGGATATCCCAAACATTCGCGAGGGTATATCTTCTACCATACTGAGGAACAAAAGGTGTTTTGTTTCTCAACATGCCCATTTTTAGAAAAGGAATTTCTTGTGGAAGAAATTAGTGGCGATGAGGTGGAACTGGAAGAAGTTCCAGCAAAGCAAACTATAACTGACAATTTGGTGGAACCGGAGGATTCAATAGTCCCTGACGAACCACAGCCACTCCGCAGATCTAGTAGGGTTCCTCATCCACCAGAGAGATACTACGGTTTTCTCATAGACGGTGAGAGCGAGGATTGCATCATGGAAATGATGACCCAACTAGTTTCGAGCAGGCCATCACGAGTGGGGACTCTGTGAAATGGCTGGATGCTATGCGATCTGAGATGGAATCCATGTACACCAACAAAGTGTTGACTTTAGAAGTTGCTCCTGAAGGGGTAAAACCATCGAGAGCAAGAGGATATTTGAGAAAGATAATTTGGTGTAGATGGAAAAGTTAAGACTTTCAAAGCTAGACTTGTAGCAAAAGGTTTCGTCAATGACCATATGTCGACTATGATGAAACTGTTTCTCCTGTCGCTATGCTTAAGTCCATCAGGGCCCTACTTGCCATTGCTGCATACCATGACTACGAAATATGGCAGATTGCACCTCAAAACCGCTTTTCTAAATGGTGATTTAGAAGAGAGCGAGTATATGACACTGCCAGAGGTCTTCGTAGACAGTGGGAGCAGCGGAAGCATATGCTAGCTGCTTAAATCTATCTACGGGTTAAAGCAGGCATCGCGGAGATGGAACATCTGTTTTGATGAAGTTGTCAAAGAGTTTGACTTCATCAAAAAGGTAGATGAACCATGTATAAATAAGAAGGTTGTAGAGAATATGGTTGTCTTCCTCGTATTGTACGTGGATGACATACTCTTGATAGGAAACGATGTTCCAATGCTACACCCGGTCAAACTCCTCTTATCACACAAGTTCTCCATGAAAGATCTAACTGATGCCTTCTACATCCTGGGGATATAGATCTTTAGAGATAAATCTAAATAGATTTGGGATTGTCCCAATCCAGGTACATAGACACCATGCTAAAGGGGTTTAGTATGGATGATTATAAGCGTGGTAATGTACCCGCTTGTTCAGGAATCACTCTCTCCAAAGAGATGTCTCTCGAGGCTGATTTGGAGAGGGCTCGCATGCAAGGAATGCCGTATACTTTGGAAGACGGGTCAATCATGTATGCGATATTATGTACCAGACCAGATATAGCTTACTCACTAGGTGGAGTAAGTATCGAAAAGATCTTTGGGAAAACCACTGGACAACTGTGAAGAACATTCTTAAGTGCTTGAGAAGGACTAATGAGATGATCTTGGTGTATGGTAACGGTGAACTCCAGATGGAGTCCTTTACCGATTTGAGCTTCCAGAGTGATAAGGACGACTGAAAGTTAGTCTCGGGTTTTGTCTTCACCCTCAGTGGAGGGACGGTATGTTGGAAAGGTTCCAAGCTATATACCGTAGCAGACACATTGATAGAGGCTAATTACATCGCTACCAACGATGCTGCCAAAGAGGTTGTCTGGATGAAAAAGTTCATAGGATGAACTTGGTTCTTACCATTGAGCATCCAATACCTGTGTATTGTGATGACTATGGAGTAGTGGCTTTGGCCTAGGAACCCCGGTGCCGTTAGCGATCCAGAAATATTCTTAGACAGTATCACCTGATCAGGGAGATATTTGATCTCTGGGAGATCGATGTTAGAAGAGTTGACACAGAGGATAACACAGCAGATCCACTCACCGAGGCCATCCCCGAGATGCTTTTCGAGAGACTTTTAGGACGTTGGGTATGAGATACTATAACAACTGGCCTTAGTGCCAGTAGGAGATTGTTAGGAATATGTATACCCTAGAGGCCATTATTGATGATATGGTGGATGTTTGAACATATATATAGAGGATTTTCTTGCTCGACATGATAGTATGCTATCAGGTTAGCTTTATCTTAACATGTAGACTGGTATTTATACTTTCTGTCTCTTACATGTTGATAAAGCCCTTAGGATATATACTTGACTAACAGAATTATGATGAGATCATACTAGTAGGGCCAGGGTGGTCCAAAAGTACATCCTTTAATCAGTTTCTAGTCGAGAGAATATCGAGACTAGGGCATCAATATTCCAGGGTAGACTAGTGTGTACATTTCTTGTCCCTTAGAGGGCGATAGTTGATCCTACAACCATTGATGTGTGAAATCAAAGATTGTATACAGGTGCTCATTAGAGAATGGGTACACCGAACGGACTCGCCGGGGACGCCTAGTTGGTAGTATACCTATCGTCAGATAGCAGTCCTCTGGTGACACTGGTACAGGTTAGTCTGTAGACCCAAGATCGTCATAAAGTCTTGTGTAGCTCCTACTGTGCTTTGATTTCCTCCCTACCATGCTCAAGAGGAGTTGTGCAAACAGGTGGATTTTGGGTACAGTCCCGAGTCACATGAAGGTAATGAGCGATAGGTGGGGTTTCGTCTCTCCCAGTATTGGGGGTTGATATTGCGCTATGCTTGATTAGCTATAGTTGGAAGTCCCTGGCCAGGCCTGCTGCTAAGATTTACTGATAAGTGTTATCAGTAGTTTCTCGAACCGTTATAGGCCAGACATCGGCATGACTTATCATGTTGCTGGGGTTTGACGTTTACTACCCCTGGACATGATATGCGAAATATCAGACGAACAGACCGGACTGTACAGTAGTGTTACTGATAGGCTTCATGGAGAGTATGGACAAGCTTACTTGTTGATTTTCATATCACTCATTACCCGGGTAGCCATTACGTCCAGCTGCAGGGTTGCTAGGCACTCTCACAAGGGTCTACAAGGCATCAACCATGCCCGATGTAAAATCTAGACGTGCCGAACAACCCTAACCAAGATCTTTAAACTAGAGATTAGGCGAAACAAAGCATGGTAAACACTTTAACAGCAAGAGTTTGGGATTACAACCTTTGTAGTCCGGTCCTTCACTTCTAAAGCTCCGTGTTGAGATTCCTTCGCTGCGATCATCGATTTCCCGGACTCTAGAGAGGTTCCACGAAGAGAAAGATGCAAGCTTGCTTCCGATCTTCGATAACAAAGATGATCTACCTTAAAGTTTCATTAACACAAGCTCTCACTTATAAATGAAGTGAACACCCTAATCTAAATGGCTAGGATAGATTAGGATGATGAAGTAGGATTTTAGCTCTCATTTATTTTCTATTTCTCACTCATTTACATCATCTCTCAAAAAGCTAGCAAGAAGAAAGAAGAAGAATAGTAATCCTTTTGTGATGAATAATGAATCAAGTGAGGTTAGAAATGCAACCATGGGTTAAGTATGAAGACTTAACCCATGTAGATATTTTACTATGGTTAAAGGGTTGGGTTGGGTTAAAGAAATATCATAAAATATCACAAAATATCAAGGTCAAAGTCAAAGCTTCAAGAAGCTTCTTGAAAGCTTCATGAATGTTTAACCCTAATCCAAACCCTAACCACAATTAAATCCACAAAATATATTGCATTTATAACCACAATATGTTACAATATTATATATCACATAAACAATATTTATTGTAACAAAATAAAATAATACAATTAACATATATCGCATATATATCAATGTATTAGCCGAATGAGAAAAAGAATCTTTTAGTGAGCTTATATCAGTTAATGTAATTTAATATATGAAATATATAATTATATATTAAATTATCGAATCAACACTTGATCCGATAGTCCGGCTATTTCACAAATAACAGACTAATATAATATGTATCAGTTCATCGAATCAACACTTGATCCGATGACCCGGCTATATCACATATACCCGGCCGATATCTCATATCGCGAGAATCTAATACGGTATCACATACACGTATTGTTCTCGGTCTCGCACATATCATATATGTGCACCTACTCCGTTTTGCCTGAGTCAAGAAACCTCTGTGTAGCACTCTAAACAATCGTCAATACGCCGACAGTAAGTGATGATCATATCAATCACCCACAAGCTGCAAGCGGTCAGCTAAACATAACAGCCACCCAGGTATTCAGCAATCAGAAGATCAACAAGCAAGCCTGTACATTCTCCTGCGAATCCAATCAGTAACACTCCCGTACAGTCCGGTCTCTTCGTCTGATATGTCACATATCTCGCATAGGGGTGGTAGACGTCAGACCCCAGTAGCATAATAAGTCGTATCGATATGAGGACTATAACAGTTCGAGAAACTACTGATAACACTTACCAGTAAATCTTAGCAACCCTGGCCAGGGATTTCTAGTTATAGCCAATCGAACACAGCGCAACATCAACTCCCTATACCGGGAGAGACGAATCCCCTCCTATCGCTCATTGCCTCCATGTGATTCGGGACTGTACCCAAAAGCCACCTTTTTGAACGCCCTCTTGGACGTGGTATGATGGAAATCAAAGCACAGTGGGAATCACACAAGACTCTATGACGATCTCGGGTCTACAGACTACTCTGTACCAGTGTCACCAGAGAACTGCCATCTGACGTGAGGTATAATACCATCTGGGAGTTCTCGGCGAGTCCGTTCAGTGTACCTAGTCTCCACTGAGCACCCGTATACCTTCTCTGATGTCAAACACCAATGGATATGGGATCATCCATCACCCATCATATGGGTCAAGAAGCGCATACGCCAGTCTACTCTGGAGTATCGATGCCCTGTCTCGGTACTCCCACGACTAGGAACATTTGAAGGATGTACTTGGCGACTACTCTGTCCCCACTAGTATGATCTACATCATAGTCCTAGTAGTCAAGTACTCATCCTAAGCGCTTTATCAACATGTAACATAGAGACAATCAGAGTACATGTTAAGATAAAGAGCAACCAGATAGCGTACTATCATGTCGAGCAAGAAAGTCCTCCCTATATATGTCCAAGCATCCACTACAATATACATCGTATGTATAGTAATGTCCTCTAGGGCATACATATAACTAACAATCTCCTACTTGCACTAGGGCCATCTGTTGTGGTATCTCATACCCAACAATTAGCTGTGGTTGAAGTATCCCATAGTCAACCATCCCATAAAAGTATCTACTGGGAAAAAGGCCTTTGTGAGTGGATCCGCGCTGTTGTCCTCTGTGTCTACTCTCCTAACCTCGATCTCCCTGGAGATCAACCATCTCCATCATCAGGTGATACTGCCTAAGAATTATATCTGGATTTCTGATGGGATGGGGGTTCCTTGGCATATGCCACAACTCCATTGTCACACAATGGTAGGAACGAAGTTCATCTCATGAACTTATATATATCCAGATTGCCTCTTTGGTAGCATCCTTGGTAACGATGTATCTTGCCTTTAATCGTCTAGTAAGTCACGGTATCTAGCTTGGAACTCTTCCAACATACCGTCCCTCCACTGAGGGTAAAGACAATGCCTGCGACTGACATTCAGTCGTCCTTATCATCCTGGAACCTTTCCAGTGATTCTCCCCAGGATCGATTGATACCATCTCACTACAACTAGTGAGTATCCTAACATCCAATTAGATCTATCTCATAGATCCAAAACCCAGGATTTATGAGGTATCACTTGATCCTATATGAAGAATCCTTGTGATAAGCGGAGATTGACCGAGCGTAGCATAAGAAACTCCTTCCCTATCAAGAGTATGTCATCCACGTACTCTACGAGGATCACCACCATACTCTCTACTACCCTTTTGTATATACAATATTTATCTACCATTTTGATGAAGTCAAACTCTTTGACTACCACATCGAAACAGACGTTCCAACTCCGCGATACCTGATTTATCACATAAAACATCTTGCACACGTTTTCGCTGCTCCCACTGTCTACGAAGCCCTCTGGCTGTGTTCTTATAGACGCTCTCTTCCAAATCATCATTTAGAAAAGCAGTCATGACACCCAACCGCCAGATATCGTAGTCATGGTATGTAGCTGTGGCAAGTAGGATCTGGATGGACTTTAAGCATAGCTTTGAAAGTCTCAACTTTTCCTTGTACACCAAGTAATCTTCTCAAGATATACTTGCTCCTGATGGCGATTTAACCCTTCAGATAAAGCAACCAAAGTCCATACTTTGTTGGTGTATAAGGATTCCATCTCAGATCGCTAAGCATCCATCCATTCTTACAGAGTCCCACTCTTGATGGCCTTCTTGAAACTAGTTAGGTCATCATCTCATGATGCAATCCTCGCTCCCACTGTCATAGAGAAACCGAAGTATCCCTCAGGTGGGTGAGGAACCCTACTAGATCGGCGGAGAGGCTGAGGTTCATTGGAAACTATTGAATCTTTTGGTTCTACCAAATCATCAGCTGCAGTTTGTATAGCTGGAACTCCTTCCAGTTCTACCTCATGACCAATAATTTCTTCACAAGAAATTCCCTTTCACAAAGGTGGCATGCTGAGAAACAAAACATCTTTTTTGTCTCGGTTTGGTGGAAGATATTCCCTTGCGAATGCTTGGGATATCCAACAAACTTCTACAGAACTGACTTTGCCTCGAGCTTGTCCGGATTATGCTTTTAGACATAGGCTGGACAACCCTAAATCTTAACTACCTTATGAGTTGGGCTCTTCCCATATCATATCATATATGAATTGGTAGGCAACTGATTTGATTGGAACCCTATTCAATAGGTATGCAGCTTCTCAAGTGCATAACTCCCTAAAAGGAAATAGGAAACTCAGTAGTACTCATCATAGAGCACACCATATCACTTAGGGTGATATTGCTCCGCCCTGATATACCATCGTGCTATGGTGTATACGGAGGAGTAATGCTAAGAGAGAATCTCATTCTCCTTTAGAATAGTCCAGGAATTCCGTGCTCAAGTATTCTCCTCCTTGATCTCATCAAAGGACATAATACTTATACCCGTTTTTGGTTCTCTACTTCTAACTTATATTCATTGAATTTCTCAAAAGTTTCAGACTTGTGTTTCAACAAGAACATATGTCCGGATCTTGAGAGATAATCAGTGAACGTAATAAAGTACAAAGAACCGGTCTTGGCATGTGTAGACAGGGGACCTTCATACATCAGCATGTATCAATCCCAAGAGTTCACTAACTCTTTCTCTATTTCCAATAAACAGAGCTGTGGTCATCATATCTTTTTGAAATGACTGGCAAGTTTCACAAGATGTAAATTCAAACTAATTTAAATATGCATCTAAATGTAACTTCAGTTAGTCGGGTTACATTGATATGACCTAGTCTACAATACCTCAAGAAGGATTCGTTCATTTCTGAACTATTCCTCTTGTGTGTGTTCTGTACTTTAAGAACTGTGATTTGATTTAGAATGTCTATACTTTTAGATAACGTACCTGAACCGATCAACTCTTGATATAGGAAATGTTCAAAATATTATCCAACAATACAAAATTATATCCTTCTTTACTAATAAAGAGACTGATATGATGTTGTACATCAGGTTCGGTATCTAATAACATTCGTTCAGAATCAATGTATTTGTTAATACAGAGTGATAGTTACCAACAGACTTGGCTACAACACTTGGCACCGTTTCTATCTCATGAAACTTATCACCTGTTCTCAGTTCTCTACCTATCTGTAGCCCATGTAACAGATTGCATATGCGGGATCCTGATCCGGTATCTCATACCAGGACGTAAAGAATACTCAGAAACAGTTCTCTTTAATGAACACACCCGAAGATGATGCATCAGCATGCAATTTCTTCGTTTGGGCGGCACGGGAATTCTGGTAATTCCCTATTTCCTGCTCTGTCTTATAACAATTATAAGTTGGTGCGGGACCAACGTTCCCCAGCCCTGTATAACAAGCGGGTTCGGTCAATACATCCGTATTATTATCTTGATTAAGGCGTGACATAGTCGCAACCAGGAGAGAGAGATAAGAAAACACTCAGCGTGCGCTTTTACAAGATTAGATTGATTATCAATTTATCTAATCAGGATGTCTCCCACTGTTTTAGTCAAATCTTCCTTCAAACCCTAAAAGGTAAGACTAGCCGGGATTAATTACACCCTACAAGTTCGCCAATTTTTCAGCCAGGCCAGTGCCGGTACTTTGAGGGAGGTTCCCCGCGCTTTCGCACGGACCTAATTAAAATAAACCTCATTTTCCCATGGGCGTAACCCGTTAACACCTTTCTAGACACCTACTTGATCGACTAATTATAATGTGTAAAACTCTCCCAGGAGTAACTCTTATTCGCAGCAGGTATCGGGATCCAACTATCTCATAGAAGGTATGAAATCTCATTGCAAATTTCAACACTTGAAATTCCCAATAATATTTTACTCCTAGCAGCTATATGACCTTAACATAGTCAACAAATCATAAGTGCTAGTCAAGTTCAACCCGTCATTTTCCGATTGAATTAGACCCACCCACACGACCCTTAACATAGTCAACAAAGTCGCACGACTACCCTAATCCAATCGCATCATATGCTTATACAGATAAGCACTAATCAGCTACCGCACACTACGCCTTAACATAGTCAACAAACGTAGCACGAATACTAACTAGTACTTATCTGAAATGACGGAGGGATACGACAGGTTTTTAAGAAAACCCTTTGCATAATGAACTTGATATCGTTGTAGAATCGAGTGATTTTAAATGGAGTGTTTTTTAGGCTTTTCTAGTTTCGCTAAAGAGGTCACTCCCGGTGAAGGGATCGTCGGCTCTTTCCTCATCGAATAAGGTGCAGGATATTTCACAAATACCGCTGTGCAAAGCAAGAACTATAGAAGCAATCAAAAGACAAACCGAGTTTGTAGCATCTGCTAGTTTCACTAAAGAGATTACTCCCTGTGAAGGGATCTCAGCTCTTTCCTTATCGAATAAGGTGCTGGATGTTCTACAAGGAACACCGCTATGCAAAGCAAGAACTAGAGCTACCAGTTTTTGAGACAAGTTTCTACAACATCTTTAGGTTTCTTTTATTTCATTAATCTCATTAATGAAGTCCCATTTTAATTATGCTTCACAAGCATCACTTTTGAAATGAAATCTGCAATATAACATATATCTCATATATATAATATAAACATTCGTCTCAGGCAGTAATATGATCTCATCACAGAACATTGCAGCAGAAGAACATATATGAAATATTGGATATACTAGGAGGTCCGTGTTTTAATACGAGCCTGTATAAAACACGGATTCCACGGTCGCGATGAATAGCCAAACCCACATCCCTAGACCCCTACGAGAGCGGCAAGCAACACTGTCAATTCTAGGGTTAGGAGACCCGGTCTCGACTCCTCGAGATGGTCTCCCACTGGACCCTAGAACCCGGTTACTTGTGCTCCCCGCCTTGGGCCTCCCTAATGCAGAAAAGTAAATAATATACAATGGTGACATCATCCTCATCCCGGAAGTGCCCTAATAAAAGAATATATATACAAATGAATTTTACATGAATGAAAATAAAAACCCTCATCTCACATAAAAATCCCCGGCTATTTAAAACACGACGATCCAATATAACTTATCACAGCAACACATAATATCACATATCATCAACGTAAGCAAGTATGGGTATCCTGATTGTCGTTGATGTATAGCAACGAAGCCGGCGATACACCACATACTACGCTTACGGTCACAGAAAAGAAAGTGTAAAACTACAACAGTTGGAATCCGCAACCTTCTTAGACATCGCATGCCTAACCAAATGAATTCCTTAGACATCGCATGCCTAACAATTATAAACCTCACATTTTAGTCTCATTATTGAAAACACTTTTCAATATCTAGTCGGGCAATTCAACAAGATTCCCGATATCCTGATCGAATGCTCGTCGCAAACTTTAGTTGACGGCCGCACCCCCGATGCCGTCGACGAAGTGCACTAAGACGGAACACCGCTGCCGCGAGCACCCGAACGGATGCTTTTGGAGACGGGGTTCTCCTACAGTCACTTGGTCGGGGCTATGGGGTGTGGCTATCTATTAAATTTACCCGGCGAGTATCCGCGTACGCTACGTGATTGCGACGGACTTTTGATTGCATTAAAATCCCATGGCAACCGATCAAATGAGACTAAACTGCTAGATTTATAACATTCAAATTAGTTATCTCATAACTACTTGTGGATTCCAAATATTGTATCACATTCCAGATAAACAGACAGTGTTAAACTTTCCGATCGAATAAACAAACACCCAAGATTTCCTAAATAGCTCAACACTTGAGCGGAGTTAAAAAAAATATCCATCACAAGCCACAGTACCGATGGTCCAGCCGTAGAAAGGTCAAGCCAACGTCTCACATGTGGCAACGCCGTACTGCCCCAAATCCTAAGGTTCAGAGGCGGTTCAGACGGTCACATAATCGAGTTAAGATTTGTGTTCTTCTAGAGGGTCCACCGCGTTACTTGCATGATTTTCCGGAAGTTTCGAACTCGAGAAAAAATCCAACTTTTGAAAAAATTTCCGACAGGGGAAAAAGTGAGTTATTGATATCCGTTCGAACTTTTTAACACGTTCTAAAATTACCCGGAAAAAAATAAACGAAGTTAAACTATCCGATCGAATCAACGAGCTCCCAACATAACCCAGAAAACTCAACACTTGAGTAGAATAAAAATTCCGAGAACAATCAGGAGATCAGTATGGATGTTACTGTGTAAAACTCAAAACATGATGCTACTGTTTGGCCGCGGAACCGCCACACAAGCCATGGTACGGCCGCGGTTCCGCGGTGCTTTAATTGTATTGGAGTCTCGTTTTTCATAGTAATTCCTAAAATACCCTGCTGATTTTTTTGATATGAAAAAATCAACATTTTTGAAAAATTTCCAGAAACTAGGGTTTTACGGGTATTCGGAGTTCGATCAGACTTTAAACTTCGCCTAGACTTTGCCTAAAGCTCTAGCTTGGCTCTGATACCACTGTAGGGTTACTAGGCACTCTCACAAGGGTCTACAAGTCATCAACCATACCCGATTTGAAATCTATACGTGCCGAACAACCCTAACCAAGATCTTTAAACTAGAGATTAGGCGAAACAAAGTATGTTAAACACTTTAACAGCAAGAGTTTAGGATTACAACCTTTGTAGTCCGGTCCTTCACTTCTAAAGCTCCGTGTTGAGGTCCCTTCGCTGCGATCATCGATTTCCCGGACTCTAGAGAGGTTCCACGAAGAGAAAGATGCATGCATGCTTCCAATCTTCGATAACAAAGATGATCAACCTTAAAGTTTCGTTAACACAAACTCTCACTTATAAATGAAGTGAACACCCTAATCTAAATGGCTAGGATAGATTAGGATGATGAAGTAGGATTTTAGCTCTCATTTATTTTCCATTTCTCACTCATTTACATCATCTCTCAAAAAGCTAGCAAGAAGGAAGAAGAAGAATAGTAATCCTTTTGTGATGAATAATGAATTAAGTGAGGTTAGAAATACAACCATGGGTTAAGTATGAAGACTTAACCCATGTAGAGATTTTACTATGGTTAAAGAGTTGGGTTGGGTTAAAGAAATATTATAAAATATCACAAAATATCAAGGTCAAAGTTAAAGCTTCAAGAAGCTTCTTGAAAGCTTCATGAATGTTTAACCCTAATGCAAACCCTAACCACAATTAAACTCCACAAAACATGTTGCATTTATAACCACAATATGTTACAATATTATATATCACATATACAGTATTTATTGTAACAAAATAAAATAATACAATTAACATATATCGCATATATATCAATGTATTACCCGAGTGAGAAAAAGAATCTTTTAGTTAGCTTATATCAGTTAATGTAATTTAATATATCAAATATATAATTATACATTAAATTATCGAATCAACACTTGATCCAATAATCCGGCTATTTCACAAGTAACCGACTAATATAATCTGTATCAGTTCATCGAATCAACACATGATCCGATGACCCGGCTATATCACATATACCCGGCCGATATCTCATATCGTGAGAATCTAATACGGTATCACATACACGTATTGTTCTCTTTCTCGCACATATCATATATGTGCTCCTACTCCGTTTTTCCCGAGTCAAGAAACCTCTATGTAGGACTCTAAAGAATCGTCAATACGCCGGCAGTAGGTGATGATCATATCAATCACCCACAAGCTGCAAGCGGTCAGCTAAACGTAACAGCCATCCAGGTATTGAGCGATCAGAAGATCAACAAGCAAGCCTGTACATTCTCCTGCAAATCCAATCAGTAACACTCCTGTACAGTCTGGTCTCTTCGTCTGATATGTCGCATATCTCGCATGGGGGTGGTAGATGTCAGACCCCAGTAGCTTGATAAGTCGTATCAATATGAGGTCTATAACAGTTTGAGAAACTACTGATAACACTTACCAATAAATCTCAGCAACCCTGGCCAGGGATTTCCAGTTATAGCCAATCGAACACAGCGCAACATCAACTCCCTATACCGGGAGAGACGAATCCCCTCCTATCGCTCATTGCCTCCATGTGATTCGGGACTGTACCCAAAAGCCACCTTTTTGCATGCCCTCTTGGATGTGGTATGATGGAAATCAAAGCACAGTGGGAATCACACAAGACTCTATGACAATCTCGGGTCTACAGACTACTCTGTACCAGTGTCACCAGAGAACTGCCATCTGACGTGAGGTATAATACCATCTGGGAGTTCTCGGCGAGTCCGTCCAGTGTACCCAGTCTCCACTGAGCACCCGTATACCTTCTCTGATGTCAAACACCAATGGATATGGGATCATCCATCGCCCATCATATGGGTCAAGAAGCGCATACGCTAGTCTACTCTGGAGTATCGATGCCCAGTCTCGGTACTCTCACGACTAGGAACATTTGAAAGATGTACTTGGCGACTACTCTGTCTCCACTAGTATGATCTGCATCATAGTCCTGGTAGTCAAGTACTCATCCTAAGGGCTTTATCAACATGTAACATAGAGACAATTAGAGTACATGTTAAGAAAAAGAGCAACCAGATAGCGTACTATCATGTCGAGCAAGAAAGTCCTCCCTATATATGTCCAAGCATCCACTACAATATACATCGTATGTACAGTAATGGCCTCTAGGGCATACATATAACTAACACCTGCTAGTACCGCTGTCGGCTTGTAGGTAACTGATGTGATCATCACCTACTGCTGGCATATTGACGAGTCTTTCGAGTCCCACACAGAAGTTCCCTGGTTCAAGCGAAACGAAGTAGGACACATATGTGATATGTGTTTGAACCTGATTAAATACGTGTATGTGATACCGTATTGTAATCTAGCAGTTATCTGTTATCAAGTTAGTTTATATGTGATATAACCAGATTATCGAATCAAGTGTTGATTTGATAATTTGATAATCAGATAAATGATATTAGTCGGTCATATGTGATATAACCGAATTATTAAATCAAGTGTTGATTTAATAATGTGATATATATTATATGTGATATAATTATATCTTAACTAATATCATTAGCTCACTAATTATTCTTCCATTATATATATATATTAATATATATGATATATATATATATATAATAATGAAGCATGGCTTGAATTTCTATTTTTGAGAAAAATAGAAATGAGGTGGAAAATGAGAGCATGGTTTCAATCATGGGCTTTAGGTTATTTTATTCATCTTGACTCATTATTCAAGCATGGTTGCAATTTTATATTGCTAATTTCCATGATTGAATGAGTGGGGGTCAAGAGTTGCCATTGATTCTTCATCTCATTCAACACTTAGCCATATTTTCTTTAGTTGCTCCCATGGTTGCTCTCTAGCTTCTTCATCTTCCTCATTGCCATGGTTCAAGCTTCAACCCTCACATGTTATGTGAACCATAAAGCTTGAACACAAACTTGTGAGTTTTAACATCCCCTACTTTACCATCCTACACTTGACTAGCGATTGAGTGTAGAGTGTTTCCTACGCTAAAGAGTTTAGTGTAGAGGTAGCTTGAGTTGGAGGGACTTCGCGTGGATCATCTTCGGCACGAAGATCATCGGAGGAAGCTCGTCCAAAGTCTCAAGTGGAGCCTAGTGGAGTCGCGGGGCTACTAAATGGAGCATGTCAAGTGAAGGACTCAATCTACAAGGGTATAGCCATCTTTCACTTCTTATAGTTTAGTAGATATCAAATTAAAACCCTAATCAACTAGTTAAAGAACTTGTTTAGTCTAGCTTAGCACCTATAAAAATTTGAATTTGGCATGCTTGATGTCACTTGGACCTCATGGTGGTGCTAGGGTAGACTTTCACAACTCGCAATAAAAAGCAACGAGTAAAAACAAAAACAACTGAATTGATTGGGCAATCGCGACTTTCACGGCCTAAAAGCGGAAAAGATAGAGCATCGCGTAAAGGAACAAAATGAAAATGAAACTTTTCTGCCCTGCAAGTATGTCCATATTGACTCTTGTAGACGATCCATGGGCACAAATGAAAGAAAGAGAATCATATTTTCCTACCATGCTCCGTCAAAGAGAGAGTCAGATCTTGATGGCAACATCTACAGCCTAAAGATCATCTTGACGCTCTTCTCATTCCAACAGGGTGCAGACATGACGTCAACAAAGCTCCAAGGAGACAAATTAAAAAGAATTAATGGCAAAATCCCAGCTCCAACTCAATGTTTCTTCTCGATGCAGACGCAACATCAATAAACAAAATTGGAGTGATGGCAAAAATCCTAGCTCCAGCTCGACGTTCTCCTCATTTCAGTAGGGTGCGAACGTAACTGTCAAATGAAATTGGAGCAATGGTATATTTCTAGCTCCAGATCTTGATGGCAACATCTACAGCCTAGAGATGAGCTCAACGTTCCTTCTCAGTGCAGGTGCAACGTCAACAAGGACCCAAGGGGTCAAATAAAAGTGGAGCCATGGCAAAATCCTAGCTCCAGATCTCAATGGCAACATCTACAGCCTAGAGATCAGCTCAACGTTCTTCTCATTCCAACAGGGTGCAGACGTGACGTCAGCAAAGCTCCAAGGAGCCAAATCAAAAAATAGTAATGGCAAAATCCCAGCTCTAACTCAACGTTCCTTCTCGGTGCAGACACAACGTCAACAAACAAAAGTGGAGTGATGAAAAAATCCTAACTCCAGCTCGACGTGCTTCTCCTGCCAGCAGGATGCAGATGCAACGTCAACAAAGACCCAAGGGTCAAACAAAAGAAGGAGCGATGGCAAAATCCTAACTCCAGCTTGACTTTCTTCTCATGCCAGCAGAATGCAGACGCGACGTCAACAAAGGATCTAAGGAGCCAAATCAAAAAGGAGTGACAGCAAAATCCTAACTCCAGCTCGACGTGCTTCTCCTGCCAGCAGGATATAGACGCAACGTTATCAAAGACCCAAGGGGCGAACAAAAAAGGAGTAATGGAAAAATCCCAGCTCCAGCTCGATGTTCCTTATCGGTGCAGATGCGACGTCAACAAAGGCTCCAAGGAGCCAAATCAAAAAGGAGTGACGGCAAAATCCTAACTCCAGTTCGACGTGCTTCTCATGACAGCAGGATGTAGACGCAGCGTCATCAAAGTCCCAAGGGTCGAATAGAAATGGAGTCACGGCAAAATCCTAGCTCTAGGTCTTGACGGTTCATAAACAACCAAGAGACTATCACAGCGTTCAGCAGGATGCGGACACGACTTTCAAATGAAATTGGAGCAATGGCATATTCCTAGCTCTGGACCTTAATTGCAATACATACAGCATAGAGGTCCTACAGATGTCTACCCTACTTCAACAAAGAAACGGCACGACATCGTCCAACAAAAATGAAGCGACGGCATATTCCCAGCTTCGGGTCTCGACGGCAACTCATAAAGCCTAAAAGACTATCGGAGATCATCCCACACCAAAAAGGTGCAGTTATGACTCATTGGGGCACCAAATTGAGCCTAACCTCAAGTAAAAAGCATTATGGCAAATTCCTAATGCTTGCTCTTCTAATGCTAAAATAACCTAAGGAGATTACTTGAAGATGTCTTGTCCAGCCTCCGAAGCGATCAGAGACACAACAGTCGTAGGGCGATGGCATGTTCCTAGCTCCAGACTTCAATGGCAATACATACAGTATAGAGGTCCTACAGATTTCTACCCTACTTCAGCAAAGAAACGGCGCAACATCATCAAAGAAAAAATGATGTGACGGAAAATTCCTAGCTTCGGGTCTTGAAGGCAACTCATATAAAGCCTAAATGACCATTGGAGATCATCCCACCCCAGAAGGGTGCGGTTACGACTCATCGGGGCTCCAAATTGAGCCTAACCTCAAGTGAAAAGCGTCATGTCAAATTCCTAACGCTTGTTCTTCCAACGGTAATATGACCCAAGAAGATTACTTAAAGACGTCTTGTCCAGCCTCAGAAGGGATCAGAGACACGACAGTCGCGGGGCTACTCGAACAGCGGTTAAAGACTGCATATCGAGGAATATATCAGCCAACGAGACGGTACCACAGACTAAAACCCTAGTACCACAAACCTAACAGACCTCTATCGTAAAAGAATGGGGGTTATCTATATTTCATGTTAGGATACACCTGCGAGATCCACTCGACTCGTAGGGAAAAATAACTTTATGAAACCCTCACGGGTCATGAAGGTGAAAAGTCTTAGGCGACGGGGATATCAATCTGTTTCTTAAGCACTGTGGCCCTAGAAATAGGTCCAAATTAACTCTTGTACACTATCCACGGGCTAAATTCTCCAAAGTCGCATACTGACGAGAAGGAGAAACTACTTACGAGTCTTCTTGATTCGTAAAGGGAAATTCTCTTATGAGATCCTTACGAATCTCAAGAGAAAACGCACTTCGGAGTCCTCATGACTTCTAAGGAGAAAATACACCTACGAGATCCTCTCGACTCGTAGGGAGAAAAATCTTTCTAAGACCCTCACGGCTCATAAAGTTGAAAAGTCTTAGGAAACAGATCTAAACATGTTTCCTAAGCCATCACTGCCCTACAAGAAGGTCCAAACTGACTCTTATACACTATCCACGTGCCACATTCACTAATAAAGTGAAGAAACCACTTGAGGGTCCCCCGACTCGTAAGGAGAAAATACTTGCGTGAGATCCTTACGACTCACGAAAGTGAAAGACACTTATGAGTCCTCACGATTTCTAGGGAGAATACGTACCTATGAGATCCTCCTGACTCATATGTAGAAAAAACCTTCTTGAGACCCTTACGGCTCATGAAGATGAAAAAGTCTTAGGCGACAGGGACCTAAACCTGTCCCCTGAGCCATTAATTCAACGGAGATGCATAACTTTGCACTACTTAACCCACGTACATACCTACGTAGGCAAAGTAGTGGTTGGCATTTGTTCCCGCCAAAATTTTCTGTGCTAAAGAGCCCAAGGTATCAAATAGCAGTAATACGCTTAAGAAAATGCAAACCATTATTTTTCGGGCTGTATTTTTCCAAACTTCCGAATGAGAATCAAGTAAATTATGATGGCATCGAAAGCGCCTCGAAAAATCCTTTGATTTGATATATCACAGGCCTCGTAACTCTTCCGGAATCAAATGTTATGAGCAAATGTGCTATGCACGTATAGTTTAAGTAATTCTCTACCACATGGGGGATATATTTTTAGTCCCACATCGGGAAAAACAGAGATCTCTTCTCTACCACTCCCCTATAAATAAGAGAGGATACCTTTTAGAAAAAATAGAATTAAATCCACAAAGGAGCTTAGTTCTCCAAGTTAGGGCCTTAGCTGCCCCCCATAATACGCATATGCGCAAGCGTCATGTGCGTCACGTGCAACGCACGTGCGCCGGACATGTGCAACGCACATGCGACGACCATGTGCGCACTACGTGCAACGCACATGCGAGGATTCAATCCTTAAAGGATCTTAGTTCTCCATAGGAGCTTAGTTCTCCAAGTTAGGGCCTTATTGCCCTCCCTAATACGCATATGCACAAGCGCCAGTGCGCCACGTGCAACGCACGTGCGCCCGCCATGTACAACGCACGTGTGCCCGCCGTGTAAGGATTCAATTCTCAAAGGAGCTTAGTTCTCCATAGGAGCTTAGTTCTCCAAGCTAGGGCCTTAGCAGCCCCCCATGATGCACATATATGCAAGCGTCACGTGGGACGCACGTGCGTCCGCCAAGTGCGCAACACATGCGACGCACATGCGTCCGCCAAGTGCGCAAAACGTGCGACACATGTGTGCCCACGCCGTGTGTAACACGCGCGACGCACTTGCGCGAACAAAAATAAGCCTGTTTTCAGCAGCTAGGAGTTTAAGCTCCAACCTGTTCTTCCTCCTAATGAATGTGTAGGGTTAGCTTAGCACCTTAGCAAGCTTTTGGCAAGCATAAGACATGCTATATTAAAATTTTTGGGGTGCTAAACAAACCAACCAAGTAATCGAAACTAGAGAATTAGGGTTAACTTTGCATGTAAACAACTTTACATCTAAGTGATAGGGATTACAACCTTTGTTGTATGTTCCTTCGCTTCAAAAGCTCCGAGTAGTAGTCCGTTCGCTGCGATCCATGATCTCCCGAACTCTTGAGAGGCTCCACAAGATATACAATGCATCCTTGCTTGAAGTCTTCAAAGTCTGTGATGATCTACGTCGAGAAAACACGGACTCAAGCTTACACTTCACTAATACGGAATTAGTGAAGCTAACACACTAATCTATATGGCTAGTATAGAAGAGGATGATGAAGTAGGAATTTAGCTCTCTTTAGTTTTCTTTTTCTCAATTTATTTCATCACAAATGAAAAAGCTAGCAAGCTTTTGAGGAAGAAGAAGATGAAGTGATGAGAATAATTGTTGTGTGGTTAGAAATGCAACCTTGGGTCAAGTATATCATCCTTAACCCTTGTAGAGACTTAACCATGAGCTATGGTTAAAGGTATGGTTGATAAATATCTTAAGCTAGACAAAAAGAGTGGACAAAGTCAAAGAAGACTACAAGCTTCTACAAGCTTCAAAAAATATCCATCATGACAAATATCCACAATATTTGATTTACTTAATGATAAATATAAACCCTAACATTAACCCTAGCATGGTTTAGCTCTCATAAACCCTAGTTGCATTTATAACCAAGCATGTCACAATTATACATATTGTTGGATATAGTGCCCTCAGAGTCAATTATTGGATCACAGGCACGTGATTGCAATGATTGAGAGAGGACCTATACCGGTAGGACAGTCTTACTCAAGATGATAGTATGCTATCTGGTTTATCTTTATCATCGTGTACTGCTTTAGGTGACATCACTGATCACCATTGCACGTTGATAGAGCCCCTAGGATTCTTGCTTGACTGCCAACAGTATGAGGGCGATCATATACGTGGGAGCTGGGGTCTATAAGCACATCCTTAAAAGGTCCCTAGTCGTGGGAGTTTCGAGATAGGGCATCGATACTCCAGAGTAGACTAGTGTATACAGTCGAGACCCCGACGAGGGGCGGTGGCCGGTCTCACAAGCCACTGGTGTCAGTTGGTTCACCTAAGATGTATACAGGTGCTCATTGGGTTATGAGTACACCGGACAGGACTCGCCGGGAACATGCTAGTTGGTCTTATACCTGACGTCAGATAGCAGTTCCCTGGTGACATGTGTACAGGTTAGTTCATCGACCTGAGATCGTCATTTGTCTCGTGTGAGTTCCCACTTTGCTTTGATTACTACCCTACCACGCTCAAAAGAGTCGTGCAAACAGGTTTTAGTTGGGTACAGTCCCGAGCCACATGGAGGCAGTGAGCGGATCTGCAGGGGTTCGCCTCTCCCGGTATTGAGGGTGAGGTCGCGCTTTGTCTAGGAGAGCCAATACACGAAGTCCTTGGCCAAGGCAGGAGATTTACTGGTAGGTATTCCAGTAGTATCTCAGGGTGTTCTGGGCTACACTCCGACATGACTTGTACCGCTTTTGGGGGTCTGACTTTTACCAACCCCCTAGGCCCGCCATGCGATGCTCATAGACGAATGGACCAGACTGTACAGATATTGTCACTGACAGGCTCAGTAGGGTGTCAGGATGAGTTCGCTCACAGACGTCCCTTTTGGTCAATACCTGGTGGCTCGTTACATATGGCTAATACCTCTGACGTGCTAGTGGTTAAATCCACAGCCAAATGTATTGATGAGTCTTTAGAGTCCCCCACGGACAGTTTCTCAAGTTTCGGGCGAAACGCTGTAGAGGCCGTATGGAGATATGGCAGGGTTCGATCGTATATGTGCGGTATTACACGGATCATGATCGGCTAGCGGGCTTTAGTTTAAGCCGGATCCTAGTATTGTACAGTGTAGATTTTGTCTCATTGCATTTGTATTCGGTCGGAATACAAATGCGGGTATGTATATACAGTCGCGGGGTTTTTCTGTAATTTATTACGGTATCAGTTTTCTGAAGTTGCCAGTTTGTATTCCGTTTCGACCAGTTTTCCTTTGTTCCTTCATGGCCGGATTTTTCTGGTGGAGGGGATAATTTGCATATTTGCAAATTAGCATTGTGTAAGGGGGTTTCCTGTAAATGGAGAGATTATGATAGCATCTTTGCTTTTTCTTTCATCATGGCTTGCATTAATGAGATAAGATAAGATTAGAAATGGAAGTGACCTTTATTCCTCATTATCTTCACATGGCTTATGGTCACCTTTTTCCTTTCCCTACACTCACCCCCTTGTAGTTTTTTCCCCTCCTCTTTCATTTTGGCCGGCCACTACTTGATGGGGATGGAATTATTTTTGGTGTGAAAAAATTCTTCATCTCATTCTTTGCATACACCAAAAATCCTAAGCTCATTTTCCATTGTTCATTCCTCCATCAAAATGGAAACTTCAAACCCTAAGAGACAAAACATTCTACACTTAGCCTACAGCATTCTTGGACACGTCGGCTCGCCAACTTCGTGCCCGAGTTGCCTCGGTCCAGAGGTGGGAGCCCGTAAAAGAACCCGGCGATGTGATGCCCTTTCCGACGAGGAGATGAAGACCGGTGATTCCGCGAGGAGATCGGGATGGAGGCCGAAGACCGAAGGATACGGATCGCTCTGCATGGCTTTCTACCCTTTCTTTAGTTTGCTAGCATTAGGTTAATGGTCCGATCCGGGTTTATAGTGTGCGGTAGTGCCGGTTTACAAGTCTTGTAAAAGTTTCGTTTCCGCATTCCGGCGTCGGATTGACGGCCGGGGCGCTGCCGTGCACTTACACTGGTATCAGAGCCACGCCATTAACCTTGTCTAGCTTGCTCTAACGTGTTTACAAGTTCGATCGAACGGATTTTCCAAAAACCGCGTTTCCATGTCAAGTTTCTGTCGAATTTTTCCAGTGCTCTAAAAATTATTTGGTACATTGTAAAAATACGTGCAGGGTTTTTTATGCATTCTGTGAAAATTTGGTAGCTCGATAGCAATGTTCCACCGTGGAACAGCGGCCAAATCCACGCATTGGCCGCGGTTCCGCCGCCATTTAAACTGTTCACAGCACCAAATTTTTACAGTGGGCTTTGGACATGGAAATAGGGTTTTGGTATGTTCTGTTTGGGCCCAGATTTATTTTAAGTGCTACAGTTGTGCTTGGGGCCCACTTCGGGAAATTTGGTCGATCGAAAATTTTAAATATGTTAGTTCACAGTATTTACATTATATCTACGACCGTGAATGTCACTTGATCGGTAAATCCTGTTTAACTTCTATAGCCCTTTTAAACGGATTTGCGAACGTGACATTCACGTTGATGTTCTGTGTTGTGCTGTGATGTTGCGGATTGGTCGTGGGGGATAGCCTGGATGCAATGTTAGTACAGTTTGGTTGTATATGTACATTTGATATTGCGGGGCGAGCGCCCGACATGTGGACTGTCGTTACTGCCTGTTTGTATATTATTCTTTTGGGGCACGACCAGGCTGAGGTCGATATATCCGTTGTATATTTTACTTTCTGTACTAGGATTACCCCGCGGTGGGGTGCATGGGTGGCCGGGTTCTAGAGGGCAACGGGCCTTCATCTCATGGCGTTGAGACGGATAGGGCTTTACTCTAGAATTGGCGGGCTATCCGCCGCACTCGTAAGGGGTATAGGTTGACCCAAGGAGGGGTGCTCAAGTTACCGGATTCCGTGAAGTGCTGGGTGGTCCATTCACGTTGTTGAAGGGGGCTGCCTCGCTTCAGGTTTTGGCGGGTAACTTGCCGCGCCCGTAGGGGTCTAGGATTTCATTGCACAGGCTATCCACACGACCAGGGGAACGTCGGGTTTCAGTAGCGGTTCTGTGAAACCCAGGGATCCCAGATATCTGTATTGTTCTGTGATGCTTATTACATTTCTGTGATGTTGCATTTTATCACGCCTTGAGCGAATATTATATATTGATATATATACTAGTAGATGTTGTATATGTTTTGCATCCGCGCTAGTCCAGTCCCCGCTCTGTCGTTAGTTAAGTAACCCAACGGTTGATGACGGGACCCAGTGGCGAATGCGGATGGCATATACGTACATCATTATTTTCGTTCTTTATTGGTGTGATCAATTGATGGGACTGCGTTGATTCGGATCAATGCAAGCTAAACAAACCTATTCTGATGTTGTTGGAACAATTTTTCAAAAAGTTGTTATTTCAAGGACGTTCTCTTTTGTTTTGCACAGTGGTATTCGGTTATGAATATCCAGCACCTCAGTCGATGAGGCAAGGGCCGAGATCCCTTCACCGGGAGTGACCCCTTAGACAGAAGTTTGCATCAGGGCAGTAACTTCACTATAGTCGGTTACTTTTGCTTTGCATCGTGGTATTCAGTTCGAATATCCTGCACCTCATTCTACGGGGAAAGAGCCAAGATTCCTTCACCGGGAGTGACCTCTTTAGCAAAAGTTTTCGTCACTATATTTTTATAAAAGCTATCCAGTTCCTTCAACGATATCAAGTTCATTACGTTAAAGGTTTTTCACCAAAAACCATTCGTAGCCCTCCGTCATTTCAGACGGGTAGCGCGTAGTATTCATGCTATGTTTGTTGACCTTCGTCAAGGCATAGTGTATGGTAGCTGCTTGTTACCTTTCTGCTGCATAGATAGATGCGTTGGTTTGGGACAGTCGTATAGCCTTGTTGACCTTCGTCAAGGGCTTGTACGGGTGGGTTCAAATTAACCTGGACAATGACGGGTAGAACTTGACATGTGACTTATGATTTGTTGACCGTCGTCGAGGTCATAAGAGCATGGGGTAAAAATCACATCGGGAGTTTCTAAAGAAACTGAAACTTGCCATACATGCGCATACCTTCTGGAGTGTGATAATGTGAGTGGATTCCATCACATTATCATGCAACGATAGTTGGATCCCGATTCCCACTGATGAGTTGGTTTACTCCTCGGGTGATCCCGACTAATTCTTCTTTCAGGTTTGGAGAAGAATTTGACGTTACAGTGGGAGGCTTCCTGATCAGATAAAGTGTTAACCATTCTGATCTAGGTTAGAGTGCACGCTGAGTGTTTCTTTTCTCTATCTTTGGCAGCGACCATGGCCCGACCATAGACTATGACTTAGTAACCAAGTTGACCGAACCTTCTTAAACACTGGCTTTTGGATTGTCAGAGTTGCATACCTCATTACCACTCCTACTTTTACCCTTTTCTCCAGAACACCCCGTATTACTGCGAACGTCCACTTCCATTGGATAAAACCATCGTATGGTTATGTACGAATTCGAAGGAATTTATTCGAGGATGGTTTCCGGTTATGGAGAAAACGAATAGAACTATTCGATTGTCTTTTCTTTTTTACTTTCTCTCAGGTTGTGAGTGCTCCTTGGATTAGGAAATAGTACACCCGTTACGCCTATCGGATAGTCTTCTTCCAAACCATTGGCAGGTGCCGACCGGTAGGGAATGAAGAAAACCAATTAGCCTAAATGGTGTACAGAAGGTATTAAGTAAAGACAAATAAAGGGATTAGTAAGAGGGCAAAGTAAACTGCGACTGCTATTCACGACCAAACCAAATATTTCATTACCACTCCCACTTCACCTTTGTATTTCTCCAGGACACTCCGTATCACTACGAAGATCCACAGTTTATTGGATACTCCATCGTATGGTTATATACGAACTCGAAAGGAACTTGTTCCAGTTCGGGAATGGATTCTGGTTCAGGAGAAATAGAAATAAGGTTTATTCAGGTGTCTTTTATCTTTACCTTCTCTCGGGTTGCGAGTGCTCCTAGGATTAGGACAGTACACCCATTACGCTTATTGGATAGTCTTCTTCCAAATCATAGGCTGGTGCCGAAAGGTAGGGAAGGAAGAAAACCATTTAGCCTAAAAGGGTGTACAGAAGGTAATGACTAAAGACATATGAAGGGATTTGGAGAGATGGCAAAGAAATATAAGGTTGCAGTTGTGAATCTGGATAATGGAAGAGGCATTACTAAGAATTCCCGGATACCCCATCTAAACATTTCAATGTTTCATTTTCACTGTGTACTGTTAAAAGAAAACTGATTTCCTAATTAAACACTTGCTCCAGGGTATGTATTTACCAGGTATGATTCTCACATCTGTATGGTTTTACAGATGATGAGTGGGAGTAAGTTATTGGGAATTGGGTGATTGTCCTCATTATATCGGAATTCGTTGTACACATTTGAGGAAATCGCCTGGGTTATTTGCCGGACGGCAAAAATTTGGTTTTGAATATCCGCTGTTATGCACCAATTTCAAATTGATATATCTGTACGTCTATTTTTATAGAGTGAAATATACCCTTTTGAAATTATGTCCATGACATTTACCTATATCAGTGGATGGTTAGGTAAGGAGCATTAAACAGCGGTGTAATTCTTCTTAACCATAAGTACAGTTTTCAACATACGACACACAGGGAATGAGTTTTTATACTCAGAGGACTTATACAGAGGATTGGACAGAGGGGTTGGTCCTCGTACTATATTCGGTTTACTTATGACTTCTCTAGTTTTTAGACAAGTGTTTCGTAGAAACACAAGGTCTAAGTTTTGAGAAGTTATAGATACAAGAGTAAAGTAGAGAACCAGGTATTGCAAGTATCAGGATTCTTCAAGGTAATCGAAGATGTAGATACTTGTGTATGCTATTCAGTTAATAGTAATGATTAAGAGAACATGCTTCTCTTTCAGGTTACTCATAATTGGAAGCATTCCTAAGTTGAGTAATGCTGATCGGCTTCCTTCCGTTTAGTTGACATGCACTGCAGACAGTTGCATGATTTGAATCTGATTCAATTAAATCAGTGCCTCTGTTTCTGTATTAGATATAGAACAGTTCATATCTTGACATTGTTAAGGTACAGGGAGTTGTCCAGCTTATGCTTAAAACCAGACTCTGGATAACTCAAGCCACGTTTCTGTAATGGCTGTTTGTGGGTTGACCCACGCAATGACGAGGGTTGACTTTCTACCATCTGGAAGATCAATAGTGATATTGCTCTTGACTCGCCACAGTTTTAATAAAAATGGATTTTTTCATAAAACAGTAGTGGGAGCATGGTAGAACTGGAAGTGATTCCAGAACCGCAAACGATTATTGAAGATTTGATAAGAACCTAAAGATTCAATCTGGTTTGACATTCCATTGGCCACTCCGCAGATATGGTGGGTAACCTCAGGCACCCGAGAGGTACTCCGGTAGCCTCAAGGACGGTGACAGGGAGGTTCTTGTTTACCCAGACTTGCCATTGCTGTTGTTCCAGGCTGTGAGACCCTGCAGGAGGATGAATATAGCGTTGTTCTGAACTAGCTTTAGAAGTGTACGTCTATATGACTCTGCCAGAGGGTTGTCGTAGTCAGTGGGAGCAGCGGAAGCACAGTGGACAAGTGGGTTATGTCTATTTATAGACTAAAGAAGATACAGCGGAGATAGATCATCTATTTCTGATGTGACAGTCATAGGTTTGACTTCATCAGAATAGGGGATGGATCTGTTAAGAAGGTAGTAGGGTGTGATGTCCTGGTATTTGGATGACATAAACAGAGTAGGAAGTGAAATTCCAATACTACGGTCAGTTATACTTTGGTTGTCACACAGTAGTTTCTCCACATAGGACTTGGATTTCATATCAGACATTCTGGTTACTGGATCTATGGTTTTTGATCTAGATTTGGGAAGTGTCCCAATCAGGGTACTTAGACAGCATTCTAAAAGTGTTTTAGAATGGACGACTCCTGGTACGGTAGTGTACCTGCAGGTAATGGAGTCACTCTCTCTAAAGATGTCTTACAGACTAAAGGGGAGAGGGATGTGCATGATTGGCAGATCACTTGCTTAGGCAATTGAGTTAATCATGAGATGTCAAGTACCACACCAGATGTTGTTCTTGCAGTAGATACAATAAGTTGATATTGATCCAAACCTGGAGAAACATTCGGAAGCAGTTTTAGAACATAAGTAGATGTTCTAGGGATATCATAACGGCAGCCTCTTTCTAGAGACGATTATCATTCCAGGCTTCCAAGATGACCTGGATGACAGAGTGACTGTCAGAGTTATAGTTTTCCCTCTGACGAGGGGCAGTGTTTTGGACAGGTGATCCAAGAGGACACTGAGGGAGGCATGGCGCAGGATACTGATTAAGTTCAGTTGACAATACAGTCTAAGAAGTTCGGATTTGGAGTTCATTTATGAGCTAGGTCCCATCAGACATCCAGACACATTCTAAGACAGGTATTGCTCATTTCGGGAGATGGCCTTCTCCGCGAACTTGAGATAAAGAGAGACATAGAAAGAAACATCAGGGGGCGGATCCACTCACTGAGGCTATTCCTCGAACGCAATAGTTTCGCAAACGGGCTTTGTGAGACTGATTAGTAGAGAAGTTGGGTGTTCGGTATCACACGGGCTGTGAGTATGCGACATCGCAATAATTAGCCTTGAGTACAAGTGGTAGATTGTTGGATATAGTGCCCTCAGAGTCAATTATTAGATCACAAGCACGTGATTGCAATGATTGAGGGAGGACCTATACCGGTAGGACAGTCTTACTCAAGATGATAGTATGGTATCTGGTTTATCTTTATCATCGTGTGTTGTTTTAGGTGACATCACAGATCACTATTACACGTTGATAGAGCCCTTAGGATTCTTGCTTGACTGCCAGCAGTATGAGGGCGATCATATACGTGGGAGCTGGGGTCTATAAGCACATCCTTAAAAGGACCCTAGTCGTGGGAGTTTCGAGATAGGGCATCGATACTCCAGAGTAGACTAGTGTATACAGTCGAGACCCCGATAAGGGGCGGTGGCCGGTCTCACAAGCCACTGGTGTCAGTTTGTTCACCTATGATGTATACAGGTGCTCATTGGGTTATGAGTACACCGAACAGGACTCGCCGGGAACATGCTAGTTGGTCTTATACCTGACGTCAGATAGCAGTTCCCTGGTGACATGTGTACAGGTTAGTTCATCGACCTGAGATCGTCATTTGTCTTGTGTGAGTTCCCACTGTGCTTTGATTACTACCCTACCACGCTCAAAGGAGTCGTGCAAACAGGTTTTAGTTGGGTACAGTCCCGAGCCACATGGAGGCAGTGAGCAGATCTGTAGGGGTTCGTCTCTCCCGGTATTGGGGGTGAGGTCGCGCTGTGTCTAGGAGAGCCATTACACGAAGTCCTTGGCCAAGGCAGGAGATTTACTGGTAGGTATTCCAGTAGTATCTCAGGGTGTTCTGGGCTACTCTCCGACACGACTTGTACCGCTTTTGGGGGTCTGACTTTTACCAACCCCCTAGGCCCGCCATGCGATGCTCATAGACGAACGGACCGGACTATACGGATATTGTCACTGACAGGCTCAGTAGGGTGTCAGGATGAGTTCGCTCACAGACGTCCCTTTTGGTCAATAGCTGGTGGCCCGTTACGTATGGCTAATACCTCTGACATGCTAGTGGTTAAATCCATAGCCAAATGTATTGACGAGTCTTTAGAGTCCCCCACAGACAGTTTCTCAAGTTTCGGGTGAAACGCTGTAGAGGCCGTATGGAGATATGGCAGGGTTCGATCGTATACGTGCTGTATTGCACGGATCATGATCAGACGGATAATACTAGCAAGCTTTGGTTTAAGCCGGATCCTAGTATTGTAAAGTGTAGATTTTGTTTCATTGCATTTGTATTCGGTCGGAATACAAATGCGGGTATGTATATACAGTCGCGGGGTTTTCCTGTAATTTATTACGAGATCAGTTTTCTGAATTTGCTAGTTTGTATTCCGTTTCGACCAGTTTTCCTTTGTTCCTTCATGGCCGGATTTTTCTGGTGGAGGGGCTAATTTGCATATTTGCAAATTAGCATTGTGGAAGGGGGTTTCTTGTAAATGGAGAGATTATGATAGCATCTTTTCTTTTTCTTTCATCATGGCTTGCATTAATGAGATAAGATAAGATTAGAAATGGAAGTGACCTTATTCCTCATTATCTTCACATGGCTTATGGTCACCTTTTTCCTTTCCCTACACTCACCCCCTTGTTGTTTTTTCCCCTCCTCTTTCATTTTGGCCGGCCACTAATTGATGGGGAGGGAATTATTTTTGGTGTGAAAAAATTCTTCATCTCATTCTTTGCATACACCAAAAATCCTAAGCTCATTTTCCATTGTTCATTCCTCCATCAAAATGGCAACTTCAAACCCCAAGAGACAAAACATTCTACACTTAGCCTACAGCATTCTTGGACACGTCGGCTCGCCCACTTCATGCCCGAGTTGCCTCGGTCCAGAGGTGGGAGCCCGTAAAAGAACCCGGCGATGTGGTGCCCTTTCCGACGAGGAGATGAAGACCGGTGATTCCACAAGGAGATCGGGATGGAGGCCGAAGACCGAAGGACACGGATCGCTCGGTATAGCTTTATACCCTTTCTCTAGTTTGCTAGCATTAGGTTAATGGTCCGATCCGGGTTTATAGTGCGCGGTAGTGCCGGTTTACAAGTCTTGTAAAAGTTTCGTTTCCGCATTCCGGCTTCGGATTGACGGCCGGGGCGCTGCCGTGCACTTACACATATCACATATATATAATTTTGTAACAAAAGAAAAGAATACATTAAACATATATCACATATATATCAATGCATCAAAAATGAGAAAAAGAATTACTTAAGTAAGCTTATATTAGTTAATGTAACGTAATATATCACCTATATAATTATACATTAAATTATCGAATCAATACTTGATTCGATAATCCGGCTATATCACATATAACCGACTAATATATAAAATGAATTATTTCATCGAATCAACACTTGACCCGATGATCCGGCTATATCACATATACCCGGCCGATATCCCATATCGCAAGAATTGAATACGGTATCCCAAACACATATTATTCTCAGACCCGCACATATCTCATATGTGCTCCTACTCCATTTCGCCTGAGCCAGAAAACCTCTGTGTAGGACTCTTCAATACTCCGGCAGTAGGTGATGATCATATCAAACACCCACAAGCTGCAAGCGGTCAGCTAATCGTAACAGCCACCCGGGTATTGAGCGACCAAAAGATCAACAAGCAAGCATGTACATACTCCTGCAAATCCAATCAGTAACACTACCGTACAGTACGGTCTCTTCGTATGATACGTCGCATATCCAGTCTAGGGGTGGTAAACATCAGACCTCAATAACCGATAAGTCGTGTCGATGTGAGACTCATAACGGGTTGAGAAACTACTGATAACACTTACCAGTATATCTCCATATCATCCCTGGCCAGGGACTTCCAGTTATAGCCAATCGAACACAGCGCAACATCAACCCCAAATACCGGGAGAGACAAAACCCCTCCTATCGCTCATTGCCTCCATGTGATTCGGGACTGTACCCAAAAGCCACCGTTTTGCACGTTCTCTTGAACGTGGTAAGGTGGAAATCAAAGCACAGTGGGAATCACACAAGACTCTATGATGATATCGGGTCTACAGACTAATCTGTACTAGTGTCACCAGAGAACTGCTATCTGACGATAGGTATAATACCAACAAGAAGTTCTCGGCAAGTCCGTTCAGTGTACCCAGTCTCCACTGAGCACCTGTATACCATCTTTGATGTCACACACCAATGGATGTGGGATCATCCATCGCCCATCATATAGGCCATGATGCGTATACGCTAGTCTACTCTGGAGTATCGATACCATGTCTCGATACACCCTCGACTAGGAATAGTTATAGGATGTACTTATGGACTACCCTGGCCCTACTAGTATGATCTGCATCATAGTCCTAGTAGTTAAGTGCATATCCTAAGGGCTTTATCAACATGTGAGAGTAAGATAGTAACCCAATATAATTCAACATGTTAAGACAAAAAGCAACCAGATATCATACTATCATGTCGAGCAAGAAAGTCCTCTCTATATATATCCAAGCATCCACTATAATATACATCATATGTACAACAATGGCCTCTAGGGCATATACATAACTAGCAATCTCCCACTTGCAC
Organism: Agapanthus africanus; assembly: GCA_030015575.1. Lineage (NCBI taxonomy): Eukaryota > Viridiplantae > Streptophyta > Magnoliopsida > Asparagales > Amaryllidaceae > Agapanthus > Agapanthus africanus. The sequence goes on along the minus strand of CM057337.1, from coordinate 595,265,079 downwards.
TAAGACCAGCTGTTGTAGTATCTCATACCCAACATCCCGAAGAGTCTCTCAAACTGTATCTGGAAAATGGCCTTTATGAATGGATCCACAGTGTTATCCTTCGTGTCTACTCTCCTGACCTCGATCTCCCGGCGGTCAACAATCTCCCGGATCAGGTGATACCGTCTCAGAATATGCCTGGATCTCTGATGGGACCTGGGTTTCTTGGCCAAAGCCACAGCTCCATTGTTATCGCAATACAAAAGTATTGGATGCTCGACGGACGGAACCACACCTAAGTTCTGTAATGAACTTCTTTATCCAGACAGCCTCTTTGGCAGCATCGTTGGCAGCGATGTACTCAGCCTCCATCGTCGATTCTGCAACGGTTTCCTGTTTGGAACTCTTCCAACACACCGCCCCTCCATTGAGGGTAAAGACAAATCCCGAGTGCGACTTAGAGTCTTCCTTATCACTTTGGAAGCTCGAATCGGTAAGGACTCCACCTGGAGTTCTCCATTACCATACACAAAGAACATCTCTTTAGTCCTTCTCAAGTACTTGAGAATGTTCTTCATAGTTGTCCAGTGATTCTCTCCAGGATCTGATTGATACCTACTCACTATACTTAGTGAGTATGCTACATCGGGTCTGGTACATAGCATCGCATACATGATAGATCTTACTGCCGAAGCATAGGGTATCCCTTGCATGCGAGCTCTCTCCAAATCAGTCTTGGGAGACATCTCTTTGGAGAGAGTGAGTCCAGAGATCGTGGGTGAGTTCCCACGCTTGGATTCTTCAATACTAAACCTCTTTCGTATGGTGTCAATGTACCTGTATTGGGACAATCCCAGTATCCGTTTAGATCTATCTCTATAGATCTTAATCCCCAAAATGCAGGAGGCATCACCTAGATTTTTCATTGAGAATCTTTGTGATAAGAAGAGCTTGACCGAATACAGCATAGGAACATCGTTTCCTATCAAGAGTATGTCATCCACGTACAATACGAGGAAGACAACCTTACTCTCTGCTACCTTCTTGTATATAAAAGGTTCATCTACGTTTTTGATGAAGTCAAACTCTTTGACTACTACATCAAAACAGATGTTCCAACTCTGTTATGCTTGCTTTAACCCGTAGATAGATTTAAGCAGATTGCACACCTTTCCGCTACTCCCACAGTCTATGAAGCCCTCTGGCTGAGTCATATACACGCACTCCTCTAAATCACCATTTAAAAAGGCGGTCTTAACATCCATTTGCCAGATTTCGTAGTCATGGTATGCAGCAATGGCAAGTAAGATCCGGATGGACTTAAGCATAGCCACTGGAGAAAATGTTTCGTCATAATCCATACCTGGTCGTTAACGAAAACCCTTTGCAACAAGTCTAGCTTTGAAAGTCTCAACTTTTCCATCTACACCAAGTTTCTTCTTAAAGATCCATTTGCTCCCAATGGGTTTTACCCCTTCAGGAGCAACTTCCAAAGTCCATACTTTGTTGGTGTACATGGATTCCATCTCAGATCGCATTGCATCCAACCATTTCATAGAGTCCCCACTCGTGATGGCCTGCTTGAAGCTAGTCGGGTCATCATCTTCCATGACTTCCACCATCTATGAGAAAACCGTAGTATATCTCAGGCGGATGAGGAACCCTACTAGATCGGTGGAGAGGCTGGGGTTTGTTGGGAACTACTGAATCCTCTGGTTCCACTAAATCTTCTGTTGCAGTTTGTGTAGCTGGAACTTCTTCCAGTTCTACCTCATAGCTACTAATTTGTTTTGCAAGAAATTCCTTTTCTATAAAGGTGGCATGCTGACCAACAAACACCTTTTATTCTTCAGGGTGGGAGAAGATATGTCCTCCCGAATGCTTGGGATATCTTACAAACTTGCACAGAAACGATCTTGCCACGAGCTTGTCCAGATTTTGCTTTTTAACATATGCCGGGCAACCCCATATCTTAACAAAATTAAGATCGGTCTCTTCCCTTCCCATATCTCATATTGAGTGGTAGGCACTGATTTGGTTGGAACTCTATTCAATAGGTATATGGTCATTTCCAGCGCATAACTCCAGAAGGAAATAGGTAACTTAGCGGTGCTCATCATTGAGCGCACCATATCTAATAGGATGAGATTCCTCCGTTCTGATACACCGTTATGCTGTGGTGTATATGGAGGAGTAAGCTGAGAGAGAATCCCATTCACTTTTAAACAGTCCAAGAACTCATTGCTCAAGTATTCTCCTCCTCGATCAGATCGAAGGATCTTAATACTTTTACCCGTTCGGTTCTCGACTTCGTGCTTATATTCTCTGAATTTCTCAAAAGCTTTTGACTTGTATTTCAACAGGAACACATGTCCGTATCTTGATAAATCGTCAGTGAATGTAATGAAGTATGAGGAACCATTCCTGGCATGTGTAGACATGGGACTGCATACATCACTTTGTATCAGCCCCAAGAGTTACATAACTCTTTCTCCGTGTCCACTAAACGGAGTTTTGGTCATCTTGCCTTTGAGACATGAATGGCAAGTTTCATAAGATGATAAGTCGAATGTATTCAAATATTCATCCTTATGAAACTTAGCTAGTCGTGTCGCATTGATATGACCTAGTCTATAATGCCACAAGAAGGATTCGTTCATTTCTGAACTCTTCCTCTTGTGTGTGTTTTGTACATTAAGAATTGGTTTGATTTATAATGTATATGCCATTATTTAACGAGCCTGATCCAATCAACTTTTGATTTAGGAAGATAATCATAACATCATCCTGTATTACAAAATTATATCCTTCTTTACTTAATAAAGAAACTGATATAAGATTGCATATCAGGTTCAGTATGTAATAGCATTCGTTCAGAATCAATGTATTACCATTTGGTAATACAAGGTGATATTTGCCAACTGCTTTGGCTGCAACATTTGCACCATTCCCTACTCTTACGGAATGATCACCTATTCCCAGTTCTCTACCTTTCGTTAGCCCATGCAACATATTGCATATGTGGGATCCTGATCTGGTATCTAATACCCAGGACGTAGAGTGAACTGAGAAACAGTTCTCGATAACAAACACACCCGAAGAAGATGCATCATTATGCTTATTCTTCGTTTGGGCGGCGAGTGAATTCTGGCATTTCCCTATTTCCTGTTCAGTCTTATAACAATTATAAGAAAGAACGGAACCAGCGTTCCCCTGCTCAGTATAACAAGCGGGTTCGGTCAATACATCATATTATTATCTTGATTAAGGCCTGACATGGTCACTACCTGGAGAGAGAGAGAGAAGGAAACACTTTAGCGTATGCTCTTGTAAGATTAGATTGGTTGTTATCTTATCTAATCAGGATGGCTCCCACTTTTTTCATCAAATATTCCTTTAAACCCAAAAAGGTAAGACTAGTCGGGATTAATTACACCTTACAAGTTCACCAATCTTTCAGCCAGGTCAGTATTGGTACTTTGAGGGAAGTTCTCCGTGCTTTCGCACGGACCTAATTAAGATAAATCTCATTTTCCCATAGGCATAACCCCGTTAACACTTTTCTAGACATCTACTTGATCGGCTAATTGTCATGTGTAAAAGTCTCCCAGGAGTAACTCTTACTCCCAGTGGGTATCGGGATCCAACTATCTCATAGAAGGTATGCAATCTCATTGCAAATCTCAACATTTGAAATTCCCGACAATATTCTGTCCCTAGCGTCCTATGATCTTGACGGAGGTCAACAAACCATAGGCTACTAGTCATGTTCAACCCGTCATTTGGTGATTGAATTAAACCCACCCGCACGACCCTTGAAGGAGGTCAACAAGGTCGTACGACTACCCTAAAATAATCGCATCACATGCAACAGATAAATACTAGTCAGCTTCCGCACACTACGTCTTGACGGAGGTCAACAAACGTAGCACGAATACTAAGTAGGATTTATCTGAAATGACGGAGGGCTACGACATGTTTTTCAGAAAACCTTTTGCGTAATGAACTTGATATCGTTGTAGAAACAAGTGTTTTTGAAAATGAGTGTTTTTGACGCTTTTACTAGTTTCGCTAAAGAGGTCACTCGTGGTGAAGGGATCTTGGCTCTTTTCTTATCGAATAAGGTGCTGGATTTTCTACAAGGAATACCGCTATGCAAAGCAAGAACTATAGAAGCAATCAAAAACATAACCGATTGAGTTGTAGCATCTGCTAGTTTCGCCAAAGAGGTCACTCCTGGTGAAGGGATCTCGGCTCTTTCCTTATCGAATAAGGTGATGGATATTCTGCAAGGAATACCGCCATGCAAAGCAAAAAACTAGAGCTACCCTTTTTGAAAATTTGATTCTACAACATCTTTTAGGTTTTTTTTCTTTTCATTAATCTCATTAATGAAATCCCATCAATTTATGCTTCCTAAGTATCACAGAAGAAACGAAAGTAATAATGTTTATATATCATATATATATATATATATATATATAGTATAAGCATTCATCTCACGAATATAAAATGATCACATCACAGAATATCAGCAGCAGAAGAATCACATATAAAATATTGGATATACTAGGAATTCCGTGTTTTATTTAAGCCAGTAAAAACGCGGATTCCACGGTCGTGATGAATAGCCAAACCCACATCCCTAGACCCCTACGAGAGCGGCAAGCAACCCTACCAATTCTAGAGTTAGGAGACCCGGACTCGACTTCTCGAGTTGGTCTCCCACTGGACTCTAGAACCCGGTTACTTGTGCTCCCCGCCTTGGGTCTATCCAAATGAAGAAAAGTAAATAATATATAACAATGGTGACATCATCCTCAACCCGGAAGTGCCCCAATAAAAGAATATTACATACATTGAATTTTACATGAATGAAAATAAAAACTCTCATCTCACATAAAACCCCCGGCTATTCAAGACCCGACGATCCAATATAACATATCACAGCAACACATAATCATCACAGATATCTAGGCGAAGTTAGATAAATCGATCGATTCAATGAATTCCCAAAAATTCCCAAAGAGCTCAATACTTGAGCACTGTTAAATTTAACCAGAGACATGCCACAGTTCCTACGGACCTACAGCTGAAGGGCCCGACCCAAGCCTTTCAAGTGGCGCCGCGGATCCGCCGCCAAAACCAGCTTTTGGCCGCGAATCCGCGGTCACTTAGACGAGTTAGGGTTTCGTTCTTCAGGTGTGTCCATAGAATTCCCTGCATGATTTTCTGAATATTTTTAACATGGAAAAATCCAACTTTTTGAAAAATTTCCAGAGAGGGGGTCCAAATCGGGTTTTCGGAGTTCAATCGGAATTCTAACTTCGTCTAGACAACGCCTAATGCTCTAGCTTGGCTCTGATACCACTTTAGGGTTAGCTTAGCACCTTAGCAAGGTTTTGGCAAGTATCAAACATGCTATATTAAAATTTTTTGGGTGCTAAACAAACCAACCAAGTAATCGAAACTAGAGAATTAGGGTTAACTTTGCATGTAAACAACTTTACATCTAAGTGATAGGGATTACAACTTTTGTAGTCCGTTCCTTCGCTTCAAAAGCTCCGAGTAGTAGTCCCTTCACTGCGATCCATGAGCTCCTGAACTCTTGAGAGGCTCCACAAGATGTACGATGCATTTTTGCTTGAAGTTTTCAAAGTCTGTGATGATCTACGTCGAGGAAACACGAACTCAAGCTCACACTTCACAAAAATGGATTTAGTGAAGCTAACACACTAATCTATATGGCTAGTATAGAAGAGGATGATGAAGTAGAAATTTAGCTCTCTTTAGTTTTCTTTTTCTCAATTTATTTCATCACAAATGAAAAAGCTAGCAAGCTTTTGAAGAAGAAGAAGATGAAGTGATGAGAATAATTGTTGTGTGGTTAGAAATGAAACCTTGGGTCAAGTATATCGTCCTTAACCCTTGTAGAGACTTGACCATGAGCTATGGTAAAAGGTACGTTTGATAAATATCTTAAACTAGACAAAAAGAGTGGATAAAGTCAAAGAAGACTACAAGCTTCAACAAATATCCATCATGACAAATATACATAATATTTGATTTACTTAATGATAAATATAAACCCTAACATTAACCCTAGCATGGTTTAGCTCTCATAATCCCTAGTTGCTTTTATAACCAAGCATGTCACAATTATATATATCACATATATATAATTTTGTAACAAAAGAAAAGAATACATTAAACATATATCACATATATATCAATGCATCCAAAATGAGAAAAAGAATCGATACTTGATCCGATAATCCGGTTATATTATATATAACCGACTAATATATAAATGTATCATTTCATCGAATCAACACTTGATCTGATGATCCGGCTATATCACATATACCCGGCCGATATCCCATATCGCGAGAATGGAATATGGTATCTTATACCCGTATTATTCTCGGACCCGCACATATTTCATATGTGCTCCTATTCCATTTCGCCTGAGCCAGGAAACCTCTGTGTAGAACTCGAAAGACTTATCAATACTCCGGCAGTAGGTGATGATCATATGAAACACCCACAAGCTGCAAGCGGTCAGCTAAACGTAACAGCCACCCGGGTATTGAGTGACCAGAAAATCAACAAGTAAGCCTGTACATACTCCTGCAAATCCAATCAGTAACACTACCGTACAGTCCGGTCTTTTCGTCTGATATGTCGCATATCCAGTTTAGGGGTGGTAAACATCAAACCCCAATAACCGATAAGTCGTGTCGATATGAGGCTCATAACGGTTTGAGAAACTACTGATAACACTTACCAGTATATCTCCATATCAGCCCTGGCCAGGGACTTCCAGTTATAGCCAATCGAACACAGCGCAACATCAACCCTAAATACCGGGAGAGACGAAACCCCTCGTATCGCTCATTGCCTCCATGTGATTCGGGACTGTACCCAAAAGCCACCGTTTTGCACGTTCTCTTGAACGTAGTAAGGTGGAAATCAAAGCACAGTGGGAATCACACAAGACTCTATGACGATCTCGGGTCTACAGACTAACCTGTACCAGTGTCATCAGAGAACTGCTATCTGACGATAGGTATAATACCAACAAGGAATTCTTGGCGAGTCCGTTCAGTGTACCTGTAGGGTTCCTAGGCACACACTAGAGGTCTCACAAGGCATCAACCATGCCAATTTCAAAATTTTACGGTGCCGAGAAACCCTAATACGGATCGTTAACTAGAAATTTAGGCAAACACATGCAACTAGTTAACAATATAAATAAAAGAATGGAAATACAACCTTTGTAGATCCGGTCCTCCACCTCCATAGCTTCGCGATGAAGTCTCCTCGCTGTCCAAATGGAATCCCGGGCTCTAGCGTTGGCTTCATCGGAGAAATGGGCGGGCAAGGTCGTCGGCTTCGTGCCGAAGATGATCTAAGTCGAGGCATCACAAGATCAAGCTCCAACTTCACCAAGTCATGAAACTTGTGAATAAAACACCCTATACTACTTGGCAAGAGGTAGAGGATGAAGAAATAGGAGGTGGGTTCACTTTAGAATTGGATTTCTCACTCATTTGCTCAAGTTGCCATTGATGGAGCAAGGTTTTCTTCTTGAAGAAGAAGAAGAAGAAGAATGAATATTGTTATGATAAGTATTTCCAAAAAGGAAAATAAATGAATACTTATCATTTAGTAACCATGGTCAAGTGTAGAGAATCAACCAAGGTTAAGTGAATGGTTAGGTTTAGGAGAAGAAGACAAAATGGTCAAAGCTTCTTGAAGCTTCAAAGAAAAGAACAAAAGAAGCAACCATTTCATTTTCTTTCCAAAATAAATAAATGAATAATTAAATAAAACAAACCCTAACCAATCACTTAATCATGGTTTAAATCTTTACACTTAACCAAATAAGCATGTATCATCAAACATGATACAAACATGTGTACAAAAGTATATCACATATACAACTTGTGAACATCAAGTGAGAAAATCCATTTAAAGTGAACCGATACTAGTTAATGCAAAGTAATATATCAAATATATAATTATACATTAAATCATTAAATCAACACTTGATTTAACGATCCGGTCATATCGCATATAACCGACTAGTATCCTATGTATCGGCTTATCGAATCAATCTTCGATTCGATAACTAGGTTATATCGCATACAACCAATCGATACATTCATCGCGAGAATAGAATACGGTATCACATACACGCATTATTCTCGGTCCCGCGCATATCTCATATGCGCTCCTATTTCGTTTCGCTTGAGCCAGGAAACCTCTGTGTAGGACTCTAAAGACTCGTCAATACGCCGGCAGCAGATGATGATCATATCAAACACCCACAAGCCGCAAGCGGTCTGCTAAACGTAACGGCCACCCGGGTATTGAACGATCAGAAGATCGACGAGCAAGCCCGCTCATACTCCTGTGAATCCAACCAGTAACACTTACCGTACAGTCCGGTCTGATCGTCTGATATGTCGCATATCTTGCCTAGGGGTGGTAAACGTCAGACCCCAATAGCTCGATAAGTCGTGTCGATGTGAGGTCTATAACTATTCGAGAAACTACTGGTAACACTTACCAGTAAATCTCAGCAACCCTGGCCAGGGATTTCCGGTTATAGCCAATCGAACACAGCGCAACATCAACTCCCTATACCGGGAGAGACGAATCCCCTCCTATCGCTCATTGCCTCCATGTGATTCGGGACTGTACCCAAAAACCACCGTTTTGCACGCCCTCTTGGACGTGGTAAGGTGGAAATCAAAGCACAGTGGGAACCACACAAGACTCTATGACGATCTCGGGTCAACAGACTACTCTGTACCAGTATCACCAGAGAACTGCCATCTGACGTAAGGTATAATACCATATGTGAGTTCTCGGCGAGTCCGTCCAGTGTACCCAGTCTCTACTGAGCACCCGTATATCATCTCTGATGTCAAACACCAATGGATATGGGATCATCCATCGCCCATCTGTATGGGTCGAGAAGGTATACGCTAGTCTACTCTGGTATATCGATGCCCCATCTCGATACACCCACGACTAGGGACCTTGAAGGATGTACTTATGGACTACCATGTCCCCACTAGTATGATCCGCATCACAGTCCCGGTAGTCAAGTACACATCCTAAGGGCTTTACCAACATGTAACAGAGAGACAATCAGTATACACGTTAAGGTAAGGAGTAACCAGATAGCATACTATCATGTCGAGCAAGAAAGTCCTCCCTATATATGTCCAAGCATCCACTACAATATGCATCCTGTGTATAGTAATGGCCTCTAGGGCATACATATAACTAACAATCTCCCACTTGCACTAGGGCCATCTGTAGCAGTGGTTGTAGTATCTCATACTCAACCATCCTATAAAAGTCTCTCTCTGGGAATAGGCCTTCGTGAGTGGATCCGCCGTGTTATCCTCTGAGTCTGCTCTCCTAACCTCGATCACCCTGGAGATCAACCATCTCCATGATCAGGTGACACTGCCTTAGAATATGTCTGGATCACTGAAGGAACCGGCGTTCCTTGGCATAAGCCACAACTCCATTGTCACACAATGGGAAGAGCTAATTTCATCTCATGAACAAATATACATCCAGACTGCCTTTTTGGTAGCATCTTAAGTAGCGATGTATCGAGCCTTTATCGTCTAGTATGCCACGGTATCTAGCTTGGAACTCTTCCAACATACCGTCCCTTTACTGAGGGTAAAGACAATGCCTGCGACTGACTTTCAGTCGTCCTTATCACCCTGGAACCCTTCCAGTGATTCTCCCCAGGATCAGTTGATACCATCTCACTACAACTAGTGAGAATCCTGATATCCAATTAGATCTATCTCATAGATCCAAAACCCAGGATTTAGGAGGTATCAGTTTGATCCTATATGGAGAATCATTGTGATAAGCGGAGATTGACCGAGCGTAGCATAGGAAACTCCTTTCTTATCAAGAGCATGACATCCACGTACTCTACGAGGATCACCACCATACTCCCTACTACCTTTTGTTTATACAAGGTTCATCTACCATTTTGATGATGTCAAACTCTTTGACTAACACATCAAAACAGATGTTCCAACTCCGCGATACCTGCTTTATCCTATAAAGCATCTTGTACACGTTTCCGCTGCTCCCACTGTCTACGAAGCCCTCTGGCTGTGTACTTATAGACTTTCTCTTCTAAAACATCATTTAGAAAAACAGTCATGGCACCCAACCGCCAGATATCGTAGTCATGGTATGTAGCCGTGGCAAGTAGGATCTGGATGGACTTAAGCATAGCCACTTGAAAAGGTTTCATCATAATCCACGCCTGGTCGATGACGAAAAAGCTTTAACAAGTCTAGCTTTGAAAGTCTCAACTTTTCCATCTACACCAAGTAATCTTCTCAAGATATACTTGCTCCTGATGGGGATTCAACCCTTCAGATATAGCAACCAAAGTCCATACTTTGTTGGTGTACATGGATCCCATCTTAGATCGCTAAGCATCCAGCCATTCTTACAGAGTCTCACTCCTGATGGCCAGCTCGAAACTAGTTAGGTCATCATCTCATGATGCAATCCTCGCTCCCACTGTCATCGAGAAACCGAAGTATCTCTCAGGTGGGTGAGGAACCCTACTAGATCGGCGGAGAGGCTGAGGTTCGTTGGTAACTATTGAATCCTTTGGTTCTTTCAAATCATCAGCTGCAGTTTGTATAGCTGGAACATTTCCAGTTCTACATAACAGATCTTGCCTTGAGCTTGTCCGGATTTTGCTTTTAGATATAGGCCGGACAACCCCAAATCTTAACTAGCTTAAGACATGGGCTCTTCCCATTCTATATCACATATGAAGTGGTAAGCAACTGATTTGATTTGAACCCTATTCAATAGGTGTGCAGCTTCTCAAGCGCATAACTCCCATAAAGGAAATAGGTAACTCAGTAGTACTCATCATAGAGCACACCTTATCATATAGGGTGTGATTGCTCCGCCCCGATATACCATCGTGCTATGGTGTATACGGAGGAGTAATGCTGAGAGAGAATCTTATTCTCCTTTAGAAAAGTCCAAGAATTCCGTGCTCAAGTATTCTCCTCCTTGATCTCATCATAGGACATAATACTTATACCCGTATTCTGGTTCTCTACTTCTCGCTTATATTCTGTGAATATCTCAAAAGGTTCGGACTTGTGTTTCAACAGGAACATATGTCTGAATCTTGAGAGATCATCAGAGAACGTAATGAAGTATAAAGAACCAGTCTTGGCATGTGTAGACAGGGGACCTTACATACATCAACATGTATCATCCCAAGAGTTCACTAACTCTTTCTCTGTTTCCAGTAAACGGAGCTGTGGTCATCTTATCTCTGTGACATGACTGGCAAGTTTCATAAGATGTAAATTCAAACTGATTTAAATATGCATCTATATGTAACTTAGTTAGTCGGGTCGCATTGATATGACCTAGTCTACAATACCTCAAGAAGGATCCGTTCATTTCTGAACTCTTCCTCTTGTGTGTGTTCCGTATACTGAAGAACTGTAGTTTGATTTAGAACATCAATGTTTTTAGATAACGTGCCTGAACTGATCAACTTTTGATATAGGAAATGTTCAAAACATTATCCAACAACACAAAATTATATCCTTTCTTTGCTAATAAAGAGACTGATATGATTTTGTATATCAGGTTCGGTATCTAATAACATTCGTTCAGAATCAATGTATTTGGAATACAGGGTGACAGTGACCAACAGACTTGGCTGCAACTCTTGCCCCGTTTTCTGCCTCATGAAACTTATCACCCGTTCTCAGTTCTCTACCTTTCTGTAGCCCTATGTAACAAATTACATATCAGGGATCCTGATCTGGTATCACATACCCAGGACGTAAAGAATACTGAGAAACAGTTCTGTGTAATGAATACACCCGAAGATGATGCATCAGCATGCACTCTCTTCGTTTAGGTGGCATAGGAATTCTGGTATTCCCCTATTTCCTGCTCTGTCTTATAACAATTATAAGTTGGAGCGGGACCAACGTTCCCCAGCTCAGAATAACAGGCGGGTTCGGTCAATAATCCGTATTATTATCTTGATTAAGGCGTGATATGGTCGCTACCTGGAGAGAGAGAGAAGAAAACACTCAGCGTGCGCTCTTTCAAAAATAGATTGGTTATTATTTTATCTAATCAGGATGGCTCCCACTGTTTTTTATCAAATCTTCCTTCAAACCCTAAAAGGAAAGACTAGCCGGGATTAATTACACGCTACAAGTTCGCCAATCTTTCAGCCAGGCCAGTGTCGGTACTTTGAGGGAGGTCCCCCGTGCTTTCGCACGAACCTAATTAATGTAAACCTCATTTTCCCAGAGGCGTAACCTCGTTAACACCTTTCTAGACACCTACTTGATCGGCTAATTGTAATGTGTAAAACTCTCCCAGGAGTAACCCTTACTCACAGCGGGTATCGGGATCCAACTATCTCATAGAAGGTATGCAATCTCATTGCAAATTTCAACACTTGAAATTCCCGATAATTTTGCCCCTAGCGTCCTATGACCTTGACGGAGGCCAAACTACCCATAGTCCGCTAGTCAAGTTCAACCCGTCATTTCCTGATTGAATTAAACCCACCCGCACGACCCTTGACGGAGGCCAAACAACGCCGTACGAATACCCTAATCCAATCGCATCATATGCTAGCAGATAAGCACTAGTTAGCTACCGTACACTACGCCTTGACGGAGGCCAAACTACAGCAGCACGAATACTAACTAATACTTATCTGAAATGACGGAGGGCTACGACAGGTTTTTCTAAAAACCTATTGCGTAATGAACTTGATATCGTTGTAGGATCGAATGATTTTGAAATGGAGTGTTTTTTAGGCTTTTCTAGTTTTGCTAAAGGGGTCACTCCCGGTGAAGGGATCGTCGGCCCTTTCCTCGTCGAATGAGGTGCAGGATATATCATATATATCACTGTGCAAAGCAAAACTCTTCAAAGCAATCAAAAGACAAACCGAGTGTGTAGCATCTGCCAGTTATTGCTAAAGGAGTCACTCCCGGTGAAGGGATCTCGGTCCTTTCCTCATCGAATAAAGTGCAGGATATATCACATATACCGCTGTGCAAAGCAAGAACTGTAGCTACCCTTTTTATTTTGAAATTCGATTCTACAACATCTTAGGTTTCTTTTATTTCATTAATCACATTAATGAAGTCCCATCATTTAAGTACCTAAACATCACAGATAAATACTATGCCATCCGCATTCGCCTCGATGTCCCCTCGTGCACCGTTAGGTTAGGTAACTAACGGCAGAGCAGGGCAGGGCTAGCGCGGGTGTAAAACATAAGTAACATCTATATAATATATCATATATACTATATACTGTATCTATCACAGAACATCACATGATCACATCATAGATATCGCAGCAGAAGAATCATATGAAATATTGGATATACTAGGACGTCCGTGTTTTCAATACGAGCCAGTATAAAACACGGATTCCACGGTCGTGATGAATAGCCAAACCCACACCCCTAGACCCCTACGAGAGCGGCAAGCAACCCTACCAATTCTAGAGTTAGGAGACCCGGACTCGACTCCTCGAGTTGGTCTCCCACTGGACCCCAGAACCCGGTTACTTGTGCCCTCCTCCTTGGGTCTATCCTAGTGCGAAAAAGTAAATAATATACAAAGGGTGACATCTTCCGCAACCTGGAAGTGCCCCTATAAAAGAATATTACATACAAGTTTTTACATGAATGAAAATGAAAAACACTCATCTCACATAAAAACCCCCCCGGCTATTCAAACACGACGATCCAATATAACATATCCAGCAACACATAACATCACATGTCATCAACGTAAGTAAATATGCGCATCCCAATTGTCGTTGACATATAGCAACGAAACCGGCGATATCACATATTACACTTACGGTCACAGAAAAGAAAGTGTAAAACTACAACAGTTGGAATCCGTAACCTCCATAGACATCACATGCCTAATCAAATGAATTCCTTAGACATCGCATGCCTAACAATTATAAACCCCGCATTTTAGTCTCATTATCGAAAACTCTTTTCAATATTAAGTCGGGCAATTCAACAGGATTCCCGACATACTGATCGAATGCTCGTCGCAAACTTTAGTAGGCGGCCGCACCCCCGACGCCGTCGACGAAGTGCACCAAGGCGGAACACCGCTGCCGCGAGCACCCGAACGGATGCTTTCGGCGACGGGGTTCTCCTACAGTCACTTGGTCGGGGCTATGGAGTGAGGCTGTCTATTAAGTTTACCCGACAAGTATCCGCGTACCCTACGTGATTGCGACGGACTTTTGATCACATCAAAATTCCGTGGCAACCGATCAAGTGAGACTAAAGTGCTATGTTTATAACATTCATTCAGTTATCTCATAACTTATTGTGAATTCCAATTATTGTATCACATTCCGGATAAATAGAAAATGTTAAAATTTCCGATCGAACATTCAAACACCCAAGTTTTCCCGATACAGATCAACACATGAAACAAGTCTAAAAACATTCAGTTCGTGTCTCAGTACCAATGGTCCAGCCGTAGAAGGGTCAAGCCAACGCCTCACATGTGGCACGCCGTACTGCCCCAAACCCGAAGGTTCAAAGGGCAGTTCAAGACGGTCACATAATCGAGTTAAGGTTTGTTGTCTTCTAGAGGGTCCATCGCGTTACTTGCACTACTTAGAACGTCGTTAAACTACGGAAAGATCCAACACTTGGAAATTTCCCGACAGGGGAAAATGTGGGTATTTATATCCGGTCGAACTTTTTAAAATATTCAAAAATTATCCGGAAAGACACATAGACAAAGTTTGATAATCCGATCGAATAATCGAATCCCCAAAACAACCCCAGAAAATTCAACTCTTGAATAATATTTAAAAATACCCAGAAAACTCAGCACTGAATAAAGGAAGTTACTGTGCAAAATTGGGAGGGTGAAGTCACACTTATGCCGCGGAACCGCCGCGTAAGCTAGGCTTATGCCGCGGTTCCGCCGCAATCTTGAAGGAACGTTTGTCAAATTTTGCACCGTAATTCTTATAATTCCCTGCTGAATTTTTAAGAATTTTTAATATGGAAAAAACCCAGTTTTTGAAAAAAGTCCAGAGAGCATTCTTGAGTTAGGGTTTCGGTTCGATCGGACTTCTAACTCCGTCTACGCATCGCCTAAGGCTCTAGCTAGGCTCTGATACCACTGTAGGGTTCCTAGGCACATACTAGAGGTCTCACAAGGCATCAACCATGCCAATTTCAAAATTTTACGGTGCCGAGAAACCCTAATACGGATCGTTAACTAGAAATTTAGGCGAACACATGCAACTAGTTAACAATATAACTAAAAGAACGGAAATACAACCTTTGTAGATCCGGTCCTCCACCTCCATAGCTCCGCAATGAAGTCTCCTCGCTGTCCAAATGGAATCCCGGGCTCTAGCGTTGGCTTCATCGGAGAAATGGGCGGGCAAGGTCGTCGGCTTCGTGCCGAAGATGATCTACGTCGAGGCATCACAAGATCAAGCTCCAACTTCACCGAGTCATGAAACTTGTGAAGAAAACACCCTATACTACTTGGCAAGAGGTATAGGATGAAGAAATAGGAGGTGGGTTCACTTTAGAATTGGATTTCTCACTCATTTGCTCAAGTTGCCATTGATGGAGCAAGGTTTTCTTCTTGAAGAAGAAGAAGAAGAATGAATGAATATTGTTATGATAAGTATTTCCAAAAAGGAAAATAAATGAATACTTATCATTTAGCAACCATGGTCAAGTGTAGAGAATCAACCAAGGTTAAGTGAATGGTTAGGTTTAGGAGAAGAAGACAAAATGGTCAAAGCTTCTTGAAGCTTCAAAGAAAAGAACAAAAGAAGCAACCATTTCATTTTCTTTCCAAAATAAATAAATGAATAATTAAATAAAACAAAACCCTAACCAATCACTTAATCATGGTTTAAATCTTTACACTTAACCAAATAAGCATGTATCATCAAACATGTGCACAAAAGTATATCACATATACAACTTGTGAACATCAAGTGAGAAAATCCATTTAAAGTGAACCGATACTAGTTAATGCAAAGTAATATATCAAATATATAATTATACATTAAATCATTAAATCAACACTTGATTTAACGATCCGGTCATATCGCATATAACCGACTAGTATCCTATGTATCGGCTTATCGAATCAATCTTCGATTCGATAACTAGGTTATATCGCATACAACCAATCGATACATTCATCGCGAGAATAGAATACGGTATCACATACACGCATTATTCTCGGTCCCGCACATATCTCATATGCGCTCCTATTTCGTTTCGCTTGAGCCAGGAAATCTCTGTGTAGGACTCTAAAGACTCGTCAATACGCCGGCAGCAGATGATGATCATATCAAACACCCACAAGCCGCAAGCGGTCTGCTAAACGTAACGGCCACCCGGGTATTGAACGATCAGAAGATCGACGAGCAAGCCCGCTCATACTCCTGTGAATCCAACCAGTAACACTTACCGTACAGTCCGGTCTGATCGTCTGATATGTCGCATATCTTGCCTAGGGGTGGTAAACGTCAGACCCCAATAGCTCGATAAGTCGTGTCAATATGAGGTCTATAACTATTCGAGAAACTACTGGTAACACTTACCAGTAAATCTCAGCAACCCTGGCCAGCGATTTCCGGTTATAGGCAATCGAACACAGCGCAACATCAACTCCCTATACCGGGAGAGACGAATCTCCTCCTATCGCTCATTGCCTCCATGTGATTCGGGACTGTACCCAAAAACCACCGTTTTGCACGCCCTCTTGGACGTGGTAAGGTGGAAATCAAAGCACAGTGGGAACCACACAAGACTCTATGACGATCTCGGGTCAACAGACTACTCTGTACCAGTGTCACCAGAGAACTGCCATCTGACGTAAGGTATAATACCATCTGGGAGTTCTCGGCGAGTCCGTCCAGTGTACCCAGTCTCTACTGAGCACCCGTATATCATCTCTGATGTCAAACACCAATGGATATGGGATCATCCATCGCCCATCTGTATGGGTCGAGAAGGTATACGCTAGTCTACTCTGGTATATCGATGCCCCATCTCGATACACCCACGACTAGGGACCTTGAAGGATGTACTTATGGACTACCATGTCCCCACTAGTATGATCCGCATCACAGTCCAGGTAGTCAAGTACACATCCTAAGGGCTTTACCAACATGTAACAGAGAGACAATCAGTATACACGTTAAGGTAAGGAGTAACCAGATAGCATACTATCATGTCGAGCAAGAAAGTCCTCCCTATATATGTCCAAGCATCCACTACAATATACATCCTGTGTATAGTAATGGCCTCTAGGGCATACATATAACTAACAGTACCCAGTCTCCACTGAGCACCCGTATACCATCTTTGATGTCACACACCAATGGATGTGGGATCATCCATCACCCATCATATAGGTCATGATGCGTATACGCTAGTCTACTCTGGGGTATCGATGCCCTGTCTCGATACACCCTCGACTAGGAACAGTTATAGGATGCACTTATGGACTACCCTGGCCCTACTAGTATGATCTGCATCATAGTCCTAGTAGTCAAGTACATATCCTAAGGGCTTTATCAATATGTGAGAGTAAGACAGTAACCCAATATAAGTCAACATGTTAAGAGAAAGAGCAACCAGATATCATACTATTATGTCGAGCAAGAAAGTCCTCTCTATATATATCCAAGCATCCACTACAATATACATCATATGTACAATAATAGCCTCTTGGGCATATAAATAACTAACAGAATGGGACATGGTTCAAAGGGTACATCTCTCCACACCTTCTATATATGGCGCTGTAATCTCTCAGCGTCGTCAGAGAGGTGGTGGGTCCCAATAACCAATGATCCCTTTTTCCAAATAAGGAAGAGACCATCCTATAAGTTTCTGTAAAAATACAGAAAGCTCTCAAAACAACAGAGAATTTAATTCTTAATAAAGAAAATCGTCTCCATTCTCAAAACCCTAGGTAAGAAAATATCAAGATCAAAACATCTCTTTTGCCTATCATATCATATATAAGGGTTTAACCCTTCTCAAAGAACTTAGTTCTTTCTATAGATCTGAGATCCGTAAGACAAATCTCCCACAAGTTGAGAATTTAATTCTCATCGGGAAGGTCTTGTTATTGAGAATCAAAGATTCAGGAAAGAACAAGATTGAAAAGAAAGAAGTTGGATTTCATAATACTCCACGAACTTAGTTCCTTCAAATCAAGAACTTAGTTCTTTAAAGAACCCGATCCAGGATTCTTAAAATAGTGATCTTGGTGATCCTTAATGGTCAAAACACTATTAAAAGAGGTTTAACCTCTCTGAAAACATGAACATGGAAAACATGGAGTTCGTAATACTCCAGGAACCTAGTTCCTTCAAATCAAGAACTTAATTCTTAAAGAACATGATCTCAGATCCTCAAAATAATGATCTTGGTGATCGTTTGGTCAAAATACCATTAACAGAGATTTTAGTTCTCTAAAAATATCAACAGAGATTAAATCTCCAAAAACATAGCGCCTCACATGAAACACACGTGAGCGCCAGAGAAAATTAGTGCTTAACACTATTGTGGCTCCTCACGTGAAAAGCACGTGAGTGCCCAAGGCTAAAAACACAGCGCCTCACGTAAAAAGCACGTGAGCGCCAGAAAAGAGCAGTGCTTAGCACTATGCCAACGTCTCATATGAAACATACGTGAGCGCTGTATATCTTAGTACTCATCACTGATGGGTAGTATAGAAACCCAATCTCAGCCCAAATTGGCTAAGTTTCCTGAGGTTAAACCTTTTTTATTTCAAATCAACCGAACCCATATGCTCGTGATTTCCAAACTAATCTTAGTCTCAAACATGACTAATGATCTCTCATTGATGTCCAAAATGATATTCATCCCATATCTCCTAAGGTAATCTTAGTCTCAAATATGACTAACGATTCTTAGGTCCACCACGACCCCTTTTTCCCTCAAATACGGGATTTGGTTCAAGGGTACTTCTTTTCACACCTCTGATACATGTCATTGTAATTCCTCAACGTCTTCAGAGAGGTGATGGGTCCCGACAACCAACAACAATTTCTCGTCCTAACTTGATGTAAAATTTCATCAAGATAGGGAATTATACACCCCACATTGATGCACTTCCAAACTGACGTGCACACCTCAAATCGGATCGCACTCCAAATTGGGCGCATCACATGTCACCATTATTCACTCTACCACGTAATGAATACACGTGCATGCAACATGAATGATGGACCGAAATGTCCCTAAACTAAAATTTTGCCTCAAATATGGCGATAAAGGACCGTGATGTCTTTAAACTAAAATAATTGAGCAAAAATGCTCATATGTTTTAAGTCGATCTTAATCTCAAACCAGATTAATGGTCCTTAAATAAACCCAAGGCCAAATCTAAAATATACGGATTTGGACTAATACACGCCCTACGGGCGACAACACAAACTAGTCTTCGTATACAATCCACGGGAAACCAAAACAAACAAAAACACATACGACACGAAGTGAACTTCCGGAGCAGAAGAAAGTGGTTATCGCAATGCGGTAATTTAATTAACTGCAGAGGCTTGCGCCTGTAGGTAAGAGCGTCCCCACAATCAAAAACCCCTCTAAAAATGAGGGGGAATTTGTTAAAATCTGCTTCAACGGTCGCGTCTGTCCAAACCTACGATATACGGTGCCATTAATCAACTTCGTATCTTCGGAGAGGTGGACGGATAAATCCAAATAGCATTTTCCACCAGAATTCAGGCCAGACGTCCCAACGTCTCGGTCTCTGTCTTCCGGCGGTGAACAGATCCTCAAAGGAGCTTAGTTCTCCATAGGAGCTTAGTTCTCCAAGTTAAGGCCTTAGCTGCCGCCCCATAATGCGCAAGTGCCATGTGCGTCATGTGTAACGCACCACGTGCAACGCACGTGCGCTCGCCGTCCGAGGATTCAATCCTCAAAGGAGCTTAGTTCTCCATTGGAGCTTAGTTCTCTAAATTAGAGCCTTAACTGCCTCCCCATTATGTGGATATGCACAAGCGCCATATACGCCACGTGCAACGCACATGTGCCGGCCACGTGCGCACTAAGTGCAATGCAAGTGCGCCCGCCGTGCGAGGATTCAATTTTCAAATGAGCTTAGTTCTCCATAGGACCTTAGTTCTCCAAGTTAGGGCCTTAGCTACCCCTCATAATGCGCATATACGCAAGCACCACGTGCAACGCACGTGTGCCCGCCATATGCGCACCACGTGTAATGCACGTGCACCCACCGTGCGAAGATTCAATCCTCAAAGGAGCATAGTTCTCCAAGTTAAGGCCTTAGTTATCCCCCCCATAATGCGCATATGCACAAGCGCCATGCAACGCACCTGCGCCCGCCACGTGCAACGCATGTGGGGCAGTCACAAATTATGCCCTTACTGCTATCAAGATACAATATCGAAATGGTTGAATTTTAATAGGAAGGTTTGTTATTGAGGTCATCGGCATTTCCTTCCACTAGACCATCCCTATAAGTTAGACGTTGATCACTTTATTAGTCATCAGGACCTTATTAGGCTTCCAGCCTCATTTTCCGGAGAGGACGTGATTACTCAGTGAGATGGTTACAATAACATGACCTTCAGGATAGATCCGGAAAAATAGGTCAAACCGCCCTACTGGAAAAGGTTAAGCATTTTCTACGACCTTCCGTATCGGTCAACAAATTTAGTGCGTCATTATCTGGTCGTCATGCACATAGAGAAGGGAGTATCCGAGCACGTACTTAACTTGCTTCTTTGTAAAGATGGAAATTCGAAAGACAACCTCTGTGCTCGGATGGATCTTCAGGACTGAGAAATTAAAAGTGAATTGCATCCTAAATCGATAGCGGGTAAATCAGACAAGTTTGTACTTCCCAATGTCACGTATCATATGTCACAACAAGAGAAGAAAAAGATCCTGCAGGTGTTGCATGATTTGAAAGTTCCCACAGGTTTCTCAGGATCATTTGGCAAGAATATAAAGATTGTAAAAGGAAAGATCGATGGGCTGAAAAGTCATGATCACAATATTATTATGGAGCACCTTCTCACATTAGCCCTCGGGACTTCCCTTGCCGAGTCGGTTGATCTAGTAATCAATGACCTTTGTTGTTTTTTTTAGAGAATTGTGCTCTAAAACCTTGGATGTTGTGATTCTGGAGAATCTAGAAAATTCTATTTCATTGATGTTTTGCAAGCTTGAGCGTATTTTCTCACTATCGTTCTTAGACATCATAATACACTTGACAGTTCATCTTACAACCGAGGCTAAGTTTGCCGGACCGATACAATATCGATGGATGTATCCCGTCGAAAGGTATGTTGAATTTTTCGTTTCACTCATTTTGTAAAATTATTTTTATCTTATATACCTGTATTTATTTATCTAACATATTTTTTTTTAGGTAGCTCTACACTCTAAAAAAAAGTATACGCAATAAAAATCGACCAGAGGGTTCTATCATGCAAGATTATTTCTAGATGAAGTAACCATATTTTGTTCCCGCTATCTGGACGAGAACATTGAGACGAAACTTAACCGGCCTCGGAGAATTCAGAACGGACCATATGGTAAACCTGATTATAAGATATTAAACCCCATATTTATCAACAAGATATATCGGTTTATCCTTCTCAATAGCGTATGTCTTGAAGAAATTAGAGAGTAATTTTTTTTGGATTAATTGTTATATTTGTGTGTGTGTGTATGAAATGATATAATATTAATGTCATAATTTATTATTGAGAACAGAATTCATGTTGATGAGGTACGTGAGGGGCATTCTGAATGGAATGATGAACGATTGGAAAAATATCATCAGGATGATTTTTGCGACTAGGTTGCAGATTATATAAATTGTTCGAATAACATGTTATTGCTATCAGTCTTAATCTAAACTTATATCGTTATGTATTTTCTGTAAAATTTGTTTTATCAGATCCACGATCTGAACTTGTTTGCAACATTAGAGAGATTAAAGATATTTAGCTCAGTTTCCTAGTATGGAGGTTGCATACTATAAAGGATTCGGTTCACTTGGATACAAATTTGAAGTTAAGAACATAGAAACATCTCGAACCCCTCAGAATAATGGGATTGCGACCATAAGATCGGATGGTGTGATTTATTATGGATACTTAAATTGCATACTTAGAATCCAACATCCCGGACGATCAGAACCGTTTTATATTTCAGTGTATTTGATACGATATACGAACCGATACGGGTAAGTGGAGAAATAATCTCAGGACTTAGAAAGATGAATATAGATTGACTAGTGTAAGCACACTTCAATTTTACGGTCATGACGATCTATTTATCATTCCACAACAAGCGTTTCAAGTATACTACTTACAGTGCTTGAAGAATCCGGGATAGAGTGTCGTATGCCGTTGGAAACGCAAGGATGTTTATGATGTCCCTGTTCCCCTCCGAAAGACGGCCGAGACATGGCGTCTCGCCTGAGATTCGGGGCAGATGCTAATTGGTGCTATCCGTCCACCTCTCCGAAGATGCCAAGTTGATTTATGGCACCATGTATCGAAGGTTTAAACGGATGCGTCCGATGTAGCAGACTTCGTCAGATTCCCCCTCATTTGAGGGGTTTTTGATTGTGGGGACGCTCTTCCCTGCAGGCGCAAGCCCCTGCAGTTAATTACGCTACCGCACTGCGGTAACAACTTTCTCCTTCTCCGGATGGTCACTTCGTGTCGTGGGTGTTTGTTTTGTATTTTGTTGCCCGTGGATTGTTTACGGAGACTGAGTGATGTCGTCGCCCGTAGGGCGTGGACTAGTCCAAATCCGTATTATCTTAGATTTGGGTTTGGGGGTTTGGTTTGAGGATACGTTAGCCATATTTGAGGCTAAGATCAACTCAAACGTTTGTTAAGGATACGTTAGTCCAGTTTGAGACTAAGATCAACTTAACGGGATCGTTTAGATCCGACAAAAGAGCGTTTGGGCTCTAATGTTCCAGTTTAGGGACATAGTGGTCCATCGTATGTATAGCCGTCGGGACCCATCACCTCTCTGACGACGTTGAAGGATTACAACGACGGATGTCAGAGGAGTTCAGAGATGTACCCTCGAGCCAGAGTTAATTGGGGGGATTCATAGTCCAGTCTGTTTGAAGGTTTAAGGATACGTTAGCCATCTTTGAGGCTAAGATCAACTTAAATGGGACCGTTTAGATCCAACAAAAGAGCATACGGGGCTCTATTGTTCTAGTTTAAGGACATTGCGGTCCATGGGTAGTTTAAGGACATTGCGGTCCATTGTTAGTTTTAAGACATCTCGGTCAAGGTTAAGGACGTCGTAGTCCATGGGTTTAAGGACCCCACAGTCCATTGTTAGTTTTAAGACATCTCGGTCAAGGTTAAGGACGTCGTAGTCCATGGGTTTAAGGACCCCACAGTCCATTGTTAGTTTTAAGACATCTCGGTCAAGGTTAAGGAAGTCGTAGTCCATGGGTTTAAGGACCCCACAGTCCGGTATGTGCTCTGGATGCTTCACACGGGTTCACTGCCGTGCTCTGCGAGGACCAGGCTCCGCTCTGGACGTTTTCCACGGGGTCAAAGAGTGACATTATCCGCGTTCCACGTAACCAGGAATTTTGCATTAAACACGGGTTTAAGGACCCCGCAGTCCGTATCAATGTGTGGTCGTCGGGACCCGTCACCTCTTTGAAGACATTGAGGGATTACAATGCCAAGTATCAAAGGAGTGAAGAGATGTACCCTAGAACCGGAATGGATTAAATAGTCCTTGGCCCAATTTGGGATCAAGACGAATTAATTATGTTATGAGTCCATTGGCCTAGTTAATCACAGATTGAGGACTTATGGCCATCTTGGGCTAAGTCCAATCAGGAGAGGCTTTGCCTCTATCCATTTAAGCCAATTGGGCCAGAGCCTAGTGTTAAACACTACAGAGCAGTCAGTGTTGAACACTGGGAATGAGGTTGACAAGTTAGTGTTTAACACTAAGAGATAATTGGTGTTAAACAAGGCTTTTCAAATTAGTGTTAAACACTAAAACAGATCAGTGTTGAACACTGCAGATAAAGCTTTTTAATTAGTGTTGAACACTAAGGCCCAACAGTGTTTTAACACTGGGTTCGAGAGTTTTAACTTAGTGTTAAACACTAAGGCAAGAGGGGTCACGTGGCAACACGTGAGAGCGCCCTCCCTTCATGTATTCTGCTGAGATTATCGCGTCTTTCAGAGCGTCACGTGCCATCACGTGACGGGCATTCAAATGCCTTTGTATTAGAGCTTCTGCCGAAGGTCACGTGGGTCACGTGGGGTGCTGCCTCAAAGGGGCTTTCTGTAGATCTCTTGGGGAGGGTCACGTGGTAACACGTGACCCTGCCTCTATGTATTTTGTTTAGAGGCTTTGTTAATCTTTTTTCAGGAATTAAATTCCTCGAGCTTTAAATTTCAGAGGAATTAAATTCCTACTTCCTTTTGAAGGTTTATATTCTGAATAGAGTTGAACTCTGAATTTTCTGTAGGAATTAAATTCCTTGTTCATGTGAAGAATCAAATAGGGTTAAACCCTAACAAAGGCTTTTTAGGGAATTTGAACTTCCATCCTCTGTTAAATTATGATTAAAGGAATTAAATTCCCGTTGTTTCAACAGAACTATGTTCTTAATTAGGGTTAAACCCTGTTTCTTTTTGTTCTGAAGGAATTAAATTCCCATGATACAGGGTCAAGCCCTAATTTTATTTTAAAGGAATTAAATTCCTATAGTTCTGTGAGAATTAAATTCTCGTGCTTGCATTCCCTCTCTATGTTTTGGATCTGCATGGCAGGATCTCAACCCATTGAGAATTAAATTCTCAACCTCAAGGGGAGATGTGCACTTTGCAGATCCTCTATCAAAGAGAGAAGAAATATGTTCTTCTGTTTTATGTATCAGAGTTAAACTCTGTTGAGAATTAAATTCTCTTTTTCTTTCAAGGAGCTTTTCCCTTTCTTACCTAGGGTTTTTTGCAGAAGATCCAAGTTTCTCCAAGTATCGAAGCTCTCTTCCTTTTTTTTTTCTCTCCCTGTCTCTGTATATATATATATATCCTTCTCTGTGTCTCTTGGCTCCTATTTATAGGAGAAGCAGCCGAATCAATCAGTTTTTGACGAATCTTCATGAGAGATTTGATTTGCATCCATCATTCGTTTTGGACCTTTGGATTATTAGGTGAATTTTATTCACCATTGGATTTCAAATCCAGGGATTTTTCCTTTGTTGTTTCGATTAGATTTAAAGGGGAAATCTTTCCAAACCCGAGATTTTCCCATAGATAGATGATATTTCATCACCTCTGAATCCTTAATTTGATTGGTTCCAGATAGCCGCTTTCCTTTGGAAAGATTTGAATTTCTTTCAGAATTTAATTCTGTTGACAAAATGGGCTTTGAAAGCCGGTCACGTGTGACCACGTGACCCATGGTCACGTGTGAGCACGTGACCCCCTTTGGAATGAGCCTTTTCCTTTCTTTTGCGCTCTGTCTTCTGATCGTTGCTTAAACGTCACGTGCCACCACGTGACTCCTGGTCACGTGTGAGCACGTGACCCTTGTTTGAACTCTCTTTCCTTGGTTCATCTGGAGAACGAGTCTGCTGCTTTGAACGTCACGTGCCAACACGTGACCCTGGTCACATGGGAGCACGTGACCTCTTCTGAAGCTTTTTCCTTGACTTGATCAGGGAACCGGTGTGCATTTGACGCTTGCATTTAAATGTCACGTGCCGACACGTGACCCTTTCTGAAACCCTTTCTTTGATGTAGTTGGAAAACTGAACTTGACTTGATGATGCTTTTAGGTGTCACGTGCCAACACGTGACCGCTAGTCACGTGTAAGCACGTGACCCTCTTCTGAAGCTTTTCCCAGAAGCTTTCCTGATTTTAAATCAGGAAACAAATGCCCCCACAGCGTTGTTCTCACGTGTCTGCACGTGAGTGCAACGCTGTCACCCCTTGTGACCGTTGGATTCCTCTAGGGATCTGGGGAGATGAAACGTTTCCATTGCCTTCTATAAATACCTCTGTCTCTTCATAGGGGCCTTCACTTTGCTCATCTTCTTCTTTTGAGAATTCTTTCCTTGAGAATTTAATTCTCGCTTCTTCCAGAGCTTAGTTCTCTGTCTTAAAATATTTTTAGAGTTTAACTCTGTTTTAAAGGGATCCTTCCTCCTCAGGTAATGGTAGTCGAAGCACCTTCGTTTTGACAAAACACTCTGGATTTTAAATCCAGATCAAGGGTTTCACAAAGAACCCATTTTTCTTCAAGTACTTTAACCAAAATACGAGACCATTTAACTTCCCACAGTAGATCGCTTAGGGTTCAGATGATCCCTTGGGGAGATGATGATGGCGGTTCAAACCCATGGAATTTAATTCCATTCAAAAAAAATTCTGGGAATTTAATTCCCTCTTCTCAACAAGGAATTTAATTCCAATGAAGAACTTGATTTCTTCACGCCGAGGCTTCCTGGGGTCTCTTGGCCCGAGGTTGTTCTTCTGCAATTAATCACATAGGAGTTTTGTAATGATGTTTTCTGTGGGAATTTAATTCCTTTGATTTTGTTGGATTCATTGTAGAGCCCAAGATAGATCCCATTGGGGGAATGTGCATGGTCATCATTTTTTATTAAATAAGGATATTCCCTTTGTTTTATTGTAACTGTTTGGTCTCATTATTAATGAGCCGTCATCCGGATTCTGTGGGGCCCCTATGTTTTGTGGCCAATGGTCCCAGAAAACTCTGCTGTTGCTTTCTTTAGCTAGTCTTCATGTTCATGCATGAATATATATCGCTGACTTTCCTTTTAACGGTCTTCTTTTATTGGATTTCAGGTGCGATGGCTTCTGCTCCACGCTTTCCCTTTTCTCGCTCGGAGGCGGCTTTTCCTCAGTCACCGTCTGATGAGGAAGCGATGGCGATGATTCGGGCCCATGACCCGAACTGCACTAACCTTCTTCAGTGGGGATCTTGGTATAGTCAGATTATTCAGGGTCGTCGGAGTTTTCTCTGCACGGTGCCAACGGAGCCCACTTTTCCCTTTTTACCGATGGATCCTCCAAGGACAGCTTTTGCTGTGGAAATGCCCAACTGGACTCCAACGGGGAGGCTGGAGCCTTCGACGACCGGCATACCGAATCATCCGATCCCGGCCATAGACATCTTAGGACGGCGTATCTGCCAGGGTGAGGCCCACCCGTGGGGGCAAATTTATAAGATAGGGCTCACTCCTAGGCATCCTACGGGCTACCTTCTCTGGGCTCGTTACATCCTTTCTGCCCATCGGGCGCGGTTGCAGAAAGTCGGGCTTTATCAAGCCATATACGCGTCACCCTTTCATTATAAGTCCCCGCATGCCTGGTGGGTTAAGGCGTTTTTAAACCAATGGAATCTTCCTACCAACACTTTCATCCTAGGAGATCGTGAGGTCTCGATCTCTCTTGCAGAGTTTTATGAAATCTCGGGATTTCCAATCAGGGGTGCACTGTATGAGGAGTTGTTGCCTCCTGACGAGTATGTCTTTGAGCCCGAGTCTGCACCGGTTGACGGCCTGTCTGCTGAGAATGCTGTTTGCCATAAGCGCCCCAGTTTAATTAAGGCCCTAGGCATCTTCGACCGATTATTCACCGAGTCCGAGGAGCAGGGTGTCACTTTCAAGAGCTTCATTGCTTGTTTCCTTCGTAAGGACGCCTTATCGAAGACAGCCCCGAAGTTTGCCAACATTGGGGACCCCTTTGGGTTCGGTCCGAAGAGGTTGCCAACCAACGAGTCAGATTTACCTCAATATTACATCCCTATTATATCGCCGATATCTTTTGAATCCATTGCTGTCCCGGGCATGGACGAGGAGACGTTCTTTGTGGGGTTTGTTAGCGTCTGGCTTAGTTGGTTCGTTATCCCCATGCATCGCCGCTTCATGAGAGCCTCGGTCATCTACCCGGCTCATCGTATTGCTGAGGGGATGCGGTTGGCCATCGGCATCCCGGCCTTGGCGCACCTCTATAATGGATTGGGCACCGCAGCTAATACCTCCACTCCTGGCGTGGACGTAGTGAACTTTTCGCTTCATTATTTCACGTCGTGGATCGAAATGCATGTGCTGGGGTCTTTTGCTATGCATCAGAGGCCCGCCTTTTATGACGCCTATCCCTTCCCGCGACTTATGCGACTGGTGGGTGCTTCTGCTGCCGACCCGACTCAATTTGGGGCCATTCGGGTGCTGATTTCTCCTCATGCCACCGCTGGCGGGTTGGTTTTTAATGATCGGGTTTTGTCTACTCCTTCGGGTCCCGTTCAACAACTCTGGGACCAGTCGAAAGACAACGCACCTTCTCTGAAGCCCCGGGAGGCCACACATTTGTATGCAATTAGACCGGGCTACTTGGTGTTTCGCCAGGACAGTGCGGCTCTTTTCATGCGGTACAATCCGCATCGATTTGCCCGACAGCTCGGATACGACCAGGGCGTTCCTTTCGAGGCTTTTATAGTTGCCCCGATCCCTTCGCTCGATGCTGTTCGCGATGCCGCTCATCATTTCATGCGGCTGAATACCGGCTCTTATTTCATGGTCCCTGAAGCCGAGTACATGCCCCGATGTGTAGGTGCATTTACGGGCTGGTATCTTCATCGGATCAGTCCGATTATTCTTGAAGAAAGAAGGGTGCTTCTTGGTCACGACGCCCCTCCTCGGGTTTCGGGGGCTAAGCTACGGCCGAGGGCTCCAGTCCGCTTTCCTTTGAGGGAGATTGGCACCGCGGTCATTCCGGGGGAGTCCGGGGTAGACCTTACTCCAATAGCTGGTATGCCCTTGGGTTCTCGATCGCGAGGTAAACGGGCCCCAGTAGTAGCACCCTTGCCGGTGGCGACACCGCCCCCCGTGGCGTCGACAATGGCGATGTCGTCCTCGGTTGTGGCACCGAGCGAGAGTAACAGGGATGAGGGCGCTGAGGGCGATGTGGGCCAGCGCCGCCCTAAGGCTTTGCGAGGGAGGAAGCGGTCATCCTCAGCGACCGGCTCTGGGTCTAAACGGCGGAGGAAAGCGGCTACTGCCCCGCTTGATTCTGTGGTGGAGTCTGAGCCTATCCTTGAAGACGAACCATTGGCCCTGCAAGGGTCAGACGCTGGACTTCTCTTCCCGAGTTCAGCTGATGAGGAGGCTGCACAGTTGGCCGAGGCCATACGGCGCTCAAAAGACGCGTCTCATAACGCCAAGGTTCCGAAGAAGTCTTATCCCGCTGTAATTTTCTACGAAGACCCTTCGTGGATTCGGCGGCGATTTATCGGCCCTTTGGAGGAATGGGGGGAAAGGGCTTTGAAGCAGGCCGCTTTAGAAGACGCAGCTGATGCACTCTCTTTGTGGACCGGCGGTCATGAGTCTACCCTTGAACCCCGGCGAGCCCACCTCCTTGAGAAGGAGCAGCGGCTTGAAGAAGCCATATTGAGGGCTTCTTTGCGTATAGGTACGTTGTGCTTCCTTTGTAGTCTTTCCAATTATTTATGCCTGTGCATATGTATCATTATTCTTATTTGAATCGTGCAGAATCTTCGACGCTGGGGGAGCTCCCTACGGGCCTATTAAAGCTAAAGCCCGCCGAAATTCTCAATGAAGCCTTGCTGGATGTGGAGGGGGCTGACGAGGCTGCTCCTCTCACGGTGGAACTTCCAGCGGCGGTTCTTGACCAGGGAGTGCCTGCCCCTCTGGAGGAGGCTCCTTTGGAGGCCGCCGCCCCAATGACTCTTACTGAGGGCGGCCCAAAGGCTGGGAGCGAGGTAGTCGGGACTACTCTCCCTTTGTTGGAGCCTGAGGTCACGGCGGAGACCGTTGAAGCTGTTATCCCCCCGGCTCAGAATGGGAGGAGTGTTGAAGGTATCCCTCTGCGTTTTAATTTAGCAACCCCTTCGTAGTCTGAACTCTTTTATCTTTCCCAGAATTGCGCGGTTTGGCGGCCACGATCGCGGATCTGTCGCCTCGACAGTCATTTCAGCGTTTATTGGAGATGGCAGCTCCGCAGGCGATCTCCCCTCAGCGCATTGTCCTCTCGTCTGGGCAAGGTTGGTGTCGTCCATCCCTTCTCATAGCATCGTCGTTATTTTTGCGTACTGACATTGACGTTTTCTACAGTTCTGGAAGCCGATGACGAGGTCGAGATTCTCGAAGGGCCAGGGGAGCCTTCAGCTCTTACTTGCACGGCTGTCGGTGAGTGACATTTCATTGCACTCTCACTCGTTCTTTGCTTAAGAATTTTGTTGACGTCTTCCAAATTTGAACAGCTCTGCCAGTCTCCACGGCGTTGGAGTCGCGCATCATGATGCCCCCCGGCCCTTATTCCTTGCGGGCTTCAGAACGCTTGGCCCAATTAAGCCTCGTCTCCTTGTCGTCTCTGGTCGAGGAGCTTCGTGCTGGCAGCACGACCACGGCTGAAGCGTTCGCTGCTGAGGCTAACGGTTCTCTTCCTTTTCTTGCCACCTACCACAGCGAAGAGGTGGTGCGAGTCTGGGTGGAGTTCTGCCGGCGAGTGGAGGCTTGCCTGCACGCCCTTGAATGTTCTCACCTTTCCTCGGAAGCCGTGGCTGCAAAGGCGGCGTTACGGGGGCTGATAGCACGGTGCACGGCAAACATGACGTCATGTGAGAAGAGGCTCGGTCGCAAGTTCTCGGAAAGGGAGCTAGCCTCCAAGGCGCTGGGCGAGCTCCAAGCCAATCTCACAGCCAAAGCCAACAAAACGTATGAACTCTGGCGGGTGCTTCAGGAGTCCATCAAAGAGGTGGTGGCTCTCGATAAAGCTGCCACGTTCACTCGTGAGAGGGTCGAGGCTCATAAGGCTACTGAGAAAGAGCTTGAAGCCCGGCTCGCTTCGTATCAGGCCCAACAAGCTCAGGCGGAGGCTCGTCTTTTGGAGATCTTGCGTCATGAAGCCGTGGTCCAACAAAAGCAGGATGAGCTGACCAAGTTGCTGAATCGCCCGCCGGCCTGAAACATTTGTATCTTTTCCTTCCTTTTAGTACATACTCATGGATGAGAGTATTTTCTTTTTGTTTCTTTCATGAATTGTACTTTGTACCCATTTTGGTTCATGAATAAAAGATACATTTTTTCCTCTCAACGATGTGTCTCCTTTTCATTGAATGTATTCTGCGGATATTCTATCTTGATCTCCTTGCAGGACAGCAATGGCTTAGGATTCAGGGTTAAGATCTGCTTCCTAAGACTTTTGCATTTTACGAGCCACGAGGGTCTCATAAAAGGTTTTTCTCCCTACAGGTCGAGAGGATCCCATAGGTGTAAATTCTTCTTAGAGATCGTGAGGATCTTTAAGCGGGTTTTCCCTTGAGAGTCATAAGGATCTCGCAAGAGAGTTTTTCTTCCTTACAGGTCGTGAGGGCCTGCAAGTGTTGGATGCGGTCACCCTTGTCCGTGTTTTACGGAGTCAGGGGTTTCTCAAGGTATCGTAGTTTAAAGACGTCACGGTCAAGGTTAAGGACCTCATAGTCCGTGGATTTAAGGACTCCACAGTCCGCTGTTAGTTTTAAGACATCACGGTCAAGGTTAAGGACCTCATAGTCCGTGGATTTAGGGACTCCACAGTCCGCTGTTAGTTTTAAGACATCACGGTCAAGGTTAAGGACCTCATAGTCCGTGGATTTAGGGACTCCACAGTCCGGTGTTTGGTTGCAGGGACCCGTCACCTCTTTGAAGACGTTGAGGAATTACAACGCCGGGCATCAAAGGAGTGAAGAGATGTACCCTTAAACCAAGGCAAGACCTGTAGGGAATCGGGGTGGTTGATCGTTAGTTTTAAGACATCACGGTCGAGGTTAAGGACGTCATAGTCCGTGGAATTTAAGGACTCCACAGTCCGGTATTTGCTCTGGATGCTTCACACGGGTTCACTGCCGTGCTTGGCGAGGACCAGGCTCCGCTCTGGATGCTTCACACGGGTTCACTGCCGTGCTCTGCGAGGACCAGGATCCGCTCTGGACGTTTTCCACGGGGTCAAAGAGTGACATTATCCGCGTTCCACGTGACCAGGAATTTTGCACTAGATGCTTCACACGGGTTCACTGCCGCGTTAGGCGAGGACTAGGCTCCGCTCTGGATGCTTCGCACGGGTTCACTGCCATGCTCTACGAGGACCAGGATCCGCTCTGGACGTTTTCCACGGGGTCAAAGAGTGACATTATCCGCGTTCCACGTGACCAGGAATTTTGCACTAGATGCTTCACACGGGTTCACTGCCGCGTTAGGCGAGGACTAGGCTCCGCTCTGGATGCTTCGCACGGGTTCACTGCCATGCTCTGCGAGGACCAGGATCCGCTCTGGATGCTTCGCACGGGTTCACTGCCATGCTCTGCGAGGACCAGGATCCGCTCTGGACGTTTTCCACGGGGTCAAAGAGTGACATTATCCGCGTTCCACGTGACCAGGAATTTTGCACTAGATGCTTCACACGGGTTCACTGCCGCGTTAGGCGAGGACTAGGCTCCGCTCTGGATGCTTCGCACGGGTTCACTGCCATGCTCTGCGAGGACCAGGATCCGCTCTGGACGTTTTCCACGGCGTTAAAGAGTGACATTATCCGCGTTCCACGTAACCAGGAATTTTGCACTAGATGCTTCACACGGGTTCACTGCCGCGTTAGGCGAGGACTAGGCTCCGCTCTGGATGCTTCGCACGGGTTCACTGCCATGCTCTGCGAGGACCAGGATCCGCTCTGGACGTTTCCCACGGGGTCAAAGAGTGACATTATCCGCGTTCCACGTAACCAGGAATTTTGCACTAGATGCTTCACACGGGTTCACTGCCGCGTTAGGCGAGGACTAGGCTCCGCTCTGGATGCTTCGCACGGGTTCACTTCCATGCTCTGCGAAGACCAGGATCCGCTCTGGACGTTTTCCACGGGGTCAAAGAGTGACATTATCCGCGTTCCACATGACCAGGAATTTTGCACTAGATGCTTCACACGGGTTCACTGCCGCGTTAGGCGAGGACTAGGCTCCGCTCTGGATGCTTCGCACGGGTTCACTGCCATGCTCTGCGAGGACCAGGATCCGCTCTGGACGTTTCCCACGGGGTCAAAGAGTGACATTATCCGCGTTCCACGTAACCAGGAATTTTGCACTAGATGCTTCACACGGGTTCACTGCCGCGTTAGGCGAGGACTAGGCTCCGCTCTGGATGCTTCGCACGGGTTCACTGCCATGCTCTGCGAGGACTAGGATCCGCTCTGGACGTTTTCCATGGGGTCAAAGAGTGACATTATCCGCGTTCCACGTGACCAGGAATTTTGCACTAGATGCTTCACACGGGTTCACTGCCGCGTTAGGCGAGGACTAGGCTCCGCTCTGGATGCTTCACACGGGTTCACTGCCATGCTCTGCGAGGACCAGGATTCGCTCTGGACGTTTCCCACGGGGTCAAAGAGTGACATTATCCACGTTCCACGTAACCAGGAATTTTGCTGAATATATCCGCATTTCACGGGGTGAAGGTTTGCCTGTTGGCGATATGTATACCACCGAGCCATGGAACTGGGAGTTGCCGCTATTCCGCTTCGCTTGATGTTGTGTCTGCTGTGTCGAGATGATCTCCAGGCTATTTGTGAACCGTCGAGATTTGGCTTCCTCTCATGATGAGACCTGGGGGAGGAGTATGACTCCTTCTTTGTTTGCGCCCCTGGATTGTATACAGGGATTGATGTAGCATCACCTGTAGGGCATACATTTTATTTTTATTTTATTTCTTTTTCCGCGATGCTCTATCATTTCAGCTTTTTATATCGCGAAAATCGCGATTGCCCAATCATTTCGGCTATTTTTCGCGGTGCCCAATCATTTCGGCTGTTTTTTTTTTTTTTTACTCGCTGCTTTTTATTGCGAGTTGCCCCATCATTTCGGCTATTTTTTATGCCTTCATTCTTACTTGCTGCTTTTTATTGCAAGTTGCCCCATCATTTCGGCTATTTTGTAGGCATGTGTGGCTTGCTAGCTTTTTCGCCGCAAGCTCGGATTTTGGACACCGATTTCGGCATCAGCATCGCTGCAACTGGGATGTTTCCAGGAGCGAATCATCATTTGCCTTGAAAGAACTTGGGATTTGATACCAGTTCAGGCATCAGCATCGCTGCAACTGGAATATTGCCAGGAGCGAATTATCATTTGCCTCTGTCGATGTTGAACAAAGGTGGCTTAGCAAACAGGGTTAAGGTCCTGTCGACTAAGGCTTTTGACTTCATGAGCCGTAAGGGTCTCACAAAGGTATTTCTCCCTACAAGTCGTGAGGATCTTGCAGGTGTATTTTCTCCTTAGGGATCGTGAGGATTCCTAAGTGTATGTTCCTCTGTAAGTCGTAAGGATCCTACAAGAGGGTTTTTTCCTTATGGGTCGAGAGGACCTACGAGGGTTGGACTTTGCTGGGGAAATGTTTATTCGCGCCCGTGGATTGTATACAAGGGTCAGTATTGAGCCTCTTGTAGGGCAATATCGAAGGTTGTGGAGGATTTGCTTAAGAACAGGTTCAGGCTTCTGTAGCTTAAGACTTTCAAATCTCATGAGCCGTGAGGGTCCCATAAGAGAATTCTCCTTACGGGTCGTGAGGATCTCGTAAGTGTATTTTCTCCTTAGGAATCGTGAGGATCCCTAAGTGTGCTGCTCCTTTGTGAGTCGTAAGGATCTCACGCAGGTGGTTTCTCCTTACAAGGTCGAGAGGACTCTGTAAGTGTCCTTTAACAAGGTCGCGCCCTTTCGGGTTTTCACAAACACTCGCCGGTAGTCCTGCTGTTTTTGCTCACGGAGCCCTTTCGGGTTTTCATCCGTGCCCGTTTTGCTTATGGACATACCGTTTTTTTTTTTATTCTTTTTCACTTTTTTTTACAAGGTCGCGTCCTTTCGGGTTTTCACGTACACTTGCCGGCAGCCCTGCTGTTTTTACTCACGGAGCCCTTTCGGGTTTTCATCCGTGCCCATTTTGCTTA
Organism: Agapanthus africanus; assembly: GCA_030015575.1. Lineage (NCBI taxonomy): Eukaryota > Viridiplantae > Streptophyta > Magnoliopsida > Asparagales > Amaryllidaceae > Agapanthus > Agapanthus africanus. The sequence continues at coordinate 595,229,960 of CM057337.1, read as the reverse complement.
TGGACGTACCGTTTTTTTTTATTCTTTTTCATATATTTTTTTTTTAATTTTTTTTCTTTCTCTCTCTTTTTTTTTATCTCCTCAGCCTAAAGATGCTGCGGTAGTAGTTTTAGGGACGTTTCGGTCCGTCGTTAGTTCTGAAGACGTTTCGGTCCGTTGATAGTTTAAGGACGTTTCGGTCCGTCGTTAGTTTAAGGACATTTCGGTCCGTTATTAGTTTAAGGACATTTCGGTCCGTCGATAGTTTAAGGACGTTTCGGTCCGCCATTAGTTTAAGGACGTTTCGGTCCGTTATTAGTTTAAGGACATTTCGGTCCGTCGATAGTTTAAGGACGTTTCGGTCCGCCGTTAGTTTAAGGACGTTTCGGTCCGTCGATATGGGAAGGCTGGCTGCTGCTTGTAAAGTCTGAGCCTAGGAAGATAGTGAGCGGACATAGTCGTCGTCATCTATCATTGACCCAGGCTGTGACTTATTAAGCATAGTATTTCTTTAAGAAGCGGCCGTTTATCGGCCTGAAAGGCCTTTCACCGTGCATGTCCATGAGTAGGTAGGCTCCACCCTGGTAGACCTTGTCTATGATGTACGGGCCTTCATAGTTTGGCTCAAATTTTCCTCGCTTGGCACGATTGGGGATCATAGGTCTTTTGACCACTAGTACGAGTTCGCCTTGGCGGAATGTCCTCGGCCTGGTCAATCTTTCGTACGAGCGCGTCATCTTTGCTTTGTAGGCCTCTAGATGTTGTTGCGCTATGAGCCGGGTTTCGTCGAGGGCATCAAGCTCCTCAAGCCGAAGGTGAGCATTTTCTTCGTTCGTCAGCTCGTGGTGGACTGCTACTCGTAGAGAGGGTAACTCTATCTCAAGGGGGAGCACTGCTTCCGTCCCAAATACCAACGCGTACGGCGTTGTGTTCGTGGCCGTCTTGAATGTAGTTCGATAAGCCCAAAGGGCTTCTTGCAGCCTTTCGTCCCAGTCTCTCCTATTCCTGGAAACGGTCTTTTTTATGATCTTCGTCAAGGTCTTATTGAAGGCCTCGGCCAGACCGTTAGCTCGTGGATTGTAAACCGAAGAATATCTCCAGTCTATATTGTGCTGCTGTGCGAAGCGGCTAATCTTATGGCTTCGGTAGGCCGGCCCGTTATCGGAGATAATCCGCCGTGGAGTTCCGAACCGATAGATGACGTGCGTCTTGAAGAAATGGAGGATATTCTCCGTCTTCACTTCCCTCAGTGGTACTGCTTCTGCCCATTTGGAGAAGTAATCAATTGTCGCCAGGATAAAACGGTGTCCCCGGGATGATGCTGGCTCAATGGGGCCGACTATGTCAGTCCCCCACATTTCGAATGGCCAACTAGCCACCGTTGGGTGCAGTGGATTCGGATGTTGGTGGATGAAGTCTCCATGAATCTGGCATGAGTGGCATTGCTTCGCGTACTCGAGGCAGTCCTGGATCATCGTGGGCCAGTAGTAACCCATCCGTTTAATTTTTAACTTCATCTTTGGGCCTGCTTGGTGAGAACCGCAAAGCCCGTCATGAACTTCCTGAATGACTCTTTCTGCTTCGTCAGGTCCTAAGCATCTCAGCCATAGAGAATCAAACGATCTTTTGTATAGAATATCGTTGACGAAAGCAAAAGATAGAGCTCGTTTCATGAGCTGATGTCTTGAGGACGCTTCTTTGGGCATTCGGTGGGACTTAAAGTAGTCTATGAAGACTTCCCTCCACTCCTCGGCCTTCTCATGGTCTTTTATTTGTAGGGTCGTCTGCTCAGTCGCTCCCTTTTCTTCGCATGATTCCGGAGATATTTCTGCCGGGGCGAGCACTCGACGGCTTTGTATCACGATTCTGACGTCATCGAGGTTCTCGTCAGTCAGTTCTTTAGCAAGTTTAGCCAACGCGTCTGCTTTGCTGTTTTCCGCGCGCGGTATGTTCTCCAAAGTATAGGAGGGAATTTGGGTCAATAGTTGTTGCACCCTTTCGCCGTACTTCACCAACTCCGGCTTGCACGTTTGGTAGTCACCGTTTACTTGACTAACGACCAGCTGAGAATCCCCGTATATAAGGAGGTCTTCAATTCCCATGTCGATGGCGATCTCGAGGCCTGCTATCAGAGCTTCGTATTCGGTTTCATTGTTTGTCCTCGGCTCTGTTAAGGAGAAGGCGAAGCGCATTATCCCTCCTTGTGGAGTTGCAAAGATGAGACCTATCCCTGATTTGATCATTGGGACACCTTGTTTCTGTTTCTTTATGGAGGATGCTCCATCGAAATAGAGTTCCCATCGGGTGCTTCCGCCGCCAATCGCATCAAATGCATGCTCGTCCGGCAACTCACAGTTCAGAGGAGAATCGGCCGGTATCGGGTGCTCGGCGAGGAAGTCGGCAATGGCCTGGCCTTTCACTGCCTTGAGAGGTTGATACGTTATCGAGAACTCCATCAATAGCAGGGCCCACTTAGCGAGTCGTCCCGTCAATATGGCTTTCGACATCAAATATTTGAGAGGGTCCATCTTCGAAATAAGACGGACTTCATGTGCTAATGCGTAATGTCTAAGCTTTGTAATTGCGAAGATCAACGCCAGGCAGTGCTTTTCAATGGGGGAATAGTTGCTTTCTGCCCCCAGCAGCACTCGACTTAAGTAGTAGAGTGCCCTCTCTTTCCCCTGATCGTTCTCTTGTGCCCATAACGCGCCCAAGGAACCTTCGAGGGCGGTCGTATAAAGAATGAGGGGTTCTCCCTTGACCGGCGCGGCCAACACCGAAGGGTTCTGCAGGTACTGCTTGATCTCGTCTAGTGCACCTTGATATTTGTGATCCCAAACGAATGGAGTTCCCTTTTTCATCAGGTGGCTGTAAGGACGGCATTTGCCCGAAAGATTAGCGATAAACCGCCGGATGTATGCGAGCTTCCCTTGGAGAGATCGCAACTGCTTGAGGGTTCTTGGCGGAGGCATTTCCATGATCGCCTTAATCTTTGAAGGATCTATTTCAATACCTCGGTGTCGAACGATGAATCCTAGGAATTTGCCCGAGGAGACTCCAAACGCGCATTTGAGGGGATTCATTTTCAAATTATATTGCCGAAGGCGTCGAAATACAGTCTCCAGATGCTTTAAATGATCTTCGTATGACATGCTCTTTACTACAAGGTCATCGATATAGCACTCGACGATGTCATGTATGAGGTCGTCGAAGACTTTTGTCATGGCCCTTTGATAGGTAGCGCCGGCGTTCTTTAGACCAAAGGGCATAACCCTGTAGCAGAATATACCCAAAGGGGTTCGGAAAGCGGTATGCTTCTGGTCTTCGGGATGCATCTTTATCTGATTGTATCCTGACGAGCCGTCCATAAAGGAGAAAACCTCGTGAGTGGACGTGTTATCTATCATTAGCTCAGTTACTGGTACTGGGAAATCGTCCTTTGGACAGGCTTTATTGAGATCCCTGAAATCCACGCATATGCGTACCGTCCCATTCTTCTTCATTACCGGGACGATATTGGCGATCCAGTCGGGGTACTGGACTTCTTGGATAAATCCAGAATCGATCAGCTTCTTGACTTCGGCGTTGATGCTCATTTCAAGCTCGAGCCGCATCCTTCTTGGCGCCTGCTTGACTAGCTTGATATCTGGGGATATCGCTAATTTATGCACAGCAATCTCCGGATCTAATCCTGGCATCTCGGAATAGTTCCACGCGAAGCAGTCTTTATGCTGTAGAAGCACGTTCTTTAACGCAGCCACCCTCTCTTCGGATAACAGCTCGCTGACGAATGTCGGTCGCGGGTCGTCTGCCGATCCCAACTCAACCTTCTTGAGGTTATCTGCAGTAGTATGTGTGCCATCTTCCAGTTCTTTCGGAGCGGGCGGAAATTCTGAGATCACCTCATCATCGCTGTTCTCAAAGCACCGGGGAAGGTCATCTACGTTCTCGGGCTCTTCTCCTAATATCGTAATCGTATAGCAAGTGCGAACCCGCTCCCCGGACTGAGGTGGACCCGGTTCTGCTCTTGCGGCTTTGGGCTCATGCTTCTGTGGCGGCGTTACCTTCCAGCCGTCGGATAAAGCGAATCTGCCCCGTCGGTACTGGTCCTCGACCCAGTTCTTGAAGGTGAAGCAGTCTTCGGTAGGATGTCCTATGGCTTGGTGATAAGAGCAATAACTCGGATGAGAAGCCTTGCTAGCTTGCTCAGGATGTCTAGACTCTGGAAGCGTGATCATTTGATATTTTATAGCGAGGTTGAGTAACCTCTCCGTCTTGTCTCGGGGGAAGGAGTACGCTCGACTCATCTTCTTCATGAGGGACAAACCCGAGCCGCTTCTTGATTTATTTCCGTCTTTGCGTCGGGCCTTTCGTACAACGGATTGACGAGGATAAGCGTCTTTGTCTTTTGCAGCACGTTGAGATAGACGTTGCGTCCTGGCCTTCTCGTAGATGGCCATTTCGCGGTTGTGGTCTTCCCGAGTTTTCTGACCCATTTTCCTGATAGGCTTGCCCATTCGTTCTTCAAACGACGGACTCGGCGCTTTAATCGCGGGGTCTAGTTTTGATGGGGGGTTGGCATCTCCTGACAGGGCGTCCTCCTCTTCGTCAAAGGTATATATAGCGTAGCTACTGTGAGCCCGTTCCCGTTTTCCGGCTCTTGCGTATCCAAGCCCGAGTGTTTCCATCTTCCCGTTGGGCAATTTGCGTTGAGTCCCGGGGACATCCCAAATCCTGTTGTAGAACCGCGCCTGCCGAACGGTCTGTTCTAAAGGTACTCCTTGGCGCTTCAATAGCTTCTTTAATCCATTTGTATAGTATCTGGGCAGACGGATGGGTTGGAGCCTGTCAAGTGTAGCATCCGCGCCATGCCAGATCTCTTTCTCTATTTTTGACTCTGAGGATCGGTAGAATAGGATCACCTTCTCGCCCCTTCGCCTGGGAGGGACGTAAAATGTTTGCAGGTCCTGCACATCGTGAGCCTGAAGCGCGTCGAGATCCTTGTAGTGTTCTCGCGGTACCATGGTGATTTGCAAACTATGGTCATCGCCAGGGGGTGCTTGTATTGACAGCCGATTGGAGAACACAGCATTAACTTCATCTTCTGAATCACTTCCGAAGACCAACACGGGGGCGGGCGTCCCCAGGTTGTTGCGTTGAGATGGCCCTGCATAAACTATCTCTTCGTCTTCTTCGGTGTCGCTTCCGAAAACGGGGATGGTGGCGACGGTTTTGTTCTCCGGGTTGCGACACCTTTCCGTATCCTAGAAATCTGGCAAAAAGTACTTCGCATCTTCGTATTTGCGGACTTCGTTCACGGAAAATGGGTTTAACTCACCTGTTACGGTATACTCGAAACCATCCTTAAAGTACTTCATACACTGATGTTGTGTAGAAGGGATGATATTGTACTCGTGTAGCCAAGGACGGCCGAGCAAGGCGTTGTAGCAGGTCTTGGCGTCAATGACATGGAATTTGATGTCTGTGACGAGAAGTCCAAAGCGTAATGTTAGTATCACAGATCCGAGAGTCCGTGACGATTGTGAATCGAAACCGGAGATAGTAATTTTGTCACGAGCGATGTGTTGCACGCTCATGCAGATTTCCTTCAACACCCGAACATTAAGGAGATTGACGGAGGATCCATTATCCACCAGAATCTTTCCTATCTTGATATCATGGCAGTATCCGGAGACATATAGGGGACGGTTGTGGTCGCACGTCCCGAGAAGGAGGTCTTCATCACCGAAAGTGATGTCGGCTGTATGCACTTCCTCCCGTTCATCCTTCATCTTTTCAGTGGCGAGGAAGGCTTGGAATTGCTCAGGTTCTTGTAACGCCTTAATTAGTGAGTCTCGTGCTTCTTTTGATAATAGGAGGGCATCGAGAATGCTAAGCTGAGAAGGTAGCTTCCTTAGGTGCGCGAGGATGTTATAGTCCACTTTACTCTTCCTAGGAGGGTCTTTGGCAGCCAGCTCTCTCATGACTTGGTCATCTAAACTGATATCTTCAGTGACCTTTTCCTTTCCCTTATCCCTTCTATTCCCGGGCCCGAGATTCTTCTCTGGGAGTGTGCGATTGCGCAGCTGAATGTTCTCGCAGGCCTCCGATTCTTCCTCTTTCCCCAAAACGGATTCTTTAAAGAGAGGGCCCAGAGCCATTTCTTCATCAGAGTCGCTCCCAAAGGTGAGAACTTGTGACCCCCTGGCGTTAACCATGTAACAGTTGCCAGTCGTTCTGTTGTGCCCATCGACAGTACTTCTTCGCTCCCGACGGGTCTTGCGTTTCATGCGCTTAACATGTTGCCGACGAGCGACATATCCTTGCCACCATATCTTAAAGGCGTCGCACTCCTCCGTGGGGTGTGAGATTTTCCGGTGATATGCGCAATAGTCAGGGTGTCTCTCCACCCCATCATGTGTGTTTCCTTCCGAGGGCGGTAGCTTCATCCCCATTGACATGGCTTTGGCAAACCTTTTTCTCGTCTTGAATATCTTCTTGTCTACTTTGGATGCCTTTTGCTCTGGCAGTGGTAGGTCAACTCTTTCGTTCAGTTGCCCGCATTTGGCTCCTTCCGATGTGGCCATTTCACGCTCCCTGTCCGCTTTACATTTTAGACGAATCTCGTCTAGAAAAGCGTCGATCATTTCATCTGTTGGCCATGCACGCTCTGGTACAGGCTCTGTCTCCAGGTTTTCAATGCCAGGAGTTTTCCCATCATCGGTAAACGAGTGGGAGATTACGTTACAACTCGCCACATATCCTTCGGATTCATCCGACGAGCTTTCTCCATCATCTTCTTCTTGAAAGATGTGGTTGAGGAACTCTTGCAGTGTGACAGGAGTTCGCGCCTTTTGATTGTATTCTTCCAGCGCGTCGATTTGCTTCTGCAAGTTCGTGTGTTCGTTTTCAAGCTTCACGGGCTTCTTGGATTTCTTCTTCTTTTTCTTCGAAGATTTTGACGGTTGGGCGTGAGTATTTGGGCCATTATCGCGAGTCTTCGTAGTTTGGCGGGGCTTCAACATCCCTTTGATAATTTGAGGTTCAAGAGGGTCCTTCCATTCGATCGCAGGGCACGCATGAAGGTCTCTCAGCATTCTTTTGGTTTTAGTTGATAGCACGACCTCCCATGGAGCTTCTTCAATAAAAGAACATGTTGCCCCCGGTGTATCCGCTTTCCTAGGAGCATGCGGCTGTGGTGGGTTCACCTTCCACTTTTCGGACAGTACAAACTTCCCCTGGAGGTACTGGTATTCAATCCATCCTTTGAAGACGAAGCAATCTTCAATCGGATGGCCTACCGTTTGATGGTAAGGGCAATAGTTAGGGTTATTCACTTCGGTGGGTTGCGGCGGTCGCCTTGGATTTGGCAGGTTTATAAGTCTGTTGCGTATTTCCAGCTCGAATAGCCGTTTCATTTTGTCCCGTGGGAACGAGTAGGGACGCTTCATCTTCTCATTATAATACCGACGTCTTTCCTCCAGTTGATCTGCCGGTTTCGGGGCGTTAGGTTGCTGTTGGGCATTCGCAACAAAGGTTGCTCTTCCTTTACCCTTGTCATTCCGAGGTTCCGACTTCGGGGTAGGTGGTCTATGACCCATCTGGTCCATCTGAGCCAACTTGTCGATCAAAGCCTGGAATATGGTTGGCTTAAAGAACATCATAAACTGGGAAATAGTTGCGTGAGGGTCTAGAGTTCCCACGAACATGCCCACCGCAGGTGCTTCCTCAATGCGTTGCTCACATCTCGACCACAAGTTCCGCCAGCGTATAGCGTATTGGACCCAGGTTTTGCCCGGTTTTACCCTGGCGTTAATAAGTGCAGTTATTGGAGTGCGTTCGTTGGCACTTGCAAATCGCTGAGTGAACAACAACTCCATTTCAGCGAACGTTTTGATAGAATCGTTCGGGAGATCCGAATACCATTCGAACGCTGTTTCTGATAAGCTGCCCACGAACTGGCGGAGCAACAATTTATCATCACCGCCGGTGTTACCGCAGAGGGCCCGGAACTGGACGACATGTTGATGGGGATTGCCGGTCCCCTTATACACGTGGAATTTTGGTATCGTATAGCCTTGCGGGTATTTGATTTGGTCGTACCAGCTCGGATACGGCCGCCCCGTTTTCACGACTTGACCAGCTGCCTCAGTCGCGTGATGAACCCGGATTTGCTGGGCTATGTAGTCAGCCAAGTCGGCCTTAGAGATTGCCTCCTCCTTAGCCGTTGAGAGGGCTGGTGGTGGATTTGACGTTTCTCCTCGGTCGTCTTCAAGAACGATTGGGGGATCCTCGGCGGGTAAGTCCTGCTGGATCATCATTCCTATCACATCTTGGAAGAGAAGGCCCATCCGTTGTATATTGGCCGCTTGTTCAGCAGCCTCTTTATCCCTTTTCTCCAGTGTCCGGCGAAGGAATTCAGCATCGGTTTCTTCCTCCCGGCGTGCGTCTGAGGACGTTTCTGGGTTTTCCTTTGGCCCGGTGAGCGCGGCCATAGCATTCATCATTTCTTGAAGCTTTTGTTGCTGCTCCTGAGCCTTCGTCACGGATCGGGTTAGCGGTCGGTGGCCCGTAGAAGTGCGGCTTTCCTCCTTTCCAGAGGCCATGTAAACAGTGTGCACCACCATGCCCCCAGACTTGGGGCGTCTGGGCTCAGTGTTTTTAGCCGTCGTTGCATGCTGGGGGGTCTTCTCTGGCCTCCTCCTTTTATGAGCCAGTTGATCAACAGCCTTTTGGGGTTTAGCCTGGTGACCAGCTTCCGGTTGGATTTTCAGCTTCTTGTGCTGGCGGGAGAAGTTTGGATCGATGATCGAGTCTCGGGCCTGCCGCCAAACTTTATAGATTTTGGAAGACAACCGCTGAGGAGATCGAGGTTGTTCGGGTTTTATTTCCACAACCTTTTTTAATGGGGGAGGAGACCTTTTCAGCACTGCAGTAGCAGAATTCCTTCGCACCTTATTTAGCATTTCGAAGCTGTTCCCAGTTGGAACAGCAGCATTAACTTCTGCCACCGGGGCCGATGGAGTCAACCCGGAAGGGAAGTTGCCCCCAGCCTTCCTTACTCGGCGCCAATGGCGACGTCGAGCGTGTCGAGCGGACGATGTAGGGTCAGCGGTAAGAATGGTTTCGTCTTGCCCCCTGTCTGGGTGGGGGTCGCAGTTGGTATTAACCTGTCAAAGACCGATGTCCTTTGGGCAGCAGGAGCGGGAGCTGAAGCCGTTAATCTTGTAAAGACCGACCTTTTGGCCGGAGAGGCTGCCTTGACGACTTTGGGGGCAGGAGCGGCCACCTTCTTAGAAGCAGCCTTCTCTGAGATTGTAGGTCCCATGATGGGTTCGCAGGATTTCTGGCCCAATCTAGAGAAGACCGAGGCGTTGACGTTGGGCGACTCGTTGAGAGGAGCCGCGGCAGGGGTAAGACGATCAAAGACCGACTTCTTGAGAGCTTCCGTTGTCAGCACTGGAGTGGTGAAGTTTATCGGCGGGAGCATGGTCCCAAAGAACAATCCTGTGGTGGCGCGAGTGACCTGTTCCACGGGCATTGTGAATAGCGAAGCAGCTTGGGGTCCGTAGGCTATACCTCCTGGCGAGGCAGAGCGTTGGTTGCAATTGCAGTCTGAGCAGTTAGAGAATTTCACGGGAATAGAAGCCATCGATCCTTTGCTTTCTGCAATAAGCAAGACGCCAATTCTTAGTATCTTGAAACCCAAGGGCAACCATTAGCGAACGGCGATTGGTTCGCGAGTCACGACACACAAAGTGTGGAGTGGAAAGAGGAAAAGGTCCCACCGGGCATGCCAGAATCTGTTCCCCTCCGAAAGACGGCCGAGACATGGCGTCTCGCCTGAGATTCGGGGCAGATGCTAATTGGTGCTATCCGTCCACCTCTCCGAAGATGCTAAGTTGATTTATGGCACCATGTATCGAAGGTTTAAACGGATGCGTCCGATGTAGCAGACTTCGTCAGATTCCCCCTCGTTTGAGGGGTTTTTGATTGTGGGGACGCTCTTCCCTGCAGGCGCAAGCCCCTGCAGTTAATTACGCTACCGCACTGCGGTAACAACTTTCTCCTTCTCCGGATGGTCACTTCGTGTCGTGGGTGTTTGTTTTGTATTTTGTTGCCCGTGGATTGTTTACGGAGACTGAGTGATGTCGTCGCCCGTAGGACGTGGACTAGTCCAAATCCGTATTATCTTAGATTTGGGTTTGGGGGTTTGGTTTGAGGATACGTTAGCCATATTTGAGGCTAAGATCAACTCAAACGTTTGTTAAGGATACGTTAGTCCAGTTTGAGACTAAGATCAACTTAACGGGATCGTTTAGATCCGACAAAAGAGCGTTTGGGCTCTAATGTTCCAGTTTAGGGACATAGTGGTCCATCGTATGTATAGCCGTCGGGACCCATCACCTCTCTGACGACGTTGAAGGATTACAACGACGGATGTCAGAGGAGTTCAGAGATGTACCCTCGAGCCAGAGTTAATTGGGGGGATTCATAGTCCAGTCTGTTTGAAGGTTTAAGGATACGTTAGCCATCTTTGAGGCTAAGATCAACTTAAACGGGACCGTTTAGATCCAACAAAAGAGCATACGGGGCTCTATTGTTCTAGTTTAAGGACATTGCGGTCCATGGATAGTTTAAGGACATTGCGGTCCATGGGTAGTTTAAGGACATTGCGGTCCATTGTTAGTTTTAAGACATCTCGGTCAAGGTTAAGGACGTCGTAGTCCATGGGTTTAAGGACCCCACAGTCCATTGTTAGTTTTAAGACATCTCGGTCAAGGTTAAGGACGTCGTAGTCCATGGGTTTAAGGACCCCACAGTCCATTGTTAGTTTTAAGACATCTCGGTCAAGGTTAAGGACGTCGTAGTCCATGGGTTTAAGGACCCCACAGTCCGGTATGTGCTCTGGATGCTTCACACGGGTTCACTGCCGTGCTCTGCGAGGACCAGGCTCCGCTCTGGACGTTTTCCACGGGGTCAAAGAGTGACATTATCCGCGTTCCACGTAACCAGGAATTTTGCATTAAACACGGGTTTAAGGACCCCGCAGTCCGTATCAATGTGTGGTCGTCGGGACCCGTCACCTCTTTGAAGACATTGAGGGATTACAATGCTAAGTATCAAAGGAGTGAAGAGATGTACCCTAGAACCGGAATGGATTAAATAGTCCTTGGCCCAATTTGGGATCAAGACGAATTAATTATGTTATGAGTCCATTGGCCTAGTTAATCACAGATTGAGGACTTATGGCCATCTTGGGCTAAGTCCAATCAGGAGAGGCTTTGCCTCTATCCATTTAGGCCAATTGGGCCAGAGCCTAGTGTTAAACACTACAGAGCAGTCAGTGTTGAACACTGGGAATGAGGTTGACAAGTTAGTGTTTAACACTAAGAGATAATTGGTGTTAAACAAGGCTTTTCAAATTAGTGTTAAACACTAAAACAGATCAGTGTTGAACACTGCAGATAAAGCTTTTTAATTAGTGTTGAACACTAAGGCCCAACAGTGTTTTAACACTGGGTTCGAGAGTTTTAACTTAGTGTTAAACACTAAGGCAAGAGGGGTCACGTGGCAACACGTGAGAGCGCCCTCCCTTCATGTATTCTGCTGAGATTATCGCGTCTTTCAGAGCGTCACGTGCCATCACGTGACGGGCATTCAAATGCCTATGTATTAGAGCTTCTGCCGAAGGTCATGTGGGTCACGTGGGGTGCTGCATCAAAGGGGCTTTCTGTAGATCTCTTGGGGGGGTCACGTGGTAACACGTGACCCTGCCTCTATGTATTTTGTTTAGAGGCTTTGTTAATCTTTTTTCAGGAATTAAATTCCTCGAGCTTTAAATTTCAGAGGAATTAAATTCCTACTCCCTTTTGAAGGTTTATATTCTGAATAGAGTTGAACTCTGAATTTTCTGTAGGAATTAAATTCCTTGTTCTTGTGAAGAATCAAATAGGGTTAAACCCTAACAAAGGCTTTTTAGGGAATTTGAACTTCTATCCTCTGTTAAATTATGATTAAAGGAATTAAATTCCCGTTGTTTCAACAGAACTATGTTCTTAATTAGGGTTAAACCCTGTTTCTTTTTATTCTGAAGGAATTAAATTCCCATGATACAGGGTCAAGCCCTAATTTTATTTTAAAGGAATTAAATTCCTATAGTTCTGTGAGAATTAAATTCTCGTGCTTGCATTCCCTCTCTATGTTTTGGATCTGCATGGCAGGATCTCAACCCATTGAGAATTAAATTCTCAACCTCAAGGGGAGATGTGCACTTTGCAGATCCTCTATCAAAGAGAGAAGAAATATGTTCTTCTGTTTTATGTATCAGAGTTAAACTCTGTTGAGAATTAAATTCTCTTTTTCTTTCAAGGAGCTTTTCCCTTTCTTACCTAGGGTTTTTTGCAGAAGATCCAAGTTTCTCCAAGTATCGAAGCTCTCTTCCTTTTTTTTTTTCTCTCCCTGTCTCTGTATATATATATATATCCTTCTCTGTGTCTCTTGGCTCCTATTTATAGGAGAAGCAGCCGAATCAATCAGTTTTTGACGAATCTTCATGAGAGATTTGATTTGCATCCATCATTCGTTTTGGACCTTTGGATTATTAGGTGAATTTTATTCACCATTGGATTTCAAATCCAGGGATTTTTCCTTTGTTGTTTCGATTAGATTTAAAGGGGAAATCTTTCCAAACCCGAGATTTTCCCATAGATAGATGATATTTCATCACCTCTGAATCCTTAATTTGATTGGTTCCAAATAGCCTCTTTCCTTTGGAAAGATTTGAATTTCTTTCAGAATTTAATTCTGTTGACAAAATGGGCTTTGAAAGCCGGTCACGTGTGACCACGTGACCCATGGTCACGTGTGAGCACGTGACCCCCTTTGGAATGAGCCTTTTCCTTTCTTTTGCGCTCTGTCTTCTGATCGTTGCTTAAACGTCACGTGCCACCACGTGACTCCTGGTCACGTGTGAGCACGTGACCCTTGTTTGAACTCTCTTTCCTTGGTTCATCTGGAGAACGAGTCTGCTGCTTTGAACGTCACGTGCCAACACGTGACCCTGGTCACGTGGGAGCACGTGACCTCTTTTGAAGCTTTTTCCTTGACTTGATCAGGGAACCGGTGTGCATTTGACGCTTGCATTTAAATGTCACGTGCCGACACGTGACCCTTTCTGAAACCCTTTCTTTGATGTAGTTGGAAAACTGAACTTGACTTGATGATGCTTTTAGGTGTCACGTGACAACACGTGACCGCTAGTCACGTGTAAGCACGTGACCCTCTTCTGAAGCTTTTCCCAGAAGCTTTCCTGATTTTAAATCAGGAAACAGTCCCAGAATTCAAGGATCATATGGAGGACAGCGATGAGGATGAAGAAGAGAGAAGATTTAGGGTGTTCCGACCGTCTGTTTCCAAAAACGGGTTGTCTTCGGCTAATCGTGAAATTATGTGGGTTAAGAATGATATCGATAATGAAATCCAAGTAGATATGTCTAATGCGTCTACGAAACGAAAAAAGTTATCAATAATGTTATATTATTACTTCACATTTCTACGATATATATATATATATATATATATATATATATATATCGTAGAAATGTGAAGTAATAATATAACATTATTGATAACTTTTTAATGATTGTACTCTTATCTAGGTTTGATGACGACGCCGGAAGAAGTGAGGGGCGGCAAGAGCGCCAGCCGCGGTAGAGGCAGAGCAGTTCTGCCTTCCGGGGAGCTAAGTAGGGAGCTCCAGAGGGCTGATCTTGTATCCCGATCCATATCCCCTTCGGATGACTCCTCTTGTGTGGACTTTGCCACACCTACAGGTATATTGAACACATTCATTTCGAATATAATATTATAGATATACATGCATATTTATTTTAAAATTTCTTATATAGTCAATGTTTAATTGTCTAGCTGTAAGTAGTGCGTCCACATCAAAGGCGGAGGCCACTACTGCACCTGCATATATATATTTATATATCCTATAGTGCATGCATATTGATTTAGAATGTTATATTATAAATATATACACATTCTTTTTGCTCTTACTTATATAATCATTTTTTGATTGTCTATCTATAGATGGTGCCCCCACATCCCAGGCAGAGGCCACCACCGTACCTGCATGTATGTTTATATATCCTATATTGCATGTATATTGATTTAAAATGTTCATTATAAATATACACATATTCTTTTTGTAATTACTTATATAATCTATTTTTAATTGTCTAATTGTAGGTGGTGCATCCACGTCTGGCGCAGAGGCCACTCCAGCCACTTCCGTACCCTCCGCACAGTCTGCAGGTTAGTATTCTTAAATATAAAATATTTTTTCATTTTACATATCCTCTAAAAATAACCATGAACTTTATATAATTTTATCGTCAATGTTTATTTTCTAATTGGAAGGGATGTGTCCATGTCCGGGTCACTGGCTATTTCTCACCGGAGGAACTATCATCCCGCTCATGCAGCTTTCCGGGCCCAGGCTCGTGCTGCTGTCGCCCGAGCTATATATCGCACTTAAATTTTCTTTAAACCTTGATTTCTAAATACCGTTTTTTCTTGATATTGCTTGTCTTGATATTTCTTGTAAATGCAGGGCAACCCCATCCCGAGAGGGAGACTCGAGGACCGAATCAGTCCATGCGAAGGGCGAGGGCCACGTGCTGGAGGACCTGGGAAGACATAAAAAAGATCAGAAAAAGCAAAGGGCACCAAGTCTCACGATGAACCGGGGGCTTACCTGCACGGACTCCTGGGCGATCGACGCCAGCTGGGCCCTGAGGGTCCCTCCAGGAACTCGACCCCCCGGCCGAGATCTCTATTTCGTGCAGGAGGCTGTCCGCGACCGACAGCCCCGACAGCACCGCGAACTGGAGCCCCCCTTCCTCCACTACGGTCGGCGAGGACTGGCCCCGGGAGGGTCTCCGGGAACTCTTCTTGAGCGGTTCCGAAGGAGAGCCGATCTCCTCTTCCGAAGCCGTGTCATCCAGAATCAGGGCCCGCTTCCGACCCGATGCTCTGCTGGGGCTCAGGGCGGGATCCGCCACCGAGCGTCTTCGAGGCGCCGCCTCCGGGGCAGTAGGGGTCGGAGCAGGCTGCGCCCGAGAAGAGCTGACGCCCCCGGCCCTAGTAGGCTGCCTCGGCTGGCGCATAGCATCTCGGAGAGAGCCGAAGTCCATAGATCCTGCATGAAACGAACACCCAACAGATCAGCAACACGAGTAAAATGTAAACCAAAAAAGCATGCCTAACTTACCGACGAACTCGACGGGACTAAGCCCGGCCCAGCTCAAAACCCTCTCGGACAGCAGCACGTCATTTCGAGGGACGGGCTCCCATGACGCCACTCTCACCGCGGCGGGGTCATCGGACAGGTTCCCCGGCAGACACTTCTCCCTCGACCACTTGGTGGGCACTGGCCAGTCCTCGCCCTCGGGAGAGGAAACGAAGAAAAATTTCTTTTTCCAATCATGAATGGAGGAAGGCAAGGCCACGACCCCGGTCCCGGCAGCGACCCCGGGCCGCTTCCTAAAAGTAAAATAAACCCATCTCGGGTCGCCAGCTCGACCGCCAGGGTGACTCTTGAAAACGAGGGAGGAATCAAGAAGGGAAAGACTGAAAGGAACCGCCTGCAGCCTCAGGCGGATCAATAACCCAAGGAGAATCCTCCATGCGTTCGGCACTAACTGGCCGGGGGCCAAACCGAAGAAATTCAGAGCGGCGATGATCTCAGGAGAGAAGGGCAGGCGCATTCCGCCCCAAAAAGCTTCCAAATACAGGGCAATCTCCCTGCCCCATACCTGGTCTGCCCTCTCTCCCTCCTCAGCCATACGAAGCGTATAGCGCGGGGGAATGTGGAAGCGAGCCCGAGCGTTGTCGAGCTCGTCCTTATGCCTCACCCAACACGAGGTGTTGGGGGCCACATCTGCCGCCTCCTCCCTAGAGGCGACCCCCGCCTCACAGCCCTAGGGAGAGGGCCCAGCCCCTGCTCCCCGAGGAGACTCAGACACATCTAAAGGAACCCTAGCATCTACTCCTACAACATCTACTGATTCTACAGAGGAAGACATCTAACCTGGGAAAAGAAATTCTGCAAAGGTTGGAAACGAAAGAGGGGAGACGAGCGCCGAGCAGCTGAGGCTTGAGAGAGGAAAATATGAAAGAGTAAGGGCCCTAGGGCGGACCCCACCCGTATTTATTGCCGCATCCAATGGCGCCCATCGTCTCCCACCGAAAGGGCTCCTCACGCCTAGCGGCTCCGATCATTCCACGTGGCAGCCCAGCGCTGGACCGAGTCCCATCAGACGCCGCAGACCTGCGCACGTCGCATCAGCTAATTGACGCTCGACATGTGGGCCGTCGCTTCGACTGCAGAGTGCATGAACCGGCGCACCTTCTTTAAATGCAAACACCCTGATTAGCTAGCGGAAAAGACAACCGACGGCCCGAGGACTCGCCCCGATGAAACCATAGAAGGGATCACACCTCGGAAGGCTCGGCAGTCTACCCCTGACCCGACCACTAGCTGGTCGGGACAAGAGTGGGGGGCTAATGATAGTGCTCGATATTGGCGATCCCCAAGATGATGACGCATGGCAGATGACGTGTCCCGGAACCCGGAAGAAAGGGCCCGCAGGGGCCGACCAGGCCGTCCCGTACCCGACCTGCAAGCACAGGCTGGCCCCCCTCGGGGCCCCTGCAAATTGGCCTCCTCGGCCCCTCATCTCGCCCCGAGCTGCCACCAGACCAAGACCCCTCGGCCTCCTCGCTCGACCCCGAGCTCCTGGCCGAGGCTGTCTTCCTCGGACCTCCGACCAACTCCACTGCTCACCGGCGTAACCACCGCTCCGCGAATCTCACTATGCGCGGATTTCACGCCAGCAACATCCTACGTTCCACGCCATCAATCCCCATTAATGGGCGATCCGCTTCCTACGCGGGCGTGACGTCATGGGGGGCGTAACCGCCGGCGAGATTCTCACGCCCGCTGCTACGTGCTCCACCACTATATAAACCCCCATCACAGAGGGGTCAAGTAAGCCATTTTTTACACTTTTATGCCGTTACTCTGCTCGGATCTCATCACTAACTTGAGCGTCAGAGGGTCCTCGGTGGTACCAAACCACCTCGGGACATCTTTGCAGGTACTCGGCGACAACTCCCCCACCTCTTCCTCCAAAGACCTATTGAGACCCGCACGCGAAGGAAGATAATCAACTAAGTCCACCGCGAGATCAACGGAAGACAACATCTGACGGAGGCCCGAAAAGGAGCTCCATCATTTCAATTGTGAAGATGAAGGCTCAATAAGATCTTGGACAAAAGAGATATAAGTATCCCAAAAGAGAGATTGTGAATGTCTGTAGCTAGTAGAAGGGCTCCATTTGACTTTAAAAATATGAATTTTCTCACCATTTTGAATCGCTCATCCCAATTTATTTAATAAGGTAGCAAGAGATTAGAGGATGCCTCTCTAAATATGTGTGCATGGATAAGGAAGAGTTGCTTCAGGGATGTGATAGCATGAGAAGTGTTATGAAAAATTTGTAGGGTTCCTAGGCACTCTAGTGAGGTATCACAAGGCATCGAACATGCCATTTTCAAAAAAAATCTAGGTGCCGAGAGACCCGACTACGGATCGTTTGCTAGAAAACTAGGCGAAAAAGCTAACTAGTTAACACTTAACTATGAGAATCGGAAATACAACCTTTGTAGATCCGGTGCTCCACCTCCATAGCTCCGCAACGAATTCTTCTCCGCTGTCCAAAAGGAATCTGGGCTCTAGAGTCGGCTTCGTCGGAGAAAAAGCGAGCTAGGTCGTCGATGTCCATGCCGAAGATGATCTACGTCGAAGCATCGCAAGATCAAGCTCTCACTTCACCAAGTCAAGAAACTTGTGAAGGAAACACACTCTACTACTTGGCAAGAGGTAGAGGATGAAGAAATAGGAAGTGGGTAGACTTTAGATTTGGATTTCTCACTCATATCATCAATCCACCATTGATGTAGTCTAGGTTTTTCTTCTTGAGTTGAAGGAAGAAGAAGAAGAAATTATGATATGTTAATTTAAAAAAGAAAAGAATATCCAAACTTATCATAATCCTAACTATGGTTATGTGTAGAGAATTGACCAAGGGTTAAAGGAATGGTTAGGGTTAAGGATGAGATAAGAATGGTGGACAAAGTCAAAGCT
Organism: Agapanthus africanus; assembly: GCA_030015575.1. NCBI lineage: Eukaryota > Viridiplantae > Streptophyta > Magnoliopsida > Asparagales > Amaryllidaceae > Agapanthus > Agapanthus africanus. The sequence goes on along the minus strand of CM057337.1, from coordinate 595,211,764 downwards.
TCATGAAGCTTCAACTAAACAACAAACAAAGACACCATTCTTTTCTCTTCTCATTTATTTTCCAAAATGAAATGGATAAATAAATAAGTGAATAAAACAAAACCCTAACCATAATCATGTAACCATGGTTTGATCTTTACACAAAAACCCTAGCATAACATGTATCATCAAACATGATACAATCAAGTGCACAAAAGTATATCACATATACAATGTGTACAATCCGAGTGAGAAAATCCATTTAAAGTGAACCAATACTAGTTAATGCAAAGTAATATATCAAATATATAATTATGCATTAAATCATTAAATCAAAACTTGATTTAACGATCCGGTCATATCGCATATAACCGACTAGTATTCTATGTATCGGCTTATCGAACCAACCCTTGATTCGATAACTAGGTTATATCGCATACAACCTTTCGATACATTCATCGCGAGAATGGAATACGGTATCACATACACGCATTATTCTCGGTCCCGCACATATCTCATATGCGCTCCTATTTCGTTTCGCTTGAGCCAGGAAACCTCTGTGTAGGACTCTAAAGACTCGTCAATACGCCGGCAGCAGGTGATGATCATATCAAGCACCCACAAGCCGCAAGCGGTCTGCTAAACGTAACGGCCACCCGGGTATTGAGCGATCTGAAGATCGACGAGCAAGCCCGCTCACACTCCAGTGAATCCGACCAGTAACACTACCGTACAGTCCGGTCTGATCGTCTGATATGTCGCATATCTCGCCTAGGGGTGGTAAACGTCAGACCACAATAGCTCGATAAGTCGTGTCGATATGAGGTCTATAACAATTCGAGAAACTACTGGTAACACTTACCAGTAAATTTCAGCAACCCTGGCCAGGGATTTCCTGTTATAGCCAATCGAACACAGCGCAACATCAACCCCCTATACCGGGAGAGACGAATCCCCTCCTATCGCTCATTGCCTCCATGTGACTCGGGACTGTACCCAAAGACCACCGTTTTGCACGCCCTCTTGGACGTGGTAAGATGGAAATCAAAGCACAGTGGGAACCACACAAGACTCTATGACGATCTCGGGTCAACAGACTACTCTGTACCAGTGTCACCAGAGAACTGCCATCTGACGTGAGGTATAATACCATCTGGGAGTTCTCGGCGAGTCCGTCCAGTGTACCCAGTCTCTACTGAGCACCCGTATATCATCTCTGATGTCAAACACCAATGGATATGGGATCATCCATCGCCCATCTGTATGGGTCGAGAAGGTATACGCTAGTCTACTCTGGTATATCGATGCCCCGTCTCGATACACCCACGACTAGGGACTTTGAAGGATGTACTTATGGACTACCATGTCCCCACTAGTATGATCTGCATCACAGTCCAGGTAGTCAAGCACACATCCTAAGGGCTTTACCAACATGTAACAGAGAGACAGTCAGTGTACACGTTAAGGTAAAGTGTAACCAGATAGCATACTATCATGTCGAGCAAGAAAGTCCTCCCTATATACGTCCTAGCATCCACTACAATATACATCATATGTACAGTAATGGCCTCTAGGGCATACATATAACTAACAATCTCCCACTTGCACTAGGGCCATCTGTAGCAGTGGTTGTAGTATCTCATACTCAACCATCCCCTTAAAAGTCTCTCTATGGGAACGGGCCTTTGTGAGTGGATCCGCTGTGTTGTCCTCTGAGTCTACTCTCCTAACCTCGATCTCCCTGGAGATCAACCATCTCCATGATCAAGTGATACTGCCTTAGAATATGTCTGGATCACTGATGGGATCGGCGTTCCTTGGCAAAAGCCACAACTCCATTGTCACACAATGGGAGGAACATAGTTCATCTTATGAACCAATACACCCAGACTGCCTCTTTGGTAGCATCTTAAGTAGCGATGTATCGTGCCTTTATCGTCTAGTATGTCACGGTATCTAGCTTGGAACTCTTCCAACATACCATCCCTTTATTGAGGGTAAAGACAATGCCTGTGACTGACATTCAGTCGTCTTTATCACCCTGGAACCATTCCAGTGATTCTCCCCAGGATCGATTGATACCGTCTCACTACAACTAGTGAGAATCCTAAATCCAATTAGATCTATCTCATAGATCCAAAATCCAGGATTTAGGAGGTATCACTTTGATCCTATATGGAGAATCATTGCGATAAGCGGAGATTGATCGAGCGTAGCATAGGAAACTCCTTCCCTATCAAGAGTATGTCATCCACGTACTCTACGAGGATCTTCACCATACTCCCTACTCCCTTTTTGTTTATACAAGGTTCATCTACCATTTTGATGATGTCAAACTCTTTGACTAATTCATCAAAACAGATGTTCCAACTCCGCGATGCCTGCTTTATCTTATAAAGCATCTTGTACACGTTTCCGCTGCTCCCACTGTCTACGAAGTCCTCTGGCTGTGTGCTTATAGACGCTCTCTTCTAAACATCATTTAGAAAAGCTGTCATGACACCCAACCACCAGATATCGTAGTCATGGTATGTAGCCGTGGCAAGTAGGATCTGGATGGACTTAAGCATAGCTACTTTGAAAAGGTTTCATCATCATCCACGCCTGGTCGATGACGAAAACCCTTAACAAGTCTAGCTTTGAAAGTCTCAACTTTTCCATGTACACCAAGTAATCTTCTCAAGATATACTTGCTCCTGATGGGGATTTAACCCTTCAAATATAGCAACCAAAGTCCATACTTTGTTGGTGTATATGGATTCCATCTCAGATCACTAAGCATCCAGCCATTCTTATAGAGTCTTACTCTCGATGGCCTGCTCGAAGCTAGTTGGGTCATCATCTTATAATGCAATCCTCGCTCCCACTGTCATAGAGAAACAGAAGTATCTCTCAGGTGGGTGAGGAACCCTACTAAATCGGCGGAGAGGCTGAGGTTCGTTGGAATCTACTGAATCCTTTGGTTGTATCAAATCATCTGCTGTTGTTTGTATAGCTGGAACCTTTCCAGTTGTACATAACAGATCTTGCCTCGAGCTTGTCCGGATTTTGCTTTCAGACATAGGCCGGACAACCCCAAATCTTAACTAGCTTAAGACATGGGCTCTTCCCTTTCCATATCTCATATGGAATGGTAGGCAACTGATTTGATTGGAACCCTATTCAATAGGTATGCAGCTTCTCAAGTGCATAACACCCAAAAGGAAATAGGTATCTCAGTATTACTCATCATAGAGCACACCTTATCACATAGGGTGTAATAGCTCCACCCCGATATACCATCGTGCTATGGTGTATACAGAGGAGTAATGCTGAGAGAGAATCTCATTCTCCTTTAGAATGATCCAGGAATTCCGTGCTCAAGTATTCTCCTCCTTGATCACATCAAAGGACATAATACTTATACCCGTATTAGTTCTCTACTTCTAACTTATATTCTGTGAATATCTCAAAAGGTTCGGACTTATGTTTCAACAGGAACGTATGTCTGAATCTTGAGAGATTATCAGAGAATGTAATGAAGTAAAAGAACCGGTCTTGGCATGTGTAGACAGGGGACCTACATACATCAACATGTATCATCCCAAGAGTTCACTAACTCTTTCTCTGTTTCCAGTAAACGGAGCTATGGTCATCTTATCTTTGTGACATGACTGGCGAGTTTCACAAGATGTAAATTCAAACTGATTTAAATATGCATCTATATGTAACTCTAGCTGGTCGGATCGCATTGATATGACCTAGTCTACAATGCCTCAAGAAGAATCCATTCATTTCTGAACTCTTCCTCTTGTGTGTGTTCTGTATACTAAAGAACTGTAGTTTGATTTAGAACGTCAATGCTTTTAGATAACGTGCCTGAACCGATCAACTTTTGATATAGGAAATGTTCAAAACATTATCCAACAATACAAAATTATATCCTTTCTTTAATAACAAAGAGAGTGATATGATTTGGTATATCAGGTTCGGTATCTAATAACATTCGTTCAGAATCAATGTATTGGTAATACAGGGTGACAGTGACCAACAGACTTGGCTGCAACACTTGCCCCGTTTTCTGCCTTATGAAACTTATCACCCGTTCTCAGTTCTTTACCTATCTGTAGCCCTATGTAACATATTACATATCTGGGATCCTGATCTGGTATCACATACCCAGGACGTAAAGGATACTGAGAAACAGTTCTGTATAATGAACATACCCGAAGATGATGCATCAGCATGCACTCTCTTCGTTTGGGCGGCACGGGAAATCTGGTATTCCCCAATTTCCTGCTCTGTCTTATAACAATTATAAGTTGGAGCGGGACCAACGTTCCCCAGCTCAGTATAACAAGCGGGTTCGGTCAATAATCCGTATTATTATCTTGATTAAGGCGTGATATGGTCGCTACCTGGAGAGAGAGAGAAGAAAACACTCAGCGTGCGCTCTTGCAAGAATAGATTGGTTTTTATTTTATCTAATCAGGATGGCTCCCACTGCTTTTTATCAAATCTTCCTCCAAACCCTAAAAGGAAAAACTAGCCGGGATTAATTACACACTACAAGTTCGCCAATCTTTCAGCCAGGCCAGTGTCGGTACTTTGAGGGAGGTCCCCCGTGCTTTCGCACGAACCTAATTAATGTAAACCTCGTTTTCCCAGAGGCGTAACCCCGTTGACACCTTTCTAGACACCTACTTGATCGGCTAATTGTAATGTATAAAACTCACCCAGGAGTAACTCTTACTCGCAGCGGGTATCGGGATCCAACTATCTCATAGAAGGTATGCAATCTCATTGCAAATTTCAACACTTGAAATTCCCGATAATATTTTGCCCCTAGCTCGCTATGACCTTGACGCATGCCAAACAACCCATAGTCTGCTAGTCAAGTTCAACCCGTACATTTCTTGATTGAATTAAACCCACCCGCACGACCCTTGACACATGCCAAACAACGCCGTACGAATACCTTAATCCAATCGCATCATATGCTAGCAGATAAGCACTAGTTAGCTACCGTACACTACGCCTTGACGCATGCCAAACAACCGCAGCACGAATACTAACTAATACTTATCTGAAATGACGGAGGGCTACGACAGGTTTTTCTGAAAACCTATTGCGTAATGAACTTGATATCGTTGTAGAATCAAATGATTTTGAAATGGAGTGCTTTTGAGGCTTTTCTAGTTTTGCTAAAGGAGTCACTCCCGGTGAAGGGATCGTCGGTCCTTTCCTCGTCGAATGAGGTGCGGGATATATCATATATATCACTGTGCAAAGCAAAAAAACTTAAAAGCAATCAAAAGACAAACCGAGTGTGTAGCATCTGCCAGTTATTGCTAAAGGAGTCACTCCCGGTGAAGGGATCTCGGTCCTTTCCTCATCGAATAAGGTGCAGGATATATCACATATACCGCTGTGCAAAGCAAGAACCGTAGCTACCTGTTTTATTTTGAAATTTGATTCTACAACATCTTAGGTTTCTTTTATTTCATTAATCACATTAATGAAGTCCCATCATTTAAGTACCTAAACATCACAGATAGATATGACGTACACTTATCCCATCCGCATTCGCCTCGATGTCCCCTCGTGCACCGTTAGGTTAGGTAACTAACGACAGAGCAGGGCAGGGCTAGCGTGGGTGTAAAACATAAGTAACGCCTATATAATATATCATATATACTATATACTGTATCTATCACAGAACATCACATGATCACATCACAGATATCGCAGCAGAAGAATCATATGAAATATTGGATATACTAGGACGTCCGTGTTTTCAATACGAGCCAGTATAAAACACGGATTCCACGGTCGCGATGAATAGCCAAACCCACACCCCTAGACCCCTACGAGAGCGGCAAGCAACCCTACCAATTCTAGAGTTAGGAGACCCGGACTCGACTCCTCGAGTTGGTCTCCCACTGGACTCCAGAACCCGGTTACTTGTGCCCTCCTCCTTGGGTCTATCCTAGTGCGGAAAAGTAAATAATATACAAACGGTGACATCTTCCGCAACCTGGAAGTGCCCCAATAAAAGAATATTACATACAAGTTTTTACATGAATGAAAATGAAAAACACTCATCTCACATAAAAAACCCCGGCTATTCAAACACGATGATCCAATATAACATATCCAGCAACACATAACATCACATGTCATCAACGTAAGTAAATATGCGCATCCCAATTGTCGTTGACATATAGCAACGAAAACGGCGATATCACATATTACACTTACGGTCACAGAAAAAAAAGTGTAAAACTACAACAGTTGGAATCCGCAACCACCTCAGACATCGCATGCCTGACCAAATGAATTCCTTAGACATCGCATGCCTAACAATTATAAACCCCGCATTTTAGTCTCAAAATCGAAAACACTTTTCAATATCAAGTCGGGCAATTCAACAGGATTCCCGACAGTCTGATCGAATACTCGTCGCAAACTTCAGTAGATGGCCGCACCCCCGATACCGTCGACGAAGTGCACCAAGGCGGAACACCGCTACCGCGAGCACCCGAACGGATGCTTTCGGCGACGGGGTTCTCCTACAGTCACTTGGTCGGGGCTATGGAGCGAGGCTGTCTATTAAGTTTACCCGACGAATATCCGCGTACACTACGTGATTGCGACGGACTTTTGATCGCATCAAAATTCCGTGGCAACCGATCAAGTGAGACTAAACTGCTATGTTTATAACATTCATTCAGTTATCTCATAACTATTTGTGAATTCCAATTATTGTATCACATTCCAGATAAACAGAAAATGTTAAACTTTCCGATCGAACAATCGAACACCCAAGTTTTCCCGATACAATCCAACACATGAAATAAGTCTAACAACATTCAGTTCGTGCCTCAGTACCAACGGTCCAGCCGTAGAAGGGTCAAGCCAACGCCTCACATGTGGCACGCCGTACTGCCCCAAACCCGAAGGTTCAAAGGGCAGTTCAAGACGGTCACATAATCGAGTTAAGGTTTGTTGTCTTCTAGAGGGACCATCGAGTTACTTGCACTACTTAGAACGTCGTTAAACTACGGAAAAATCCAACACTTGGAAATTTCCCGACAGGGGAAAAATTGGGTATTTATATCCGGTCGAACTTTTTAACATATTCTAAAATTATCCGGAAAGCCACACAGACAAAATTTGATACTCCGATCGAAACACCGAATCCCCAAAATAATCCCAGAAAATACAACTCTAGAATAAATTTTAAAAATACCCAGAAAATCCAGCATAAAATAATAGGAGTTACTGTGCAAACAGTGTACGATGACATCATCATTCTGCCGCTGAACCGCCGCATAAGGCAGGCTTATGCCGCTGATCCGCCGCGGTTTGTACTGTTCATCGGAAAAATTTTGCATCATAATTCTTATTTTTTCCTGCTGAATTTTTTAGAAATTTTTAATTTGAAAAAATCCACGTTTTCTGAAAACGTCCAGAGAGCATTTTCCGGTTGGGGTTTCGGGTCGTTCGGACTTCAAAATCCGTCTAGACTTCGCCTAAGGCTCTAGCTAGGCTCTGATACCACTGTAGGGTTCCTAGGCACTCTAGTGAGGTCTCACAAGGCATCGAACATGCCATTTTCAAAAAAAATCTAGGTGCCGAGAGACCCGACTACGGATCGTTTGCTAGAAAACTAGGCGAAAAAGCTAACTAGTTAACACTTAACTATGAGAATCGGAAATACAACCTTTGTAGATCCGGTGCTCCACCTCCATAGCTCCGCAACGAAGTCTTCTCCGCTGTCCAAAAGGAATCCGGGCTCTAGAGTCGGCTTCGTCGGAGAAAAAGCGAGCTAGGTCGTCGATGTCCATGCCGAAGATGATCTACGTCGAAGTATCGCAAGATCAAGCTCTCACTTCACCAAGTCAAGAAACTTGTGAAGGAAACACACTCTACTACTTGGCAAGAGGTAGAGGATGAAGAAATAGGAAGTGGGTAGACTTTAGATTTGGATTTCTCACTCATATCATCAATCCACCATTGATGTAGTCTAGGTTTTTCTTCTTGAGTTGAAGGAAGAAGAAGAAGAAATTATGATATGTTAATTTAGAAAAGAAAAGAATATCCAAACTTATCATAATCCTAACTATGGTTATGTGTAGAGAATTGACCAAGGGTTAAAGGAATGGTTAGGGTTAAGGATGAGATAAGAATGGTGGACAAAGTCAAAGCTTCATGAAGCTTCAACTAAACAACAAACAAAGCCACCATTCTTTTCTCTTCTCATTTATTTTCCAAAATGAAATGGATAAATAAATAAGTGAATAAAACAAAACCCTAACCATAATCATGTAACCATGGTTTGATCTTTACACAAAAACCCTAGCATAACATGTATCATCAAACATGATACAATCAAGTGCACAAAAGTATATCACATATACAATGTGTACAATCCGAATGAGAAAATCCATTTAAAGTGAACCAATACTAATTAATGCAAAGTAATATATCAAATATATAATTATGCATTAAATCATTAAATCAACACTTGATTTAACGATCCGGTCATATCGCATATAACCGACTAGTATTCTATGTATCGGCTTATCGAACCAACCCTTGATTCGATAACTAGGTTATATCGCATACAACCTTTCGATACATTCATCGCGAGAATGGAATACGGTATCACATACACGCATTATTCTCGGTCCCGCACATATCTCATATGCGCTCCTATTTCGTTTCGCTTGAGCCAGGAAACCTCTGTGTAGGACTCTAAAGACTCGTCAATACGCCGGCAGCAGGTGATGATCATATCAAGCACCCACAAGCCGCAAGCGGTCTGCTAAACGTAACGGCCACCCGGGTATTGAGCGATCTGAAGATCGACGAGCAAGCCCGCTCACACTCCAGTGAATCCGACCAGTAACACTACCGTACAGTCCGGTCTGATCGTCTGATATGTCGCATATCTCGCCTAGGGGTGGTAAACGTCAGACCCCAATAGCTCGATAAGTCGTGTCGATATGAGGTCTATAACAATTCGAGAAACTACTGGTAACACTTACCAGTAAATTTCAGCAACCCTGGCCAGGGATTTCCTGTTATAGCCAATCGAACACAGCGCAACATCAACCCCCTATACCGGGAGAGACGAATCCCCTCCTATCGCTCATTGCCTCCATGTGACTCGGGACTGTACCCAAAGACCACCGTTTTGCAAGCCCTCTTGGACGTGGTAAGATGGAAATCAAAGCACAGTGGGAACCACACAAGACTCTATGACGATCTCGGGTCAACAGACTACTCTGTACCAGTGTCACCAGAGAACTGCCATCTGACGTGAGGTATAATACCATCTGGGAGTTCTCGGCGAGTCCGTCCAGTATACCCAGTCTCTACTGAGCACCCGTATATCATCTCTGATGTCAAACACCAATGGATATGGGATCATCCATCGCCCATCTGTATGGGTCGAGAAGGTATACGCTAGTCTACTCTGGTATATCGATGCCCCGTCTCGATACACCCACGACTAGGGACTTTGAAGGATGTACTTATGGACTACCATGTCCCCACTAGTATGATCTGCATCACAGTCCAGGTAGTCAAGCACACATCCTAAGGGCTTTACCAACATGTAACAGAGAGACAGTCAATGTACACGTTAAGGTAAAGTGTAACCAGATAGCATACTATCATGTCGAGCAAGAAAGTCCTCCCTATATACGTCCTAGCATCCACTACAATATACATCATATGTACAGTAATGGCCTCTAGGGCATACATATAACTAACAAAATTAAGCACCAAAGTACACAGCGGATGATCGATACGTGTGAATCGGAACTGTTGGGATGCTAGGTACCTCTAGTATGGTTTAAAACACGGCAGAAACGGTAATTTTAAAAATCTAGAGAGTATTAGCATACCCAAACTAAGAATCAAACCAAACTACTAAACTTGTCACTAAACTAATAAAGTAAAAATAAGAGTTTAGCAGACTACAACCTTTATAGCACGTTAGCCACCTCTCCTTGGACTCCGGTTAGTGTCCACGAAGCCTGGAATAAGTTTCCTCGATGATCTTCTCGCCAAAAATGATCCATCTTGAGATAACTCCAATACAAGTTTTAGCTTCAAATTGATCTCATCAAAATGAAGCAACCCACTAATTAAACTTGTTAAGAATGATTAGAAGGAGATGAAGAATAATTACCTCATTTAATTTTCCTCTTTTCTTTTGGTTTCTTCACTTGAGAAAAACTCAAGAGAAGAAAGTAGCCATGATGGAGATGATGATGATATGAAGAAGAGATAAGAATTAAGATGAGAACCAATTGATGTTTTATCATGAGTCATCCAAAATGAGTCATCAATAAAACACCCCATCTAATCTACAAGTATCCAAATGCATGACTCATGTTCTTTTAAGAAAAAGAATAAAATGGTTCTCGTTCAATCCATATAATTCTTATACATCCATCTCCAATGTATCAACATATATTTCACAATATTTATATAAAATATAAATACTATTAAAGAGTTGAAAATAATAAAGTGAGCGTGATATTAGTTAATATATCAATATATAAATATATATTTAATTATTAAATCAATATTTGAATTAATAATTCGGCTATATCATATATATACCGGCTAATATAAATAAACATCCGATTAAAATACGTGTATCAAATACACGTATTTAATCGAACTCCTGCACGTATCGCTTTACGTGTCCTACATCGTTTCACATGTGCTAGTAAACCTCTGTATGGGACTCTAAAAACTCGACAATATGCTCGCAGTAAGTTAGGATCATATTCACAGCCCACAAGTACGTCAGTTGTACTAGCTGCACGTAACGGCTGCCCAGGTATTGATCGAAAGAAGATCAATGAGCAAGCTCATCCGAACCCTGCAGAGTCTATCAGTGACATCACCATACAGTCTGGTCTCTTCATCTAAGAGTATCGCATATCGGGTCTAGGGTTTAGAATCTGTCAAACCCAAACAACTCGATAAGTCGTGCAACAGAAGACTCATAACCAACCGAAGATAAAACTGATAATACTTATAAGTTTATCCCTACTGCGATGGCCATCAACTTATGGTTGTAGTCATATCCTGCACAGCGCGACATCAGCACCCTATACCGGGAGAGACGAATCCCCTCAACCGCTCACTGCCTCTACGTGCTTCGGGACTATACCCAACAAAAACACGTTTGCACAACTCCTTCGAGCCGTGGTAGGGTAGAAGCCTAAGTATAGTGGGAACACATATGAGACATTATAGCGATCTGAGGTCCTAGGGACTACCCTGTACCCATGTCACAAGAGAACTGCTACCTAACATTGGTAGATTACCAACTAGGTGTTCTCGATGAGTCCGTCCAGTGTAACTCATCCAATGAGCACCTGCATAAAATCCTCGATGTCAAATATCAATAGCCGTAGGATCAGTTATCGCCCTCCAACTAGGTCAGGAAACGTACACACCAATCCCAACTGAAGTACCGATGCCCAGTCTCGATACTTCTACGACTGAGGACATTTAAGGATGTGATTATCGACTATCCAAGCCCCACTAGTATGATCTACATTATCGTCCTGGTAGTCAAGCAAAATACTAAGGCTTTATCTCATGCCATAACCATACGTGATAGTAAATAAAACACATCACATGAAAGATAAAGGCAAACCAAATAGCATACTGTCATCTCGAGTAAGATTGCTCCCTCGTATAGGTCCTCCTTCAATTAAAATAATTGTCTTGATGGCACCTATATCAAACAGTAACTAATGAAAAAGATTAAACGCAACAACTACGCAAAACTAATAAATAATAAAGGAAAAAGCACACCAAGCAAAGAACATAAGATATTACCCAGGTTCGGTGCGCACTTGCACCTAATCTTTCAAACCGACGATGAATTACTTCCATTGTTCAACGAAGAATTATAAGAGATAATTTTGTTGGATATAGATGCCCTCAAGGCAATTATTATAATTGAAGGAGAACCTATACGAGAAAGCAATCTTACTTGAGATGATAGTAAGTTATCTAGTTTGTCTTTATCTTACGTGTGATGCATTTTATTCACTATCACGTATCGTTTAGATTTGAGATAAAGCCTTAGGATTTTGCTTGACTACCGGGACGATAATGGAGATCATACTAGTATGGCCTGGGTAGTCGATAAGCATATCTTTAAATGCCCCTAGTCGTAGGAGTATCGAGATTGGGCATCGGTACTCCAGTTTAGAGTAGTGTGTACGTTTCCTGACCCGTTTGGAGGGCGATAGCTGATCCTGCAACTATTGGTGTTTGACATTGAGGATTGTATACATGTGCTCATTAGATGAGTTACACTGGACGGACTCACCGAGAACTCCTAGTTGATGATATACCAATATCATGTAGCAGTTCTTTGGTGACATGGGTACAGGGTAGTCCCTAGGACCTGAGGTCTCCATAGTGTCTCAAGTGTGTTCCCACTATATTTAGACTTATACCCTACCACAGATCAAAGGAGTTATGCAAACAGGTTTTTATTGGGTATAGTCCCGAAGCACGTGGAGGCAGTGCACGATCGAAGGGATTCATCTCTCCTGATATAGGGAGTTGATGGCGTGCTATGCAGGACATGACTACAACCACAAGTCGAGGGCCATCGCAGTGGAGATAAACTGATAAGTGTTATCATTTGTATCTCCGGTTGGTTATGGGTCCTCTGTCGCATGATTTATCGAGTTATTGGGATCTAACATATTCCAAACCCTAGACCTGGTATGCGATACTCATAGACGAAGAGACCGGATTGTATGGTAAATATCACTCATAGACTTTGCAGGGTTCAGATGAGCTTGCTCGTTGACTTGCTTTCGATCAATACCTGGGTAGCCGTTGTGTGCAGTTAGTAACGCTAACGTGTTTATGGGCTATGGATATGATCCTAACATGCTGCCAGCATATTATTGAGTCTTTAGAGTCCCACACAGAGTTTTTCCAGCATATGCAAAACGCTGTAGGGCATGTATAAGGATACATGCAAGAGTTCGATTAAACGCATGTATTTGATACAGTATTTTAATCGGGTGTTAAATGATATTAGCCGGTATATATATGATATAACCGGATTATTAAATAAGTGTTGATTTAATAATTATATATATATATATATATTGATATATTTATATATTAACTAATATCATGCTCACTTTATTATTTTCTTCTCTTTATTAATATTTATATTTGATATAAATATTGTTTAATGTATGATGATACATTAAAGATGGGTGTATAAGAATTGTATGGAAGATGAGAACACTTTTATTCTTTCATTTATTTAAATGAGAATGAGTCATGGTTTTAAGATGCTTGTAGACTTGATGAGATTATTCTTTTGAACTCATTTTTTCATATGCTTTATTCTCATCTTTAGCCATACTTATCTTCTTCATACTCTCATCTCCTCCATGACTAGCTCTCTTGATTTTCTTCAAGTGAGAAAGTGGAAAAAGAAAAGAGAAAAATTAAGTGAGCTAATTATTCTACATCTCCTACTAATTATTCTTAGCAAGTTTAATTAGTGGGTTGCTTCATTGTGATGAGATCAATTTGAAGCTAAAGCATATGATGGAGTTATCTCAAGGTGGATCATCTTCGGTGAGGAGATCATCGAGCAACCTTATTCCGGCCTTCGTGGATACTGGCCGGAGTCCAAGAAGAGGTGGCTAACACGCTACAAAGTTTGTAGTCTCTTTAAACTTGTAGAATTAGCTCACTAGTTTTGTTGCATGTTGTAGTTGTTGTTCATGATCCTATGTTTGCTTGTAGTCGCTCTCAAGATTTTTAAAATTATCACTTCCGCCATATTATAAACCCTATTATAGAGAGCATAGCAAACTAACAGTGGTGTCAGAGCCGGTCCAATTACTACAACGTGTTTTCGTGGTGAGATGAATCCCTAAATCTATTTTATGATGCACATTAAAAACTGTTTTTTGTGTGCTTGATTTGTATAGATTTTACGTGTCGTATTTTAGTTTTAAAGTAACCACAATCAATACGGCGTCGGGTGTAGTTAGCCGTGATGAGTACGGGTCGTCCACAGTGAGATGGTATGTTTTAGGCTCTTGTTCTCATGAGTTAAGCCAAGGGTCCGAATTGTTCAAATCTAACCTATGTATTTTGTATATATGCAAACGATCTCTTGTTAGGATAGAGATAAGTTAGTTTAAGTTAGAAAAATCCATTCTTATTCCTTTGTGCCTCACTTGACTATTGAAGTTAGGGTAATCGGCAATGATGTGGATTAGGGTGCTTAAGCACGGTATTTGCAAAATTCGGCTTATTGACCTTTGTCCTTTCGTTCTTATCGCCTCCAGCCAAACCAAACGCAACTAGTCGCGTTTAGGAATCACCGCTATCTTGGTAAGATAGGGTGCCTAACGGAGTGCTTATGTGAGATTTGGGCAGAGTTTAATTAGTAAATTATGGGCAAAAGAAATGAGTAAAGAAAATCTTAACTTAAACAACCCTTCTCATTCTCTAACAAGATCAACTACTCACAATCCATCACAAATATCAAAAGAGAACACAAGAAAGAAAAGATCAAAGAAAACATTACAAACATGTAAATAGCATCAAAGGAAATTGCACGTAAGTAAGTGCAAGTAAAGAACAAATAGAAGAGATACTAGGAACCAAATGAACCAAATGCAAAATAAACTAAAACTTCATTGATGTTCAAATCCAAGGTACAAGCTATAAGTTCAATAACCAAAACCTAAACTTGCAAACTCAATGAAGAGGTTACAAGATCAGAAGAAGGCAAGGAACTCAAAATTACTAACTATTATGTACAATGAACTAAAATTACAAAATATAAAATGAAGATTGGTATGAAAATTCCTGGACAAAGTATATCTCCTAAGCTTGCTCTCTGTTCTGGTATATATAGACACTTCATCAATAAAAACAAAAAATAAACTTGAGATCGCAACTTGGAATGACCAGAAGAAAAATGGAGTCAAGAAGAGAAAGTGGGACCGCCCGTGGCAGGAAATTGGCATTTTCTGGCGGTTGAATTGGCGGCAGTGGGGCCCGTCTTTGTATGGTGGTTTCTTGCCCTCTCCACCATCTCTCTGGCATTGTTTGATTCTTTTATAAATTCATTAGATTTGATCTGGAGATTTAGAAGAAAAAAGTTTACTTTTAAAACACATCACATCAACTCTTTTTCTCTTCACTCATCACACATGCCCACTTGCTCATCCACTAGAGTTTACACCATCATCATGGCAGCCACCAAGGTTCATGCATCCAAATATTGTGTTGAAATACAACTTGTATCAAGTTAGACCCTTTTGGATAAAATAAGTTGTGCACTTGTTTCCTTACAATATCTTCTTGAATAATGATTGGTTTTCCGTTTCGGTTGCAGCGTCGGATCATAAATGTCGTATCCGTGCATTTGAGTGTGTTTCCAGTATTTTGTCACGCATACCTGTATTCTGTACTTATTGAGCAGACACGGATTAATACTACCGATATAACACAAAAATGATAATGAATGAGCGGTATTGATATGCAATTTTTTGTGATGAACAAATACCCCCAAACATATCTTTTGCTTGTCCCGAGCGAAACAAAATCCTAACCTCACTTTCGTAGGAAACGCGATTGCACTGAGCTCATGCAACAAGCTGTTAAACCTCTAGCTGTCTCTAGTAGGAGAAGTGTTGTCTCCTGATGGTTTTCAGCGGATTATACCTACAAAATCGCGTCAAGATAGCTTCGCGAAATCACGATCAATTCTAATCATAGGGTTTAGAATCCAAGCTAGATATTCTATCATCCTAAGTTAGAAATATCGAACCCTTATATTTCACACCTAACTTCTTATTTAACTTAAGATCCTATACGTCTTTACATACGGTGCAAATAGCGTCGTTATGTTTCAAAAAGTTCGATTAAAGTCGTAATATTACAAAATAAAGACCGGATAAAATTTCAAAAGGATCAGGCGAGTTTATAAAGAGTTAATCTTTTATCAAGTTTCGTTCTCCGGTTAGGTTTCAAATTCATAATCTCTCTTATCTTTAAACAGAAAACTAAGTCTTATTTTTCACTCCACATTTCATTTATTTTCGTTCATACACACCTTCGTGAACGTGCAATGGTCTTCATCATCAAGTAGAAACCTTCATATCTCCATTAAAAATATATTTTTTTTATTAAAACTCGTCTTTACCTAAGATTATTCTCACACAAAGAACCGTTAGAAATTTTAACTCGGAGAGAACATTTGCTTGACTTTGTTTTAGCATAGACTTTCTAGCTTTCTTAGCGAGTTTTAGGCTAATGCACCCAAACCAGTTGGTTTTAGGGCATTGAGTGTAAAGACACCCCGGCGAACTTAATTGCCCAAATCTCCTAGGTCCTAAAACAAAAGACTTATTTTGGCGTGAAAATCGTGACATTGCGAATGGAGATATAGCCAGCTGTTCTTTTATTTTTCAGATCAAAGACGTGTTTTTATAGATAGGCGTGTAATCACTCCAATCAAGTTCCAGATGGGTTATTATTGGAGAGTCATGATGTCGTGCTTTTTGAAAGGATATGTTCAATACGGATATGTCGGTTTTTGATTAAAAGTTTTGCACGTAGTGATTCTAACATTATAAATTACCGCAAGTGCACGGTGCGTTGACTCAATCCGGCAAGTACGGGTCGATCCACAGGGAATGGATATCACGATGTTCTTTTGAGTTAGAAACAAAGGTTTTGAAGTTGAGTTTGTCACGTCTTTATACAAATGAAGCGATGTAAAGAATAAAATGATATATACGGAAAACTTAGGCTAAGATTTGGTAAAATTAACTTATGGCGCTACCCCCAACTCTCAATCTTGATTCAACATCTATTTCTAGTTTCTATTTGACTTAAAAAAACATGACGCATCTAAAACGATTACAAAGTATCGTTTTAGGATACGATAGCAAAATTGGATCAAAAGAAACTACAAATTTCAAGGGTTTTAGATGAAATGAGCCAAGTAAAGAAAGCAAGTATAGGACATATGCTTGTGTGGCTACATGTCCTATCTAGCTAGTTCACTACACTTAGCTAAATTTAGCCCACCTTTTTACTTCAATTCTTAATGTAACAAGAATGATATGTAAAGAAAGAATAGGATATGTGTTAAAGGTTGATTTGCAACCAATCAAAGAAACATATCCTATCAAACAATAACACAATAATATTGTACACATTAAGAAAAGAAGTTCAATAAGTGCTAAGAATCAAGAATGAGGGTTGTAAGGCAAACCATTCATCAACCTACCTCACCATTGCCTAAGTGAAAACTACTCACACATCATGTAAAGGAAACACAAATGAGCAAATAAAAGAGAATGCAAGAAAAGAAATAAAGAAAATGTACAAGAACCATAATTTGAACTCAATGAAGCCTTTATTGATATAGAATTTAAGTACAAGCAAAATGAGTTCAATTACCAAAATCTAACTTGCAAGCTCAAAAATAGAAGTTGCAAGACTAGAGGAAGGCAAAGAACTCAATCAAATCACAAAAACTACAAAATTTTATCAAGAGTGAATACAAGTGGTGAAAATATACATCCCTTCCTTACAAACTGATCTGCTATTTATAGAACTTGAAGAAGCAGAAATTGTAAGTACACAGTAGCGCCCCGGCCGTCTAACAGACGCCAAATGCAGAACAAAAACTTTTTGACTGGCGCTATCATATACTATAACCCGGATCTGCCATTAAAGCTAAACTAACAAACTACAAAGTGGGTAGAAATGTTATACCGAACGATCCGAGTCCTTCGGTCTTTAACCATCATCCCACGCTTTGTTGCGGCTGCTCCGATCTCCTGAATCTCCAGTCTGCTCGTTCAGGTGGCACCACGTCAACGGATCTTTAAACGGGCTCCCGCCTCTGAACCGAGGCAACTCGATCATCAAGTTTGCTAAAAGAGATGACCAAGATTAATGTAGAGAACGAGCAGAACACTTTGTCTCACTTTGTCCAAAGTCTTGGACGGACGGTTAATGAAGTTGCCTTTTAGATCGGGTGAAATGAGAAATGAGGCTATCTAATTTCCATGAATCCAAAACTATAATCTTTTCAAAATCAACAACCACTCTCTCACAAGAGAGGGGCCGGCCACTATATGGATGGGGGGTGAGTGTAGGAGCAAGGAGGAGGGTGACCATAAACATGAAACTTATCATGACATTAAATGAAAAGGATGACACACTAAAAACAATTAATGCAAAATGGTGATTCGTTAACCTAGTCACCATTTCAATTAATGCTAATGAATGAACCATCAAGCCTTGTCACCAAATTTAGAACCTTCTAGAACCACGACTCACCCTCAAGACGAAAAGATAAATCCGCATTTAACCGAATGTTAAATACGGGTGATATAAAACTGGAAACTGGCAACTTCCAAAAGCGATCCTGAAACGAATTTCAGGATAACCCCGTAATGGTATAAACATACCCGCATTTGTATTACGACCGAATACAAATGCAACTGAGATAAAGATATTATATCTACACAGTATAATACTCGGATCCAGCTTAAACCAAAGCACACCAGTATTATCTACCCGAAATATGATACGTGCGTAAACGTACGTGTATTTTCCGAACTCTGCCATAAAACCATACGGCCTCTACAACGTTTCGCCCGAACTTGGGAAACTGTCTGTGGGGGACTCTAATGAATCATAAACACACTGGCACTGGGTATAACCACTAGCACGTCAGAGGTACAAGCTGTACGTAAAGGTTGCCTATGTATTGATTGGAAGGAAAGCTGACGAGCGAACTCATCCAGAAACCCTACTGAGCCTGACAGTGAAAATATCCGTACAGTCCAGTCCGTTCGTCTAAGAGTATCGCATATCGAGTTTAGGGGGGTAGATAAAGTCAGACCCCTAATAACGCGATAATTCCTGTCGGTATGAAGCCCATCACCTCCTGAGAAACTACTGATCCAAATCAGTAATTCTCCACTACCTCGGCCGAGGATTTCTAGTGATGGGCACCCGTGCACTTTGCGACATCAACCCCCAATACCGGGAGAGACGAATCCCCGACGATCCGCTCACTGCCTCCATATGGCTCGGGACTGTATCCAACTAAAACATGTTTGCACGTCTCCTTTGAGCATGGTAGGGTAGTAATCAAAGTACCGTAGGAACTCACACGAGACAAATGACGATCTCAGGTAGACAAACTAACATGTACACATGTCACCAGGGAACTGCTATCTGACGATATATATAATACCAATTAGCATGTTCTCGACGAGTCATGTCCGGTGTACTCAATGAGCACCTGTATACATCTTAGGTGAACTAACTGACACCAATGGCTTGTGAGACCGGCCATCGCCCCTCGTCGGGGTCTCGACTGTATACACTAGTCTACTCTGGAGTATCGATGCCCTGTCTCGAAACTCCTACGACTAGGGACACTTTAAGGATGTGCTTACAGACCCCAGCTCCCACGTATATGATCGCCATCATACTGCTAGCAGTCAAGCAAGAATCCTATGGGCTCTATCAACATGCAATAGAGAACTAAAGCATGTAAACAATGATAAAGACAAACCAGATAGTATACTATCATCTCGAGCAAGACTTTCATATCGGTATAGGTCATCCCTCAATCATTGCAATCACGTACCTGCGATCCAATAATTGACTTTGAGGGCACTATATCCAACAGAAATTGCATATACCAATGGACTGACAGGACCACCAGGGACCCACACAAGTTGCACGAGCCAATTTGGCTCTGACATGGCCGCAACTTGCAGCCAAGTTTTGGATATTGTGGCTAACCTTTGGTCTATAGTCTTCTAATCACTTGTTCATCTCCCTGTAGTTGCAATTTGTTGTAATTCACACATTGGTGATATCTAGAGCAATGAACAGAGAAGACAAGTGATCAAGTTGCAATGGTTTACATTTCAAATCAAATATTTTTCAAATACTCATTACCATGCCCACTTGCGCACCTACTTGCAACACACCGTGATGGTGTTTGCCCATTTGATGCATTTGGTCAAGTCCATGTTCACACTTGTTCAGCCTTGACCATATTGGACCAAAACAAGAATTATATTTGTACATAACTTTGATTTATTGCAAACTCATTCAATCTGATCAGTATTCTGTCCCATTTGCAGTTCTGGCAAAAAACCGTCGTTTCTGTGCATGTTGTGTACTGTCTCTAGTGTTTTTGCTTGTGTACCTGTAATCTGTACTAATGAGTAGGCACAGATTAGATAACATTGTTTATTGACAAAATGATAGAAAATGAGCTGTATTGAATGTAATAAATCATGCCGAACAGTTATTTTTCAGACATAGCTTCCATTAAGGCTTCAATAATATCCCTTAATATCCACTTCATTTTATAAACTATTCTTGATATTACTTATTTCAAAATAAATCTGTTTGATCCTAAAAATGGTTTATAAATTTAAAGTTTTAAGACATATCAAACTTGTCATCTAATTTTCAAAACTCACGACACGTGTAGTGTGATGCAAAGACGTATATTAGCTACAGTTAAACTCAAAAAATGGTTATGTTTTAGGTTTTTAAAATCTAAAAATAGGATTTAATTGGTCCTATCTTATCAAACTAAACCGTTGGAATTTCGAATCTAAGTTGTCCTACTAGCTACCTTGACGACAAAATCTAAGTTCTCCCAAATGCAGAATATACAAATGAATACAAAAGATAGAGATGCTTACCATCCACACCCCCAAACTTAAACTTGACAGTGCCCTCGCTGCCATGCTACACAATGAAGGGCAAAATTGTTTGAGGGGTCAAAATTTGTCGGTTCCCCCCTTTTTTAACTATAAGAAAGAACAAACAAAATATATATACACAAAAATCACCCCCTCCCCAATTTAAGTGAAACAGTGTTTCCACTGTTAAGCATTTGAAGTTCAAAATTAAGGGGGAGGGAACATCATCAATCTATATAAAGCCTTACACAGACCTAAGGTTAACACCAACCAGTCCAAAATTTTATCATGATTTGCCTAGGGCTAGTGAAAGAATGCGTAGAGAAAGAAAATGAGGAATACACGAGACGATGGATGGATGAAAGTGGTATATGGCCTCGGTAGATAAGAAGATGAACGGAAGGGAAAAGAAAATGGAATACGAACTTGAGATTGTAAATTGATTGAATGATTTAGAAAAGTCTGTAATGATCGAAGTGTAAAATTGGATTGTACTAATCTATCAATACTTCGAGAAATGGGATCAAACCTGTCAAGATTCGCAAGAAAACATAGGCTCAAACTAGGTGAACTAGATGTTGGAGATGAAAGTATCAAGTCGTCATGTCGTTTTGAAACGATGGGAAAGATGGAGGGAAGTAACTGAGGAATAGTATCAGTTAGAAGTTCAGGAGGATGTTTACAGTCAATGGAAAGGACATGATGTTAGTGTATATGCCCTAGAGGCCATTACTGTATCATACTAGTATGTATATTACTTAATGGAAGCTTGGGATATTCACCTTGTATTGACAATCTTGCTCAAAATGGTAGTATGCTACTTGGTTTATTTCTACTTCAATGTGTACATGTGTTTATTTTAGTATATCGCCTATACACATTAGTGGAGCCCTTAGGATCTTTGCTTGATTACCAGCGTTGTGATGGCGGTCACACTAGTGGGGCTGGGTAATCTATAAGCACATCCTTATGCAGGTCCCTGGTCGCAGGACTATCGAGACAGGGCATCGATACTCCGGAGTAGACTAGCGCATGCGCTTCTCATCCCAGTGTAGAAGACGGTCGGTCCCACAGCCGTCAGTACGTCGTACTTGAGATAGTATGTGGGTGCTCGTTGGGTTACGAGTACACTGGACAGGACTCGTCGGGAATTGACTAGTTGGTATTATGCCTATCGTCTGTTATCAGTTCCCAGGTGACATGAGTACAGCTTAGTCCGCTGACTTGACACTGTCACTTCGCCTCGAGTGTGTTCCCACTGTACTTTGATCACTACCCTACCACGGCTCAAAGGAGTCGTGCAAACATGTAGTGGTTGGGTGCAGTCCCGAAGCACTTGGAGGCAGTGACGGTTAGACAGGATTCGTCTCTCCCGGTATTGGGGGTTGACATCGCGCTATGTCTAGGAGAGCCATTACACGAGTAGTCCCTGGCCAGGGCAAACGAGATATACTGGTAGGCTTCCAGTGTTATCTCAGGGTGTTTTGGGCTTCACTCCGACACGACTTGTACCGCTATTGGAGGACTGACGTTTACCGCCCTCTAGGCCCGCCATACGATGTATCAGACGAACAGACCGGACTGTACGGAGAATATCACATTCAGACTCAGTAGGAGTTCAGATGGGTTTCACCTCGTCAGTCTTCTTGTCGGCATCTACCTGGGGACCGTTACGCACAGCTAGTGCCGCTTGCGGTCTGTGGTTAAACCTACTGCCAGCGTAGTGTCGAGTCTTTAGAGTCCCACACAGAAAGCTATTCGCCTTTAGGCAAAAGAGTAGAGGTCGCATGGTTTTGCGACAGGTCGCATGGTTTTGCGACAGGGTCCGGTCACATCCGTGCACTTGTGCACGTACAGTGTCCGGACAGTTCACACTAGCGGGCTTTGGTTTAAGCCAGATCCTAGTGTACCTTTTGGGATTGGTTTTATCCAGTATGCATTCGTGTTCCTCGGAACGCGGATGCGGGTGTGTATGCACAGTTGACGGAGAGACAGAGGCAGAGTATTCTCATTAGGGTTGTTGACCGTTGACAGTTGACTATTGACTTTTTGCTCAACCCTAATGAGAATATGATATGTTTAGCAATAATATTAATTAAGTATTATAGTGACATGGTTGTTGAGGGGTTGTCTTTGTTGACTTGTTGACTATGTTGACCGGTTGACTAGGTTGGACTAGTTGACCATCATCATCATAATGGTTGTCATTTTCTTGCAAAGACTTTTGCTTGCTTGTTGTAGTTTGCAAAATGAGTGCATGGAAATGATATTGCCTTTGACATGATATGAACCATCACATAATACTTGATTAACTTTATGGCTCATGATGTTTTTGGATTATGAGAGGGTGAAAGACAAAAGAGAGGCTCATTCTTGCTTGACCTTTCTCTCTCTTTGTTTTGAGCTCTCATGCTTTTGCTCTCACCCTCTTCCTCTTGCTCTCTCTCTTTTGGTCTATGGTTCACTTGTCTCATGTGTTGAGAAGCAAGAACCATAGAGTAAAATCCCAACATACTCTTCTCTACTCATTCTAGTTCACAAGGCCTAGCAAGCCAAGTGATCTAGTTTTCTTCAAAGTCCGAAGAACAAGCCAAAAGTAGAAGCTTTCAGGTGGATCCATCTTCGACGCAAGGAGACGACGAGGTGAGGCCGATCCGAACCCCGGAAGGAGTCGAAGACGAAGGAGTTCAAGAAAGGTATAGCCCCCTAACCGAGTAGGTAAACTCTTGTTAGGTTGTTATTTAGATATTTAACAAAGATCCGGGTTTTAAGTCCATGTTACCACCTTTAAGAAAATTGTTTTTTATCAAATTCCGCTTGCCCGAAAGTACCGGGAGAGGTAGCATGGACTTACAGTGGTATCAGAGCCTAGTTAAACTCTATCTAACATGTTAGCAAGTAACTAGAAGATCGATCAAAGAAAAAGTCACGAAAACAAACCCGAGAATTTCAAGTTTCTGTCGATTTTTATTCTGTTCAAAAGTTGATAATTTTCATCTTAAAAATCGTCTCAGGCTTTTGTGTGAACACCCACCAAATTTGGTCCAACGATCGAGTCAAAGAGCCGCGGAAACGCGGCGGGAGCACGCTCCCGCCGCGGTTCCGCGGCCGAGTTGATTCGGCCGAGGTCCATCTTTAGTGCAGTGTATTTCTGGGGTTGTTTTGAGATTTTTGGAATATGTGTTTTCTGCCCAGATTTTCCAGAACGAAAATCTTGTTTTTGGGGTCCCGAAAATCCATATTTTTGATCGAACTTCTAAAAGACTTAAGCTAACGGGTTTTTCTGTAATGTGATATTTGTATTGAACGTCTGCTAATCGCTATATGTCGATTAGTGGGGGTTATACAAATCTGTGATCTGTAATGTTGCTGGAATGTGTATATGAATATGTTGGATTGTCGCGGGTGAATAGCCGGGGGTTGTGAGACGAGAGTTTTTCTTTTCTTTCAATTCATGTATATTTGTAAATTGATGTAATAATTATTTATATGGCCGCACAACCGGGTCGGGGTTGTAGCCGTCATTGTATAATTTCTTTTTACTGTTTTTGCTCCTAGGATAGACCCATGGATGGGGTGCACAAACTACCGGGTATGCCGAAGTGCCGAGTGGCCTACTCACGGGGATGAGGGAGGTTGCTTCGCTTCGGGTACTTGGCGGGTAGTTTGCCGCACCCGTAGGGGTCTTGGGTGGGGTATTGGCTATTCACCGCGACCGTGTAATCTGCTTTTCGTTACAGGCTCGTACGAATTGCGGATTCCTAGTATATCCAATATATTCATCTGTGATCTGAAATGGCTATCATTGCAAATATATCTATATATGATATTATTTAGGCGTTGCTTATGTTTTACAGACGCGCTAGCCCAGCCCCCGCTCTGTCGTTAGTTAAGTAACCTAACGGGTAATAACGGGGCCCAGTGGCGAATGCGAATGGCATAAGCGTACGTCATATTTTGGTTGTTTTCTGCAATGATAGGATTAAACGATGGGACGCATTAAAAGAACTAATGCAAGAATATCATGCATTAAAAGAACTAATGCAAGAAAATAAACTAAGTTAAAATCGTTGGAACACTTTCGAAAAACCACTCGGTTCTTTTCAAAACCAACTTTTAAATGCGGAGTTTGAGCCACTCCTTTTAAAAAGCTATCATGGTTCCATCGATTATATCAAGTTCACTACGTTCACGGTTTCGCCAAAACCATTCGTAGCCCTCCGTCGTTTCAGTTAAATATTCAGTAGTATTCAAGCTATGTATTTTGACCTTCGCCAAGGCATAGTGATTGGTAGCTGCTGAATGTTTATCTGTAGCATAGATAGATGCGTTGGTTTGGGACAGTCGTACTACCATTTTGGCCTTCGTCAAGGGTATGTACGGGTGGGTTCAAATTAACCTGGATAATGACGGGTAGAACTTGACATGTGACTTATGATATTTTGGCCTTCGTCAAGGTCATAAGAGCATGGGGCAAAAATCCACATCGGGAGTTTCATAAGAACTGAAACTTGCTAGTGTTGCATACCATTTGGAGTGTGATGATTCTGGTAGGATTCCTTCAGTTTCGTCACACGATGATATTTGGATCCCGATCCTACTGTGAGTATATGCTACTCCTCGGGAAATTTCTCACTTAACGATCAATGCTATAAACCAAGTAGGTGCCTAGAAAGGTGTTAGCGGGGCTACGCCCCCAGGGAAAAGAGGTTCTTGAATTAAGGAACTTCGCGAAAGCGTTGGAAAACCTCCCTCGAAGTACCGACACTAGCCTGGCTGAACGGTTAAGCAAGTATTGTACGGTGAGATTGATCCCGACTAATTCTTCCTTTCTGGTTTAGAGGAGGGATTCGAGAGACAGTGGGAGCCATCCTATTTAGACAAATTAAAAACCACTCTAAACTTGCAAGAGCATCATGCTGAGTGTTTTCTTCTCTCTCTCTTAATTGCAGCGACCAAGTGACCGCACCTAGGTTACATCTAGATAATAATATGACTGAATCTGACTGTTATGACTGGCAAAGGTCTGTCCAGATGTCCATTACCCATGACAAGCTGGGACACCTCTTAACTAATCAAACCCCTGCTGTCTCAGGTCCAGATTCCCCTATCACGGATGTTTACATCCAAAGGACATCGGAAAAGGATTGTGCGAAAGCCAAGTGCCTCGTGTTAGCCTCAGTTGATGGTACAAACCAGGGGCAGCACGAGAAGATGGACTCAGTTTCTATCTTCCTCCATAACATAGATTTATATGGAGAGCAATCTCGTATCGCAAGATATGAGACCTCGAACGAATTGCTTCAAGCAAGGTTGGCTGTCGGGTCATCTGTAAGGGACAACGTCCTTACAGAGACCAGCTATTTTAAGCTCACGGACCTGGAGACCACGTTGAAGAATGGGTCAAGTACTGACTTAATTCTACAGTCCCTACCCTCTACTTATACCCTGAAAGAAACCAGGGAAGAAAAAAGAAAAGCAAGGGCAAAAGTTTCAAGACTGGATATAGTAAAAGAGGGACG
The DNA here is from genome assembly GCA_030015575.1 of Agapanthus africanus. Taxonomy (NCBI): domain Eukaryota; kingdom Viridiplantae; phylum Streptophyta; class Magnoliopsida; order Asparagales; family Amaryllidaceae; genus Agapanthus; species Agapanthus africanus. Next base: position 595,185,480 of record CM057337.1, on the reverse strand, counting down.
TTCCTATTGTAACGGGAATGAACAATGGCAGAAAGATTGCAGGGCTTGCAAACCCAGTAGCCAGAATTCGAAGCATGTTGTGGCTTCGTCTTCGAGTGTGTTTGTAATAGAGAACTGTTTGTCAGTTAACCCTACTTCCTGGGTATTGGATACCGGATCAGGATCTCATATCTGTAATTTGTTACAGGCTCTGAGAAACCGTAGGGTTATCAGGAAAGGTGATATGACTCTCAGGGTTGCTAACGGAATGAGCATGGATGCTGTATCCGTAGGGGAATATCACCTAGGACTGACAACTGGGCAGATATTGATTCTGCGTAACTGTTTGTATGTACCAGGTGCGACTTGTAATATCATATCTGTATCCTTACTTTCTAAGGAAGGATATGATTTTGCTTTTGTAAGCGATGTAGTAAACATCCACCTAAATCAAGTACTGATTGGGTCAGGTACATTAAATAACGGTATATACGTATTGAATCAAGCTCAGATATTCAGTGTCCAGAACACACTTAAAAGAAAGTCTCCAGAATTAAATCAGGCTTTCTTATGGCATTGTAGACTGGGTCACATCAATGAGACACGGTTGACTAAGTTACATAAAGAAGGATACTTGGATCCGTTCGAGTACCAGTCTTATGCCACTTGTGAATCTTGTCTCATGGGAAAGATGACAAAGACTCCGTTCACTGGACACGGAGTAAGAGCGAGCGAGCTCTTGGGACTCATACACAGTGATGTGTGTGGTCCAATGTCTACACATGCGCGAAGTGGTTATTCATACTTCATTACTTTCACAGATGATTTCTCTAGGTATGGACATGTCTTCTTAATGAAGCACAAATCCGAGACCTTTGGGAAATTTCAAGAATAGAAGAATGAAGTTGAAAAACAAACCGGCAAAAGTATCAAGATTCTAAGATCGGATCGAGGTGGAGAATACTTAAGTGCCGAGTTTCTGGACTACTTAAAAGAGAATGGAATTCTCTCTCAACTTACTCCTCCATACACACCACAACACAACGGTGTATCGGAAAGGCGGAATCGGACCCTATTGGATATGGTTCGTTCCATGATGAGTAAGGCTGAGTTACCGCGATCATTCTGGGGGTATGCGCTAGAATCAGCTGCATACCTTTTGAACCGAGTTCCTACTAAAGCTGTGCCTACTACACCATATGAGATGTGGTGTGGGAAGAGACCCCATCTTAATCACATTAAGACATGGGGAAGTCTAGCTTTTGTCAAAAAGCAGCATGCGGACAAGCTCGAGGCACGCTCAGTACTGTGTAAGTTTGTGGGATATCCAAAGAATTCCAAGGGATATTTCTTCTACTGCGAAGAGGAACAAAAAGTCCTTGTTTCTCATCATGCCCACTTTCTAGAACACCAGTTTTTAGAAAAGGAAATTAGTGGGAGCGCAGTAGAACTGGAAGAAATTCCAGAACCATGGACTATTACTGAAAGTTTAGTGGAACCAGAAGGTTCAAAAGAACAGGACATTCCTACGCCGCTCCGGAGGAGTAGTAGGCAGTCTCATCCGCCCGAGAGATACTACGGTTTTCTCATAGACGGGGATAGAGAGGATTGCATCATAGATTATGATGAGCCTACTAGCTTCCAGCAGGCCGTTCAGATCGTTGACTCAGTGAAATGGCTGGATGCAATGAGGACCGAAATGGAGTCCATGTACACCAACAAAGTATGGACGTTGGACATTGCTCCAGACGGGGTAAAACCCGTAGGATGCAAGTGGATCTTCAAAAGGAAGATTGGTGTAGATGGACAGGTTGAGACCTATAAAGCTAGACTTGTAGCAAAGGGTTTCCGTCAAAGACCTGGCTTGGACTATGACGAAACCTTTTCTCCAGTGGCTATGCTGAAATCCATTCGGATCCTTCTTGCCATTGCTGCCTTCCACGATTATGAGATCTGGCAAATGGACGTAAAGACCGCTTTTCTAAATGGAAATTTAGAGGAGTGTGTCTATATGGACCAGCCAGAGGGTTTCATTCAGAGTGGGAGCAGCGGAAAGGTGTGCAAGTTGCTTAAGTCCATCTATGGACTTAAGCAGGCATCGCGGAGTTGGAACATCTGCTTTGATGATACTGTCAAAGAATTCGACTTTGTCAAAAACCCAGATGAACCATGCATTTACAGTAAGATTGTAGGGAGAAATGTGGTATTCCTCGTCTTGTACGTCGATGACATTCTCCTAATAGGAAATGATATTCCTATGCTACAGTCAGTCAAGGGATTCTTGTCACAGAGGTTCTCCATGAAGGACCTGGGCGATGCCAACTACATTCTGGGGATCCAGATCTATCGTGATAGATCTAAGAGGATGTTGGGACTTTCACAGTCGAGGTACATCGACACCATACTGAAACGATTCAGTATGGAAGATTCCAAGCGCGGTAGTCTACCGGCTTGTCACGGAATCACCCTCTCCAAAGAGATGTCTCCCAAGACTGATTTGGATAGGGCTCGCATGTCATCAATACCCTACGCATCTGCGGTAGGCTCTATTATGTATGCGATGTTATGTACCAGACCAGATGTAGCATACGCATTGAGCGTTGTAAGCCGGTATCAGTCGAACCCAGGGGAGAAACATTGGATAGCAGTAAAGAACATTCTCAAATACCTGAGAAGGACTAAGGAGATGTTCTTGGTGTATGGCGGAAAAGACCTCCAGATTGAGGCCTTTGCTGACTCCAGCTTCCAGAGTGATAAGGATGACTCCAAGTCCATGTCGGGTTATGTCTTTACCCTCAATGGAGGGGCGGTTTGCTGGAAGAGTTCCAAGCAGGAAACCGTTGCTGACTCAACTATGGAAGCGGAGTACATAACTGCTTGCGATGCCGCAAAGGAAGCTGTCTGGATGAAGAAGTTCCTCACGGAACTTCAGGTGGTTCCTACCAGTGTTGATCCAATACCACTGTATTGTGACAACAACGGCGCTATAGCTTTAGCGAAGGAACCCAGGTCCCATCAGAAGTCCAGACATATTTTGAGGCGGTACCACCTGATCAGGGAGATCGTTGATCGCCAGGAGATCGAGGTGAAGAGAGTAAATACGGAAGATAACACTGCTGATCCACTCACGAAGGCCTTACCCCAGACTCAGTTCGAGCGGCTGATCGAGATGATAGGTCTTCGATACGCCAGTACATGGCCTTAGTGCAAGTGGGAGATTGTTAGTGTATATGCCCTAGAGGCCATTACTGTATCATACTAGTATGTATATTACTTAATGGAAGCTTGGGATATTCACCTTGTATTGACAATCTTGCTCAAAATGGTAGTATGCTACTTGGTTTGTTTCTACTTCAATGTGTACATGTGTTTATTTTAGTATATCGCCTATACACATTAGTGGAGCCCTTAGGATCTTTGCTTGATTACCAGCGTTGTGATGGCGGTCACACTAGTGGGACTGGGTAATCTATAAGCACATCCTTATGCAGGTCCCTGGTCGCAGGACTATCGAGACAGGGCATCGATACTCCGGAGTAGACTAGCGCATGCGCTTCTCATCCCAGTGTAGGAGACGGTCGGTCCCACAGCCGTCAGTACGTCGTACTTGAGATAGTATATGGGTGCTCGTTGGGTTACGAGTACACTGGACAGGACTCGTCGGGAACTGACTAGTTGGTATTATGCCTATCGTCTGTTATCAGTTCCCAGGTGACATGAGTACAGCTTAGTCCGCTGACTTGACACTGTCACTTCGCCTCGAGTGTGTTCCCACTGTATTTTGATCACTACCCTACCACGGCTCAAAAGAGTCGTGCAAACAGGTAGTGGTTGGGTGCAGTCCCGAAGCACTTGGAGGCAGTGACGGTTAGACAGGATTCGTCTCTCCTAGTATTGGGGGTTGACATCGCGCTGTGTCTAGGAGAGCCATTACACGAGTAGTCCCTGGCCAGGGCAAACGAGATATACTGGTAGGCTTCCAGTGTTATCTCAGGGTGTTTTGGGCTTCACTCCGACACGACTTGTACCGCTATTGGGGGACTGACGTTTACCGCCCTCTTGGCCCGCCATGCGATGTATCAGACGAACAGACCGGACTGTACGGAGAATGTCACATTCAGACTCAGTAGGAGTTCAGATGGGTTTCACCTCGTCAGTCTTCTTGTCGGCATCTACCTGGGGACCGTTACGCACAGCTAGTGCCGCTTGCGGTCTGTGGTTAAACCCACTGCCAGCGTAGTGTCGAGTCTTTAGAGTCCCACACAGAAAGCTATTCGCCTTTAGGCAAAAGAGTAGAGGTCGCATGGTTTTGCGACAGGTCGCATGGTTTTGCGACAGGGTCCGGTCACATCCGTGCACTTGTGCACGTACAGTGTCCGGACAGTTCACACTAGCGGGCTTTGGTTTAAGCCAGATCCTAGTGTACCTTTTGGGATTGGTTTTATCCAGTATGCATTCGTGTTCCTCGGAACGCGGATGCGGGTGTGTATGCACAGTTGTCTGAGAGACAGAGGCAGAGTATTCTCATTAGGGTTGTTGACCGTTGACAGTTGACTATTGACTTTTTGCTCAACCCTAATGAGAATATGATATGTTTAGCAATAATATTAATTAAGTATTATAGTGACATGGTTGTTGAGGGGTTGACTTTGTTGACCGGTTGACTAGGTTGGACTAGTTGACCATCATCATCACAATGGTTGTCATTTTCTTGCAAAGACTTTTGCTTGCTTGTTGTAGTTTGCAAAATGAGTGCATGGAAATGATATTGCCTTTGACATGATATGAACCATCACATAATACTTGATTAATTTTATGGCTCATGATGTTTTTGGATTATGAGAGGGTGAAAGACGAAAGAGAGGCTCATTCTTGCTTGACCTTTCTCTCTCTTTGTTTTGAGCTCTCATGCTTTTGCTCTCACCCTCTTCCTCTTGCTCTCTCTCTTTTGGTCTATGGTTCACTTGTCTCATGTGTTGAGAAGCAAGAACCATAGAGTAAAATCCCAACATACTCTTCTCTACTCATTCTAGTTCACAAGGCCTAGCAAGCCAAGTGATCTAGTTTTCTTCAAAGTCCGAAGAACAAGCCAAAGGTAGAAGTTTTCAGGTGGATCCATCTTCGACGCAAGGAGACGACGAGGTGAGGCCGATCCGAACCCTGGGAGGAGTTGAAGACGAAGGAGTTCAAGAAAGGTATAGCCCCCTAACCGAGTAGGTAAACTCTTGTTAGGTTGTTATTTAGATGTTTAACAAAGATCCGGGTTTTAAGTCCATGTTACCACCTTTAAGAAATCGTTTTTTATCAAATTCCGCTTGCCCGAAAGTACCGGGAGAGGTAGCATGGACTTACACATGATGAATCGGAAAATCCGACTCATCCAATAAAACGTGTTTATCCTCAAAGATATCCTCACAATTCTCCTCAAAATTAAGCTCATCCATACAATCGATCAAATCATCATCAAGAATCTCAAGATGCAAATGGGGTTCAGGAGAAATAGTTAAAGGTTCAGGATGTGCCCACATGGATCTGAAGGAAAGTGTTGAATTGGTGAAAGGAACTCATCCAAAACTGTGGATTCATCATCAAAATTACCCCATATATCGATATCTTCAATCAAGTCAAACTTAAAGTTTTTAAACACCTCAACAAAAGCATGGTTTTCAATTGGTTGGGTTTCTAGAGTGGAGATGTAGAGATCAAAAGGAGTGACATTAGTTTCACTAGAAAAGAACCCTTCACAATCGGGTAAATCAAACACTATGTAATCACACAACTCATTAAATATTCTATCTTCAATTGGTGAATCATTTAGTATACTTAATAGGCTTTTGGAGCTGGAGTTGTGGAGTTAAATTAGGAATGGGTAGGCTTGATTTTAAAGAGTCGATTGCCCACTTTCACTACTCAACTCATCAACATATTCAATCACCACAACGTACATTGTAAAATTTTGAGCTAGTTGCGAACTAGCTGCCGGTTCGTAAGGTTTATGAGTGTGGCCATGGATGCATTCAATTCCTCCATCTGTTGGAACAAAGCTACCTAAAATTCTTCTGATGATTGTTCAAGATTAGACATGGGTTGTAATGGGGTTTCAGTAAAATATTCAAATTCGTTTAAATATGTGAAACTCTCAAATTGATGTTCAAAAGCGATGTCTACGGAAGGTGTGAAAGTGAGGTAGGATTGATAGGAATCGAATGGTTGCATATAATAGGTAGGATTAGGATCAACATCTTGATAAGAAAATGGTTGGAATTGTTGTCCTAAAGAATTCGGAGTGGTGAAAGGCGTGAAAGATCAGCTACAGGATTGTGCAATACGTTCAGCAATGCACATGGGTTTAAAAGTCGCCATATTACCCTCAGAAAGGGTATCAACATGAGAGAGGGTGAAAATTTGAAATGGTTGATATGACGTGGATTGTGGTGTCCAAGTGGTGTTTCTAGAAACGATTATTCGATCTTTCAAAGAAATTTTTGGAATGGATAGATCGTTTGAAGTTCTACTAAAACAAGAGCCGTAGGAAGAAATATCTGGTTGAGGGTACTAAAGTTCGGCAAGAGTTGGTCGATGTGGGGTACCCATGATATGAAAAGAAGAGGGGATGAAAAAAATATTGAGGGTTTTTTATTATTATTTTTTATTTTTATATATGTTAGTTATTAACACAAGAATGAAATAAAATATACACACAAAAGGTAAAACAAAAACAACCACGACACAAATACCACACACCTAATCAGTTTAGGGTTTACCTAGATCAACTAGACCTGCTCAAGAATTTTATTGTCGAAGTAAAATTGTATCGAGAAACGGGCTCAAGATATACTGATCACGAGGCCAGGTAAGTGCAGAGATAAGGTGAGGTTTTCCAACGCTTTCACGAAATTTCTTAATTAGAATAACCCTTTTCTCTTTTGGCAGTTGCGCCGTGAACACTTTGGCTAGATACCCCATGAACGATATACTGTTAAGCAGTGATCTAAACACAATTAACTTTTTAATCAGCGCGAAGTCCTTAAAAGTTTAAAGTCTAGTTTCTTTTAAAATTTGTTTGGGTAAACGTTATGCTCAATTTCATAATTTGTGGGCCACGGAAAAGGTGATGAAATCATTTACCGTATGTTATGGGGTTCGCTTGCCCTTAAATCCATATTAAAAGTGCAATGCACAATTCAATAAAAAGTTGTTCAAAACATCAATCGTTTTTTTAAGTTTAAGCGCGGCGCTGCAGAAAATACATGTTAGTTCTTTTAGTGTTTAGCAGCGAACTTGAAAAGAATCCTGTAATGATAGAATAGTATACGCGTCGGATTTGGGAAAGGAGTTAGGAAATATGTACCGATAGGTTTTGGGTTAAGAAACCCCGTTGAATTGAATCCGATTAGCTTGGAAAGTTCGATTGCGTGGGTCAAACTACCCGGGTTTTTGGCACTGTATTTCACTATCATCTTGTTCTTGAATATACACTTTGCTCCCCACAATCGCAGTTCGCAATTCCTTAAAATTTGAAAATGTCGGAAAAACAGATATTTAGTGCGATAAAGCGATATAAGTGCCCAAACTCCTGCACACACAAAAATATAAAAATCAAACTACAAAAATGGGATAATAATAGAACAATGGAGCCTACGGCAAAAGATTGGAGAAAACAAAGGGGTTTGGGCCTCCAGTGGCGGGAAAAGTGATAAAACCGGCGATCAAAGTTTTGACTTGGTGCTCCAAATTTTAACTGTATTCTCCTTGTTCTCCTAATGTCCCAATTTTGTAGTTTAAATTTTGCCAATTATTCTCAGAGTGATAGCAAATCAAAATAACATAGAGCAAAAAGTTAAAACGGATAGTTTTGTTTTGGTTTTTGAATTTTTTTTGATTTTTCATTTCTCATAATAGTGTTACTTTTATAAACAAAATATACAGATATTAACCTAAAATAACAAAAATAAAAACGTTACCGTGTCCCCAGCAACGGTGACATTTGATTTGTATAGATTTTACGTGTCGTGTTTTAGTTTTAAAATAACCACAATCAAGACGGCGTCGCGCGTAGATAGCCGTGATGAGTACAGGTCATCCATAGGGAGATGGTACGTTTTAGGTTCTTATTCTCATGAGTTAAGCCAAGGGTCCGAATTGTTCAATTCTAACCTATATGTTTTGTATATATGCAAACGAACGCTTGTGCAAACGAACGCTTGTTAGAGATAGAGATAGCTTGGTTTAAGTTTGGAAAACACGTACTTATTCATTTGTGCCTCACTTGACTATTGAAATTAGGGTAATCGGCAACAATGTGGATTAACGTGCTTAAGCATGGTATTTACAAAATCCGGTTTATTGATCCTTGTCCTTCCGTTCTTATCTCTTAACTTTTGCCTCCGGTCAAACCAAATGCAACCGGTCACGTTTAGGAATCACGGCAATCTTGGTAGGATAGGGTGCCTAACGGAGCACTTACATGTAGTTTGGGCAGAGTTCAATTAGTAAGTTTTGGGCAAACGAAATAAGTAAAGAAAATCTTAATTTAAGCAATCCATCTCATTCCCTAACAAGATCAACTACTCACAATCCATCACAAACATCAAAAGAGAATGCAAGAGAGAAAAGATCAAATAAAACATTACAAGTAAGTAAATAGCATCAAAAGAAATTGCAAGTAAGTAAGTGCGAGTAAAGAATAAGTAGAAGATATACTAGGAACCAAATGAACCAAAGGCAAAATAAACTAAAACTTCATTGATCTTCAAATCCAAGTTACAAGCTATAGGTTCAATAACCAAAACCTAAACTTGCAAGCTCAATGAAGAGGTTGCAATATCAGGAGAAGGCAAGGAACTCAATGTTACTAACTATTATGTACAAAGAACTAAAATTACAAAATGTAAAATGAAGATTGGTATGAAAATTCTTAGACAAAGTATATCCCCCAAGTTTGCTCTCTGTTCTGGTATATATAGGCACTTCATCAACAAAAACAAACAATAAACTTGAGATGATGTGGCAATTTGGAATGACTAGAAGAAAAATGGAGTCAAGAAGAGAAAGTGGGACCGCTGGTGGCAGGAAATTGGCATTTTCTAGCGGTTGAATTGGCGGCAATGGGGCCCGTCATTGTCATAAATGTCGTATCCGTGCATTTGAGTGTGTTTCCATTATTTTTTCACAAATACCTTTATCCTGTACTTATTGAGCAGACATGGATTAATAGTATCAATATAACACAAAAAATTATAATGAATGAGCAGTATTGATAAGCAGTTTTTCATGATGAACAAATAACCCCAAATTTATCTTTTGCTCGTCCCGAGCAAAAAAAAATCCTAACCCCACTTTCACAGGGAACGCGATTGCACTAAGCTCGTGTAATAAGCTGTTAAATCTCTAGGTGTCCCTGGTAAGAGAAGTGTTGTCTCCTGAGAGATTTCAGTGGATTACACCCACAAAATCCCGTCAAACTAGTTTTGCCAAATCACAGTCGATACTAATCATAGGATTTAGAATCCAAGCTAGATATTTTATCATCCTAAGTGAGAAATATCGAACCCTTATATTTCACACTTAACTTCTTATTTAACTTAAGATCCTATATGTCTTTACGTGCGGTGCAAATAGCGTTGTTATGTTTCAAAAAGTTCGATTAAAGTCGTAATCTTACAAAATAAAGACCGGATAAAACTTCAAAAGGATCAGGCGAGTTTGTAAAGAGTTAAGCTTTTTTCAAGTTTCGTTCTTCGAAAAGGTTTCAAATTCAGAATTTCTCTTATTTTTAAACAGAAAACTAAGTCTTATTCTTCACTACATGTTTCACATGTTTTTGTTCATACACACCTTCGTGAACGTGCAATAGTCTTCATCATCAAGTAGAAACCTTTATATCTCCGTTAAAATTTTTTTTTTTTTATAAGAACTCGTCTTTAGGCAAGATTATTCTCACACAAAGAACCGTTAAGAATTTTAATTCGGAAAGAACACTTGTTTGACTTTGTTTTAACATGGACTTTCTAACTTTCTTAGCGAGGTTTGGACCAATGCACCTAAACCAGTTGGTTTTCGTGCATTAAGTGTAGAAACGTGGACTTAATTGTCCAAGTTGTTAGTTATATGTATGCCCTAGAGGCCATTACTTTACATACGATGTATATTGTAATGGATGCTTGGACATATATAGGGAGGACTTTCTTGCTCGACATGATAGTATGCTATCTGGTTGTACTTTATCTTAACATGTACTCTGACTGTCTCTATGTTACATGTTGATAAAGCCCTTAGGATATGTACTCGACAACTGGGACTATGATGAGATCATACTAGTGGGGCCACGGTAATCGACGAGTACATCCTATAACTGTTCCTAGTCGAGGGTGTATCGAGACAGGGCATCGATGCACCAGAGTAGACTAGCGTATACGCATCTTGACCCATATGATGGGCGATGGATGATCCCATATCCATCGGTGTTTGACATCAAGGATGGTGTACGGGTGCTCAGTAGAGACTGGGTATACTGGACGGACTCGCCGAGAACTCCCAGATGGTATTATACCTCACGTCAGATGGCAGTTCTCCGGTGACACTGGTACAGAGTAGTCTGTTGACCCGAGATCGTCATAGAGTCTTGTGTGATTCCCACTGTGCTTTGATTTCCATCATACCACGTCCAAGAGGGCGTGCAAAAAGGTGGCTTTTGGGTACAGTCTCGAATCATATAGAAGCAATGAGCGATAAGAGGGGATTTGTCTCTCCCGGTATAAGGAGTTGATGTTGCGCTGTGTTCGATTGGCTATGACTGGAAATCCCTGTCCAGGGTTGCTAAGATTTACTGGTAAGTGTTATCAGTAGTTTCTCGAACTGTTATAGACCTCATATCGACACGACCTACCGAGCTACTGGGGTCTGACGTTTATCACCCCTAGGCGAGATATGCGACATATCAGACGACGAGACCGGACTGTACGGGAGTGTTACTGATTGGATTCACAGGAGAATGTACAGGATTGCTTGTTGATCTTCTGAACGCTCAATACCTGGGTAGCTATTACGTTTAGCTGTCCGCTTGCAGCTTGTGGGTGTTTGATATGATCATCACCTACTGCCGGCGTATTGACGATTCTTTAAAGTCCTACACAGAGGTTTCTTGACTCAGGCAAAACGGAGTAGGAGCACATATGTGATATGTGCAGGACCGAGGATAATGCGGTATGTGATACCGTATTGGATTCTCGCGATATGAGATATCGACCGGGTATATGTGATATAGCCGGGTCATCGTATTAGTCGGTTATATGCGATTTAGCCGGATTGTCGGATCAAGTGTTGATTCGATAATTTAATGTATAATAATATATATGATATATTAAATTACATTAACTAATATTAGCTCACTAAAAGATTCTTTTTCTCACTCGGGTAATACATTGATATATATGCGATATATGTTAAATGTATTATTTTATTTTGTTACGATAAATATTATATATGTGATATATAATATTGTAACATGATATGATAACTAATGCAACATATTTAGTGGAGTTTAAACATGATTAGGGTTTGGATTAGGGTTAAGACTTCTAGTAGATTCTAGAAGCTTTCCTTTTGTCTTGAAAAAGATATTATGCTTGATATTTTCAAGTGACCCATTCTTAACCTAACCCAAACCCTAGCCTTGGTTAATTCTCTACAAAGGTTTAGTCAACCATGGTTGCATTAATCATCATATTTATCCTTTCATTATTCATCACAAAAGGTTTCATGTTGATTGTTTATCTTCTTCCTTCTTTCTTTCATAGAAAAAGCTTTCTAGCTTTTTTAAGGTGATGAAAAATGAGTGAGTAAATGAAAATAAAAGAGAGCAAAAATCCTACTTCATCATTCTCACCTATCCTTGCCCTTTAGATGAGAGTGTTCACTTCATTTAGTGAGTGTTAGCTTGTGTTAATGAAACTTTAAGGTAGATCATTTTTGTTATCGAAGATCGGAAGCAAGACTGCATCTTTCTCTTCGTGAAGCCTCTCGAGAGTCCGGAACACGATGATCGCAGCGAAGGGACCGCAACACGGAGCTTAAGAAGTGAAGGACCAGATCTACAAAGGTTGTAATCCCTCTCACTTAGTGTTAAAGAGTTTAACATGCTTGTTTTCGCTTAAACCCTAGTTTAAAGATCCGGCTTTGGCTTGTTCGGCACGGCTAAAATTTTAATCGGGTATGGTTGATGCCTCGTAGACCCTTGTGCGCGTGCCTAGCAATCCTACAGTGGTATCAGAGCCAAGCTAGAACTTTAGGCGAAGTTTAAAGTCCGATCGAACCCGGATACCCCGATACGAACCGTTCTCTGGATATTTTTCAAAAAGTTGATATTTTTCAGATTAAAAATACTCAGAAAAATAAGCAGGAAAAACTAAGAATTACTGTGAAGTACTGACCTTTAAAGTGCTCACATGACCGTGGAACCGCGGCCAAACCAAGGGTTTGGCGGCGGTTCCGCGGACAAAATTTGGATTTGGTCCATGGTATTTCAGGTATTTATTCTTAGGTCCTTTCTTTTCAATTTTTTCTGGGAATTTTTAATTCTACTCAAGAGTTGAGTTTTCTGGGTTGTATTGGGGACTCGTTGATTCGATCGGATAAGTTAACTTCGTTTAGTTTGTCCGGGTAATTTTTATAAACTCTTAAAAAGTTCGACGGATATCAATAACTCACTTTTTCCCTTGTCAGAAAATTTTTCAAAAGTTGGATTTTTTCTCGAGTTTAAGAACATTCTAAGTCGTGCAAGTAACGCGGTGGACCCTCTAGAAGACAACAAACCTTAACTCGATTATATGACCGTCTTGAACTGCCTCTAAACCTTAGGGTTTGAGGCAGTACGGCGTGCCACATGTGAGGCGTTGGCTTGACCCTTCTACGGCTGGACCATTGGTACTGTGGCATGTGATGGATGTTTTTAAACTAATTTCAAGTATTGAGATATATTGGGGAAATCTTGGGTGTTTGATTATTCGATCGGAAAGTTTAACATTGTCTATTTATCTGGAATGTGATACAATATTTGGAATCCACAGGTAGTTATGAGATAACTAATTTGAATGTTATAAATCTAGCAGTTCAGTCTCAGACGATCGGTTGCCACGGAATTTTGATGTGATCAAAAGTCCGTCACAATCACGTAGCGTACGCGGATACTCGCCGGGTAAACTTAATAGATAGCCACGCCCATAGCCCCGACCAAGTGACTGTAGGAGAACCCCGTCGCCAAAAGCATCCGTTCGGGTGCTTGTGGCAGCGGTGTTCCGCCTTAGTGCACTTCGTCGACGGCATCCAAGGGTGCGGCCGTCTACTAAACTTTGCGACGAGCATTCGATCAGGATGTCGGAAATCTTGTTGAATTGCCCGACTTGATATTGAAAAGAGTTTTCGATAATGAGACTAAAATGCGGGGTTTATAATTGTTAGGCATGCGATGTCTAAGGAATTCATTTGGTTAGGCATGTGATGTCTAAGGAGGTTGCGGATTCCAACTGTTGTAATTTTACACTTTCTTTTCTGCGACCGTAAGCGTAGTATGTGGTGTATCGCCGGCTTCGTTGCTATACATCAACGACAATCGGGATACTCATACTTGCTTACGTTGATGATATGTGATATTATGTGTTGCTGTGATATGTTATATTGGATCGTCGCGTTCTGAATAGCCAGGGGTTTTATGTGAGATGAGAGTTTTTCTTTTTCATTCATGTAAAATTCATTTGTATGTAATATTCTTTTATTGGGGCACTTCCGGGCTGAGGATGATGTCACCATTGTATTGTCACGCCCCGCTTCCCAGAGTACGCTAAAATGGGCACGTGACATAGCCAACCATGCTACCTGTGGGTAGGAAGCATCCATCCACAGTCACATTACGGCTGTAGAGATATCAAGAATAACATAAAACTATCTAAACATGTCCATAAACCAAGATAACAGGAGTCAATAATAAATAAATGCGGAAGCAAATGATCCAATACAAATACTGAAATGTATGTCCCATAATGCGGGCTCACATCAGGAATAAACTGCAGGAAATAAAAACTAACTAATACTAACACCTCACAGCTCAGCCTACTGGCTGAAGTACTCCTGCTCGAACTGCAACAGCGGTACAGGATCTGGGCCATCAAAACCCAAATGTCAACGCGTCATGTCATCAAGTAATATAATATGAACAGTGTAGCAGGCAATACAATATAAACATGAATAAAACGAGAGTAACAATAATATGAATCAAAGCAGTGCCGGGTAGTGTGCAGTGGGTAGACTAAACTGTTCTATCAGGTTTTCTATTCTAAAGTCTTTGAAATCAATTGATGAATCATCGATGTAACTCAATAGTATCCCGTGCATGCCCGGGACCACGGTCAAGACTCTCGGGCTGAATTCGAGATGTGCCGCTAGGCAGTAACAGGTAGCAGGATGGGCAAGTGATGTCAGCATCATCACTCCGGGACTGGCCTAGCCCGTAAGACTGATCAGAACAGGTATCGAACTGTTGAGTTACAAGTCAGGTTTCACCTTTGATTTCCCCATACCCCCAAGTTATGTATGTCAAGTCAGGTATTCAGTAATCAAGAACTAATGCCAACACAGGATCAAGCAAAAGCAGGTTTGTCTGGATAGACAACAGGAACGGTCCATGAGGACTACATGTCAGGTTTGTTGGCATTAGATACAAGATCAGGTAACGGGTCAGGTCATGGTACATCAGGTCAAGTCAACAGTATACGGTACCACGTCAGGTATATCAATATATATATATGTAGCAAGTCAGGTCAATATGTAAACAATATCGTGGGTGTGCTCACAATCAGTTATATTATCTAGCATGGGTATCAACAACATGAGATAAGCAATAAATTAAGTAATAGGCAGTTTCAATCAATTTGCGATACAGTTATCAAATTTGTCACAGAGATGATTACAGGAGTGCAGTAAGATAAGTATAGCCATTTGGTCATGTTAACAGGTTTAAGAACCCTTAGAGGTGCAATGATTTGTATAACGGTTCAGTACAGCTATTTCAGGTTAAATGCATACTAGTGTCCGAATGCAACAGAACTACAGAGAGAAATGCCATAAGCTACGTTAACATTTAAAATGTGATTAAACAGGTAAATATGGTTATCAGGTTCAATTTGCAAACTGTAGGTTCCAAGTGTAGCGGTAAAATGATATAAAGTAATACTGTATACGGAAAATGAGAAATGATTGTACCAAAACTAAATTTACAGATTTAGGGTGTCACAATATATATTTAAATATTGTATAGCATGTAGCAAGGGGTATTTGCCTCAGAACAAGGGTCGAGATGCAGACGGCCTGGTGCACATGTCACGATACGGACGCGATCTGGTGCGCGATCTGGGATGAACCCAAACGACGAACAATGGAACCACACGGGTCGGGGTATCTTGCTGGAACGTCGGGACACGTCGCCGGCACGGCCGGATTCCGGCGATGATCGGAAAACAAGGATCAATAAAAGCAAAAGAGAAGAACAAGAAGAAGAAGAAGAGGGTTGTGGTGGTCCTCTGGGTCTGGGACAGAGGAAGCGGAAGCGAGGGGTGAAGACGAGGTAGTGGGTCACCGGGGATGGTGTTTTTCTGGCGAGGTAGTGGATCAAGGTTCTTGGTTGTCGGGGATCTGGGTGTGCAGGGTTCTTGCAGATTGTAGGGTGAGGGTGATCTGGAGTTGGCTCGGGGTCAAAGGAGGTGAAAAAGGGGCGACGACGGCAGTGGATCGGACTCCGGCAAGGTGTGTAGGTGGCCGGCTGGTGCAGGATGAACGGGAATGGAGAAAGGAGAGGAAGAGGAGTTGGATGGGGTGTTAGAGTGTGCAGGGGGTGAGAAAGGCGAAGGTGGTGGTCGAAGGGGGAAACGAGATCGCCGGCGTTGGGGCTGCGGCGGCGAGGTGCAGGAGCGGGTGCAGGCGATCGCGGTGAGGGTTGCAGGTCTGGTCGGGGTGCACAGGGAGAAGGGAGAAGGAGGAGGCTGCGACGAGGGTGCGGAGACGACTAGCCCGGCGGTGCTGGTGCCGGCGATGGGGTTGCGGCGGCGACAGAGGTGCGCGGCTAGGGTTCTCTGAAGTTGGGTTATCGTTTTGAGAAAACAAAGGAGGAGGGAGAAGGGTTATATAAATATATATATATAGAGAGATTTATGATGAGAGAGAGAGAAAGAGAGAGAGATTTGAGAGAGAGAGAGAGAGAGAGACGGTGAGAGAGGGATTAAGGAGTGGGGCCCATGGAAATTGGAGAGAGTTGATTGGCTGAGAGAAGGATTTGTAAAAGGTTTTTAGAAATCTTTCAGTTTAATATATATATATATATGATTGTTAGAGAATTTAATATACGAAAGGTTTTAAAATATTAAATTTTGGATTTTGGTGCAAAGTAAAACATTTCCAAATTGTGCCCGGGTCGGGTCCAAAAATTTGAAATTCAAATAATAGGATTTTAGGCGGGATCCAAAAGTGAAAATGAAGTGTTTTGCAATCAAAAAGCATACCCCCAAAACGGACATACGTGCATACACGTAGCCGTCCAAACTCGCCCGTTTCACTCAACGGGACAAGAACACGATGCACGGACGCTACCACAGGGTTAGGGGTGTCAAGCAGGCCAAGATGAATATTTTTAATTTTATTTTAGATGCCAAAATTTGTTATATGTAGAAATGAATTGACGGGGTAAAAATACAATGAGTAACAAACAAGTAAGATAAATGAAATGAGTGCCATACTACACTCAAACGGTAACTGAAAATAGTAGTATTGGGCTCGGGTGTTACATCATACCCAACTACAAAAGAATTTCCTCCTCGAAATTCCAAGAATACAAAGATGGATAACTACAAGAAAAGGTGAGGAAATTTCTGCCGGATTTCATCTTCTCGTTCCCAAGTGAACTCTCCATGTGAGCGATTACCCCAAGAAATATGCACAAGAGGGATCACCTTGTTCTTAAGAACATTTTCCCTTCGATCCATGATTTCAATCGGTCGCTTCTCAAAAGTTAAGTCTTCTCGTACTGTTAGCTCCGAATGATCCAATACGTGTGTTTCATCTCGAACATACCTTCGTGGTTGAGATACGTGAAACACATCGTGCACACTTGCCAAGGACTGCGGTAACGCCAAACGGTACGCTACCTCACCAACACGCTCCAAGATCTCAAGGGTCCAACGAATCGAGGACTAAGCTTTCCTCGACTTCCAAAACGAATCACCCCTCTAGTCGGTGATATCTTCAAGAATACCAAATCACCCACGGCGAACTCTAGAGGTCTTCTTGACGTGTCAGCCCAACTCTTCTGTCCTTCTTGAGCTGCCCTCATATGATTCCTGATAGTGTTAATCTTCTCAACGGTCTACACAACCAAATCTGGTCCCAATAATCTTCGTTCCCGACATCATCCCAACAAACAGGTGAACGGCATTTACGACCATACAAAGCTTCAAACGGAGCCATTTGGATAGTTGCCTGAAAACTGTTGTTGTAAGAAAACTCCACCAAGTGTAAATGATCCTCCCAAGAACCCTTGAAGTCCAACATGCATGCTCTCAACATATCTTCAAGAGTTTGGATCGTTCTCTCCGACTGACCATCAGTTTGAGGATGATAAGCTGTGCTAAACTTTCCTGTAAACTCCGCCAAAAGTGTGATAAGAACCGAGTATCCCGATCGGACACGATACTCACCGGTACTCCATGCAATCTTACGATCTCCTGCATGTATCGCTCTGCCAAAGTCTCTGTTGATTGACCAACCCGAAAAGGAATAAAGTGAGCTGCCTTGGTCAAACGATCGACAATCACCTATACTGCATTGTTGCCTTTTGGACTCCGCGGTAAAGCCGTCACGAAATCCATGGTTATGTGTTCCCACTTCCACTGAGGAATCGGAAGTGGTTGCAATAAACCAGCAACCCTTTGATGTTCAGCCTTAACTTGCTGACACACCAAGCACTTTGCCACAAAGCGAGCAATCTCCCGCTTCATGCCTTCCCACCAGAAATGTTGTCAAATATCTCGGTACATCTTTGTGCCTCCTGGGTGTACAGAATAAGCTGAACTGTGTGCCTCCTTCATAAGCTCTTCACGAATATCCCCCTTTGGCACACACAAACGGTTACCATACCTCAACGAACCATCTTCGTGGATCAATAAATATGTTTGTAGTCCGGCTTCAACCTGCTCTCGAAACTTTTGCAGTCTAGGATCCTGCGATTGTGCTGCCTTAATATTCTCAATCAAAGACGGCTGCACTTGCAGCTGCATCCACTGTCCCGTAGAACGCGGTAGCATAACCTCCAAGTCAAATCTTCGAAAATCTGCAACGATCTCCTTCTGCGTAGTTAACACCTGAATTGCTGGTAACCGACTAAGCGCATCCGGCACGACATTAACCTTCCCCGAATGGTACTTAAGATCAAGATCGTAGTCAGCCATCAGCTCCAACCATCTACGCTGCCTCATATTCAGCTCCTTCTGTATGAACACATACTTCAAGCTCTTATGATCTGTAAAAACTTCGACCCTTTCGCCTAAAAGGTAGTGTCTCCAAATCTTCAAAGCGAAAATCACAGCCGCAAGCTCCAAGTCATGAGTTGGATAATTCTTCTCATGGGTCTTCAATTGTCTCGATGCGTACGCTACAACCTTCCCATGCTCCATTAAAACACATCCCAATCCTTTCCCAGATGCGTCGCTGTGAATCACCAATCCTCCGGAATTGTCTGGCACGGTCAGAATAGGGACGGTTATCAACTTCTGCTTCAACGTCTCAAAAGCTAACGCACACTTATCCGTCCATACAAAAGGTACCTCCTTACACGTAAGTTTGGTCAACGGCTCCGCCAGACGAGCAAAGTTCTCCACAAATCTTCTGTAGTATCCGGCGAGTCCAAGAAAACTTCTTATCTCCGCAACACTCTTTGGAATCGGCCAATCTCGAACCGCTACAATCCTTTCGGGATCGACGGCAATTCCATCGCCCGACACAACATGCCCCAAAAACTTTACTTCCTCCAGCCAAAACTCGCACTTACTCATCTTTGCATACAACTTCTCCTATCTCAACGTCTGTAGTGCGATCTTCAAATGCTCAGCATGCTCCTCGAAACTCTTCGAGTAAACCAGAATATCGTCAATGAATACCACAATAAACTGATCCAAGAACGGTGAAAAGATTCGGTTCATCAAGTCTATGAATACCGCCGGCGCATTCGTTACTCCGAAGGGCATCACTAAGTACTCGTAATGTCCATACCGAGTTCGGAACGCCGTCTTGCGAATATCTTCTGCTTTCACTCGGATATGATGATATCCGGATTGCAAATCCAGCTTCGAGAATACCCTCGCGCCACTAAGCTGCTCAAAAAGTTCTCCAATGCGAGGGATAGGGTACTTGTTCTTAATAGTCACCCGGTTTAATTCTCGATAGTCGATGCACATCCTTCTTGTGCCATCCTTCTTCTTTACTGGAAGAATTGGAGCTCCCCAAGGCGAGTTACTGCTTCGAATCCAACCCTTCTCAAGCAATTCAACAACTTGTTTCTTGACTTCTTCCAACTCTACCGGTGCCATTGGATAATACGCTTTGGATACTGGCGCTGCACCAGGAATAAGATCAATTGCGAACTCCACGTCTCGCTTCGGTGGTAAACCTGATATATCTTCAAACACGTCCATAAAATCACGAACAACGGTCGGCTCTTCACTTTCATCACTTCCATTGCTGCAAGATTATTGTTTGTCAGCCTAACCCTAAACTCGACTGGCCCGACAGAACTGCTTCGTCCAGTGAAGGTAAACTCGGAATGTCCAGAATCTGGAAAATTGCCTTCCTTACCCTACAATCAATGTGAGCGTGGAAAGTGCCAAGAAAATCCATTCCCAAGACGGCTTCTCTTTCATTTCTTCCCGTGCGGTCCGAGGGAAGAACTTCTCCAGGAAACTCTTTGAAAGGAAAAAAAATCCGCCCACTTGATCGGCTTGGGCAAACGGTTCTCCTCCACAAGCCACCATTCTCGGGCGTAATCCACTAACTGAATGCGTACCACATCAACTCTTTTCTCATCTGGAATCTGTGCCGTAATAAGCAAGTTCTCTGTGTCAATTTGCCACTGCTCTGCTGGCAATGGCTCCCCCAAACCAGTAAATGTAGACAGACCCAAACGCCTGAAATCTGCTACGGTCCATACCCGGTCGACTGGTTTAGCTTCAACCTTGTCTACGGACTGCTGAACGGTCCGCAAACCTTCCTGGAACGATTCTGCTTGCTGCTGGATCAGCTCAGTCTGTTTCTTTTGATTCTCCAGCATTCCTCTTATCACTCCAAGCATAGCGGCTTCGTCCACACGCCTCTGGTATGTCTTCAACTTCTTACCTGCCATAATCCTGAACTCAAAACACCCAACATTAGCATGATGATAGATTCAATATATAGATCAAGGCTAGAACTCCAAGATACTTAAATAGAGTACCGCATTGTAACTATGCCGCGGTATCATAGCCACAATTACTTAACTCCACCCAAGTCGCCTAAGTCCTAGAGATAACAAGGAATTAGGTTTTTCGAGTCGATATGCAAAGGAAGTTTGCACATCGTAAAAGATATAATCAGGAAGAATGTGATTCAAGAATGGTAAACGGCAAAGTGGCAGGACATGTTTCCTAAACACGGGCATTCTGATTCGTGTATTTGGTACAATACCCAACTACAAAAGAATCAACCCAACTAACATATGTCTCTGATACCAAAAGAACCATGTCACGCCCCACTTCCCAGAGTACGCTAAAATAGGCACGTGACATAGCCAACCATGCTACCTGTGGGTAGGAAGCATCCATCCACAGTCACATTACGGCTGTAGAGATATCAAGAATAACATAAAACTATCTAAACATGTCCATAAACCAAGATAACAGGAGTCAATAATAAATAAATGCGGAAGCAAATGATCCAATACAAATACTGAAATGTATGTCCCATAATGCGGGCTCACATCAGGAATAAACTGCAGGAAATAAAAACTAACTAATACTAACACCTCACAGCTCAGCCGGCTGGCTGAAGTACTCCTGCTCGGACTGCAACAGCGGTACAGGATCTGGGCCATGCAAAACCCAGACGTCAGCGCGTCATGTCATCAAGTAATATAATATGAACAATGTAGCAGGCAATACAATATAAACATGAATAAAATGAGAGTAACAATAATATGAATCAAAGCAGTGCCGGGTAGTGTGCAGTGGGTAGACTAAACTGTTCTATCAGGTTTTCTATTCTAAAGTCTTTGAAATTAATTGATGAATCATCGATGTAACTCAATAGTATCCCGTGCATGCCCGGGACCACGGTCAAGACTCTCGGGCTGAATCCGAGACGTGCCGCTAGGCAGTAACAGGTAGCAGGATGGGCGAGTGATGTCAGCATCATCACTCCGGGGCTGGCCTAGCCCGTAAGACTGATCAGAACAGGTATCGAACTGTTGAGTTACAAGTCAGGTTTCACCTTTGATTTCCCCATACCCCCAAGTTATGTATGTCAAGTCAGGTATTCAGTAATCAAGAACTAATGCCAACACAGGATCAAGCAAAAGCAGGTTTGTCTGGATAGACAACAGGAACGGTCCATGAGGACTACATGTCAGGTTTGTTGGCATTAAACACAAGATCAGGTAACAGGTCAGGTCATGGTACATCAGGTCAAGTCAACAGTATACGGTACCACGTCAGGTATATCGATATATATATATATGTAGCAAGTCAGGTCAATATGTAAACAATATTATGGGTGTGCTCACAATCAGTTATATTATCTAGCATGGGTATCAACAACATGAGATAAGCAATAAATTAAGTAATAGGCAGTTTCATTCAATTTGCGATACAGTTATCAAATTTGTCACAGAGATGATTACAGGAGTGCAGTAAGACAAGTATAGCCATTTGGTTATGTTAACAGGTTTAAGAACCCTTAGAGGTGCAATGATTTGTATAACGGTTCAGTACAGCTATTTCAGGTTAAATGCATACTAGTGTCCGAATGGAACAGAACTACAGAGAGAAATGCTATAAGCTACGTTAACATTTAAAATGTGATTAAACGGGTAAATATGGTTATCAGGTTCAATTTGCAAACTGTAGGTTCCAAGTGTAGCGGTAAAATGATATAAGGTAATACTGTACACGGAAAATGAGAAATGATTGTACCAAAACTAAATTTACAGATTTAGGGTGTCACAACATATATGTAAATATTGTATAGCATGTAGCAAGGGGTACTTGCCTCAGAACAAGGGTCGAGATGCAGGCGGCCTGGTGCACATGTCACGATACGGACGCGATCTGCTACGTGATCTGGTGCACGGTCTGGGCGCGATACGGACACGATCTGCTGCGCGATCTGGTGCACGGTCTGGGCACGATACGGACACGATCTGCTGCGCAATCTGGGACAAACCCAAACGATGAACAATGGAACCACACGGGTCGGGGTACCTTGCTGGAACATCGGGACACGTCGCCAGCACGGCCGGATTCCGGCGATGATCGGAAAACATGGATCAATAAAAGCAAAAGAGAAGAACAAGAAGAAGAAGAAGAGGGTTGTGGTGGTCCTCTGGGTCTGGGACAGAGGAAGCGGAAGCGAGGGGTGAAGACGAGGTAGTGGGTCACCGGGGATGGTGTTTTTCTGGCGAGGTAGTGGATCAAGGTTCTTCGTTGTCGGGGATCTGGGTGTGCAGGGTTCTTGCAGATTATAGGGTGAGGGTGATCTGGAGTTGGCTCGGGGTCAAAGGAGGTGAAAAAGGGGCGACGACGGCAGTGGATCGGACTCCGGCAAGGTGTGCAGGAGGCCGGCTGGTGCAGGATGAACGGGAATGGAGAAAGGAGAGGAAGAGGAGATGGATGGGGTATTGGAGTGTGCAGGGGGTGAGAAGGGCGAAGGTGGTGGTCGAAGGGGGAAACGAGATCGCCGGTGTTGGGGCTGCGGCGGCGACGTACAGGAGCGGGTGCAGGCAGTCGCGGTGAGGGTTGCAGGTCTGGTCGGGGTGCACAGGGAGAAGGGAGAAGGAGGAGGCTGCGACGAGGGTGTGGAGACGACTAGCCCGGCGGTGCTGGTGCCGGCAATAGGGTTGCGGCGGCGACGGAGGTGCGCGGCTAGGGTTCTCTGAAGTTGGGTTATCGTTTTGAAAAAACAAAGGAGGAGGGAGAAGGGTTATATAAATATATATAGAGAGAGAGATTTATGATGAGAGAGAGAGAGAGATATGAGAGAGAGAGAGACGGTGAGAGAGGGATTAAGGAGTGGGGCCCACGGAAATTGGAGAGAGTTGATTGGCTGAGAGAAGGATTTGTAAAAGGTTTTTAGAAATCTTTCAGTTTAATATATATATATATGATTGTTAGAGAATTTAATATACGAAAGGTTTTAAAATATTAAATTTTGGGATTTTGGTGCAATGTAAAACATTTCCAAATTGCGCCCGGGTCGGGTCCAAAAATTTGAAATTGAAATAATAGGATTTTAGGCGGGATCCAAAAGTGAAAATGAAGTGTTTTGCAATCAAAAAGCATACCCCCAAAATGGACATACGTACGTACACGTAGCCGTCCAAACTCGCCCGTTTCACTGAACGGGATGAGAACACGATGCACGGACGCTACCACAGGGTTAGGGGTGTCAAGAAGGCCAAGATGAATATTTTTAATTTTATTTTAGATGCCAAAATTTGTTATATGTAGAAATAAATTGACGGGGTAAAAATACAATGTGTAACAAACAAGTAAGATAAATGAAATGAGTGCCACACAACACTCAAACGGTAACTGAAAATAGTAGCATTGGGCTCGGGTGTTACATGTATATTATTTACTTTTCCGCATTAGGTAGACCCAAGGCGGGGAGCACAAGTAACCGGGTTCTGGGGTCCAGTGGGAGACCATCTCGAGGAGTCGAGACCGGGTCTCCTAACCCTAGAATTGGCAATGTTGCTTGCCGCTCTCATAGGGGTCTAGAGATGTGGGTTTGGCTATTCATCGCGACCGTGGAATCCGTGTTTTATACAGGCTCGTACTAAAACATAGACGTCCTAGTATATCCAATATTTCATATATGTTTCTTCTGCTGCAATGTTCTGTGATGAGATCATATTACTGCCTGAGACGAATGTTTATATTATATATATGAGATATATGTTATATTGCAGATTTCGTTTCAATGTGATGCTTGTGAAGCATATTAAAAATGGGACTTCATTAATGAGATTAATGAAATAAAAGAAACCTAAATATGTTGTAGAAACTTGTCTCAAAAACAGGTAGCTCTAGTTCTTGTTTTGCATAGCGGTGTTCCTTGTAGAACATCCAGCACCTTATTCGATAAGGAAAGAGCCGAGATCCCTTCACCGGGAGTGACCTCTTTAGTGAAACTAGCAGATGCTACAAACTCGGTTTGTCTTTTGATTGTTTCTATAGTTTTTGCTTTGCATAGTGGTATTTGTGAAATATCCTGCACCTTATTCGATAAGGAAAGAGCCGACGATCCTTTCACCGGGAGTGACCTCTTTAGCAAAACTAAAAAAGCCTCAAAAACACTCCATTTAAAATCACTCGATTCTACAACGATATCAAGTTCATTACGCAAAGGGTTTTCTTAAAAACCTGTCGTAGCCCTCCGTCATTTCAGATAAGGACTGTTTAGTATTCGTGCTGCGTTTGTTGGCCTTTATCAAGGCATAGTGTGCGGTAGCTGAATAGTACTTATCTGCTTATGCATATGATGCAGATTGGATTAGGGTAGTCGTGCGACCTTGTTGGCCTTTGTCAAGGGCCGTGCGGGTGGGTTTAATTCAATTAGGAAATGACGGGTTGAGCTTGACTAGTAGCCTATGGTTTGTTGGCCTTTGTCAAGGTCATAGGAGGCTTGGGGCAAAATATTATTGGGAATTTCAAGTGTTGAAATTTGCAATGAGATTGCATACCTTCTATGAGATAGTTGAATCCCGATACCCGCTGCGAGTAAGAGTTACTTCTGGGAGAGTTTTACACATTACAATTAGCCGATCAAGTAGGTGTATAGAAAGGTGTTAACGGGGTTACGCCTCTGGAAAAACGAGGTTTACTTTAATTAGATTCGTGCGAAAGCACGGGGGACCTCCCTCAAAGTACTGACACTGGCCTGGCTGAAAGATTGGTGAACTTGTAGTGTGTAATTAATCCCGGCTAGTCTTTCCTTTTAGGGTTTGAAGGAAGATTTGATTAAAACAGTGGGAGACATCATGATTAGATATATTAGATAACCAATCTAATCTTGCAAGAGCATACGCTGAGTGTTTTCTTCTTTCTCTCTCCAAGTAGCGACCTTATCACGCCTTAATCAAGATAATAAAATGGATGAATTGACCGAACCCGCTTGTTACACTGAGCTAGGGAACGTTGGTCCCGCTCCAACTTATAATTGTTATAAGACAGAGCAGGAAATTGGGGAATACCAGATTTCCCATGCCGCCCAAACGAAGAAAGTGCATGCTGATGCATCTTCTTCGGGTGTGTTCATTACAGAGAACTGTTTCTCAGTATCCTTTACGTCCTGGGTATGAGATACTGGATCAGGATCCCGCATATGTAATCTGTTACATGGGCTACGGAAAGGTAGAGAACTGAGAACGGGTGATAAGTTTCATGAGACAGAAAACGGTGCAAGTGTTGCAGCCAAGTCTGTTGGTCACTATCACCCTGTATTACCAGAATACAATGATTCTAAACGAATGTTATTAGATACCGAACCTGATATACAACATCATATCAGTCTCTTTATTAGTAAAGAAAGGATATAATTTTGTATTGTTGGATAATGTTTTGAACATTTCCTATATTAAGAGTTGATCGGTTCAGGCACGTTATCTAAAAGCATTGACGTTCTAAATCAAACTACAGTTCTTAGTATACAGAATACACACGAGAGGAAGAGTTCAGAAATGAACGAATTCTTCTTGAGGCATTGTAGACTAGGTCATATCAATGTGACCCGACTAGCTAAGTTACATTTAGATGCATATTTAAATCTGATTAAATTTACATCTTGTGAAACTTGCCGGTCATGTCATAAAGATAAGATGACCATAGCTCTGTTTATTGGAAACAGAGAAAGAGTTAGTGAACTCTTGGGATTGATACATGCTGATGTATGAAAGTCTCATGTCTACACATGCCAAGACCGGTTCTTTGTACTTCATTACATTCTCTGATGATCTCTCAAGATTCAGACATATGTTCCTGTTGAAACACAAGTCCGAACCTTTTGAGATATTTACAGAATGTAAGTTAGAAGTAGAGAACCAAAATACGGGTATAAGTATTATGTCCTTTGATGAGATCAAGGAGGAGAATACTTGAGCACGGAATTCCTGGACTATTCTAAAGGAGAATGAGATTCTCTCTCAGCATTACTCCTCCGTATATACCACAGCACGTCGGTGTATCGGGGCGGAGCAATAGCACCCTATGTGATATGGTGTGCTCTATGATGAGTACTACTGAGTTTCCTATTTCCTTTTGGGAGTTATGCACTTGAGAAGCTGCATACCTATTGAATAAGGTTCAAATCAAATCAGTTGCCTACCACATCATATGTGATATGGAATGGGAAGAGCCCATATCTTAAGTATGTTAAGATTTGGGGTTGTCCGGCCTATGTCTAAAAGCTTAATCCGGACAAACTCGAGGCAAAGTCAGATCTGTAGAAATTTGTTGGATATCCCAAGCATTCGCAAGGGAATATCTTCTACCAAACCGAGAAACAAAAGTGTTTTATTTCTCAGCATGCCACCTTTGTGAAAGGGAATTTCTTGTGGAAAAATTAGTGGTCATGAGGTAGAACTGGAAAGAGTTCCAGCTATACAAACTACAGCAGATGATTTGGTAGAACCGAAGGATTCAATAGTAACCAACGAACCTCAGCCTCTCCGCCGATCTAGTAGGGTTCCTCACCCACCTGAGAGATATTTCGGTTTCTCTATGACAGTGGGAGCGAGGATTGCATCATGAGATGATGACCCAACTTATTTCGTGCTGGCCATCACGAGTAGGACTCTGTAAGAATGGCTGGATGCTTAGTGATCTGAGATGGAATCCATATACACCAACAAAGTATGGACTTTGGTTGCTTTATCTGAAGGGTTAAATCCCCATCAGGAGCAAGTATATCTTGAGAAGATTACTTGGTGTACATGGAAAAGTTGAGACTTTCAAAGCTATGCGGAAGGCTATCCAGATCCTACTTGCCACGGCTACATACCATGACTACGATATCTGGCGGTTGGGTGTCATGACTGCTTTTCTAAATGATGATTTGGAAGAGAGTGTCTATAAGTATACAGCCAGAGGGCTTCGTAGACAGTGGAAGCAGCGGAAATGTGTGGAAGATGTTTTATGTGATAAAACAAGTATCGCGGAGTTGGAACATCTGTTTTGATGTGGTAGCCAAAGAGTTTGACTTCATCAAAATGGTAGATGAACCTTGTATATACAAAAAGATAGTAGGGAGCATGATGGTGATCCTCGTAGAGTACGTGGATGACATACTCTTGATAGGGAAGGAGTTTCCTATGCTACGCTCGGTCAATCTCCGCTTATCACAAGGATTCTCCGTATAGGATCTAGGTGATACCTCCTAAATCCTGGGTTTTATATCTATGAGATAGATCTAATTGAATGTTAGGATACTCACTGGTTGTAGTGAGATGGTATCAATCAATCCTGGGGAGAATCACTGGAAAAGTTCCAAGGTGATAAAGACGACTGAATATCAGTCGCAGGCATTGTCTTTACCCTCAATGGAGGGACGGTATGTTGGAAGAGTTCCAAGCTAGATACCGTGACTTACTAGATGATTAAAGGCAAGATACATCGTTACCAAGGATGCTACTAAAGAGGCAGTTTGGATATATAAGTTCATGAGATGAACTTCGTTCCTACCATTGTGTGACAATGGAGTTGTGGCTTTTGCCTAGGAACTACCGTCCCATCAGTAATCCAGATATAATTCTTAGACAGTATCACCTGATCATGGAGATGGTTGATCTCCAGGGAGATCGAGGTTAGGAGAGTAGACACAGAGGACAACAGCGCGGATCCACTCACGAAGGCCTTTTTCCCAGTAGAGACTTTTATGGGATGGTTGAGTATGAGATACTTCAACCACAGCTAATTGTTGGGTATGCGATACCACAACAGATGGCCCTAGTGCAAGTGGGAGATTGTTAGTTATATGTATGCCCTAGAGGCTATTACTATACATACGATGTATATTGTAATGGATGCTTGGACATATATAGGGAGGACTTTCTTGCTCGACATGATAGTATGCTATCTGGTTGTACTTTATCTTAACATGTACTCTGACTATCTCTATGTTACATGTTGATAAAGCCCTTAGGATATGTACTCGACTACTGGGACTATGATGAGATCATTCTAGTGGGGCCACGGTAGTCGACGAGTACATCCTATAACTGTTCCTACTCGAGGGTGTATCGAGACAGGGCATCGATGCACCATAGTAGACTAGCGTATACGCATCTTGACCCATATGATGGGCGTTGGATGATCCCATATTCATCGATGTTTGTCATCAAGGATGGTGTATGGGTGCTCAGTAGAGACTGGGTACACTGGACGGACTCGCCGAGAACTCCCAGATGGTATTATACCTCACGTCAGATGGCAGTTCTCCGGCGACACTGGTACAGAGGGCATGCAAAAAGGTGGCTTTTGGGTACAGTCCCGAATCACATGGAGGCAATGAGCGATAGGAGGGGATTCGTCTCTCCCGGTATAGGGAGTTGATGTTGCGCTGTATTCGATTGGCTATGACTGGAAATCCCTGGCCAGGGTTGCTGAGATTTACTGGTAAGTGTTATCAGTAGTTTCTCGAACTGTTATAGACCTCATATCGACACGAATTATCGAGCTACTGGGGTCTGACATTTACCACCCCTAAGCAAGATATGCGACATATCAGACGACGAGACCGGACTGTACGGGAGTGTTACTGATTGGATTCACAGGAGAATGTACAGGCTTGCTTGTTGATCTTCTGAGCGCTCAATACCTGGGTAGCTGTTACGTTTAGCTGACCGCTTGCAGCTTGTGGGTGTTTGATATGATCATCACCTACTGCCGGCGTATTGACGATTCTTTAGAGTCCTACACAGAGATTTCTTGATTCAGGAAAAATGGAGTAGGAGCACATATGTGATATGTGCGGGACCGAGGATAATGCGGTATGTGATACCGTATTGGATTCTCGCGATATGAGATATCGGCCGGGTATATGTGATATAGCCGGGTCATCGTATTAGTCGGTTATATGCGATATAGCCGGATTGTCGGATCAAGTGTTGATTCAATAATTTAATGTATAATAATATATATGATATATTAAATTACATTAACTAATATTAGCTCACTAAAAGATTCTTTTTCTCACTCGGGTAATACATTGATATATATGCGATATATGTTAAATGTATTATTTTATTTTGTTACGATAAATATTATATATGTGATATATAATATTGTAACATGATATGATGACTAATGCAACATATTTAGTGGAGTTTAAACATGATTAGGGTTTGGATTAGGGTTAGGACTTCTAGTAGATTCTAGAAGCTTTTCTTTTGTCTTGAAAAAGATATTATGCTTGATATTTTCAAGTGACTCATTCTTAACCTTGTAAGTGCACGGCGGCACCCCGGCCGTCAATCCGACGGCCAAATGCGGAAGCGGTGATAAACTTTAATTTTGCAAACTAGCAAACCGGCACCACCGCGCACTAAAACCCGGATCGAACCATTAACTAGTCCTAGCTAACTACAAGATAGGGAATAGAGATATACCGACTGATCCGAGTCCTCCGGTCTTCTCGTCGTCGTCCCGATCTCCTGCGGAATGTCCTGTCTCCACCTCGTCGCCGGAAGTGCACCACATCGCCTACATCTTTTACGGGCTCCCACCTCAATACCGAGGCAACTCGGGCACGAAGCTGGCTAGTCGACGTGCCCAAGATTTACTATAGAATGTAGTGTAGAGACTTGTGTCTCATTTGGGGTAGTGGAGGTTGCCATTGGTGGAGGAAATGATACATGAACTTTTTCTAGGTGAACTTGGGGATTTTTCTTGCATGAAGAGAACCAAAATTCCCCTACCAAAAAATGGGCAGCCCCTCTCCTCTATAAGGCCGGCCATGACAATGGTGGTGGAGAGAATGAGAGTAATCCGGGAGAGAGTAAAAGAGAGAGAGATCAATGGATGAAAGAACCACAACCATAATGCAAGGGAGAGAGAGAAAGGTCATGATATCAAGAAATGATTACAAGTAAATCCAACACTCATACAACCATCATAAACAATCATGTCCACAAAAGTCATGCCATCATGACACAAAGAAAGTCAAGTGATGGTGAGCCATCATGATCCAACAAAATGCAAAAGTCCCCTTCCACAAATGCTTATTTGCACAAATGCAAATAAGCCCTCCTCCACCAATCTTCGGCCAATGAACGATACAAAGAAATATGGCCGAAACGGAAAGCAAACTGGCAACTCCAGAAAACTGGTCCCGTAATAAATTACAGGAAAACCCCGATACTGTGCATACACACCCGCATTTATATTCCGACCGAAACACAAATGCAATGAGACAAAGTCTACACTGTACTATACTAGGATCCGGCTTAAACCAAAGCCGGCTAGTAATATCCGTCCGATCCTGATCCATGCAATACCGTACGTATCTGATCGAACCCTGCCATATATCTATACGGCCTCTAGTACGAACTGTCCGATCCCGATCCGTGCAATACCGCACGTATCTGATCGAAAACCCTGCCATATCTCCATACGGCTTCTACAGATTTTCGCCCGAAACTTGAGTAACTGAATATGGGGGACTCTAAAGACTCATCAACACCTTGGTTGTGGATTTAACCACTAGCACGTTAGAGGTATAAGCCAATACATAACGGGCTACCAGGTATTGACCAAAAGGGACGTCTGTGAGCGAACTCAGCCTGACACCCTACTGAGCCTGTCAGTGACAATATCCGTACAGTCCGGTCCATTCGTCTATGAGTATCGCATGGCGGGCCTAGGGGGTTGGTAAAAGTCAGACCCCCAAAAGCGGTACAAGTCGTGTCGGAGCGTAGCCCAGAACACCCTGAGATACTACTGGAATACCTACCAGTAAATCTCCTTGCCTCGGCCGAGGGCTTTTTGTAATGGCTCTCCTAGACACAGCGCGACCTCACCCCCAATACCGGGAGAGACGAACCCCTGAAGATACGCTCACTGCCTCCACGTGGCTCGGGACTGTACCCAACTAAAACCTGTTTGCACGACTCCTTTGAGCCGTGGTAGGATAGTAATCAAAGTACAGTGGGAACTCACACGAGACAAATGACGATCCCCAGGTCGATGAACTAACCTGTACACATGTCACCAGGGAACTGCCATCTGACGTCTGGTATATGACCAACTAGCATGTTCCCGGCGAGTCCTGTCCGGTGTACTCATAACCCAATGAGCACCTGTATACATCTTAGGTGATCTAACTGAAACCAATGGCTTGTGAGACCGGCCACCGCCCCTCGTCGGGGTCTCGACTGTATACACTAGTCTACTCTGGAGAATCGATGCCCTGTCTCGAAACTCTCACGACTAGGGACCTTTTAAGGATATGCTTATAGACCCCCAGCTCCCACTTATATGATCGCCCTCATACTGCTGGTGGTCAAGCAAGAATCCTAGGGGCTCTATCAACGTGTAATAGCGACGTGTCAGGTCACCTAAAACAGTACACGATGATAAAGGTAAACCAGATAGCATACTATCATCTCGAGTAAGATTTTCCTATCGGGATAGGTCCTCCCTCAATCATTACAATCACGTGCCTGTGACCCAATAATTGACTCTGAGGACACTATCTCCAACAATCTCCCACTTGCACTCAAGGCTAATTATTACGATGTCGCATACTCACAGCCTGTGTGATACCGAACACCCAACTCCTCTACCAGTCAGTCTCACAAAGCCAGTTTGCGAAACTATTGCGTTCGAGGAATAGCCTCAGTGAGTGGATCCGCCTTGATGTTTCTTTCAATGTCTCTCTATATCTCAAGTTCGCGGAGAAAACCATCTCCCGAAATGAGCAATACCTGTCTTAGAATGTGTCTGGATGTCTGATGGGACTTAGCTCATAAATGAACTTCAAATCCAAACTTCTTAGACTGTATCGTCAACTGAACTTAATCAGTATCCTACGCCATGCCTCCCTCGGTATTGCCTTGGACCACCTGTCCAAAATACTGCCCCTCGTCAGAAGGAAAACTATAACTCTGACAACCTCCCTGTCGTCCATGTCACCTTGGAAGCCTGGAATGATAAATGTCTCCCGAATGAGGCTTTCGTTATCATATCCTTAGAACATCCACTTATGTTCTAAAACTGCTTCCGACTGTTTCTCCAGGATTGGATTAATGTCAACTTATTGCATCTAGTGCAAGAACAACATCTGGTGTGGTACTTGACATCTCATGATTGACTCAATTTCCTGAGCAAGTGATCTGCCAATCATGTACATCCCTCTCCACTTTAGTCTGTAAGACACCTTTAGAGAGGGTGACTCCATCACCTGCAGGTACACTACCGTGCCAGGAGTCGACCATTCTAAATACTCATAGAATACTGTCTAAGTACCCTTATTGGGAAACCACCCAAATCTAGATCTAAAACCATAGATCTAGTAACCAGAATGTCAGATATAATATCCAAGTCCTGTGTGAAGAAACCACTGTGTGACGACCAAAGTATAACCGATCGTAGTATAGGAATATCACTTCCTACTCTGTGTATGTCATCCAAATACCAGGGCACACACCCTACTACCTTCTCAACAGATCCATCCCCTATTCTGATGAAGTCAAACCTATGACTGTCACATCAAAAATAGATGATCTATCTCCGCTACAGCTGCTTTAGTCTATAAATAGACATAAGCCACCTGTCCACCAATGCTTCCGCTGCTCCCACTGACTACGACAACCCTCTGGCAGAGTCATATACACGTACATTTCTAAAGCAAGTTTAGAACGACGCTATACTCATCCTCCTGCCGGGTCTCACAGTCTGGAACAACAGCAATGGCAAGTGTGGGTAAACAAGAACTTCCCTGTCACCGTCCTTGAGGCTACCGGAGTACCTCTCGGGTGCCTGAAGTTACCCACTGTATCTGCGGAGTGGCCAATGGAATGTCAATCCAGATGGAATCTTTTAGGTTCCTTATCAAATCTTCAGTAATCGTTTGTGGTTCTGGAATCACTTCCAGTTCTACCATACTCCCACTACTGTTTTCTGAAAAAATCCATTTTTATTAAAACTGTGGCGAGTGAAGAACAATATCACTATTGATCTTCCAGATGGTAGAAAGTCAACCCTCGTCATAGCCTGGGTCAACCCACAAACAGCCATTACAGAAACATGCCTTGAGTTGTCCAGTGTCTGGTTTTAATCATAAGCCGGACAACTCCCCGTACCTTAACATCGTTAAGATACGAACTGTTCTATATCCAATATAGGACCAGTGGCACTGATTTAATTGAACCAGATTCAAATCATGCAGCTATCTCCAGTGCATGTTAACTAAATGGAAAGAGGCCGATCAGCGTTACTCAACTTAGGAGTACTTCCAATTATGAGTAACCTGAAAGAGAAGCAAGTTCTCTTAATCACTACTATCAACTGAATACCATTGACAAGTATCTACATCTTCGATCACTTTGAAGAATCCCGATACTTGCTACACCTGGTTCTCTACTTTATTCAAATACCTATAACTTCTCCAAATTCGGACCATGTGTTTCCACGAAACACCTGTCTAAAAACCAGAGAAGTCATAAGTAAACCGAATATAGTACGAGGACCAACCCCTCTGTCCTGATGGACCCTGGACAACATACAATACTCTGTATAAGTCCCTTGAGTGTGAAAACTCATTCACTGTGTGTCGTAGGTTGAAAACTGTACTTATGGTTAAGAAGAATTACACCGCTGTTTAATGCTCCTTACCTAACCATCCACTGATACAGGTAAATGTCATAGACATAATTTCAAAAAGGTATATCTTACTCTATGAAAATAGACGTACAGATATATCAATTTGAAATTGGTGCATGACAGCGGATATTCAAAACCAAATATTTATCGACCGGCAAACAGTCCAGGTGACTTCCTCAAATATCACCGATTACAACGAATCCCGATATAATGAGGATGATCACCCAATTCCAAATAACTTACTCCCACTCATCATCTGTAAAACCATACAGATGTGAGAATCGTACCTGGTAAATACATACCCTGAAGTAAGGACTAATTGGGAAATCAGTTTTCTTTTAACAGCACACAGTGGCACTGAAACATTGAAATGTTTCGATGGGGTATCCCGGTATTCCTAGTAATGCCTCTTCCAGATTCACAACTGTAACCGTGTAATTCTTTGCCACCTCTCCAAATCCCTTTATATGTCTTTAGTCATTACCTTCTGCACACCCCTTTAGGCCAAATGGTTTTCTTCCTTCCCTACCGTTCGGCACCAGCCTATGGTTTGGAAGAAGACTATCCAATAAGCATAATGGGTGTATTGTCCTAATCCTAGGAGCACTCGCAATGCGAGAGAAGGTGAAGGTAAAAGACACCTGAATAAACCTTATTCCTATTTCTCCTGAACCAGAATCCATCCCCGAACTGGAACAAGTTCCTTTCGAGTTCGTATATAACCATACGATGGAGTATCCAATAAACTGTGGATCTTCGTAGTGATACGGAGTGTCCTGGAGAAATACAAAGGTGAAGTGGGAGTGGTAATGAAATACCTGGTTTGGTCGTGAATAGCTGTCGCAATTTACTTTGCCCTCTTATTAATCCCTTGCTTTGTCTTAACTTAATACCTTATGTACACCATCGTCAGGCTAATTGGTTTTCTTCATTCCCTACCGGCCGGCACCAGCCTAAGGTTTGGAAGAAGACTATCTAATTTGCGTAATAGGTGTACTATCTCCTAAACCAAGGAGTACTCGCAACTTGAGAGAAGGTAAAAGGAAAAGACAACTGAATAGTCCTATCCGTTTTCTCCAGAACCTGAAACCATCCTCGAATTCCTTCGAGTTCGTATATAACCATACGATGGTTTTGTCCAATTGAAATGGACGTTCGTAGTAATACGGGGTGTCCTGGAGAAAAAGGTAAAAGTAGGAGTGGCAATGAGGTCTGAAACTCTGACAATCCAAAAGCCAGTGTTAAAGAAGGTTCGGTCAACTTAGTCTCTAAGTCATAGTCTTAGGTTCGGGTCAATGGGTCGCTGCCAAAGAGAGAGAGAAAAGAAACACTCAGCGTGCACTCTAACCTAGATCAGAATGGTTATCAATTTATCTAATCTGGAAACCTCCCACTGTACCGTCAAACTCTCCTCCAAACCTGAAAGAAGAATTAGTCGGGGTCACCCGAGGAGTAAACCAACTCATCAGTGGGAATCGGGATCCAACTATCATCGCATGATAACGTGACGGAATCCGCTCACGTCATCACACTCCAGAAGGTATGCGCATATCTGGCAAGTTTCAGTTCTTTTGAAACTCCCGATGTGATTTTTACCCCATGCTCTTATGACCTTGGCGTGAGGTCAAAATATCATAAGTCACATGTCAAGTTCTACCCATCATTAACCAGGTTAATTTGAATCCACCCGTATATACCCTTGACGTAGGCCAAAATAGTAGTACGACTGTCCCAAACCAACGCATCTATCTATGTAACAGATAAATACCCGGCAGCTACCAAACACTATGCCTTGGCGTGAGGTCAAAATACATAGCTTGAATACTACCGAATATTTAACTGAAATGATGGAGGGCTACGAATGGTTTCTGGCGAAAACCTTTAACGTAATGAACTTGATATCGTTGAAGGAACGGATAGCTTTTTAGAAAATATAGTGACGAAAACCTTTACTAAAGAGGTCATTCCCGGTGAAGAGATCTCGGCTCTTTCCCCGTAGAATGGGGTGCAGGATATTCCAAATGAATACCACGGTGCAAAGCAAAAGTAATCGGCTATAATGAAGTCATTGCCCTGACGCAAACTTTTTGTTCAAGGGGTCACTCCCGGTGAAGGGATCTCGGCCCTTGCCTCGTCGACTGAGGAGCAGAATATTCCAACTGAATACCTCGATGCAAAACAAAAATGAACTTCCTTGCAACAACAACATTTTGAAAAGTGTTCCAACAACATCAGATTAGGTTTGTTTTAATTTGCATTGATCCGAATCAATGCAGTCCCATCAATTGATCACACCACAAAGAACGAAAATATACTGATGTACGTATATGCCATCCGCATTCGCCACTGGGTCCCGTCATTACCCGTTAGGTTAGCTAACTAACGACAGAGCGGGGACTGGACTAGCGCGGATGCAAAACATATACAACATCTACTAATATATATACCAATATATTATATTTCGCTCAAGGCGTGATAAAATGCAACATCACAGAAATGTACAGCATCACAGAATAAAACAGATATCTGGGATCCCCGGGTTTCACAGAGCCGCTGAAACCCGACGTTCCCCTGGTCGTGTGGATAGCCTGTGCAATGAAATCCTAGACCCCTACGGGCGCAGCAAGTCACCCGCCAAAACCTGAAGCGAGGCAGCCCCCTTCAGCTCCGTGAATGGACCACCCAGTACTTCACGGAATCCGGTAACTTGGACACCCCTCCTGGGTCAACCTGTACCCCCTACGAGTGCGGCGAATAGCCCGCCAATTCTAGAGTAAAGCCCACTCTGTCTCAATGCCATGAGATGCGGGCTTGTTGCCCTCTAGAACCCGGCTATCCGTGCACCCCTCCGCGGGGAAATCCTAGTACAGAAAGTAAAATATACATACAATGGGTACATCGACCGCAACCTGGTCGTGCCCCAAAATAATAATACAAATAGGCAGTGACGGCAGTCCACATGTCGGACGCTCGCCCCGCAATATCAAATGTACATAATACAACAAAACTGTACTAGCATTGCATCCAGGCTATCCCCCATGACCGATCCGCAACATCACAGCAATACACAGAACATCAACGTGAAAGTCACGTTCGCAAATCCGTCTAACCGGGCTATAGCAGCTAGACAGGATTTACCGATCGAGTGACATTCACGGTCGCAGATATAATGTAAATACTGTGAAATAATGTGTTCAAAATATCCGATCGATCAAATTTTAACTAGTGGGCCCCCAAGTACTACTGTAGCACATCAAGAAATTCTGGGCCCAAAATTAATATTCCAAAACCCCTATTATTAGCCCAGAAAGTAACTGAAGAAAATTGACACAGTGATCTAATCATAGTGCGGCGGAACCGTGGCCCAAAGGGGGGTTTGGCCGCGGTTCCGCGCTCCCACTATGGAATTACTCTGTCGAATTTCTACAGTAGCCTTATATTTTTCAGTACATCACTTTTCTGTAACCTGAAAAAAATTTCGACTCCAAAAAATTTCAACAGAAAACTGATGCAAACAAAATGCGGGTTTTGGAATTTTGGTCGATCGGAAATGTAAACACATTACACAAAGCTAGACTAGGTTAATGGCCTAGCTCTGATACCACTGTAAGTGCACGGCGGCGCCCCGGCCGTCAATCCGACGGCCAAATGCGGAAGCGGTGATAAACTTTAATTTTGCAAACTAGCAAACCGGCACCACCGCATACTAAAACCCGGATCGAACCATTAACTAGTCCTAGCTAACTACAAGATAGGGAATAGAGATATACCGACTGATCCGAGTCCTCCGGTCTTCTCGTCGTCGTCCCGATCTCCTGCGGAATGTCCTGTCTCCACCTCGTCGCCGGAAGTGCACCACATCGCCTACATCTTTTACGGGCTCCCACCTCAATACCGAGGCAACTCGGGCACGAAGCTGGCTAGTCGACGTGCCCAAGATTTACTGTAGAATGTAGTGTAGAGACTTGTGTCTCATTTGGGGTAGTGGAGGTTGCCATTGGTGGAGGAAATGATACATGAACTTTTTCTAGGTGAACTTGGGGATTTTTCTTGCATGAAGAGAACCAAAATTCCCCCACCAAAAAATGGGCAGCCCCTCTCCTCTATAAGGCCGGCCATGACAATGGTGGTGGAGAGAATGAGAGTAATCCGGGAGAGAGTGAAAGAGAGAGAGATCAATGGATGAAAGAACCACAACCATAATGCAAGGGAGAGAGAGAAAGGTCATGATATCAAGAAATGATTACAAGTAAATCCAACACTCATACAACCATCATAAACAATCATGTCCACAAAAGTCATGCCATCATGACACAAAGAAAGTCAAGTGATGGTGAGCCATCATGATCCAACAAAATGCAAAAGTCCCCTTCCACAAATGCTTATTTGCACAAATGCAAATAAGCCCTCCTCCACCAATCTTCGGCCAATGAACGATACAAAGAAATATGGCCGAAACGGAAAGCAAACTGGCAACTCCAGAAAACTGGTCCCGTAATAAATTACAGGAAAACCCCGATACTGTGCATACACACCCGCATTTGTATTCCGACCGAAATACAAATGCAATGAGACAAAGTCTACACTGTACTATACTAGGATCCGGCTTAAACCAAAGCCGGCTAGTAATATCCGTCCGATCCTGATCCGTGCAATACCGCACGTATCTGATCGAACCCCTGCCATATATCTATACGGCCTCTAGTACGAACTGTCCGACCCCGATCCGTGCAATACCGCACGTATCTGATCGAACCCTGCCATATCTCCATACGGCCTCTACAGCTTTTCGCCCGAAACTTGAGTAACTGAATGTGGGGGACTCTAAAGACTCATCAACACCTTGGTTGTGGATTTAACCACTAGCACGTTAGAGGTATAAGCCAATACATAACGGGCTACCAGGTATTGACCAAAAGGGACGTCTGTGAGCAAACTCAGCCTGACACCCTACTGAGCCTGTCAGTGACAATATCCGTACAGTCCGGTCCGTTCGTCTATGAGCATCGCATGGCGGGCCTAGGGGGTTGGTAAAAGTCAGACCCCCAAAAGCGGTACAAGTCGTGTCGGAGCGTAGCCCAGAACACCCTGAGATACTACTGGAATACCTACCAGTAAATCTCCTTGCCTCGGCCGAGGACTTCGTGTAATGGCTCTCCTAGACACAGCGCGACCTCACCCCCAATACCGGGAGAGACGAATCCCTGAAGATACGCTCACTGCCTCCATGTGGCTCGGGACTGTACCCAACTAAAACCTGTTTGCACGACTCCTTTGAGCCGTGGTAGGGTAGTAATCAAAGTACAGTGAGAACTCACACGAGACAAATGACGATCCCCGGGTCGATGAACTAACCTGTACACATGTCACCAGGGAACTGCCATCTGACGTCTGGTATATGACCAACTAGCATGTTCCCGGCGAGTCCTGTCCGGTGTACTCATAACCCAATGAGCACCTGTATACATCTTAGGTGATCTAACTG
This sequence comes from Agapanthus africanus, assembly GCA_030015575.1. NCBI lineage: Eukaryota > Viridiplantae > Streptophyta > Magnoliopsida > Asparagales > Amaryllidaceae > Agapanthus > Agapanthus africanus. The sequence goes on along the minus strand of CM057337.1, from coordinate 595,145,856 downwards.
ACACCAATGGCTTGTGAGACCGGCCACCGCCCCTCGTCGGGGTCTCGACTGTATACACTAGTCTACTCTGGAGAATCGATGCCCTGTCTCGAAACTCTCACGACTAGGGACCTTTTAAGGATATGCTTATAGACCCCCAGCTCCCACTTATATGATCGCCCTCATACTGCTGGTGGTCAAGCAAGAATCCTAGGGGCTATATCAACGTGTAATAGCGACGTGTCAGGTCACCTAAAACAGTACACGATGATAAAGGTAAACTAGATAGCATACTATCATCTCGAGTAAGATTGTCCTATCAGGATAGGTCCTCTCTCAATCATTACAATCACGTGCCTGTGACCCAATAATTGACTCTGAGGGCACTATCTCCAACAAACCTAACCCAAACCCTAGCCTTGGTTAATTCTCGACAAAGGTTTAGTCAACCATGGTTGCATTAATCATCATATTTATCCTTTCATTATTCATCACAAAAGGTTCCATGTTGATTGTTCATCTTTTTCCTTCTTTCTTTCATAGAAAAAGCTTTCTAGCTTTTTCAAGGTGATGAAAAATGAGTGAGTAAATGAAAATAAAAGAGAGCAAAAATCCTACTTCATCATTCTCATATATCCTTGCCCTTTATATGAGAGTGTTCACTTCATTTAGTGAGTGTTAGCTTGTGTTAATGAAACTTCAAGGTAGATCATCTTTGTTATCGAAGATCGGAAGCAAGACTGCATCTTTCTCTTCGTGAAACCTCTCGAGTGTCCGGAACACGATGATCGCAGCGAAGGGACCTCAACACGGAGCTTAAGAAGTGAAGGACCAGATCTACAAAGGTTGTAATCCCTCTCACATAGTGTTAAAGAGTTTAACATGCTTGTTTTCGCCTAAACCCTAGTTTAAAGATCCGGCTTTGGGTTGTTCGGCACGGCTAAAATTTTAATCGAGCATGGTTGATGCCTCGTAGACCCTTGTGCGCATGCCTAGCAACCCTACACAAGTCACCTAGGCCCTAAAACAATAGACTCATTTTGGCGTGAAAATCATGACAATGCGAATGGAGATATAGCCAGCTGTTCTTTTATTTTTCAGATCAAAGACCTATTTGTGTAGATAGATATGTAATCACTCCAATCAAGTTCCAAATGGGTTATTTTTTAGACATAGCTTCCATTAAGGCTTCAATAACATCCCTTCATATCCACTTCACCTTATAAACTATTCTTGATATTATTTATTTCAAAACAAACATATTTGATCCTAAATAAATAGTTTATCAAATTAAAAGTTTAAAGACATATCAAACTTATCATCAATTTTTCAAAATTCACGACACGTGTAGTGTGATGCAAATGTTGGATATGTATGCCCTAGAGGCCTGTATTGTATAGGATGCTAGGGATATGTATGTACAGGACAATCTTGCTCAATTGTATATAGTATATTATTTGAGTTGTCTTTATGTTAATATGTGTATTTCTTTCTTTTGTTGGTTTATATTGCTTACGCATATTGATAAAGACTCTACACAATAGTATACTATTATGGTTTGACTTTATCTTAACATATGCGTATGTTATACTTGATATATCATATGGCGGATACATGTTGATAAAGTCCATAGGATTTTGCTTGACTACCGGCGTTATGATGGCGATCATACTTATGGGAGCTGGGTAGTCTATAAGCACATCCTTAAAGGTTCCAAGTCGCAGGAATATCGTGACCAGGTATCGATATTCCAGAGTAGACTATTATATATGTTTCTAGACACCGATGATGGACGGTGGTTGGTCCCACAGCCATTGGTGTGATCACCTATGATTGTATACAGGTGCTCACTGGGGGTGAGTACACTGGACGAACTCGCCGAGAACCTCTATATGGTATTGTACCTATCGTCGGATAGCGATTCTCAGGTGACATGAGTATAGGTTAGTCTTTAGATCTGAGATCATCATTTGTCTAATATGAGTTCCCACTGTGCTTTGATCACTATCCTACCACGGCTTTACTGAGTCATGTAAATAGATTTTGGTTGGGTACAGTCCTGAGCCACATGAAAGCAGTGAGTGATTGTCAGAGATTCCTCTCTCCCGGTATTGGGAGTCGATATTGCACTTTGTCCGGTTGGCCAGAACCATAAGACCTTGGCCAAAGCAGTTGAGATTTACTGATGGTTAGATCAGTAGTTTCTCGGATTGGTCCTGAGCCAAATCGACATGACTTATTAGGTCAGTAGGGGTCTGGCGTTTACCACCCCTAGACCCGGTATGCGATACTCTTAGACGAAGAGACCAGACTGTACAGAGATTGTCACGGATAAGCTCAGTAGGGGTTCGGATGAGCTTGCTCGTCAGCCTTCTTTTCGACAGGTACCTGAGTAGATGTTACGTAAAGGTAGTGCCGCTGACGTGCTTGTGGTTAAACTCACTGCCGACATACTGTCGAGTCTTTAGAGTCCCACAAAAGGTTTCTCTGATTCAGGCAAAACGATGTGGTGGCCGTATATTTATACGTGCAAGTTTTCGATCGAATGATAACACTAGCTGGCTTAGGATTAAGCCGGATTATTAAATTAGGTATTAATTTAATAATTTACATATACATATTTCGATATGTATATTCTAGTGTCATGCAGGTTTTCGATCGGGCAGGGTTCCGATCAAATGATAGTACTAGCCGGCTTAGGATTAAGCCGGATTATTAAATCAGGTATTGATTTAATAATTTACATATAAATATTTTGATATCTATATTCTAGTGTTATCTAGGTTTTCGATCGGATGGTTGATATTTGTAACGTTTTGAAAATCGTTTCGGTGAAATTTCGGAAAATCGGTAAAATAAGGGGGTTTTCCGTAAAAAGTTAAAATGTAAATATCTTTTAATATAAATTAAATATACATATTCTAGATATATAATTGCTAGTATTTGGTGTTTAATGAGCCACTGGTAAAATTTCTAAATTTCTGAATTATTTTCCGAAATTAATTATTTTAATATTATTTTAAGCCATCACTAATACATTTAATTAGGGAAAATTACAAATTGGAATGGGTTAATACAAATTTTGTAATTCATGACACACTAAACTAACATGTAAAATATTGTTTTTGAAACGAAAGGAAACTGCCAAACGGTGTTAGAAAATATCGAAGAAAAAGGCTTAAATGGTAAAAATAATTTAAGTGGAAATTGGGGTATAATATTTATCTTTTTCCCTCACCCTACACACACACCCACACTCTCTCTCTCCCATCCAAGAATGGTCGAGCCCTATGCTGCCCCACACTCACACCTACACCTCACACTTCAAGTTAAGAATGAAAGATTAAAGGAAAATGAAATATTAAGCAAAAGAGGTATGGGTTTGTATACTTAATGTATGGGTTCTTGACTTGGTCAAACTCCCTACACCCTCTCTCTCCTCTCCCCACCTGCATTTGGCCGAGCCCCCCATTTAGAACAGCCCCTTCATTTCTTCATCTCACATTCTCTTCAAAAAATCCACAAAAATGCTTTAAAATCCACAAAAATTCAAAGCAAAATCAAAATCCACCTCCTACCCATTTTTCCTTGGCTACTTTAGCATGGATTTAGGGAACAAGATTTCAATTTGGGAGGCTAAGTGTGCTTGTGGGATCTTCAAATTAATTGGGTATAAATTCTAAACTTTTTGCTTAATTTGTTGTTAATTGCTTTAGGTTAGCTTAATTAAGTGTTTAATTAGGTTTTTAATTGGTTCTAATTGCATGTTTTAAAAATTCAAGAGAGGGGTTTGAATTCAAATTGGGGTTTTGTGTTGTGAGATTATGGTTGTGTGATGTATTTGACATATTAATGTTATGCTAAATTAGTTATTTAAAGTGTGAAATTGTTTGTTGTTGCTAGTTTATCAAAATCAAGAGAAGGGGTTGATTTAGAAATTGAAATTGAAGTATTGCATGTGGGTTATTTGAGTGTGGTAGCTAGCTAGTAGTGTGGATAGGGTGATTGTGTGATGTTGTGACCATTTTGTCGCAAATCCGCGATGTTTGCGAAAATTTTCTATTTTCATGCTTACTAGGTTTTTGGAATTGAATTAAATTGTGGGATTAAAATTATGGTTAGGGTTTTTATCACCTCATTAGCAATATAATGTGTAGTTTAACACTTTAGGGTTATGCAAAACCTAGGCTAGTTGTTAAATTGTGAATTTTGCTTTAAAAAGTGTTAAAATCGGATATTTTTGCAAACTTGGAATTTGGAATTAATACAAATTGATGAGATTAAATTGGAAATGATTTGTATGACCTAATTATGATATTTAATGAGCATTTTGGCCATTTGAATCGTTAAAATATGTAGATTGGTTAAAACATCAAGTTTTGATCCGAAATCGGAATTTGTGCTAATTAGGTTTTTGGTAAATAAAACGATTTGTTTAATTTTATGGTTTTGATGAATTAAACCCTATTGCTTATACAGTTGGTGAGTTTTGAAACCATAATTGGTACGTTTGGTGCTTTTCTCGATCAATCGGCGTTTGTACGCCGATGTCGAGGGTTTTTGGGTTGATTTGTGAAAGCAAACCATAGGTTCTGACCTAAGTGAGATTCGTGTGTCGTTATGGTCATGAGTCGGATTTTTATGCGATACGGTGCGTTATGATATGTAGGTACCCTCATAAGGACTTCGAGACGACAAGCAAGCGCATGGCGACTTTGGCATCGGCAAGCGAAGATCAGGTGAGTAGATTTATATCTACGGGAAGAAGTCGGGTGGATGGCGTATAGCACCCCCGCAAAGTTGTGAGGAATGAGGTAATATGGTAACGATATACTTTTATATGTTATTATGAGGTATGAACATCTAGTAAGAGAAGCCTTAGGAGCTTATGGTTTTAGGGTTAGCAAGAATTGAAGAAAAGACTTTAGCAGATTTCTTAGTCACAAAACCCTAGAGTACGGATTTGCATACACGCACACATATACACTTGCATATATCATTTTCTTGTGCGTATATGGGAATGTGTATATATATATACGAATGGGTATGGAATATGCACATATACATTCATATACACATGCATGAATGTTGAGGATATTGTATGATATTTGGAGATGAGTCGATGAGATTGGGCTTGAGGCCATGAGATCGATGATATGATATGGTCCGTATTTGAGATACGACATGATATTTTAGCGGTTTCGTTAGGCGTGGTGTTTTCATACACACGCATGTATTTCATAGATGGTATCAGTATTGTACTAGACGTAGATCAGTACCCCAATCATGATATGTGATAAAGAGGATATCAGATGATTCATGTGATAGATGTGACATTTGACCCATACCCAGATTTGGGAGGCTGTACGATGGATTTACCGTACGAGCTATATATATTGACGATAGATCCGCACTCTTGATTCGAGAATGTCATATGATATGTTGTATCGTACATGATATTATTGAGGTGGGATCACCGACTATTATGCATATGTGTGTGTGTGTGTGTGTGTGTATCGACTCAGATTTAGGTGGTTTCCATACCCCTTTCGATTGGTTGTTAGTTAGACCTGTAGTTTACCTAGTAGATGTTAGACTGGACCCGAGTCATACCTATTTCCAAAACTGACGAATCGTGAGAATTTTAAAAACATACCAAGGGATATTACGGATATTTTAAAAGTCGTATCTTTTCTTAAAAAACACCGTAGTCCTTATTTTCAAACACCACGATTCGTACTATTTCAAACAGCAAAACAGTATATCACATGTATAGTAAGGTAGATTCCTTGTTGTTACGTTATTATTTATGTTCCGCATATTATTGTTGTATTTACTATTCATTTTCTTTATTATGTTGTTATCGCCTCATTGCATGTTATTGTGTACATAGTAATTATGAAACCTTGCGGTTAGGACACCAGCACCATTACCGATGACGCGTATGCTCCACGTACACTCGCTTGCAGCTCACACACATCTTCATCTGTAATTGCCATGTCACGTACACTTTAGAAAATTCTATTTCAGTGACATAGCTTACTAACTGATAGTTGTAATATGTTATGGTTTCCATATGCTAGTTTAATTATTGCATTCATTGCATGATATCATATGCATCCATATAGTCATTGGTTATGCAGTATTATGGAGATTTATGCCGGTATTCACTGTTTATTGGCATCATGATTTTGATGATTTCGGATTTGCATGAGATTTCTGGATTTGGGGGGAAAACCGCGAGAATTTAATAAAAGCTTGGTATCGTCATTTTAAAATGCAAATTGCGGTTTTCTCATGATGCATGAGTGTCCACCATGATGTTTTCTCGGTTCTGAGATGGTTTTCGAGACCCGATTCGAGGAGTTGGATGAACCGTCTGCGGGTACATGGTGGACCCGGTATGGTACCCCGGGGCAAGAAGTTCGTGGAGTAGACGATGAGCCTGGCAGGGGCAGACTACCTACCGGTGATTTTACCTGGCACGGCGGATATCCGGAGGATACTGTTCGTGGCCGTGAGATTGATGTTATAGGTGTTGGAGATAGTGCCCTCAGAGTCAATTATTAGGTCACAGGTACGTGATTGTAATGATTGAGGGAGGACCTATCCCGGTAGGACAGTCTTACTCGAGATGATAGTATGCTATCTGGTTTACCTTTATCATCGTGTACTGCTTTAGGTGACATGACACGTCGCTATTACACGTTGATAGAGCCCCTAGGATTCTTGCTTGACCACCAGCAGTATGAGGGCGATCATATAAGTGGGAGCTGGGGGTCTACAAGCATATCCTTAAAAGGTCCCTAGTCGTGGGAGTTTCGAGACCGGGCATCGATACTCCATTAGTAGACTAGTGTATACAGTCGAGACCCCGACGAGGGGCGGTGGCCGGTCTCACAAGCCACTGGTGTCAGTTGGATCACCTAAGATGTATACAGGTGCTCATTGGGTTATGAGTACACCGGACAGGACTCGCCGGGAACATGCTAGTTGGTCATATACCAGACGTCAGATGGCAGTTCCCTGGTGACATGTGTGCAGGTTAGTTCATCGACCTGGGGATCGTCATTTGTCTCGTGTGAGTTCCCACTGTACTTTGATTACTACCCTACCACGGCTCAAAGGAGTCGTGCAAACAGGTTTTAGTTGGGTACAGTCCCGAGCCACATGGAGGCAGTGAGCGTATCTTCAGGGGTTCGTCTCTCCCGGTATTGGGGGTGAGGTCGTGCTGTGTCTAGGAGAGCCATTACACAAAGTCCTTGGCCAAGGCAAGGAGATTTACTGGTAGGTATTCCAGTAGTATCTCAGGGTGTTCTGGGCTACACTCCGACACGACTTGTACCGCTTTTGGGGGTCTGACTTTTACCAACCCCCTAGGCCCGCCATGCGATACTCATAGACGAACGGACCGGACTGCACGGATATTGTCACTGACAGGCTCAGTAGGGTGTCAGGATGAGTTCGCTCATCGACGTCCCTTTTGGTCAATAGCTGGTGGCCCGTTACGTATTGGCTTATACCTCTGACGTGCTAGTGGTTAAATCCACAGCCATAGTATTGACGAGTCTTTAGAGTCCACCACACTTTCAGTTACTCAGCTTTCGGGCGAAACGCTGTAGAGGCCGTATGGAGATATGGCAGGGTCCGATCAGATACGTGCGGTATTGCACGGATCAGGATCGGACGGTTTGTACTAGTAGCCGTATAGGTATATGGCAGGGTTCGATCAGATACGTGCGGTATTGCACGGATCAGGATCGAACGGATATTACTAGCCGGCTTTGGTTTAAGCCGGTCCTAGTTTAGTACAGTGTAGATTTTGTCTCTTTGCATTTGTATTTCGGTCGGAATACAGATGCGGGTGTGTATGCACAGTATTGGGGTTTTCCTGTAATTTATTACGGGACCAGTTTTCTGGAGTTGCCAGTTTGCATTCCGTTCCGGCCGGTTTTCCTTTATTCTTTCCCGGCCGGACTTTTCCGATGGAGGGGGTAATTTGCAGTTTTGCAAATTACAATTGTGGAGGGGTTTTCTTGTAAAAGATTGATATGATAGCTTTCATATTTTTTTCCACCATGCTTTTGCTTTATTGTGACATGAAAGGGTATGGTTGGATTTGATATGAAGCATGGTGTTTGTTTTCTTGTCTCTTGGATGTGGTCACCTCCTTCTTCTCCTACACTCACCTCCCTCATATGATACATATTGTTATTCTCTTCACCATTTCAAGATTGGCCGGCCACACTTGAAGATGAGGGAAAAATGAGAGATGTGTTTCTTTTGTTGTATGGAAATTATTCTCATTTCTCTTTTTGTATCAAAGTTCACCACCTCTCTTCATATCATCTTGTTTCCTCCATCATGGCAACACTACCCCAAAGAGACAAAGCACTACACTTCCTACAGCACATCTTGAGCATGTCGAGTTGCCGGCTTCATGCTCGAGTTGCCTCGGTATTGAGGCGGGAGCCCGTAAAAGACGCAGGCGATGTGGTGCCCCTTTCCGATGAGGAGGAGACGGACGGAGATCCCGCAAGGAGATCGGAGTGGAGATGAAGACCGGAGGACTCGGATCAGTTGGTACAACATTTCCACACTCTTTACGGTTTGTTAGTTTAGCAATAATGGCAGATCCGGGTTAAAGTATACGATAGCGCCAAGTTAAAAAGTTTTATTCCGCAATTGGCGTCTGTAGACTGCCGGGGCGCTAACGTAGACTTACAGTGGTATCAGAGCCTCACCATTTTGCTATGCTAACTTGTGCTAACGCGTTTAAAACTTCGATCCGACCGGAAATCGAAAACTGCAAAAATCCAAGCCGACAGTTTCTGTTGTTTTTAAACGGTCTCAAAAATGATTTCTGGATGTCTTAAAAATCAGAGCAGGAACTTCTAAGAGTGACGACAGAATTTGGGTTCGTGATCCCTCGAAGTCGCCGCGGAAGCGCGGCCAAACCCATGGTTTGGCCGCGCAACCGCGGCCACGTTGGGAGCACGTGCTCCCAAATTTTGTCAGGTTGTTCTCACTGGGATTTTGGGGTTTTTGATATATATCGTTTTTGCCCAGATTTTGTTACTGTTCACCAGTAAGTCGTGGGGCCCACTTCTTGATATTTTGTCGATCGAAATTTAAACACGTTAGTTTTCACAGTATTTACATTATATCTGCGACCGTGAATGTCACTCGATCGGTAAATCCGGTCTAACTGCTATAGCCCGGTTAGACGGATTTGCGAACGTGATTTTCACGTTGATGTTCTATGTATTTGCTGTGATATTGCGGATCGGTCGTGGGGGATAGCCTGGATGCAATGCTAGTACAGTGTTGTTGTATTATGTACATTTGATATTGCGGGGCGAGCGTCCGACATGTGGATTGCCGTCACTGCCTGTTTGTATTATTCTTTTGGGGCACGACCTGGTTGCGGTCGATGTACCCGGTGTATGTATATTTTACTTTCTGTACTAGGGTTACCCCGCGGAGGGGTGCACGGATAGCCGGGTTCTGGAGGGCAACAAGCCCGCATCTCATGGCATTGAGACGGAGGGGGCTTCAGTCTGGAATTGGCGGGCTATTCGCCGCACTCGTAGGGGGTACAGGTTGACCCAGGAGGGGTGCCCAAGATTACCGGATTCCGTGAAGTGCTGGGTGGTCCATTCACAGCGCTGAAAGGGGCTGCTTCGCTTCAGGTTTTGGCGGGTGACTTGCCGCGCCCGTAGGGGTCTAGGTTTTCATTGCACAGGCTATCCACACGACCAGGGGAACGTCGGGTTTCAGTAGTGGCTCTGTGAAACCCGGGGATCCCAGATATCTGTATTGTTCTGTGATGTTGTACATTTCTGTGATGTTGCATTTCTATTCACGCCTTGAGCGAAATACTATATATTGGTATATATATTAGTAGATGTTGTATATGTTTTTCATCCGCGCTAGTCCAGTCCCCGCTCTGCCGTTAGTAAGCTAACCTAACGGGTGATGACGGGACCCAGTGGCGAATGCGGATGGCATATACGTACGTCAGTATATTTTCGTTCTTTGTGGTGTGATCAATTGATGGGACTGCATTGATTCGGATCAATGCAAGTTAAACAAACCTATTCTGATGTTGTTGGAACATTTTTCAAAAAGCTGTTATTGCAAGGACGTTCACTTTTGTTTTGCATCGTGGTATTCATTTGGAATATCCTGCTCCTCAGTCGACGAGGCAAGGGCCGAGATCCCTTCACCGGGAGTGACCCCTTGGACAGAAGTTTGCGTCAGGGCATTAACTTCACTATAGCCGATTACTTTTGCTTTGCATCGAGATATTCGGTTATGAATATCCAGCACCCCATTCTACGGGGAAAGAGCCGAGATCCCTTCACCGGGAGTGACCTCTTTAGTAAAGGTTTTCGTCACTATATTTTCTAAAAAGCTATTCGTTCCTTCAACGATATCAAGTTCACTACGTTAAGGGTTTTCGCCAGAAACCATTCGTAGCCCTCCGTCGTTTCATATGGGTAGTCAATAGTATTCAAGCTGTGTTTGTTGGCCTTAGTCAAGGCACAGTGTTTGGTAGCTGTTGGGTATTCATATGTTGCATAGATAGATGCGTTGGTTTGGGACAGTCGTATAGCCTTGTTGGCCTTAGTCAAGGGCTTGTACGGGTGGGTTCAAATCAACCTGGACAATGACGGGTAGAACTTGACATGTGACTTATGATTTGTTGGCCTTAGTCAAGGTCATAAGAGCATGGGGCAGAAATCACATCGGGAGTTTCAAAAGTACTGAAACTTGCCAGATATGCGCATACCTTCTGGAGTGTGATACCGTGAGCGGATTCCGTCACGTTGTCATGCGATGAGAGTTGGATCCCGATTCCCACTGATGAGTTGGTTTACTCCTCGGGTGACCCCGACTGATTCTTCTTTCAGGTTTGGAGGAGAATTTGAGGTACAGTGGGAGGTTTCCAGATTAGATAAATTGGTAACCATTCTGATCTAGGTTAGAGTGCACGCTGAGTGTTTCTTTTCTCTCTCTCTTTGGCAGCGACCATTGACCCGACCCTAAGACTTTGACTCAGTGACCAAGTTGACCGAACCTTCTTAACACTGGCTTTTGGATTGTCAGAGTTGCAGACCTCATTGCCACTCCTACTTTTACCCTTTTCTCCAGGACACCCCGTATTACTGCGAACGTCCACTTCCATTGGACAAAACCATCGTATGGTTAGATACGAACTCGAAGGAATTCGAGGATGGTTTCTGGTTCTGGAGAAAACGGATAGGATTATTCAGTTGTCTTTTCCTTTTACCCTCTCTCAGGTTACGAGTACTCCTTGGTTTAGGGGTAGTACACCTATTACGCAAATTGGATTGTCTTCTTCCAAACCTTAGGCTGGTGCCGACCGGTAGGGAATGAAGAAAACCAATTAGCATAACGATGGTGTGCAGAAGGTATTAAGTTCAGACAAAGCAAGGGATTAGTAAGAGGGCAAAGTAAATTGCAACAGATATTCACGACCAAACCAAATATTTCGTTACCACTCCCACATCACCTTTGTATTTCTCCAGGACACTCCGTATCACTACGAAGATCCACAGTTTATTTGGATACTCCATCGTATGGTTATATACGAACTCGAATGGAACTTGTTCCAGTTCGGGGATGGATTCTGGTCCAGGAGAAATAGGAATAAAGTACATTCAGGTGTCTTTTATCTTCACCTTCTCTCGCATTGCGAGTGCTCCTAGGATTAGGACAGTACACCCTTTATGCTTATTGGATAGTCTTCTTCCAAACCATAGGCTGGTGCCGAACGGTAGGGAAGGAAGAAAACCATTTGGCCTAAAGGGGTGTGCAGAAGGTAAAGACTAAAGACATATGAAGGGATTTGGAGAGGTGGCAAAGAATTATACGGTTATAGTTGTGAATTTGGATAATGGAAGAGGCATTACTAAGAATACCGGGATACCCCACCGAAACATTTCAATGTTTCAGTTTCACTGTGTACTGTTAAAAGAAAACTGATTTCCCGATTAGATACTTACTCCAGGGTATGTATTTACCAGGTATGATTCTCACATCTGTATGGTTTTACAGATGATGAGTGGGAGTAGGTTATTGGGAATTGGGTGATCATCCTCATTATATCGGGATTCGTTGTAATCGGTGATATTTGAGGAAATCACCTGGGCTGTTTGCCGGTCGGCAAATATTTGGTTTTGAATATCCGCTGTTATGCACCAATTTCAAATTGATATATCTGTACGTCTATTTTCATAGAGTGAGATATACCTTTCTGAAATTATGTCTACGACATTTACCTATATCAGTGGATGGTTAGGTAAGGAGCATTAAACAGCGGTGTAATTCTTCTTAACCATAAGTACAGTTTTCAACCTACGACACACAGTGAATGAGTTATCAGACTCAAGGGACTTATACAGAGTATTGTATGTTGTCCAGGGTCCATCAGGACAGAGGGGTTGGTCCTCGTACTACATTCAGTTTACTTATGACTTCTCTAATTTTTAGACAGGTGTTTCGTGGAAACACAGGGTCCGAATTTGGAGAAGTTATAGGTATTTGAATAGAGTAGAGAACCAGGTATAGCAAGTATCGGGATTCTTCAAAGAGATCGAAGATGTAGATACTTGTGTATGGTATTCAGTTGATAGTAATGATAAAGAGATCTTGCTTCTCTTTCAGGTTACTCATAATTGGAAGTATTCCTAAGTTGAGTAACGCTGATCGGCCTCCTTCCATTTAGTTGGCATGCGCTGGGGACAGCTGCATGATTTGAATCTGGTTCAATTAAATCAGTGCCTCTGTTTCTATATTGGATATAGAACAGTTCATATCTTAACGATGTTAAGGTACGGGGAGTTGTCCGGTTTATGATTAAAACCAGACACTGGACAACTCAAGGCACGTTTCTGTAATGGCTGTTTGTGGGTTGACCCAGGCTATGACGAGGGTTGACTTTCTACCATCTGGATGAACAATAGCGATATTGTTCTAGACTCGCCACAGTTTTATTAAAAATGGATTTTTTCAGAAAACAGTAGTGGGAGTATGGTAGAACTGGAAGTGATTCCAGAACCACAAACGATTACTGAAGATTTGATAAGGAACCTAAAGATTCAATCTGGATTGACATTCCATTGGCCACTCCACAGATATGGTGGGTAACTTCAGGCACCCGAGAGGTACTACGGTAGCCTCAAGGACGGTGACGGGGAAGTTCTTGTTTACCCACAATTACCAATGCTGTTGTTCCAGGCTGCGAGACCCGGCGGGAAGATGAGTATAGCGTCGTTCTGAACTCGCTTCAGAAGTGTACGTGTATATGACTCTGCCAGAGGGTTGTCGTAGTCAGTGGGAGCAGCGGAAGCATTGGTGGACAGGTTGCTTATGTCTATTTATAGACTAGAGCAGATGTAGCGGAGATAGATCATCTATTTCTGACGTGACAGTCATGGGTTTGACTTCATCAGAATAGGGGATGGATCTGTTGAGAAGGTAGTAGGGTGTGATATCCTGGTATTTGGATGATATACACAGAGTAGGAAAAGAAACTCCTACACTACGATCGGTTATACTTTGGTCGTCACACAGTGGTTTCTCCACAAAAGACTTGGACATTATATCAGACATACTGGTTACTAGATCTATGGTTTTAGATCTAGATTTGGGTGGTTTCTCAATCAGGGTACCTTGACAGCATTCTAAGAGTATTTAGAATGGACGACTCCTAGCACGGTAGTATACCTGCAGGTGATGGAGTCACCCTCTCCAAAGGTGTCTTACAGACTAAAGGGGAGAGGGACGTGCATGATTGGCAGATCACTTGCTTAGGCAATTGAGTCAATCATGAGATGTCAAGTACCACACCAGATGTTGTTCTTGCACTAGATGCAATAAGTTGACATTAATCCAATCCTGGAGAAACAGTCGGAAGCAGTTTTAGAACATAAGTGGATGTTCTAGGGATATGATAACGACAGCCTCATTCGGGAAACAGTTATCATTCCAGGCTTCCAAGGTGACATGGACGACAAGGAGGTTGTCAGAGTTATAGTTTTCCCTCTGACGAGGGGCAGTATTTTGGACAGGTGATCCAAGGCAATACTGAGGGAGGCATGGCGCGCAGGATACTGATTAAGTTCAGTTGACGATACAGTCTAAGAAGTTTGGATTTGGAGTTCATTTATGAGCTATGTCCCATCAGACATCCAGGCACATTCTAAGACAGGTATTGCTCATTTCGGGAGATGGGTTTCTCCGCGAACTTGAGATATAGAGAGACATAGAAAGAAACAACTAAGCGGATCCACTCACTGAGGCTATTCCTCGAACGCAATAGTTCCGCAAACGAGCTTTGTGAGACTGACTAGTAGAGGAGTTGGATGTTCGGTATCACACGGGCTGTGAGTATGCGACATCGCAATAATTAGCCTTGAGTGCAAGTGGGAGATTGTTGGAGATAGTGCCCTCAGAGTCAATTATTAGGTCACAGGTACGTGATTGTAATGATTGAGGGAGGACCTATCCCGGTAGGACAGTCTTACTCGAGATGATAGTATGCTATCTGGTTTACCTTTATCATCGTGTACTGCTTTAGGTGACATGACACGTCGCTATTACACGTTGATAGAGCCCCTAGGATTCTTGCTTGACCACCAGCAGTATGAGGGCGATCATATAAGTGGGAGCTGGGGGTCTACAAGCATATCCTTAAAAGGTCCCTAGTCGTGGGAGTTTCGAGACCGGGCATCGATACTCCATTAGTAGACTAGTGTATACAGTCGAGACCCCGACGAGGGGCGGTGGCCGGTCTCACAAGCCACTGGTGTCAGTTGGATCACCTAAGATGTATACAGGTGCTCATTGGGTTATGAGTACACCGGACAGGACTCGCCGGGAACATGCTAGTTGGTCATATACCAGACGTCAGATGGCAGTTCCCTGGTGACATGTGTGCAGGTTAGTTCATCGACCTGGGGATCGTCATTTGTCTCGTGTGAGTTCCCACTGTACTTTGATTACTACCCTACCACGGCTCAAAGGAGTCGTGCAAACAGGTTTTAGTTGGGTACAGTCCCGAACCACATGGAGGCAGTGAGCGTATCTTCAGGGGTTCGTCTCTCCCGGTATTGGGGGTGAGGTCGTGCTGTGTCTAGGAGAGCCATTACACAAAGTCCTTGGCCAAGGCAAGGAGATTTACTGGTAGGTATTCCAGTAGTATCTCAGGGTGTTCTGGGCTACACTCCGACACGACTTGTACCGCTTTTGGGGGTCTGACTTTTACCAACCCCTAGGCCCGCCATGCGATACTCATAGACGAACGGACCGGACTGCACGGATATTGTCACTGACAGGCTCAGTAGGGTGTCAGGATGAGTTCGCTCATCGACGTCCCTTTTGGTCAATAGCTGGTGGCCCGTTACGTATTGGCTTATACCTCTGACGTGCTAGTGGTTAAATCCACAGCCATAGTATTGACGAGTCTTTAGAGTCCACCACACTTTCAGTTACTCAGCTTTCGGGCGAAACGCTGTAGAGGCCGTATGGAGATATGGAAGGGTCCGATCAGATACGTGCGGTATTGCACGGATCAGGATCGGACGGTTTGTACTAGTAGCCGTATAGGTATATGGCAGGGTTCGATCAGATACGTGCGGTATTGCACGGATCAGGATCGAACGGATATTACTAGCCGGCTTTGGTTTAAGCCGGTCCTAGTTTAGTACAGTGTAGATTTTGTCTCTTTGCATTTGTATTTCGGTCGGAATACAGATGCGGGTGTGTATGCACAGTATTGGGGTTTTCCTGTAATTTATTACGGGACCAGTTTTCTGGAGTTGCCAGTTTGCATTCCGTTCCGGCCGGTTTTCCTTTATTCTTTCCCGGCCGGACTTTTCCGATGGAGGGGGTAATTTGCAGTTTTGCAAATTACAATTGTGGAGGGGTTTTCTTGTAAAAGATTGATATGATAGCTTTCATATTTTTTTCCACCATGCTTTTGCTTTATTGTGACATGAAAGGGTATGGTTGGATTTGATATGAAGCATGGTGTTTGTTTTCTTGTCTCTTGGATGTGGTCACCTCCTTCTTCTCCTACACTCACCTCCCTCATATGATACATATTGTTATTCTCTTCACCATTTCAAGATTGGCCGGCCACACTTGAAGATGAGGGAAAAATGAGAGATGTGTTTCTTTTGTTGTATGGAAATTATTCTCATTTCTCTTTTTGTATCAAAGTTCACCACCTCTCTTCATATCATCTTGTTTCCTCCATCATGGCAACACTACCCCAAAGAGACAAAGCACTACACTTCCTACAGCACATCTTGAGCATGTCGAGTTGCCGGCTTCATGCTCGAGTTGCCTCGGTATTGAGGCGGGAGCCCGTAAAAGACGCAGGCGATGTGGTGCCCCTTTCCGATGAGGAGGAGACGGACGGAGATCCCGCAAGGAGATCGGAGTGGAGATGAAGACCGGAGGACTCGGATCAGTTGGTACAACATTTCCACACTCTTTACTGTTTGTTAGTTTAGCAATAATGGCAGATCCGGGTTAAAGTATACGATAGCGCCAAGTTAAAAAGTTTTATTCCGCAATTGGCGTCTGTAGACTGCCGGGGCGCTAACGTAGACTTACAATAGGCTGATCCGTTCTGCCGGAGCCCGAGGGCCGATCCCGCAGATGATATGGATGCCTGAGATATTGATAATTGAGATTTGAAATTTGAGATTTGAGATATTGAGATACTGAGACTTATGTTTTGTGTCGATGCTTGACACTGATTTCTCTGTTGTGTTCATTGATGATACGTGATTGACATACATATAGAAATCTCATTGATTAAAGAAAACAGTTGTCTCACTCATGATAGATTCCGTTTCCATTCGTAATGCATCTATGCATCATATATCTGATATGTTGCTATCTGAGGCACTGACACGAGCAGATAGTATTACACTATACATAGCTGGACCAAGATTTTTATTTGAGGATATTACCTGATATGTCCTAGGATAGCGTTATGCATGCGATTTCTACTCGTAGATGTTTTCTACTTATGAGTTGGCAATTCACCCCCGTTGTGCCACAGTTCCCTGCAGGTTTTGCCGTACAGGTTCTTGCGGCTTAGCTGGCACACTGTTCTTTCTGGGTGATTGCTTTGGAAAGTGGGTTCTTTGCATCAGGAGATTGTTTATTATTATTTTTGTTGTATCCAGAAACTCCATCAACCAGATTGTATATTTGAGAGAGATAGAAGACCAAATTTGTTATTCTTTCGACCTTAGAGTCGCGCATTGTATTATTTTGGGTTTTCTTGCTGATTTGGGTTTTCTTTTGAGTTTTGATCCTCGCCCTTCGGCGTTGTATATTATATTACTTGTGTGGTTGTGACCGTCGATTGACGAAGAGCTAGCTCCTGCTTGGGGATGCCTTTTTATTGATTTCGTATACTATTCATGTTGTATCCCGTTTGGGGCCAGTATTTACAAAGGAGACTCTGCCGAAATTTTCAGAAAATATTTGGATTTTAAAATACATATTTCGGCCTATGTTGATTAAAACTACTTGCTTTAAATTGGTTTTCCTTCACTCTACTGTTTCTTTTGGTTTTGATTCTGGGTTTTGGTTTACTTAGATTACGTACGCCTCGAGACGTTCGTAATTTAAGTGCCGGTCATGTTCCGTACTTTTCGGATCGTGACAAAGTTGCTATCAGAGCGTTAGGGTTTATCTTCGGAGTGTAGGATGACCCTTGGTTGATGGAGTAGATAACTTGAGTAGAATGACGTACCGTACGTATGTTTCGCGGCATAATTACGATACGATACTCCTCTCAAGAAGCCTTAGGATGTCCATTTCTTTGTACAGTATTATATTCCTTCCTATGATCTAGCCTCATCGGTACCAGTTTATGGTTTTGTTACCACGGTTATACGGGCAGAGAGAGCTACGGCTAGATTTGCGGTCAGCACGAGCTCGTCATGGACGAGGACCGACCAGGGCGTGCTTTCAGGGACATACGATTGCATAGAGGCGTCGTTTATTGCGTTTTCGCGCTACGAGCGTTTGATGGATCGTTTTTACAAGATTTCTTGGATGTGCATATCAGCACCAGAGAATAGGGCCACTGCAAGAGGCCAGCCAGGATGTGATGACCGTTAATGCACCATATTTTGATGATTGAGGCACTGTTCAGCGTGCGGACAAAAGATTCAATTGTTGCTGCGACTGACGAGATATCGCCCCAGATGTTTGAGGCTAACGCCGCACGAGTTATACTTCGAGATATGATAGAAGATCGCCAGTCACCAAAGATGAAGGACTAGGACATATGATTTATTGTCTACCCTGATGTGAGGTCATCAGATGGATTGATTCCAGCTAGAGGCGACTTCACGCTGATACGTTGAGAGTCGATAGAGACGATCGAATGTCAGGAACCTATTTTCCAAGTTTAAAGTATTCGGAAAATAATGCAAGCAATTCTACGGACCCTCTAGAAGAATGAAAACCCTAACTCGATTTAATGACCATGGAACGCCGGTGAACCTTAGGGTTTGCGGCAGTTTAGCGGTGCCATTAGTGAGGCTTGGGTCTGCCCTTCTACGGTTGGTCCATAGGTGCTGTGGCATATATTCGATACTATTAAACTGTACCCAAGATCTTGAGCTCTTGGGGGATTATGAGGTTTTGACAAATCTATCGGATGATTCGACTTCATTCGGATATCAGGTGATGAGATGCATTGCTTGGGAGACTCCAGATACGAGTATAGCCATTGGAGCGCAGTCCATGCAGCCACGAAGAAACGAGTCCGAAGCAGTCGACATTAGAGAAAAGTGGAGTAAGTGGTTCGTACGAGATCTGGATGAGATGATGTTCTACTCCGCTGACATCATAGATGTGATACGCATACAGAGGCGTTGTGTATGAATATATCTTCCAGAAGGAGTCATGATGAATATGCAGCCGTTCCGGAACCTGACATAGATTTAGTAAGAGATTATAACTTCCGGGCAGTTCGGCAGGAACGGGATTTGGGAGAGGCCCCAACAAGATCTTTCTGGAAATACTAAACGAGAAGACCTGGACCCAGGAGCGGTCATATGGCGCACACCCAGCAGATCAAAGTTTGACATCGTCGACGGGACATATTATGAGTAATCATGATAGTTGACCAGAGATCTTTAGAGAATGTGTCAGAGCGGACCGCTTCCGTTATCGTTTCCATATTGGATCGTTGAGCCGAGGAGCTATGTACTTAGCAATCCGCAGTGAGAGACGAGAGCCTAAGGGCACTAGGCGACATGCCATGATCAGGAGGCAAGTAGATACCTTGCTCTGCTAGCATTGGGTGCACCGACATCTTTTCGATCTTGAGGGAAGGACATCGACGACAGCATTTATGATTTGTGATTTTGTGATTAACTATCACGTATCCGTCACATTGGATTTCAGTATTTGTGGGTGATTTATTTCATGATTGAGTTTTGATGACCGAGTTTTATGATATTTGATTTCATGCCTAGGGCATGCATATGATTCGACATATGCTTTCGGCATAGTTTTCATGCACTTTTAGTATTTCGATTCGATTTTGTGCACGCTGATGCACATGGTTGTGAGATTATATACCACGGTATACCTGATTTGGATTTGGATTGAGATATGTTGTATACCGTCGATTTCGATTTTGATATTCGATATTTGTTTTCGTCCACATTGTGCACTTGATTTGGATTTTGCGCATACTTAAGGCACTTGATGCGATTTAGGTGCACACCAGATGCACTAAATCGAGATTTTTCGTGCATATCAGATGCACCTGGTTTTGCGGTCAGGCACCACGTTGCCTCTGACAGGTGTTTCATGCACACCCGTTGCACTTAGATATTATTTCTGTGCACATGTATGGCACATTCATGGATTTTGATTTCCGTGCGCACCAGACGCACATGGAATTTATATATATTTGGGATTGATTTCTTTTGGAGCAGTGTATTTTATGATACTTGCTATCTGGTTTAGTACTGAGCAGGACTAGTCAGAGGACAGTACCTAAGTATATTTTTGGCATGCATTTCCTTTAGATGGTTATATGTATAGCGTTGATGTATATCATATTGGTTTTCATATTGGATTTGGACATTGATGTCTTCCCCAGGACTCCGATGATTGCGGGATGCTTGACGGAATTTTGATCTTGAGTTATACACTTTTTTTCATGCGCATGCATTGCACTACGATATATGTTTTATGTATTTATGATTTCGGAGCCCCGACGACTTGATTGTTTTGCTGAAACGTTTTAGTATTTGGGGGAGTTTTTAATTTAAATTCGTGGGCCGAATTTTTTTAAGGGGGGAAGATTGTAACGTTTTGAAAATCGTTTCGGTGAAATTTCGGGAAATCGGTAAAATAAGTGGGTTTTCTGTAAAAAGTCAAAATGTAAATATCTTTTAATATAAATTAAATATACATATTCTGGTTATATAATTGCTAGTATTTGGTATTTATTGAGCCACCGGTAAAATTTCTAAATTTCTGAAAATTCCGAAATTAATTATTTTAATATTATTTTAAGCCGTCACTAATACATTTAATTAGGGAAAATTAAAAATTGGAATGGGTTAACACAAATTTCGTAATTCATGACACACTAAACTAACATGTAAAATATTGTTTTTGAAACGAAAGGAAACTGCCAAACGGTGTTAGAAAATATCGAAGAAAAAGGCTTAAATGATGAAAATAATTTAAGTGGAAATTGGGGTATAATATTTATCTTTTTCCCTCACCCTACACACACACACACTCTCTCTCTCTCTCCTATCCATGAATGGCCGAGCCCTATGTTGCCCCACACTCACACCTACACCTCACACTTCAAGTTAAGAATGAAAGATTAAAGGAAAATGAAATATTAAACAAAAGAGGTATGGGTTTGTATACTTAATGTATGGATTCTTGACTTGGTCAAACTCTCCACGCCCACTCTCTCCTCTCCCCACCTGCATTTGGCGAAGCCCCCCATTTAGAACAGCCCCTTCATTTCTTCATCTCACATTCTCTTCAAAAAATCCACAAAAATGCTTCAAAATCCACAAAAATTCAAGGCAAAATCAAAATCCACCTCCTACCCATTTTTCCTTGGCTAATTTAGCATGGATCTAGGGAACAAGATTTCAATTTGGGAGGCCAAGTGTGCTTGTGGGATCTTCAAATTAATTGGGTATAAATTCTAACCTTTTTGCTTAATTTTTGTTAATTATTTTAGGTTAGCTTAATTAAGTGTTTAATTAGGTTTTTAATTGGTTCTAATTGCATGTTTTAAAAATTCAAGAGAAGGGTTTGAATTCAAATTGGGGTTCTGTATTGCGAGATTATGGTTGTGTGATGTATTTGACATATTAATGTTATTCTAAATTAATTATTTAAAGTGTGAAATTGTTTGTTGTTGCTAGTTTATCAAAATCAAGAGAAGGGGTTGATTTGGAAATTGAAATTGAAGCATTGCATGTGGGTTATTTGAGTGTGGTAGCTAGCTAGTAGTGTGGATAGGGTGATTGTGCGATGTTGTGACCATTTTGTCGCAAATCCGCGATATTTGCGAAAATTTTCTATTTTCATGCTTACTAGGTTTTTGAAATTGAATTAAATTGTGGGATTAAAATTATGGTTAGGGTTTTTATCACCTCATTAGCAATATAATGTGTAGTTTAACACTTTAGGGTTATGCAAAACCTAGGCTAGTTGTTAAATTGTGAATTTTGCTTTAAAAAGTGTTAAAATCGGATATTTTTGCAAACTAGGAATTTGGAATTAATACAAATTGATGAGATTAAATTGTGGAAATGGTTTGTATGAACTAATTATGATATTTAATGAGCATTTTGGCCATTTGAATCATTAAAATATGTAGATTGGTTAAAACATCTAGTTTTGAACAGAAATGGGAATTTGTGCTAACTAGGTTTTTAGGAAATAAAACGATTTGTTTAATTTTTTGGTTTTGATGAATTAAACCCTATTTCTTATACAGTTTGTGAGTTTTGAAACCATAATTGGTACGTTTGGTGTTTTTCTCGATCAATCGGTGTTTGTACGCCGATGTCGAGGGTTTTTGGGTTAATTTGTGAAAGCAAACCATAGCTTTTGACCTATGTGAGATTCGTGTGTCGTTTTGGTCATGGGTCGAATTTTTATGCGATACGGTGCGTTATGATATGTAAGTACCCTCACAAGGACTTCGAGACGACAAGCAAGCGTGTGGCGACTTTGGCATCGGCAAGCGAAGATCAGGTGAGTAGATTTATATCTACGGAGAGAAGTCGGGTGGATGGCGTATAGCACCCCCGCAAAGTTGTGAGGAATGAGGTGATATGGTAACGATATACTTTTATATGTTATTATGAGGTATGAACACCTAGTAAGAGAAGCCTTAGGAGCTTATGGTTTTAGGGTTAGCAAGAATTGAAGAAAAGACTTTAGCAGATTTCTTAGTCACAAAACCCAAGAGTACGGATTTGCATACACGCACACATATACACTTGCATATATCATTTTCTTGTGCGTTTATGAGAATGTGTATATATGTATAAACGCATGGGTATGGGACTATGCACATATGCATTCATATACACATGCATGAATGTTGAGGATATTATATGATATTTGGAGATGAGTCGATGAGATTGGGCTTGAGGCCATGAGATCGGTGATGTGATATGGTCCGTATTTGAGATACCACATGATATTTTAGCGGTTTCGTTAGGCGTGGTGTTTTCATACACACGGATGCATTTCATAGATGGTATCAGTATTGTACTAGACGTAGATCAGTACCCCGATCATGATATGTGATAAAGAGGATATCAGATGATTAATGTGATAGATGTGACATTTAACCCGTACCCAGATTTGGGAGGCTGTACGATGGATTTACCGCACGAGCTATATATATTGACGATAGATCCGCACTCTTGATTCGAGGATGTCATATGATATGTTGCATCGTACATGATATTATTGAGGCTGGATCACCAACTATTATGCATGTATATATATATATATCGACTCAGATTTAGGTGGTTTCCATACCCTTTTCGATTGGTTGTTAGTTAGACCTGTAGTTTACCAGTAGATGTTAGACTGGACCCGAGTCATACCTATTTCCAAAACTGACGAATCGTGAGAATTTTAAAGACATACCAAAGGGATACTACGGATATTTTAAAAGACGTATCTTTTCTTAAAAAACACCGTAGTCCTTATTTTCAAACACCACGATTCGTACTATTTCAAACGGCAAAATAGTATATCACATGTATAGTAAGGTAGATTCGTTGTTGTTACGTTATTATTCATGTTCCGCATATTATTGTTGTATTTACTATTCATTTTCCTTATTATGTTGTTATCGCCTCATTGCATGTTATTGTGTACGTAGTAATTATGAAACCTTGCGCTTAGGACACCAGCACCATTACCGATGACGCGTATGCTCTACATACACTCGCTTGTCGGCTCACACACATTTTCATCGGTAATTGCCATGTCACGTACACTTTAAAAAATACTATTTCAGTGACATAACTTGCTAACTGATAGTTGTAATATGTTATAGTTTCCATATGCTAGTTTAATTATTGCATTCATTGCATGATATCATATGCATCCATATAGTCATTGGTTATGCAGTATTATGGAGATTTATGCCGGTATTCACTGTTTATTGGTATCATGATTTTGATGATTTCGGATTTACATGAGATTTCTGGATTTGAGGGGAAAACCGCAAGAATTTAATAAAAGTTTAGTATCATCATTTTAAAATGCAAATTACGGGTTTCTCGTAATGCATGAGTGTCCACCATGATGTTTTCTCGGTTCTGAGATGGTTTTTGAGACCCGATTCGAGGAGTTGGATGAACCGTCTGCGGGTACATGGTGGACCCGGTATGGTACCCCGGGGCAAGAAGTTCGAGGAGTAGACGATGAGCCTGGCAGGGGCAGACTACCTACCGGTGATTTTACCTGGCGCGGCGGATATCCGGAGGATACCGTTCATGGCCGTGAGATTGATGTTATAGGCTGATCCGTTCTGCCGGAGCCCGAGGGCCGATCCCGCAGATGATACGGATGCCTGAGATATTGATAATTGAGATTTGAGATTTGAGATATTGAGATTTGATATTGAGATACTGAGACTTATGTTTTGTGTCGATGCTTGACACTGATTTCTCTTTGCGTTCATTAATGATACGTGATTGACATACATATAAAAATCTCATTGATTAAAGAAAACAGTTATCTCACTCATGATAGATTCCGTTTCCATTTGTAATGCATCTATACATCATATATCTAATATGTTGCTATCTGAGGCACTGACACGAGCAGGTAGTATTACACTATATATAGCTGAACCAGGATTTTTATTTGAGGATATTTCCTGATATGACCTAGGATAGCGTTATGCATGCGATTTCTACTCGTAGATGTTTTCTACTCACGAGTTGGTATCTCACCCCCGTTGTGCCACAGTTCCTTGCAGGTTTTACCGTACAGGTTCTTGCGGCTTTGCTGGCACACTGTTCTTTCCGGGTGATTGCTTTGGCAGGTGGGTTCTTTGCATCAGGACCACCATTGTTTATTATTATTTATGTTGTATCTAGAAACTCCATCAACCAGATTGTTTATTTGAGAGAGATAGAAGACCAGATTTGTTATTCTTTCGACCTTAGAGTCGCGCGTTGTATTATTTTGGGTTTTCTTGCTGATTTGGGTTTTCTTTTGAGTTTTGATTCTCGTCCTTCGGCATTGTATATTATATTGCTTGTGTGGTTGTGACCGTCGATTGACGAAGAGCTAGCTCCCGCTTGGGGATTCCTTTTTATTGATTTCTTATACTATTCATGTTGTATCTCGTTTGGGGCCAGTATTTACAAAGGAGACTCTGCCGAAATTTTCAGAAAATATTTGGATTTTAAAATACATACTTCAGCCTATGTTGATTAAAACTACTTTCTTTAAATTGGTTTTTCCTTCACTCTACTGTTTCTTTTGGTTTTGATTCTGGGTTTTGGGTTACTTAGATTACGTACGCCTCGAGACGTTCGTAATTTAAGTACCGGTCATGTTCCGTACTTTTCGGGTCGTGACAATATTACTGGCGGACTTAGGATTAAGATGGTTCATTAAATCGAATATTGATTTAATACTAGTATTATTTTAGTGGTATTATTCTATCTCTTGGGTATTCGTATTTTAGTACGAATACGGGTATGTATATACGGTAGAAAGTATTTTGTATTTATACAAAATAGCTTCTAGAAGATGACACCTCATCTTGTATTTTTTCTATTTTATTGAAAGTAGAAAATGAGGTGAAAAGGGGTGGCATAGGATGAAGCATGGCATTAGTATTCATTGCAAACACTATTGGAGTATGGTTATGTTTTTTTTTAAATGAAAGAAATTGCTTCATAGAAATGACCTTAGCCATTCTTTTGATCATTCTTTACTTAACATTCTCTCTCCTATCTAGAGCTCACTCTCATCTTCAACCCTATCATTCTCATGTGTTGAGAGCCAAGGGTCTTGAGGTAGAAAATTACCACTAAATATCACCACATCACCTAAGCAAACTAGATTAGCTAACTAGATTGCTTAGTTTACTTCTTTTTAGAGATAAGAGCTTGAATCAAGGACCTTCAGATGGATCATCTAGGACCAAGGGGTCGGCCATCAAGGTTGATCAAGGACACTTTAGGAGCTTAAGAAGAGGAGTGAATATCCGAATGACACGGGCATCTAGGTATAACTCCTTATCAAAGTAGCTAGATTCTTCTAGTTAGCTAGTTTCGATATTTGGTTAGATTCTATGATGTATTTTCTAGCGCCAGAATTTTTAAAAGTCAATATTTCTTCGTTCTGCAACGGCCGTGGACAGCAGCCAGGGTACTAGGAAACCCAACATGGTATCAGAGCCACCCAAACATTAGAAACTAGTAGTAAACGATGCATTAGTTTCAAAAACCAAAAAATTCCGATTTCAAAACCCACTCTCTGTCCATGAAATTTTTTTGTCTCTAAAAATTTTTTAAACAAGTGCAGAGCTTTACTCTTGACATTATAGTGACACACGATGAAAACGAGAACATTTGGCCATGAAAACACCGGCCAAAATCCTCAAAAAATCGCTATTTGCGGTTCACTATTCATTTTAGCACCACGTTTTCATTTAGTGTCTTGGGTTTTGTAAATTGGTATTTTTGGTCTTGTTTGATTTGTCCCAGATTTCACCTGGTGTTATCTTTTCTTGTGGCATCTCGAAAAGTTTAGAACTTGAAACTCTTGCATCATTGATTTCTGTGATGTGGTGTATGTATTTTCAAACGTCGTTTATTTGATATATGTCATTTAGACGGGGATGCACATACTTGCTTATGCTGCTGTGATGTTTATATCTGTGATGGCTTGTTCAAATTGTCGTATTGGATAGCCCTTAGTGCAATGGTAGTTGTACAGTTTAAATTCATTTGTATATTCATTATTGTGGAGCGAGCATCTGACATATGGACCATCGTCTCTGTCGGCTTTTATATTCTTTTATTGGGGTAGGGCCGGGTTGAGGTCGATGTCACCATTTGTATATGAATTTTTTCTTTTCTATACTAGGATTTCCCCACGGGGGAGTGCTCGAATAGTCGGATTCTATAGGGCAACAGGCCCGCATCTCATGGCATTGTGACAGAGGGGGCCTTACTCTAGAATTGGTGAGCTATTCGCCGCACTCGTAGGGGGTATAGGATGACCCATGGAGGGGTGCTCAAGTTACCTGATTCCGTGAAGTAGGTGACCTATTCACTTTGTTGATTGGGGTCGCCTCACTTCCGGGATTGGCGGGTAACTTCCTGTTCTTGTAGGGGTCTAGATTTTTCTTTGCAGGGGAAATCACCATAACTGCGGAATGTCGCGGCTCAAATGAAACCCGGGGCTCCTAGATTATCCGCTATTCCATGTTGCTTGTTGATGTTCTGTGATGTTGCTTTTATCATGCCTGGGATTAATATATATATATATATATACACACACTAGTGGATGTAATACATATTTTGCATCCGCTCTAGTCTATCCCCCACTCTGCCGGTAGTTAAGTAACCTAACGGTGCATGACGGGGCCCCGTGGCGAATGCGGATGGCATATATGTACATTTTATTTTCGTTCTTTTCTAGTGTGATAGGATTTAATTGATGGGACCACGTTAATTTTAATTAATGTAAGAAAAGAAACCTACAAGATATTTTTGGAACAAAATTTCGAAAAACTGTAGCCATATTTTTTTGCTTTGCATAGAGGTTTCGGTTAGGAATATCCTGCACCTCATTCGACAAGGGAAGAGTTTTGATCCCTTCACCTTGGTTTCGCTCTTAAGAAAATGTTTGCATTATTATAGATTACTCGGTTTTCTTCAAAACCACTAGTTTTCAAAAGTAGAGCATAAACCACTCCTTTTCAAAACTACTCGGTTCCTTCAACGATATCAAGTTCATTACGTTAAAGGTTTTTTGCCAAAAAACAGTCATAGCCCTCCGTCATTTCAGATGAGTAATAATTAGTATTCGTACTATGTTTGTTGACTGTATCAAGGCGTAGTGTGAAGTAGCTAAGTACTACTTATTTGTAGCATGTAATGCGATTGGTTAGGACAGTCGTGTAACCTTGTTGACTGTATCAAGGGTTATGCGGGTAGGTTTAATACAATCAAGATAATGACGGGTTGAATTTGACTAGAACCTTTTGATTTATTGACTGTGTCAAGGTCACTAGGGTCCTAGGGGCAAAAACCATATCGGGAGTTTCAAATATACAGGAAACTTGCTAGTGTTGCATACCTTCTGGAATGTGATAACTAAAGTGGCTTCCATCTAGGTTATCACGCGATGATAGTTCGATCCTGATCCTACTGATGAGTAGAATTACTCTTGGGAGATATTTTTCACTTCATAATTAGCTAACCTATTAGGTGTCTAGAAAAGTGTTAACGGGACTACACCTCTGCGAAAACGAGGTTTATTTTAATTAGGTTCGTGCGAGAGCACGAGGAACCTCCCTCAAAGTATCAACGCTTACCTTTCTAAACGGTTAGCGAACTTGTAAGGTGCGAATGATCCCGACTAGTTTTCCTTTTAAGGTTTGAAAGAAAATTCGAGAAAACAGTGGGAGCCATCCTGATTAGATAAACTAAGAACCAATCTAATCTTGCAAGAGCGCACACTAAGTATTTCTTTCCTCTCTCTCCAGGTAGCAACCATGTCACGCCCTAATCAAGATAATAAAATGTTTGACTTGACCAAACCATCTTATTACACTGGGCTGGGGAACGTCGGTTCGGTTTTAACTTGTGACAACTATCATGAGTATGGGAAAAGGAAGGATGACTGTAAGAAATTCCAGATTACCCTATTGAAGGAGAAGGATTCTAATGCATCTTCTTCGGGTGTATTTGTTATTGAAAACTGTTTTTCGGTCAACCCTACCTCCTGGGTACTACATACCGGGTCAGGATCTTATATCTGTAATATATTAAAAAGACTGAGAAAAAGTAGAATGATTGGACCGGGTGATATGTCCCTCAGAGTAGAGAACGGAGCACAAGTTGATACTGCTGCCGTCGGTAAATATCACCTAGTATTGCCAAGTGGCGATACTAGGATTTTGAACAACTGCTACTATGTACCTTCCATGCTCTGCAACATCATATCAGTTTCTTTACTTGATAAAGATGGATATAACTTTATTCTAGATAGAAATACCATGAACATTTACCTTAATCAGGTATTGGTTGCAGAAGGTACACTATGTAATGGTATCTATGTTCAAAACACGGTCTTCAATATACAAAACACACGCAAGAGGAAGAGTTTAAATATGAACGAAACCTACTTTTGGCATTGTAGACTTGGTCATATCAGTGAGAAAAGACTAGCCAAATTGCATAAGGATGGATTTCTGAATTCGTTCGAATTTTCATCTTATGAAACTTGTCAGTCCTGTCTTAAAAGAAAGATGACCAAAACTCCATTTACGGGACACGGAGAAAGAGCTACATAGCTCTTGGGACTCATACATAGTGATGTATGTGGTCTGATGTCTATACATGCAAGGGGTGGGTTCTCATACTTCATTACATTCACTGACGATCTCTCTAGATTCAGATATGTGTATCTTTTGAAACACAAATCTGAAGCTTTTGAAAAATTTAAAGAATATAAGAACGAAGTAAAGAACCAGACTGGCAAAAGTATCAAGATTCTCATATCTGATAGAAGAGGGGAATACTTAAGCACGGAATTCCTAGAATACCTGAAAGAGAATGATATTCTCTCTCAGCTTACTCTTCCGTACACACCACAGCACAACGGTGTATCGGAGCGGAAGAATCGTACCCTATTGGATATGGTTCACTCCTTGATGAGTAACGCCGAATTACCTTTTTCATTCTCGGGATATGCACTTGAGACAGCGGCATACCTATTGAATCAAGTTACATCTAAATCCGTGCCTAAGACTCCATATGAAATATGGAGTAGTAAGAGTCTGTATCTTAAACGTGTTAAGATATGGGGTTGTCCTGCTTATGTTAAAAAGCAGAACCCAGATAAACTCGAGGCAAGATCAAATTTGTGTAAGTTTGTGAGATATCCAAAGCATTCAAATGGATATCTTTTCTACCACGCAGAGGAACAAAGGATTATTGTTTCTTGGAACGCCACATTTTTGGAAAAGGAATTTTTTACAAAAAATATAAGTGGGAGCATGGTAGAACTGGATGAAGTTCCAGAAGCACAAACTATAACTGAAGATTTAGTAAAACCTCAGGATTCAATAATCCTGGATGAACCTCAGCCACTCCGCTGATCTAGCAGGGTTTCTCGTCCGCCCGAGAGATACCACGGTTTTCTCAAAGATAGGGATCGAGAGGATTGTATCTTGGAAGAAAATGATCCTACTAGTTTCGAGCATACCATTAACAGTAGGGACTCTGTAAAATAGCTTGACGCTATGCAATCCGAAATGGAGTCTATGTACACCAACAAAGTTTGGACTTTGGATATTGCTCCTCCTGGGGGAAAACCCATTGGATGCAAATGAATCTTCAAAAAAAAATATTGGTGCATATGGACAAGTGGAAACCTATAAGGCTAGAGTTGTTATGTTCAGTCGAAAATATTGCACATTTGATATAATATTTTCCTTACTTTTCTTAAATATTAAATGGTGTTTATCGTAATTATGGAACATATGAGAGTTTATCTGCAAAATAATTTTTATCATATGTTTATACATTATAATTAAAATTATGAAGGAAAATATATGCATATAATATTTATATGATATTTTGGTAATTTTTATTATGCGTATCATATCAAATATTCTTAATCAAATTTCTTAAAGATTTATTACCATATAAAACGATTAAGATTATATCTCTAATATAACAAATATTATTAACATTATTCATGAACCTCATCATACTGAATGAAAGACATTTCATTCGAGTGAACCGAAAAATATATTGTGCAGATTTAGCTCAGGTCAAGAAATCAAGATTTTCAAGATGTCAGGATAAAAAAAATCTGCTAATAAAATCGTAGAATCAATACTGGCAGAGACTCAGAAAATATTTCCAAAATCCAGATATCTAGAGGATCTCTAAGTGTCAACATGAGGCCACAGCAGAAAACCAGAACCCTAACTCCCTCAAACCGCGGTGGTTGCGCGACCAAACCCTACTAATTGCGACGGATCCACTGCATTGTTGGGGAGTTGGGATTTGAGATTTTTCCGGGATGATTGCAATAGGAAATCACCATATTAGCGATCTAGGGTTTCTGATTTGAGAGCTATATAAAGGACCGAGGGCTAAAATTAGAAATCATCACCTTTTACACGAAGCAAATCAACGTCAAAGAACAAGAGATCCACGACAGGTCCGCGATTCGACGTGATAGAGCGACGTGAATATTGACGGAGCAAATACTTCCTACGAGGCAGAGATCGAGAGCAACTTCTTCTTCTTATAATATAAATTCGAAGGATTTGTACTTGTAACATTGATTAATAAAGGTAGATCATTAGTTTAATTATTTCGCATTTAAATTTTTGCATTATGATTTCCTTCTCTATCCCTTCTTCTTCTTCTATCTCAACCATGTATGAGTAATTCCTAGCTTGCTAGGGTTCGTAGGATTATGGTAGATCAATAGATGAAAAAATATTATAACTTCTTTTACATCTTATAAAGTTTATAAACTTTAGCAAAGAAATTGTTAACATCCTTATCGGGCGCGGTACCAATTTATTGATAGTCTCGACCGCGATTTAAGATTAGATTAACAATTGTTTTGGTAAAGTCTAGACATGAATAGAGATCAATGCAAGGATTAGGGTTAAGAGTGGGGAAACCCTAATTTCGTCCAAAAGAATCATAATCCACATTCATCACTATCAATCTAGTTTTAAATTTATTAAAAGATAAAAGGAGTCATCTTTAATTAATCATCCATTACTACTAAATTCTAACGAACCCTACAAGCCTCTACTTTATAGATTCTACATCCGTATATCGTAGATCTACAACCAATCACCCTTTCTTTCAATCAACTCGTCTAAAGCAAGATTAAAAGTTCCACGCATCTCTGAGAACGACCCGTACCCATCTCGGCTAGTTACTAGCGACACCGTTATTGATTGCGGTTACTACTACAAACACTTTTTCACATCAATCAAATGGCGCCGTTGCCCGGGAAACATGCGTAATCTTTTTCTTACTATTCGGTTTGAATTCTTATTCGATCCATATCATAAAAATAAAACAAAACCGCAACTTACATATTTAACGATTAGTGTGCGATTTTTGAGAGGGAATCTGGAGTCACTAGAGTGAGGAAATCCAGATTCAGAGATTTTCTACGAAACCCAGAGGAGCAAAGAAAGCTACTGAAGAAAAATCAGCAAACGAAACCATCAAACTGGGGCGGAACCGCGGCATAAGCAAGCTTATTGCGGCGAAACCGCGGTGGCTTGGTAGAGTTAGGTCTCCAAACTCATCTGGTACTTCCTCATATCTTTCTCTCTCCTCTAGAAATCCAATAATTTGATTTTCTGCAGGATTCTTTGCAAAATATCGCCGCTCAAAAATCTTTTGCGTATTTTATAATTGGTTTGTTTGTGCATATTTTAATACGGATTTTAAGTGGCAAAACCAAAATTCAGATTAGGTGGGGATTTCATCACCCTTCCTGAGCCCCACAAATCACAAAATGAGCATCTGCATAACCCTGCATTAATTAAAAAATATCTAGACCAAGAATCTAAGGACCGTCGCGCTCAATTAAGACAGAGGAGGGTTGTGGGTAATCTATCGCTTATCCGCATTTCTTTTGTGATGTTTAGGCAAGTGTGACTAAGAAAAGTGGTTACTTAATTAGGCCCGCTATTTTTGGTGATTCGTATAGTAGATACATCCCACTTACCTGGCACTTACCTGGCCACAAGCGATAAAGAGATGGTAGAGGATTGATCCTGCGGCTTGTCCTTTGGAAGTCTAGGAGTGGTCTAGTGACTCGACCTAGGTGACCTTAGTTCTAGGGTTGATTGTGCATTTTTTTTGGTGATTTGTCTCACGTCCGACACTTTTCAAAACAAACCTTTTTAGTTCTCACACACACTGCCACGTGTGCTAAACCCGCTTAGTGCATGATCGGCTGGACACGGGATTCTAGTACTCGTCTTATCCGCGTTTCTGCTATCGACTCCGAAGTCGGTACTTCTTCATCTTCTTTTTCCCCTCCACCCACCACATCGACCGAGATGGACGGTTCTCCATCAGATTTTACCACCACCACCCTGCCACCACCCGTAGGTGTGCAAAATCCACCATGCATCTCTCTCCAAGAAAGATACTACCATATACGCGGTTCTCTTCCTGCTTGTCTATCTATTCCACCAGCCAATAGGGATAATTTTGAAATTAAACCCCACTTAATCAACTTGTTGCCCAAATTTCACGGGCTTGAGTCTAAAGTCGCATACGTTTTTATCACCAAATTTGCAAACGTATGCACAATGATGGGCACTTCACAACTTTCAGTGGATGCTATGAGATTACGTCTTCTCCCTTTTACCTTGTCCGATCTAGCAGAAAAATGGCTTTATAACACTGCCGCACCTCTATTTCTAATTAGGATGAATTCGTTATAGCATTCCTTAAGAAATTTTATTCCAATCATAAGACCGCCCGTGTTCGAAGCGAGATTAACCATTTTACCCAGATTTCCAATGAACCATTTTGGAAATGCTTTGAACGGTGTAAAGATCTGCTAGTCCAATGCCCTTATCTCGGAATTAATAGATGGGACCTTTGCCGAATTATATATGGGGGTATTAATCCAGCGAAAAAACATATGCTTGAGACCATTTGTCAATGCCATTTCATGTCCAAAGACGATGGTGAAGCTTGGCAATTCCTGGAAGATCTCGCCAAACAAACTTTA
This sequence comes from Agapanthus africanus, assembly GCA_030015575.1. NCBI lineage: Eukaryota > Viridiplantae > Streptophyta > Magnoliopsida > Asparagales > Amaryllidaceae > Agapanthus > Agapanthus africanus. The sequence goes on along the minus strand of CM057337.1, from coordinate 595,112,298 downwards.
CAGTGGGAAAGCGTTAAACCAACTTCATCTAGGGCAGGCATCCATTAGCTTGATGTTTTCATCGCAGTGTCAAAGCCGAAATGGCCGCGATGCAAAAGAAACTCGATGTTATCAAAAACAAATTCTCATCTGCCTCCCTAAACCAGGTTACGCTCCCCAAAACCATGTGTGGTTGCTGTACCGACCCATCACCCTTAACCGAAGAATGTCCTTTGAGTCCACTATTTCAATGTCAAGGACAAATTATTGCTACTTTTCAGCAACGACCTAGAAACGATCCTTATTCTTCCATATATAATCAGGGATGGAGGAACCGCCCTAATTTTGCTTGGAACTAAAACCAAACTCAAACTCAAAATACGTTCCCAAGCCAAAATAACTATCAAAGGGTTCCTCCACAGCAACATCAACCACCACAGAGTCAGCACCCCTTTCAACTACAATCGTTTCAAAATCCAGCGAACAATTTTGCACCCTATAATAATTCTTTCCAAACAGCCGGTACCGAACAATTCTCTGCACTCGAACGAAGCTTGGACATGTTAATTAAACATTCCTCGCAAACTATGGATAATTTAACGTCTTCTATCCAAACAGTAGTGCAAAACACTGCTTCCCATGATGAAAGCATCAAATCAATAGAAGCACAACTTGCACAATTAAATGTCGCGATGAGTGAGAGAGAGAAAGGGAAACTTCCATCTCAACCTCTACCAAATCCTGGCCACTCACAAAGTTATAATGTGAGTGTCATAACCACGTTGAGATTGGGAAGAGTGTTGAACAACCAAGTGGGTGAACATGTTGATGATGTTGATGTCGATGATATTAAGGATACCCTGGCTTCTACTTCTTCTACTCCTACTTCGTCTAGTCCACCACCTTCCTTCGAGCCTATTCTCCGTTTTCCCCTAGGCTCGAACCCTCAGCCCACTTCCTCGAGTTAACCTAAAACGATCCCAACTCAATTTCTGGGATCTATTCCATGTTGGGTTTTGCCGGCGCCCCGGCCATTTTTCCGTGGCCAAATACGGAACAAAAACTATTAAAACTTTGGCGCAAAAAAACCCGCACAAAATCGAACCAAAAATCCTATACTAGCAAACATGAAAAGAGGAGTTTAGAGATTATACCGATCGATACGTGTCCTTCGGTCTTCAATCTCTATCTCAAGCTTGTCGCGGCTGCCCCGAACGAGTTCGCTCTCTGGTCTCCCTCGTCGAAGAGGCTCCACGTCGAGAATTCTTTATACGGGCTCCCGCTTCTAAACCGATGCAACTCGATCAACTAGTTTGCTAGCCTAGATGTCCAAGATGAAGTAGAGATAGTGTGTGAATACTTTGTCTCATAACACCCATGGATTCTCAACTCATGAGAGGGATGGGTGGAGGTTGAAAAAAATGCCCATGGTGGAAAGTGTGAGCTCAAGAAAGAAGCTAGTGAAGAAAATGGCTTGAGTTATTGTGTGTGATAATTTGAGAGCTCATTTTCAACTAAAGAAAAATCCCAAGAGCTATGTAGTGGCTGCCCTCTCTCCCCACAAATATCCCACACAATAATTCTAGCACCAAAAATAATCTATGTCATAATAAATGATCACTAAACCCAATACCATGAGTCACCAAGTGCATGCTCCATCAAATAAATGCATAAGGCCAAAACTTGAACTCACATTTTCCACCAATTAAACATTTAAACTAAATGTTTAATCCAACAAAAACAAATGGCATCAACTAAAGTAATCTTGTAATGGATTACAAGAATACCCCTCATCTGTATAAACATACCTGCATTCGTATTCCGACTAAATATGAATACAACGAGACGAAAATAATCCAACAATCTAATACTAGGATCCGACTTAAACCAAAACCCAGTAGTATGAACCGTCCGATCATGATTCGTGCACAAGTGCACGTATATGATCAAACCCTGACATAAAACCATATGGCTTCTACAACGTTTCGCCCGAACTAGGGAAACTCTCTGTGTAGGACTCTAAAGACTCGTCAATACGCTGGCAGTGGGTTTAACCGCAAGCACGTCAGCGGAAATAGCTGTACATAACGGCTGCCTAGGTATTGAGAGAAAGGGAGACCGACGAGCGAACTCATCCTGAAACCCTACTAATCCTGACAGTGATACTATCCGTACAGTCCGGTCCGTTTCTCTATGAGTATCGCATATCGGGCCTAGGAGGATGGTGAACGTCAGACCTCTAATAGCGGTATAAGTCGTGTCAGAGTGTAGCCCAGAACACCCTGAGAAACTACTGGAATACCTACCAGTAAATCTCACTTGCCTTGGCCAAGGACTTTGTGTAATGGGTCTCCAAATACAGCGCGATATCAACCCCCAATACCGGGAGAGACGAATCCCCTGCCGATCCGCTCACTGCCTCCATGTGGTTCGGGACTGTACCCAACTAAAAACTGTTTGCACGACTCCTTTAAGCCGTGGTAGGGTAGTAATCAAAGCACAGTGGGAACTCACACGAGACAAATGACGATCTCAGGTCGATAGACTAACCTGTACACATGTCACCAGGGAACTGCTATCTGATGATAGGTATAATACCAACTAGCATGTTCCCGGCGAGTCCGTCCGGTGTACTCATAACCCAACGAGTACCTGTATACTATCTAAGGTGAACCAATTGACACCAATGGCTTCTGAGACCGGCCATCGCCCCTCGTCGGGGTCTCGATCCGTATACACTAGTCTACTCTCGGAGTATCGATGCCTAGTTTCGAAACTCCCACGACTAGGGACACTTTAAGGATGTGCTTATAGACTACCCAACTCTCACGTATATGATCGCCATCATACTGCTGGTAGTCAAGCAAGAATCCTCTAGGCTCTATCAACATGTAACAGTGATCTGTAATGTCACCTGAAGCATGTACACGATGATAAAGACAAACCAGATAGCATACTATCATCTCGAGTAAGACTGTTCTACCGGTATAGGTCCTCTCTCAATCATTGCAATCACATGCCTGCAATCCAATAATTGACTTGAGGGAACTATAGCCAACAATCTCCCACTTGCACTTAAGGCTAATTATTGCGGTGTCGCATACTCACAGCCCGTGTGATACCGAATACCCAACTTCTCTACTAATCAGCTTTACAAAGCTCATTTGTAAAACTATTGCTTTCGAGAAATGGCCTCAGTGAGTGGATACGCTCTGATGCTATGTCTCTTTTTATCTCAAGTTCGCAGAGAAAGTCATCTCCTGAAATGAGCAATACCTGTCTTTAGAATATGTCTGGATATCTGATGGGACACAGTTCATAAATGAACTCCAAATCCAGCAAACTTTTTAGACTATATCGTCAACTGAATTAAATCAGTATCCTGCGCCATGCTACCGTCAGCATCCGCTTGGACCACCTGTCCAAACTACTGCCCCTCGTCAGAGGGAAAACTATAACTCTGACAGTCACTCTGTCAGCCAGGTCACCTTGGAAGCCTGGAATGATAACCGTCTCCCGAAGGAGGCTGCCGTTATCAAATCCCTAGAACATCTACTTGTGTTCAAAGACTGCTTCCTAATGTTTCTCCAGGATTGGATTGATAAAAACTTATTGTATCTAGTGCAAAAACAACATCTGGTGTGGTACTTGACATCTCATGATTGATTCAATTGCTTAAGAAAGTGATATGCCAATCATGCACATCCTTCTCCCCTTTAGTCTGTAAGACATCTTTAGAGAGGGTGACTCCATCACCTACAGGTACACCACCTTGCCAGGAGTCGTCTATTCTAAAACACATTTAGAATACTATCTAAGTACCCGAATTAGGAAACTACCCAAATGTAACGTTTTGAAAATCGTTTCGGTGAAATTTCGGAAAATCGGTAAAATAAGGGGGTTTTCTGAAAAATGTCAAAATACAAATATTTTTATTATAAAATTAAATATACATATTCTAGCTATGTAATTACTAGTATTTGGTGTTTATTGAGCCACTGGTGAAATTTCAAATTTTCTGAAAAAAAATTATTTTAATATTATTTTAAGCCGTCACTAATACATTTAATTAGGGAAAATTACAAATTGGAATGAGTTGAAACAAATTTTGTACATCATGTCACATTAAACCAAAATTTAACATGTTTTTGAAATGCAAAGAAATTATCAGGATGGTTTTTGAAATTTAGAGAAGGGTTAAATAGAAAAGAAAATTTAAAAGAATATAATAAATTAATTTGAGTTATGGTTTTCTTATTTGAAAATTTCTCCAACACACACACCCATGCCACCTGGCCGAGCACAGCCCCTCCACAAAATTCCCCACTTGTTAAGTTTGAAAAAAAAATAGAAGAAGAAAAGAAAGAAGAATGAATAGATTAATTGATGAGGTATGGTATTTAACATGAAGTGGACTTTGTTGACTTCAACCCACACCCCCAACCTCATTCTCTCTCTCTCTCTCTTCCTCCCCTCAATTTTGGCCGAACCCCCCCATCCTCACTGTAGCAGCAGCCCCCCCCCCCTCTTCTCTTCTCATTTCACCTCAAAATTTCTTCATAATATGCCCAAAAATCAATACAAGATATCCCACAAAATCCAAATCCAAGCCCTACCCATTTTTCCTTAGCCTATCTAGTATGGATCTTGGTGAAAAGAAGCTAATTTGGAATGCTAAGTTTGCTTGTGGGATCTTCAATTTGTTGGATATAAATTCTAACCCTTTGCTCAATTTGTTGTTTAATTACTTGAATCTAGCATAATTGGTGTATAATTATGGTACCAATTTCAATACTTGAGAATTCAAGAGAGGGGTTTGAATGCAAGTTAGGGTTTTTATTATGTAATTATGTTGCAAAGTGTAATTTATCACTTTATGAAATGAAAAACCTAATCTAGTTGCTAGTTTGCAATTTGTTAATTTAAAATTGTAATAATTAAGCTATATTGCAAACTAGGTTTTAAAATTAAGTTAAATTGTAAGATTAAAAATCTAATTAGGATCTTCATGACATCTTTAAATTTATAAATTGTAGTTTACCACCTTAGATCATGCAAAACCTAGTCAAATTGTTGATTTGTGTATTGTTACTTTGAAAATTGTTAAAATTGGATATATTGCAAACTAGAATTTTAGGGTTAATGAAATTTAATGAGATTAAATTGTGGAAATGGTTTGTATGACTTATTTAAGATGTTTAATGAGTATTATGGCCTTTAGAATTGTTAAAACATCAAGTTTTGTTTTAAAACGGCTAATTGATGCTTACTTGGTTTCTTGTAATAAATCGATTTAATCAATTTATTGGTTTTGATGATTTCACCCTATTTCATATATATGTTTAGTGTGTTGCGAAACCACGAATTGTACGTTTGGATTTTTCTCGATCAATCGGCGTTTGTACGCCGATATCAAGGGTTATTTGGTTCTTTTGCATGAGCAGACCATAGGTTTTGACCTATGTGAGATTCGTGTGTCGTTTTGGTCATGAGTCGGATTTTAATGCGATACGATTTGTTATGATACGTAGGTACCCTCACGAGGACTTCGAGATGACGAGAAAGCACGTGGCGACATCGGCATCGGCAAGCGAGGACCAGGTGAGTAGATTTATATCTACGGGGAGAAGTCGGGTGGATGGCGTATAGCACCCCCGCAGTCCGTAGTGTAGCTTATATATATATGTTTATATAGGTGTTCATGGATTAGCTTTGGGTTAGTTGCGAAACCCTAGAGTAGTTGTTATACCGACATACGCACATACAGACTTGCATACATTACTTTCTTGTGTATAGATGGGGATGTGTATATATGTATATACGCATGGGTATTGGACTATGCATATATACATTCATATACACATCCATGGATGATGAGGATAGTACTTGGGATTTAAGATAAGTCGATGAGATTTGATTTGAGGCCGTGAGATCGGTGATATAGCAGGGTTCGTATTTGAGATACGACATGACGTTGTAACGGGTCTTGACGTAGTGTTTCACACACGTGCATGCATACTTAGGCGGTGTCAATATTGTACTAGACGTAGATCAGTACCCCGATCATGATATTTGATAAAGAGGATACCAGGTGAATAGTATGATGAATGTGATATTGACCCGTACCCGGATTTGGGATGCCGTATGACGGATTTACGTACGAGCTATATTGATGATTGATCCGCACTCTTGACTTAGGATGCCTGCTTATAGATATGATATCGGATATGATATTATTGAGGCGGGATCACCGACTGTATATATACAGGTATGTATATGTATCGACTCAGATGATAGGCGGTTTCCTTACCTGTAGTTCAGCTTGTTAGTTCAGCCGTATAGTTTAGTGTAGTTGTTAGATTAGATTAGACTCCTACCTATTTCAAAACTAGCGGATCGTGGGTATTTTAAAAGACAGGTCAAGGGATCTACGGATATTTCAAAAGACGTATCCTTTCTTAAAACCACCGTAGCCCCTATTTTCAAAACCCCACGATTCATGTTATTTCAAATGGCACCATTGTTTAATATTTAGCTCCCGCTCATTATGGTTGCTCGCAACGCATCGCATACTTACATTGTTATTTCATTTTGCATTGTTGACATTATGCTGTTAGGACACCAGCACCATTACCGATGATGCGTATGTACCACGTACACTTACTTGCCGGCTCACACACATCTTCATCGGTAATTGCCATGTCACGCACAACTTAGAAAATATTATTGCCTAATGTAGCTTGTTAACTAGTAGTTTTGACATGATGATTAGTTGCTTGCCTTATATGCTAGTTAGACATTGTAGTTGTTACTTGTCACATCATGCATACTGTTATTCATTATATGCCGCATTCATGGATGCTCATGCTTGTATTCATGGTTTTACATGCTATGGATGATTCGGATTTCCATGATATTTTCTGGATTTGGAGGAAAACCGCAAAACATATATAAACTGCTTTCTCTCTTTTTAAATAAAAAAAATGCGGTTTTCCCATGATGTATGAGTCGTCCACCATGAGTTTGCTGATGGATTTCGAGACCCAATTCGAGGAGGCGGATGAACCGTTTCGGGTACATGGTGGGCCCGGTAAGGTACCCCGGGGCAAGAAGCGCGTGATGATGACGATGTGAGCCTGGCAGGGGAGCACTACCTACCGGTGATTTTACCCGACGCGTCGGATATCCGGAGGATACCGTCGTGGTCTTGAGATTGATGGTAGGGGCCGGTCTGGACTGACGGCGCCCTAGATAGTGAGATTGACACACAGAGATTTTGAGATATTGAGGTACGGAGATTGCGACACAGAGATATCGAGAGATTTGGATACTTGTTTTATGTCGATGCTAGGCACTGTTTATGCTGATTTCATTTATGATACCTCGTTTTTAAAAAGATACAGAAATCTCACTAATTTATGACAGCAGTTTTCATCAGTACATGCATTCTGTTTCATGCATTCATACATCATCCATATGATATATTGCTACCTGAGGCACTGACACAGGCACATGGGATTACACTCGGGTTAGATATTTACCCTAGCCATTGTTATAGGCTGCATGTTATATATTTGAGGATATATTATGATTGTTGACCTAGGATTGCGTTGTTCATGCGATTCTGTTCGTAGATGTTTTTCTACTCACGAGTTGGCAACTCACCCCCGTTGTGCCACAGTTTCTTGCAGGTTTTGCCGTACAGATTTCATTACGGCTTGCTGGCGCTATTTCCATTTCCGGGTGACTTGCTAGTAGGTGGGTTTATTTGTATCGCACCCATCATTATATCTTGTATATTATTATTCTGTTGTATCTAGAAGTTCCATCAACCAAATATGTATTTATTTTGATATAGAGACCAGTGATGTTATTCTTTCGACCTTAGAGTCGCGCATTATATTTCTGTGGATTTCTTGTGGTTTTGAGTTTCCTTTTGAGTTTTTGATCCTCGCCATTCGCATTGTATATTATATTGCTTGTGTGGTTGTGACCGTCGATTGACGAAGAGCTAGCTCCCGCTTGGGGATTCCTTTTTATTGATTTCGTATACTATTCATGTTGTATCCCGTTTGGGAAACAGTATTTTCAAAGGAGACTCTGCCGAAATTTTCAGGAAATACTTGATGTTTTTAAAACCGCATAACTCGGCTTATGCTATTAAAACTACTTGATTTTAAATTGGTTTTCCTTCACTCTACTATTTTTTTCTTGGTTTGGATTTCTGGGTTTTCGGCTTACTTAGATTACGTACGCCTCGAGACGTTTCGTAGTTTAAGTGCCGGTCATGTTCCGTACTTTCGGGGCGTGACAAAGTTGGTATCAGAGCGTTAGGTTTTACCTTCGGAGCGTAGGATGACCCTTGGTTGATTGAATAGGTGACTAAAGTAGAGTGGCGTACCGTGGGTATGTTCCGCGGCATACTTACGATACGCTACTCCATTTAAGAAGCCTTAGGATGTACATTTCTTTGCTCAGTATTATATTCATTCCTGATCTAGCCTCATCAGTACCAGTTATGGTTTTGCTGCCACGATTACTGGCAGGGAGAGATACGGCTAGAGTTGCGGTTAGCACGAGCTCTTCACAAACGAGGACTGACCAGGGCATAATTCCGGCGACACACGATTGCGGAGATGTGTCTTTTTACTATGTTTTCGCGCCACGAGCGTTTGGCGGATCGCCTTTATGAGATTTCTCAGACGTGCCGATCAGTACCAGAGGATCGAGCCAATGATAGAGGCCAACCAGATTTTGGTGACCGTTGGTGTATTGCTTATTCATGAGGTTTGAGGCACTGTTTAGCGTGCAGACGAGTGAGCCTGTTATTGCTGCGAACGATGAGATATCGCCCCAGATGTTGGAGCTATTGTAGTACGAGTTGTACTAAGAGATGATAGAAGGTCGCTCGTCACCGAGAATGAATGACTAGGACATGTGGTTCGTTCGCCTACCCCGATGCGAGGTCATCAGATAGATTGATTCCAGCTAGAGACGACTTCACGCGGAGACGTAGAGAGTCGACAGAGACGATCGAATGTCGGAAACCTATTATTCCAAGTTTAAAGTATTCGGAAAGACATGCAGGCAATTCTATGGACCCTCTAGAAGAATGAAACCCTAACTCGACATAGTGACCGTGTGAAAGCCTTTGAACCTTAGGGTTTGCGGCAGTTCCGCGGCGCCATTAGTGAGGCTTGGGTTTGCCCTTCTACGGCTGGACCATCGATGCTGTGGTATGTACTCGATACTGTTAAACTGTACCCAAGATGTTGAGCTCTTGGGGGATTATGAGGTTTTGACAAATCGATCGGATGGTTCGACTTCATTCAGATGCCAGGTGGTGAGATCATTTTTTAGGAGACTCCAGATACGAGGATAGCCGTAGGAGCTCAGTCCATGCAGCCACGACGAGACGAGTCCGACGCAGTCGACATTAAAGAAAGTGGAGTAAAGAGGTCCGTACAAGATCTGGATAAGATGACGTTCCACTCCACCGACATCAGAGATGCGATACGCATGCCGAGGCATTGTACTTGGATATACCTTTTAGAAGGAGTCACGATGAGTATGCAGCCGTTCTGGAACGAGAACAGATCTAGTAAAGGACGATGACTTCCGGACAGTTTGGCAGAGACGAGATTTGGGAGAGATCTCGATAGGACCTTTCTGGAATAAATTACGAGAAGACTTGGACCCAGGAGTGGTCATGTTATGCACACCGGCAGGCCAGAGTTCAGGATCGTCGACGAGACATGCTATGAGTGACCACAACAGTTGGCCAGAGATTCTTGGAGGATGTGCTTGAGCGGGACTATTCCGCCGTATTTGATTTCGGTATTTTGGACGATCTATTCGCATGACTGATTTTGATGATTGAGTTTCATGATATTTGTTTTCATGTACCATGGTTGCACCTACTGAGTATTTACGATTTTTGCACAGTTGTTGCACTTGATATCATTTTCGTGCCTTGGTTTCGCATGTTTATGATTTTATGGGTTTCATACAGTTGAGTTGATTTTGTGTGTATGTACGCACACGATTTGGTTTTTGCACTCGGTATAGTTCATATATGCTTGCAGTGCAGTGTTACGTATGTTGTGCATTTAGATGCACTGGACTTCGATTTCGATGGTGATGTTCGACATTTGTTTTGTGCACCTTGTGCATCTGATTGGATTTTGCGCATGTTCGGCGCTTGATATTGGATTTCATGATTTCGTGCATGGTGGATGCACCTGATTTGGATTTTCTCGCATGTTGAGCGCATGTTTTGAGATACGATTTTGGTGCACCCCAGATGCACTAAATCGAGATTCTTCGTGCATGTCAGATGCACCTGATTTTGCTGTCAGTCACACACGTTGCCTATGACAGATGTTGGATGCACACCCATTGCACCTAGATGTTGTTTCTGTGCACATGTATGGCATATTTATGGATTTTGATTTCCGTGCGCACCAGACGCACGTATATTTGTGATTGATTTCTGTTGGAGCGGTATATTTTATGATGTTTGCTATTTAGTTTAGTACTAAGCAGGACTAGTCACAGGACAATACCTGAGTCTATTTTTGCATGCATTGATAGTCATCGAAGGGATTTCCAAAGAAGAGCTATAATCTCAGTATTTACCTACGTGTCCGGGATGACACGAAACATTTTATAAAGGAAACCCTTCTGAAATTGCTTTCAAAACGGCGGGACGTGCATATTAAACAAATGATATATATATATGTAGTTATTTTCTTACAATAGACGTCCGCCACTGTGCAGTGTATGCGTATTGCACAGCGACTTTAAAGGATTTGGCATGCATTTTCTTCAGATATTTACATATATAGAGTTGATATTTACATGTATAGTTTCGAGATTATATCATATCGGTTTTGCTTTGGATTTGGCATACGTGTCTTCACCTTGACTCCGATGATTGCAAGATGCTGGATGGAGTTTTGATTTTGAGTTATATGCTCATTTTTTTTATGCGCATGCGCTGCGCTATGATTTGTTTTATGTATTTACGATTTCGGAGCCCCGACGACTTGATGGTTTTGCTTAGATGTTTTAGTATTTGGGAGGAGTTTTAATTTAAATTCGGGGACCGAATTTTATTAAGGGGGGAAGATTGTAACGTTTTGAAAATCGTTTCGGTGAAATTTCGGAAAATCGGTAAAATAAGGGGGTTTTCTGTAAAAAGTCAAAATACAAATATTTTTATTATAAAATTAAATATACATATTCTAGCTAAGTAATTAATAGTATTTTGTGTTTATTGAGCCACTGGTGAAATTTCAAATTTTCTGAAAAAAAATTATTTTAATATTATTTTAAGCCGTCACTAATACATTTAATTAGGGAAAATTACAAATTGGAATGAGTTGAAACAAATTTTGTACATCATGTCACATTAAACCAAAATTTAACATGTTTTTGAAATGAAAAGAAATTATCAGGATGGTTTTTGAAATTTAGAGAAGGGTTAAATAGAAAAGAAAATTTAAAAGAATATAATAAATTAATTTGAGTTATGGTTTTCTTATTTGAAAATTTCTCCAACACACACACCCATGCCACCTGGCCGAGCACAGCCCCTCCACAAAATTCCCTACTTGTTAAGTTTGAAGAAAAAAATAGAAGAAGAAAAGAAAGAAGAATGAATTGATTAATTGATGAGGTATGGTATTTAACATGAAGTGGACTTTGTTGACAACCCACACCCCAACCTCATTCTCTCTCTCTCTCTCTCTTTTCCTCCCCTCAATTTTGGCCGAACCCCCCCCCCATCCTCACTGCAGCAGCAGCCTCCCCCCTCTTCTCTTCTCATTTCACCTCAAAATTTCTTCATAATATGCCCAAAAATCAACACAAGAAATCCCACAAAATCCAAATCCAAGCCCTACCCATTTTTCCTTAGCCTATCTAGTATGGATCTTGGTGAAAAGAAGCTAATTTGGAGGGCTAAGTTTGCTTGTGGGATCTTCAATTTGTTGGGTATAAATTCTAACCCTTTGCTCAATTTGTTGTTTAATTACTTGAATCTAGCATAATTGGTGTATAATTATGGTACCAATTTCAATACTTGAGAATTCAAGAGAGGGGTTTGAATGCAAGTTACGGTTTTTATTATGTAATTATGTTGCAAAGTGTAATTTATCACCTTATGAAATGAAAAACCTAATCTAGTTGCTAGTTTGCAATTTGTTAATTTAAAATTGTAATAATTAAGCTATATTGCAAACTAGGTTTTAAAATTAAGTTAAATTGTAAGATTAAAAATCTAATTAGGATCTTCATGACATCTTTAAATTTATAAATTGTAGTTTACCACCTTAGATTATGCAAAACCTAGTCAAATTGTTGATTTGTGTATTGTTACTTTGAAAATTGTTAAAATTGGATATATTGCAAACTAGAATTTTGGGGTTAATGAAATTTAATGAGATTAAATTGTGGAAATGGTTTGTATGACTTATTTAAGATGTTTAATGAGTATTATGGCCTTTAGAATTGTTAAAACATCAAGTTTTGTTTTAAAACGGCTAATTGATGCTTACTTGGTTTCTTGTAATAAATCGATTTAATCAATTTATTGGTTTTGATGATTTCACCCTATTTCATATATATGTTTAGTGTGTTGCGAAACCACGAATTGTACGTTTGGATTTTTCTCGATCAATCGGCGTTTGTACGCCGATATCAAGGGTTATTTGGTTCTTTTGCATGAGCAGACCATAGGTTTTGACCTATGTGAGATTCATGTGTCGTTTTGGTCATGAGTCGGATTTTAATGCGATACGATTTGTTATGATACGTAGGTACCCTCACGAGGACTTCGAGATGACGAGAAAGCACGTGGCGACATCGGCATCGGCAAGCAAGGACCAGGTGAGTAGATTTATATCTATGGGAAGAAGTCGGGTGGATGGCGTATAGCACCCCCGCAGTCCGTAGTGTAGCTTATATATATATGTTTATATAGGTGTTCATGGATTAGCTTTGGGTTAGTTGCGAAACCCTAGAGTAGTTGTTATACCAACATACGCACACACAGACTTGCATACATTACTTTCTTGTGTATAGATGGGGATGTGTATATATGTATATACGCATGGGTATGGGACTATGCATATATACATTCATATACACATGCATGGATGATGAGGATAGTACTTGGGATTTAAGATAAGTCGATGAGATTTGATTTGAGGCCGTGAGATCGGTGATATAGCAGGGTTCGTATTTGAGATACGACATGACGTTGTAACGGGTCTTGACGTAGTGTTTCACACACGTGCATGCATACTTAGGCGGTGTCAGTATTGTACTAGACGTAGATCAGTACCCCGATCATGATATTTGATAAAGAGGATACCAGGTGAATAGTATGATGAATGTAATATTGACCCGTACCCAGATTTGGGATGCCGTACGACGGATTACGTACGAGCTATATTGATGATTGATCCGCACTCTTGACTTGGGATGCCTGTTTATAGATATGGTATCGGATATGATATTATTGAGGCGGGATCACCGACAGTATATATACAGGTATGTATATGTATCGACTCAGATGATAGGCGGTTTCCTTACCTGTAGTTCATCTTGTTAGTTCAGCCGTATAGTTTAGTGTAGTTGTTAGATTAGATTAGACTCCTACCTATTTCAAAACTAGCGGATCGTGGGTATTTTAAAAGAGAGGTCAAGGGATCTACGGATATTTCAAAAGACGTATCCTTTCTTAAAACCACCGTAGCCCCTATTTTCAAAACCCCACGATTCATGTTATTTCAAATGGCACCATTGTTTAATATTTAGCTCCCGCTCATTTTGGTTGCTCGCAACGCATCGCATACTTACATTGTTATTTCATTTTACATTGTTGACATTATGCTGTTAGGACACCAGCACCATTACCGATGATGCGTATGTACCACGTACATTTACTTGCCGGCTCACACACATCTTCATCGGTAATTGCCATGTCACGCACAACTTAGAAAATATTATTGCCTAATGTAGCTTGTTAACTAGTAGTTTTGACATGATGATTAGTTGCTTGCCTTATATGCTAGTTAGACATTGTAGTTGTTACTTGTCACATCATGCATACTGTTATTCATTATATGCCGCATTCATGGATGCTCATGCTTGTATTCATGGTTTTACATGCTATGGATGATTCGGATTTCCATGATATTTTCTGGATTTGGTGGAAAACCGCAAAACATATCTAAACTGCTTTCTCTCTTTTTAAATAAAAAAAATGCGGTTTTCCCATGATGTATGAGTCGTCCACCATGAGTTTGCTGATGGATTTCGAGACCCGATTCGAGGAGGCGGATGAACCGTTTCGGGTACATGGTGGGCCCGGTAAGGTACCCCGGGGCAAGAAGCGCGTGATGATGACGATGTGAGCCTGGCAGGGGAGCACTACCTACCGGTGATTTTACCCGACGCGTCGGATATCCGGAGGATACCGTCGTGGTCTTGAGATTGATGGTAGGGGCCGGTCTGGACTGACGGCGCCCTAGATAGTGAGATTGACACACAGAGATTTTGTGATATTGAGGTATAGAGATTGCGACACAGAGATATCGAGAGATTTGGATACTTGTTTTATGTCGATGCTAGGCACTGTTTATGCTGATTTCATTTATGACACCTCGTTTTTAAAAAGATACAGAAATCTCACTAATTTATGACAGCAGTTTTCATCAGTACATGCATTCTGTTTCTTGCATTCATACATCATCCATATGATATATTGCTACCTGAGGCACTGACACAGGCACATGGGATTACACTCGGGTTAGATATTTACCCTAGCCATTGTTATAGGCTGCATGTTATATATTTGAGGATATATTATGATTGTTGACATAGGATTGCGTTGTTCATGCGATTCTGTTCGTAGATGTTTTTCTACTCACGAGTTGGCAACTCACCCCCGTTGTGCCACAGTTTCTTACAGGTTTCGCCGTACAGATTTCATTACGGCTTGCTGGCGCTATTTTCATTTCCGGGTGACTTGCTAGTAGGCGGGTTTATTTGTATCGCACCCATCATTATATGTTGTATATTATTATTCTGTTGTATCTAGAAGTTCCATCAACCAAATATGTATTTATTTTGATATAGAGACCAGTGATGTTATTCTTTCGACCTTAGAGTCGCGCATTATATTTCTGTGGATTTCTTATGGTTTTGAGTTTCCTTTTGAGTTTTTGATCCTCGCCATTGGCATTGTATATTATATTGCTTGTGTGGTTGTGACCGTCGATTGACGAAGAGCTAGCTCCTGCTTGGGGATGCATTTTTATTGATTTCGTATACTGTTCATGTTGTATCCCGTTTGGGAGCCAGTATTTTCAAAGGAGACTCTGCCGAAATTTTCAGGAAATACTTGATGTTTTTAAAACCGCATAACTCGGCTTATGCTATTAAAACTACTTGATTTTAAATTGGTTTTCCTTCACTCTACTATTTTTTTCTTGGTTTGGATTTCTGGGTTTTCGGCTTACTTAGATTACGTACGCCTCGAGACGTTTCGTAGTTTAAGTGCCGGTCATGTTCCGTACTTTCGGGGCGTGACACCAAATCTAGATCCAAAACCATAAATCTATTAACCAGAATGCCTGATATAATGTCCATATCCTATGTGGAGAAACGACTGTGTGACAACCAAAGTATAACCGATCGTAGTATAGGAATTTTACTTCCTACAAAGTGTATGTCATCCAAATACCAGGACATCACACCCTACTACCTTCTTAACAGATCCATCTCCTATTCTGATGAAGTCAAAGCCCATGACTGTCACATCAAAAATAGATGATCTATCTCCGCTATATTTGCTTTAGTCTATAAATAGACACAAGCTACTTGTCCACTACGCTTCCGCTGCTCCCACTAACTACGATAACACTCTGGCAGAGTCATATACACATGCACTTCTAAAGTTAGTTTAGAACGACACTATACTCATCCTCCTGCTGGGTCTCATAGTCTAGAATAGCAATAATGGTAAGTCTGGGTAAACAAGAACCTCCATGTCACCATCCTTAAGGATACCGGAGTACCTCTCGGGTGCCTGAGATTACCCACCATATCTGGGGAGTGGCTAATGGAATGTTAAACCTGATTAAATTTTTAGGTTCTATTAAATTTTCAGTAATCGTTTGTGGTTCTGGAATCACTTCCAGTTCTACCATAATCCCACTACTGTTTTTCTGGGAAAAAAATCAATTTTACTAAAACTGTGACGAGTCAAGAACAATATCACTATTGATCTTCCAGATGGTAGAAAATTAACCCTCATCATAGCCCGGGACAACCCACAAACTGCCATTACAGAAACGTTCCTTGAGTTATCCAGAGTCTGGTTTTAAGCATAAGCCGGACAACTCCATATACCTTAACATCGTTAAGATATGAACCATTCTATATACAATATAGAAACAGAGACACTGATTTAATTAGAACTAGATTCAAATCATGCAGCTGTCTCCAGTGCATGTCAACTAAATGGAGAGAGGCCGATCTGCATTACTCAACTTAGGAGTGCATCCAGATATGAGTAACCTGAAAGAGAAACAAGTTCTCAAAACCATTACTATCAACTGAATACCAAATACAAGTATCTACATCTTCGATTACCTTGAAGAATCCAGATACTTGCAACACATGGTTCTCTATTTTATTCTTGTACCTATAACTTCTCAAAACTTGGACCTTGTATTTCTACGAAACACTTGTCTAAAACTGGAGAAGTAACAAGTAAACAGAATATAGTATGGGGACTAACCCCTCTGTCCTAATGGACGCTGGAAAATATACAATACTTTGTATAAGTCTCCTGAGTTGAATAATACAAACCCTGTGCGTCGTAGGTTGAAAACTGTACCATGGTTATGAAGAATTACACCGCTGTTTAATACTCCTTACCTAACCATCAATTGATATAGGTAAATGTCATGAACATAATTTCAAAAGGTTATATCTCACTTTATGAAAAAAACGTACAGATATATCATTTTGAAATTGATGCATAACAACAGATATTCAAAACCAAATATTTGCCGTCCGGCAAAAACTCAGGCGATTTCCTTAAATATCACCAATTACAACGAATCCCGATATAATGAGGATGATCACATAATTCCCAATAACTTACTCCCACTCATCATCTGTAAAACCATACAGATGTGAGAATCAAACCTGATAAATACATACCCTAGAGTAAGGATCTGATTAGGAAATCAGTTTTCAATTAACAATGCACAGAGAAACTAAAACATGAAAATGTTTCGAAAGGGTATCCGGGTATTCCTAGTAATGCCTCTTCCATTATCCAGGTTCATGACTATAACTGTATGTTGGATATAGTGCCCTCTAAGTCAATTATTCGATCGCAGGCACGTGATTGCAATGATTGAGGGAGGACCTATACCGACATGACTGTCTTACTCGAGATGATAGTATGCTATCTGGTTTGTATTTATCATTGTATACATGCTTTAGTTCACTATTGCATGTTAATTGAGCCCATAGGATTCTTGCTTGACTGCCGGCAGTATGATGGCGATCATATACGTGAGAGCTGGGGTCTATAAGCACATCCTTAAAGTGTCCCTAGTCATGGGAGTTTCGAGACAGGGCATCGATACTCCAGTGTAGACTAGTGTATACAGTCGAGACCTCGACGAGGGGCGGTGGCCGGTCTCACAAGCCATTGGTGTCAGTTGGTTCACCTAAGATGTATACAGGTGCTCATTGAGTTATGAGTACACCGGACAGGACTCGCCGGGAACATGCTAGTTGGTATTATACATATCGTCGGATAGCAGTTCCCTGGTGACATGTGTACAAGTTAGTCTGTCGACCTGGGATCGTCATTTGTCTCGTGTGAGTTCCCACTGTGCTTTGATTTATACCCTACCACGGGTCAAAGGAGTCGTGCAAACAGGTATTTTTTGGGTACAGTCCCGAGCCACATGGAGGCAGTGAGCAGATCATCGGGGATTCGTCTCTCTCGGTATTGGGGGTGAGATCGCGCTGTATTTATGAGAGCCATTACACGAAATCCCTGGGCAGGGTAATCGAGATTTACTGGTAGGTATTCCAGTAGTATCTCAGGGTGTTCTGGGCTTCTCTCTCTCTCTGACACGACTTATATAGCTATTGGGGGTCTGACGTTTACCGGCCCCCTAGGCCCTATATGCGATACTCATAGACGAATGGACCGGACTGTACGGATATTGTCACTGTCAGGCTCAGTAGGGTTTCTGCATGAGTTCGCTCGTCAGCTTCCCTTCCAATCAATACATAGGCAACCGTTACGTACAGATAGTACCTCTGACGTGCTAGTGGTTATACCCAGTGCCTGTGTATTGATGAGTCATTAGAGTCCCCCACAGACAGTTTCCCAAATTCGGGCGAAACGTTGTAAAGGCCGTATGGTTTTATGGCATGGTTCGGAAAATGCACGTGCGTTTACGCACGTGTCATATTTCGGGCAGATAATACTGGTAGGCTTTGGTTTAAGCCGGATCCAAATATTATACTGTGTAGATATAATATCTTTGTCTCAGTTGCATTTGTATTCGGTCGTAATACAAATGCGGGTATGTTTATACTGTTATGGGGTTATCCTGAAATTCGTTTCAGGATCGCTTTTGGATGTTGCCAGTTTCCAGTTTTCTATCAGCCGTATTAAATATTCGGTTAAATGCGGATTTATCTTTTCGTCTTGAGGGTGAGTCGTAGTTCTAGAAGGTTCTAGATTTGGTGACAAGGCTTACTGACTCATTAGTGCAGTTAATGATATGATGATGTATTATGGTGACTAGGTTTATGATCATTGGTTTGCATTTAATAGTTTTTAGTGAGTCATGTTTCTTTAAATGAGTTATGATAAGTATCCTTATTATGGTCACCACTTGTTGTTCCTACACTCACCCCCCTTGCCTCATATATTGGCCGGCCACATTTGTGGAGGGTGTGGATTGATTTCTTTGGAAAAGATTATGATAGTTTAGTTCATGGAAATTTCATATAGCTCAATTTCCATTTACCCGATTCCAAATGGCAACTTCATTAACCGTTCGTCCATAGCCTTGGACATAACGAGACAAAATGTTCTACTCATTCTCTACATTAATCTTGGTCATCTCTTTTAGCAAACTTGATGATCGAGTTGCCTCGGTTCAGAGACAGGAGCCCGTTTAAAGATCCGTCGACGTGGTGCCACCTGGACGAGAAGACTGGAGATTCAGGAGATCGGAGGAGCCGCAACAAAGCGTGGGATGATGGTTGAAGACCGAAGGACTCGGATCGTTCGGTATAACATTTCTACCCACTTTGTAGTTTGTTAGTTTAGCTTTAATGGCAGATCCGGGTTATAGTATGCGATAGCGCCAGTTTATAAAAGTTTTTGTTCCGCATTTGGCATCTGTTAGATGGCCGGGGCGCTACCGTGTACTTACATTGGTATCAGAGCCTCGCCATTAAGCTTTACTAACTTGTGCTAACGCGTTTAAAACATCGATCGAGCGGAATTTTCAAAATCGCAATTTCATGTGTTAAAGTTTCTGTTAATTTTAAATCTGTTCTAAAAATTATTTTGACCATACCAGAAAATCAAGCAGGCTTTTTAATGGAAACAGCAGAAAAACGATCCACCAATTCGACCGTACGGCCGTGGATCCGCGGTCAATGCCTAGCTTTGACCGCGGAAGCGCGGCCGTCTTGGTGAATTGGTGGGCCATTTTTCTTCTGGGCTTTCATCTTGGGAAATTGTGGTTTCTGGTACTGTTCTTTTGGGCCCAGTTTTTATTACTGTACAGCAGATGTACGTGGGGCCCACTTCGGGAAATTTTATCGATCGAAATTTAAACGTGTTAGTTTACAGTACTTATATTATATCTCCGACCGGGAATGTCATTTGAGCGGTAAATTGCGTCTAATTGCTATAGTCCTTTTAGACGGATTTGCGAACGTGACATTCGCGTTGATATTCTGTGTTGTGCTGTGATGTTGCGGATTTGTCGTGGTGGATAGCAGTGTGCAATGGTAGTGCTGTTTGGATTTATTTATACATTGGATATTGCGGGGAGAGCGTCCAACATGTGGACTGCCGTCACTGCCTGTTTGTATAATATTCTTTTGGGGCACAACCGGGCTGAGGTCGATGTACCCGTTGTACATATTTTCTTTTATGTACTAGATTTACCCCGCGACGGAGTGCACGGATAGCCGGGTTCTGAAGGGCAACGGGTCCGTATCTCATGGCTATGAGAGGCAGAGGGGCCTCACTCTAGAATTGGCAGACTATTCGCCGCACTCGTAGGGGGGACAGGTTGACCCAAGGAGGGGAGCTCAAGTTACCGGATTCCGTGAAATGCCGGGTGGTCCATTCATTTTGCTGTATGGGGCTGCCTCACTTCAGGTTTTGGCGGGTAACTTGCCGCACCCGTAGGGGTCTAGGTTTCATTACACAGGCTATCCACACGACCAGGGGAATGTCGGGTTTTAGTAGCGGCTCTGTGAAACCCGGGGATCCCAGATTATCTGTATTGTTCTGTGATACTTATTACTTTTCTGTAATGTTGCATATTATCATGCCTGGAGCGATTATTGTATATTGGTATATATACTATTAGATGTTGTATATGTTTTACACCCGCACTAGTTCTGTCCCCGCTCTGTCGTTAGTTAAGTAACCTAACGGGTGATGACGGGACCCAGTGACGAATGCGGATGGTATATACGTATATTTTATTTTTCGTTCTTTTCTGGTGTGATTGATTGATGGGGCTGCATTGATTCTTATCAATGCAAGGATAATACAAACATATATTTGATGTTGTTGGAACAAATTTTAAAAAGAGTTATTACAAAGACGTTTCCTTTTGTTATGCATAGTGGTATTCGGTTATGAATATCCTGTACCTCATTCGACGAGGCAAGGGCCGAGATCCCTTCACCGGGAGTGACCCCTTGGGCAGAAGTTTGCGTCAGGGTAATAACTTCAATATAGTCGATCACAAGTTTCTTTGCATCGCGGTATTCAGTTGGAATATCCTGCACCTCATTCCTCAAGGAAAGAGCCGAGATCCCTTCACTGGGAGTGACCTCTTTAGCAAAGGTTTTCGCCACTATATTTTATAAAAAGCTATCATGTTCCTCCAACGAGATCAAGTTCATTACGTTAAAGGTTTTTCGCCAAAAACCAACCGTAATCCTCCGTCATTTCTTATGGATGGTCAGTAGTATTCAATCTATGTTTGTTGGCCTATGTCAAGGTATAGTGTTTGGTAGCTGCTGGGGCATTCATTTGTTGCATAGATAGATGCATTAGTTTAGGTCAGACATACAGCCTTGTTGGCATACGTCAAGGGCATGAACGATGACTTAAATTAATCAGGACAACGACGGGTAGAACTTGACATGTGGCTTATGATTTGTTGGCCTACGTCAAGGTCATAAGAGCATGGGATAAAAATTATATCGGGAGTTTCAAACATACAGGAAACTTGCAAAACTTGAGCATACCTTCTGGAGTATGATAACATGAGTGGATTCCTTCACGTTATTATGCGATGAGAGTTGGATCCCGATTCCCACTGATGAGTTGGTTTACTCTTCGGGTGATCCCGATTGATTCTTCTTTCAGGTTTGGAGGAGAATTTGACGGAACAGTGGGAGGTTTCCTGATTAGATAAAGTGTTAACCATTCTGATCTAGGTTAGAGTGCACGCAAAGTGTTTCTTTTCTCTCTCTCTTTGGCAGCGACCTTTGACCGACCCTAGACTATAACTCTGTGACCAAGTTGACCGAACCTTTTTAAAATACTGGCTTTTGGATTATCCGAGCTGCATAAGTCATTGCAGCTCCTTCTTTTACCCTTTGTATTTCTCAGAACACCCCGTATTATTACGGATATCCACTTCCATTGGATAGATCCATCGTATGGTTATATACGAACTCGGAGAGATTTCTTCGAGAATGGATCCAGGTTCAGGAGAAATAGAATTAGTTTATTCAGTTGTCTTCTATTATGACCTTCTCTCAGGTTGCGAGGGCTCCTTTGTTTAGGAGAGTACACCTATTACGCTTATTGGATAGTCTTATTCCAAACCATAGGCAGGTGCCGAAAGGTAGGGAATGAAGAAAACCAATTAGCCTAAGTAGGGTGTGCAGAAGGTAATATGTAAAGACAAGATAAAGGGATTAGAAAGAAGGCAAAGTAAATTGTGACTGCTAACATTCACAACCAAACCGCGTACTTCATCGCCACTCCTATTTCACCTTTAATAGAATAAGGTATTATTCAGTTGTCTTTTATCATCACCTTCTCTCAAGTTGCGAGTACTCCTTGGTTTAGGAGAGTACACCTATTATGCTTTCTGGATAGTCTTCTTCGAAACCATAGGCTGGTGCCGAACGGTGGGGAAGGAAGAAAAACCACTTAGCCTAATGATGGTGTACAGAAGGTAATGAATAAAGACAAATAAAGGGATTTGGGGAGATGGCAAATAAATATACGGTTAAAGTCATGAATTGGATTATGGAAGAGGCATTAGGAATACCAGGATACTCCTACGAAACATTTTCATGTTTCAGTGCATTGTTAAAAGAAAACTGATTTCCCGATTACATACTTACTCCAAGGTATGTATTTACCAGGTTTCATTCTCATATCTGTATAGTTTTACAGATAATGAGTGGGAGTAAGTTATTGGGAATTAGGTGATCATCCTCATTATATCGGAATTCGTTGTAATTGGTGATATTTGAAGAAATCACCTGGGTACAGTTTTCAACCTACGATACACAGGTTATGAGTTATTAAACTCAAAGGACTTATACAGAGTATTGTATGTTGTCCAGTGTCCATCAGGACAAAGGGGATGGTCCTCGTACTATGTTCTGTTTACTTATGACTTCTCTAATTTTAGACAAATGTTTCGTAGAAATACAAGGTCTAAGTTTCGAGAAGTTGTGGGTATAAGAATAAAGTAGAGAACCAGCTGTCGCAAGTATCAGGATTCTTCAAAGAAATTGAAGATGTAGATTCTTGTGATTGGTATTTAGTTAATGGTTTTAAGAAACTCGTTTCTCTTTCAGGTTACTCATAATTGGATGGATTCCTAAATTGAGTAATGCTGATTAGCCTCTCTCCATTAAGTTGATATGCACTGGAGACAGCTGCATGATTAGAATCTGGTTCCAATTAAATAAGTGCCAATGTTTATATATTGGATATAGAATGCTTCATATCTCAAGGCACATTTCTGTAATGGCAGTTTGTGGGTTGACCCTGGCTTTGACGAGGGTTGATTTTCTACCATCTGGAAGATCAATAGTGATATTGTTCTTGACTCGCCACAATTTTATTAAAATGGGTTTTTTCAGAAAACGGTAGTGGGAGTATGGTAGAACTGGAAGTGATTCCAGAACCGCAAACGATTACGGAAAATTTAATAGGACCTATATATTCAATCAGGTTTGACATTCCAATAGCCACTCCGCAGATATGGTGGGTAACCTCAGACACCTGGGAGGTACTCAGGTAGCCTCATGGACGGTGACAGGGAGGTTCTTGTTTACCCAGACTTGACACTACTATTGTTCCAGACTATGAGACCCGGCAGGAGGATAAGTATAGCGTCGTTCTCAACTGGCTTTAGAAGTGTACGTATATATTATTCTGCCAGAGGGTTGTCGTAGTCAGTGGGAGAAGCGAAAGCATAGTGGGTAAGAAGCTTATGTCTATTTATAGGCTTAAGCAGATATAGCGGAGATAAGATCATCTAATTTTGATGCAACAGTCATGGCTTTGACTTCATCAGAATAGGGGATGGATCTGTTAAGGAGGTAGTAGGGTGTGATGTCCTGGTATTTGGATGACATACACAGAGTAGGATGTAAAATTCCTATACCGCGATCGGTTATACTGTGGTAGTCACACAGTTGTTTCTTCACACAGGATATGGATATAATATCAGACATTCTGGTTACTAGATCTATGGTTTTAGATCTAGATTTGGGTAGTTTCCCAATATGGGTACTTTGACAGTATTCTAATAGTATTTTAGAATAGATGACTCCTGGCATGGTGGTGTACCTGCAGGTGATGGAGTCACCCTCTCTAAAGGTGTCTTACAGACTAAAGGGGAGAGGGACGTGCACGATTGGCAGATCACTTGCTTAGGAAATTGAGTCAATCGTGAGATGTCAAGTACCACACCAGATGTTGTTTTTGCACTAGATGCGATAAGTTTATATTAATCCAATCCTGAAGAAACATAAGGAAGCAGTTTTAGAACATAAGTGTATGTTCTACGGATTTGATGACGGCAGCCTCCTTCAGAAGACGGTTATCATTCCAGGCTTCCAAGGTGACCTGGATGACAGAGTGATTGTCAGAGTTATAGTTTTCCCTCTGACGAGGGACAGTATTATGGACAGGTGGTCCAAGAGGATACTGTGGGAGGCATGGTGCGCGATACTGATTAGGTTCAGTTATCAATACAGTCTAAGAAGTTTGGATTTGGAGTTCATTTATGAACTAGGTCCCATCAGATATCCAGACATATTCTAAGACACATATTACTCGATTCGGGAGATGGCTTTCTCCGTGAACTTGAGATTAAGAGAGACATAGAAAGAAACATCAGGGCGGATCAATTCACTAAGGCTATGAGTATGCGACATCGCAATAATAGCCTTAAGTGCAAGTGGGAGATTGTTGGATATAGTGCCCTCTAAGTCAATTATTCGATCGCAAGCACGTGATTGCAATGATTGAGGGAGGACCTATACCGACATGACTGTCTTACTCGAGATGATAGTATGCTATCTGGTTTATCTTTATCATCGTATACATGCTTTAGTTCACTATTGCATGTTAATTGAGCCCATAGGATTCTTGCTTGACTGCTGGCAGTATGATGGCGATCATATACGTGAGAGCTGGGGTCTATAAGCACATCCTTAAAGTGTCCCTAGTCGTGGGAGTTTCGAGACAGAGCATCGATACTCCATTGTAGACTAGTGTATACAGTCGAGACCCCGAAGAGGGGCGGTGGCCGGTCTCACAAGCCATTGGTGTCAATTGGTTCACCTAAGATGTAGACAGGTTCTCATTGAGTTATGAGTACACCGGACAGGACTCGCCGGGAACATGCTAGTTGGTATTATACATATCGTCGGATAGCAGTTCCCTGGTGACATGTGTACAGGTTAGTCTGTCGACCTGGGATCGTCATTTGTCTCGTGTGAGTTCCCACTGTGCTTTGATTTATACCCTACCACGGGTCAAAGGAGTCGTGCAAACAGGTATTTTTTGGGTACAGTCCCGAGCCACATGGAGGCAGTGAGCAGATCATCAGGTATTCGTCTCTCCCGGTATTGGGGGTGAGATCGCGCTGTGTTTATGAGAGCCATTACACGAAATCCCTGGCCAGGGTAATCGAGATTTACTGGTAGGTATTCCAGTAGTATCTCAGGGTGTTCTGGGCTTCTCTCTCTGACACGACTTATACAGCTTTGGGGGTCTGACGTTTACCGGCCCCCTAGGCCCTATATGCGATACTCATAGACGAATGGACCGGACTATACGAATATTGTCACTGTCAGGCTCAGTGGGGTTTCTGGATGAGTTCGCTCGTCAGCTTCCTTTCCAATCAATACATAGGCAACCGTTACGTACAGATAGTACCTCTGACGTGCTAGTGGTTATACCAAGTGCCTGTGTATTGATGAGTCATTAGAGTCCCCCAAAGACAGTTTCCCAAGTTCGGGCGAAACGTTGTAGAGGCCGTATGGTTTTATGGCAGGGTTCGGAAAATGCACGTCCGTTTACGCACGTGTCATATTTCGGGCAGATAATACTGGTAGGCTTTGGTTTAAGCCGGATCCAAATATTATACTGTATAGATATAATATCTTTGTCTCAGTTGCATTTGTATTCGGTCGTAATACAAATGCGGGTATGTTTATACTGTTACGGGGTTATCCTGAAATTCGTTTCAGGATCGCTTTTGGAAGTTGCCAGTTTCCAGTTTTCTATCAGCCGTATTAAACATTCGGTTAAATGCAAATTTATCTTTTTGTCTTGAGGGTGAGTCGTAGTTCTAGAAGGTTCTAGATTTGGTGAAAAGGCTTACTGACTCATTAGTGCATTTAATGATATGATGATGTGTTATGGTGACTAAGTTTATGATCATTGGTTTGCATTTAATGGTTTTTAGTGAGTCATGTTTCTTTAAATGAGTTATGATAAGTATCCTTGTTATGGTCACCACTTGTTGTTCCTACACTCACCCCCCCCCTTACCTCATATATTGGCCGGCCACATTTTGTGGAGGGTGTGGATTGATTTCTTTGGAAAAGATTATGATAGTTTAGTTCATGGAAATTTCATATAGCTCAATTTCCATTTACCCGATTCCAAATGGCAACTTCATTAACCGTTCGTCCATAGCCTTGGACATAACGAGACAAAGTGTTCTACTCATTCTCTACATCAATCTTGGTCATCTCTTTTAGCAAACTTGATGATCGAGTTGCCTCGGTTCAGAGGCGGGAGCCCGTTTAAAGATCCGTCGACGTGGTGCCACCTGGACGAGAAGACTGGAGATTCAGGAGATCGGAGCAGCCGCAACAAAGCGTGGGATGATGGTTGAAGTCCGAAGGACTTGGATCGTTCGGTATAACATTTCTACCCACTTTGTAGTTTGTTAGTTTAACTTTAATGGCAGATCTGGGTTATAGTATCGATAGCGCCAGTTTATAAAAGTTTTTGTTCTGCATTTGGCGTCTGTTAGACGGCCGGGGCGCTACCGTGTACTTACACCTTATATTTCCTTGCCATCTCTCCAAATCCCTTTA
Source organism: Agapanthus africanus (assembly GCA_030015575.1). Lineage (NCBI taxonomy): Eukaryota > Viridiplantae > Streptophyta > Magnoliopsida > Asparagales > Amaryllidaceae > Agapanthus > Agapanthus africanus. The sequence continues at coordinate 595,085,415 of CM057337.1, read as the reverse complement.
TTTGGCTTTACTCATTACTTTCTGTACATCATCCTTAGGCTAAATGGTTTTCTTCCTTCCGTACCGTTCGGCACCAGCCTATGGTTTGGAAGTAGACTATCCAATAAGCGTAATAGGTGTACTCTCCTAATCCTAGGAGTACTCGCAACCTGAGAGAAGGTAAAGATAAAAGACAACTGAATAAACCTTATTCTATTACTCCTGAACCAGAATCCATCCTCGAACTGTAACGAGTTCCTTCGAGTTCGTATATAACCATACGATGAATTATCCAATAACTGTGGATCTTCGTAGTGATACGGGGTGTTCGATGAATTATCCAATAACTGTGGATCTTCGTAGTGATACGGGGTGTTCTTGAGAAATACAAAGGTGAACTAGGAGTGGCGATGAAATACGTGGTTTAGTCGTGAATGATACCATTCGCATTTTACTTTGCCCTCTTTCTAATCCCTTTATTTGTCTTTACTTATTACCTTCTGTACACCACACTTAGGCTAATTGGTTTTCTTCATTCCCTACCTTTTGGTACCTGCCTATGGTTTGGAAGAAACCTATCCGATAAGCGCAATAGGTGTACCCTATCCTAATCCTAGGAGCCCACACAACCTGAGAGAAGGTAAAAGGAAATGACAACTGAATAGTCCTATTCATTTTCTCCAGAACCGGAAACTATCCTCGAATCTGAAACAAGATTCTTCGAGTTCGTATGTAACTATACGATGGTCATATGCAATAAGTGTGGATCTTCGTAGTGATACGGAATGTTTCAGAGAAAAGCAAAAGGTAAAAGCAGGAGTGGCAATGAAGTATGCAACTCTGACAATCCAAAAGCCAGTGTTTTAAGAAAGTTCAGTTAACTTGGTCACTGAGTTATAGTGTAAGGTCGGGCCATGGTCGCTGCCAAAGAGAGAGAGAAAAGAAACACTTTGCGTGCACTCTAACCTAGATCAGAATGGTTAATCAGTTTATCTAATCAGGATGTCTCCCACTATATCCTTAAATTCTCCTCCAAACCTGAAAGAAGAATTAGTCGGGATCATCTAAAATCACCCGAGGAGTAAACCAACTCATCAGTTGGTATCGGGATCCAACTATCATCGCATGATAACCTGATGGAATCCACTCACGTTATCACACTCCAGAAGGTATGCGCATGCCTGGCAAGTTTCCTGTATGTTTGAAACCCTCGATGCGATTTTTACCCCATGCTCTTATGACCTTGACTAAGGCCAACAAATCATAATTCACATGTCCAGTTCTACCCGTCATTGTCCAGGTTAATTTGAACCCACCAGTACTCGCCCTTGACTATGGCCAACAAGGCTGTATGACTGTCCCAAACCAACGCATCTATCTATGCATCAGAAAAGTAACAAATAGCTACCATACACTATGCCTTGACTAAGGCCAACAAACAAAGCATGAATACTAAGTGCTACCCGTCTGAAATGACGGAGGGCTACAAATATTTTTTGGCGAAAAACCTTTAACGTAATGAACTTGATATCGTTGAAGGAACCGGATAGCTTTTACAGAAATATAGTGGCGAAAACCTTTGCTAAAGAGGTCACTCCCGGTGAAGGGATCTCGGCTCTTTCCCCGTAGAATGAGGTGCAGGATATTCCAAACTGAATACCGCGATGCAAAGAAAAAAGTAATCGACTATACTGAAGTTATTACCCTGACGCAAACTTCTGCCCAAGGGGTCACTCCCGATGAAAGGATCTCGGCCCTTGCCTCGTCGAATGAGGTGCTGGATATTCAAAATCAAATACCACTGTGCAAAACAAAAGAAAACGTCTTTACAATAACAGCTTTTTGAAAATTGTTCCAACAATATCGAATAGATCTGTTTTCCTTGCATTGATCTGAATCAATGCAGTCCCATCAATTAATCACACCATAAAAGAACGAAAATATGATGTATGTATATGCCATCCGCATTCGCCACTGGGTTCCGTGATCACCCGTTAGGTTACTTAACTAATGACAGAGCGAGGACTGGACTAGCGCGGGTGTAAAACATATACAACATCTACTAGTATATATATAACAATATATAATAATCGCTCCAGGCGTGATAAATGCAACATCACAGAAAAGTAATAAGCATCACAGAACAATACAGATAATCTGGGAGCCCCGGGTTTCCTTTGAGCCGCAAGTGAAACCCGACGTTCCCCTGGTCGTGCTGTGCAATGAAAACCTAGACCCCTACGAGTGCGGCAAGTTATCCGCCAAAACCGGAAGCGAGGCATCCCCCTCAACAAAGTGAATGGGCCACCCGACGGAATCCGGTAACTTAAGCACCCTTTCCTAGGGTCATCTTGTACCCCCTACGAGTGCAGCGAATAGCCCACCAATTCTAGAGTGAGGCCCCTTCTGTCTCAACGCCATGAGATGCGGACCCGTTGCCCTCCAGAACCCGGCTATCCGTGCACTCCATCGCGGGATAATCCTACTACAGAAAAGAAAATATGTACAACGGTGACATCGACCTCAACCCGGTCGTGCCCCAAAAGAATAATATACAAACAGGAAGTGATGGTAGTCCACATGTCGGACACTCGCCCCGCGATATCAAATGTACAGATAAAACTAAACTGTACTAATATTGCACCCAAGCTATCCACCACGACAAATCTGCACAAAACATAACCAGATTTATCCATAGAAACAAGTAACCGAATCAAGTGTGTAACCCCGTCTAATTGAGCATATAGCAATTAGACAACGTTACCAACACATCCACGCATGCAAACGAAGTCACGACATTAGAATTCCAAAACACAATTAGCGCACATCCCAAATATACTAAGGATCAAAAACCAAGTGCACTAAACATCCAAAAAAGTCGAGTTTTGAGCCAATTCGGAGGTCCGAATCAAAATGAAACGTGCCCGAAACTTTGCGGGGAGTTAGAGCATGAAATTAAATTCGAGTCGGGGGGCCTAAAGAGGGTACCCCACCCCCGAGGTCACCACGAGGTGGCCAGAGGGTGAGGCAGACCCGAAACTGCCTATGCAGGGGCAGTTTCGGGTCCCCACCCCTAAGACCACCTTGTGTTGGTCTTGGGGAGTGGGAACAGCCGTTCGGTCCCTCCCGAGGTCTCCCCGGGATGCCCACGCAGTACCCTGCAGCTTCTTGGTTCAAACCGAGAGCCCGCGGGGTGTACAAATATCTCAAAACTCAAAAATTCGGGACTGTTTTTTCGACAGTTTTCGATACCCAATAAAACGTGAATTCTAATGTCGCAACTAGCTAGTTAAGGTGTTTGGGTGGTTCTGATACCATGTTGGGTTTTTCCGGAAGCCCCGGCCATCTTTCCATGGCCAAATGCGGAACAAAAACTTTTAAAACTTTGGCGCAAACAAAACCCACACAAAATCGAACCAAAACCCTATACTAGCAAACATGCAAACAGGAGTTTAGAGATTATACCGATCGATCCGTGTCCTTCGGTCTTCAATCTCTATCCCAAGCTTGTCGCGGCTGCCCCGAACGAGTTTACTCTCCAGTCTTCCTCGTCGAAGAGGCTCCACGTCGAGTATTCTTTATACGGGCTCTCGCTTCTAACCCGAAGCAACTCGAGCAACTAGTTTGCTAGCCTAGATGACCAAGATGAAGTAGAGATAGTGTGTGAATACTTTGTCTCATAACCCCCATGGATTCTCAACTCATGATAGGGATGGGTGGAGGTTGAAGAAGATGCCCATGGTGGAAAGTGTGAGCTCAAGAAAGAAGCTAGTGAAGAAAATGGCTTGAGTTATTGTGTGTGATATTTTGAGAGCTCATTTTCAACTAAAGAAAAATCCCAAGAGCTATGTAGTGGCTTCCCTCTCTCCCCAAAAATATCCCACACAATAATTCTAGCACCAAAAACAATCTATGTCACAATAAATGATCTCTAGACCCAATACCATGAGTCACCAAGTGCATGCACCATCAAATAAATGCATAAGGCCAAAACTTGAACTCACATTTTCCACCAATTAAACATTTAAACTAAATGTTTAATCCAACAAAAACAAATAGCATCAACTAAAGTAATCTTGTAATGGATTACAAGAATACCCCTTATCTGTATATACATACCTGCATCCGTATTCCGACTGAATAAGAATACAACGAGACGAAAATAATCCAACAATCTAATACTAGGATCTGGCTTAAACCAAAGCCCACTAGTATGATCCGTCCGATCATGATCCGTGCACAAGTGAACGTATATGATCGAACCCTGTCATAAAACCATACGGCCTCTACAACGTTTCGCCCAAACTAGGGAAACTCTCTGTGTAGGACTCTAAAGACTCGTCAATACGTTTGCAGTGAGTTTAACCACAAGCACGTCAGCGGCACTAGCTGTACGTAACGGCTTCCCAGGTATTGAGCGAAAGGGGGGCCGACGAGCAAACTCATCCTGAAACCCCTACTAAGCCTAACAGTGACAATATCCGTACAGTCCGGTCCATTCGTCTATTAGTATCGTATATCGAGCCCAGGGGGATGGTAAACGTCAGACCCCTAATAGCGGTATAAGTCGTGTCGGAGTGTAGCCCAGAACACCCTGAGAAACTACTGGAATACCTACCAGTAAATCTCACTTTCCTTGGCCCAGGACTTTGTGTAATGGCTCTCCAAACATAGCACGATATCAACCCCCAATACCGGGAGAGACGAATCCCCTGCCGATCCGCTCACTACCCCTGCCGATCCACTCACTGCCTCCATGTTGCTCGGGATTGTACCCAACTAAAACCTGTTTGCACGACTCCTTTGAGCCGTGGTAGGGTAGTAATCAAAACACAGTGGGAACTCACATGAGACAAATGACGATCTCAGGTCGATAGACTAACCTATACACATGTCACCAGGGAACTGCTATCTGATGATAGGTATAATACCAACTAGCATGTTCCCGGCGAGTCCGACCGCTGTACTCATAACCCAATGAGCACCTGTATACTATCTTAGGTGAACCAACTGACACCAATGGCTTGTGAGACCGGCCGTCGCCCCTCGTCGGGGTCTTGATCCGTATACACTAGCCTACTCTTGGAGTATCGATGCCCAGTCTCGAAACTCCTACGACTAGAGACACTTTAAGGATGTGCTTATAGACTACCCAACTCTCACGTATATGATCGCCATCATACTGCTGGTAGTCAAGAAAGAATCCTATGGGCTCTATCAACATGTAATAGTGATTTGTAATGTCACCTGAAGCATGTACACGATGATAAAGACAAACCAGATAGCATACTATCATCTCGAGTAAGAATGTTCTATCGGTATAGGTCATCCCTCAATCATTGCAATCACATGCCTGCGATCCAATAATTGACTTGAGGGCACTATAGCTAACATTCCATCCCCACAATCTTCTTCAATGTTGGACCTAACCCTTATTGATAAAGCTCCATATCCAAACAGGTTAAGGGGCAACAGACCACGTCCACAAATGGAGAAAATTGTGAAAATTTTTAAGCAAGTTAACATAAATATTCCTCTCCTAGATGCTATTCAACAAGTTCCGTCTTATGCGAAAATCCTAAAGTACTTGTACACTAGGAAGAGAAAAATTCAAGTGCCTAAAAAAGTTTTCCTTGCGAGTAATGTAAGCACTGCTTTTACACAACAAATACCCAAGAAATAAAAAGACCCCGGAAGTCCTACCATAGATATTTCTATTGGGGGTAAAAATATCAATTGTGCTCTACTCGATTTAGGTGCTAGTGTTAATTTGCTTCCATATTCTGTCTATGAGCAATTAGGGATCGGAGAGTTAAAACCGGCGCACTGCACTATTCAGATGGCCGATCGATCTATCACCCAACCTAGGGATGAGCTAGAGGATGTGTTAATCAAAGTCGGGGAATTTATATTCCCTATGGACTTTATCGTTATAGATACACAGTCTGTGGCGAACCCACGAAACCAAATTACGGTGATTTTAGGTCGACTTTTTCTAGCGACTTCCAACGCTGTAATCAATTGTCGTAATCGATCTATGAACCTATCCTTCGGGAAGATGTCAATTGAGCTTAACATTTATAAGTTGGGAAGTGAACCCTCTAAACCCTATGCTCAAGTATGTTCTGTCGAAAGGATGGATTCCGATAGTGGCGAATTTGAACAGCTTCACGATACTGATCTTGACTTCACTAGTACGTTGTTGTTTGACCTAGCTATTTATTATACACATGTAGATCCTTCTATCAAGCTGTCTGGATCAGCATCTAACGCTAAATATAAACCTTTTATGGAGTCTGAGTATCATCCCATTCTTTTCGATGAGATTATTATTCAGGATATCGATGAAAGCTTTGAAGAAATCTTCGCTAAAGAACTCTCATTCTTAGAAGACATGGGTGTTATAATGAATCAACCCCCACTCAAAGAAGTTGAACCGTCACCCCTTTTTCTTATCCGGAACAAGAATGCGGGTAATCCACCATCACTGTTTCGTCTCTATAAACCGAGACGTAAACCCATTCTATTATACCCCGTATCTCCTCCCCACTTCTTTACGTCAATAGGTGACATGTTCTTTGATTGATTCTATGAAAGAGTTTGTAGTTAACCGCAATCAATAACGGTGTCTCGTGTAGCTAGCCGAGATGAGTACGGGTCGTCCGCAGGGATATGTGGAACTTTTAATCTTGCTTTAGACGTGTTGATTAGAAAAGAGAAAGGAGAATAGAGAATAGTGAAGAATAGTTTCTAGATCTATGTCGAAACATGGATGTAGAATATATAGTTTTAAGATCTAGTTTAAATATGGATATAAAATATATAAGAAGAAGGCTTGTAGGGTTCGTTAGGATTTAATAGTTATGGATGACTAATAAAGATTACTCCTTTTATCTATTGATAGATTTAAAACTAGATAGATAGTAATGAATGAGGATTAGGGTTCTTGGAGGAAATTAGGGTTTTCACACTATTGACCCTTGTCCTTTCATTGATCTCTATTCTGCCCTTAACAAAACAATTGTTAATCTGATCTCAAATCACGGTCGAGACTAGCAATAAATTAGTAGCGCGCCCGATAAGGATGTTAACGATTCTTTTGCAAAAGTTTATAAACTTCATAAGACTTAAAAGAAGTTAAAATATTTCCTCATCCATTGTTCTACCCTAATCCTACGAACCCTTTCAAGCGGAGAATTACTCGCGCATGATGGAGATAGAAGAAGAAAGAATAGAGAAGGAATTCATAATGCAAATACAGAAATTAAAACTAATCTAATGATCTACCTTTATTAATCAACTTCTCAAGTACAGATCCTATGAGTTTAGATTACAAGAGGAAGAAGAAGTTGCTCTCGATCTCTGCCTCGTAGGAAGTAGATGCTCCGTCGAATCTCACGCCGCCTTATCACGTTGAATCGTGGACCTGCCATGGATCACTTGTTCTTTGACGATGATTTGCTCCGTGAAAAAGATGATGATTTCTAGGTTTAGCCTTCGGTCCTTTAAATAGTCCATAAACCAGAAACTAAAGATCCCAAGAATTAGGGTTTACTGTTGTAAATCATACCTAAAAATCCCAAACCTTAATTCCCTAAATCCACCGCAGATCCGTCGCATTTTGGGGCTTTTGGCCGCGCAACCGTGGTTATTTGTTGAGATCACGGCTTCAAAATTTCGGGGCCTCTTCATAGTGACACATGGAGATTTATTTGATGTCTGGAATCTTCATATCTTTTCTGAGTCTCTGCCAGTATTGATTCTTCGATTTTATTTAACTTTATCGGCAGATTTTTTACTCCCGACATCTTGATATCTCGATCTCCTGACCTGAGCCAACTCATGCACAATATCTCCATGAATAATGTTAGTAATATTTATTATAGAGATATTATTCTAACCATTTGTATGATATTATATCTTTTCAAGAATCTTGATTAGAATATTTGATATGATATGCATAATAAAAATATTATATAAATATTATATGCAAACATTTTCCTTCAAAATGTTAGTTATAATATATAAACATATGACAATAGATATTTTTACAGATAAACCCTCATATGTGTCATATTTATAATAAACACCTTTAAATATTTAAGAAAAGTAAGGAAAATGTAATATCAAAAGTGAGATATTTTCGACTAAACAAATACCCCCAAAATTAACTTTGATCGTCCCGAGCAAACTTATTTATTCAAGAGAAGGAGAAAAAGAAAAAAGAAAAACCTAAGCAGCATACTTTCGTAGGCAACACGATTGCACTGAGCATGTGCAGCAAGCCGTTAAACCTATAGGTGTCCCTAGTAGGAGGAGTGCTGTCTCCTGAGGGTTTTCAGCGGATTACAACTATAAAATCCTATAATAAAAGAAAGAAAATGAAAGTTACATACAAAGATAAGAACTATAAAAGAAAGAACTTGAAAAGAAGAGTTTCCAACTACACCAGCTTTTCAATTGTCATGAGCCCTATCTTAATGGCAGTGAAAAGATGTTAGAAATCACATCATCCCTTAATAAAACATCACCTTTAGTCTTCCTCCCTATCTTTCTTCCAAATATCGATCATATACCCCTACGTGTGTGTAAAATACATCCCTACTCTTAGAGAAATCAATTCAAGCTATCATACTCTTGTCCATCTTCCAAAATACTTTATAGTCGGTGAATAATTTCGATGAAATTGCTAACACATTTTTCATGCGACTGTTAATACTTCTTGAGGTACTAACCGACCAATTACAAAATGTGCTCGCGCATTTATGCGTAATATCCTCGCCTTGCAACACCTAAGGCTTACCAGTGACTCCCAAACCAGTTGGTCTAAGGCACTAGGTGATAAAGCACCCTCGCTATATTTTTTTTATGCTGCCTTAAGTAATTAAAAAACCAATATTCATTTTTTTCTTCACCATATATATTTTCTTTTTATTTTTATTTTTGTTCATACCAAGGCTATTAGACAAGAGCATTTCAAGGTATCCTCTACTATCGCAACTTTCAAGATGTGTGTAAGTGTGTATAGTAGGGTATCAACGTTCAAATGTTTGGACTCAAGAATAGGGACTATTTTCAGACTTACTTTTATCCTCAGATTAGTAATTTCCTTCATCTTACTATCCCTTGGGACAACGGCTCATAACTACTTATTACTAGTTTCGTTTAAGAAAATATCTAACTTTCTAGCTTTTCTCAAACTATTCTTATCTTTCATATGTAATTTTTTTACTTTCAAACTTTCATTATCAAAAAAAATTTTGTACTTATATATATGATAATGCAAAATAATGCGTAAATAAGCACAAACCTCCCCCAAACCTGTTTGCAGCGGTGTCCTCACTGATGTCATCTGTTAAGCTTTAAAAAAATGTAGACTTGGGAGGAAAAGTTAGTAATGGGGACAGTGAAATCCTCCCCCAAACTTATTTTTGGCTCAAAATTTTGTAAAAAAATTCATTTCGTTCAAGAGCCAAAATATTTTTCTCCCCCCTCCCAAATTTGAGTAAAACCGTATTAAGCATTTAAAATTATGAGGGGGGTTAAACTTATTGGTCAAAATAAAGCCTTACAAAGAACAAAAGTCAACACCAACCATTCAAATATTTTATCGATATAACTCACTGGTTGGTAGAAAATCATGTCACCTATCGACGTTGAGAAGTTGCGAGGGGATAAGAGGTGGAATAGAACGGGTTTACGTCTCGGTTTATAGAGATGAAACAGTGATGGTGGATTACTCGCATTCTAGTTATTGATAAGAAGAAGGGGTGGCGGTTCAACTTCTTTGTGTTGGGGTTGATTCATCACAACTCCCATGTTTTCTAAGAATGCGAGTTCTTTAGCAAAGATTTCTTCAAAGCTTTCATCGATATCCCGAAAAATAATCTCATCGGAAAGAACGGGATGATACTCGGACTCCATAAAAGGTTCATAATAAGTGTTAGATGTTGACCCGGACAGCTTGATAGAAGGGTCCGTATGTTTATAATAAATAGCAGGGTCAAACAAAAACGTACTAGCGGAATCAAGATCAGAATCGTGAAGCTGTTCAAATTCGCTGCTGTCGGAATTTATCGCTTCGATAGAAAATACTTGAGCATAGGGTTCGGAGGGTTCACTTCCCAACTTGTAAATATTAAGATCAATTGATATCTTCCCGAAGGATAGGGTTATAGAGCCTTTTCGACAATTGATTATTGCGTTGGAAGTCGCAAGAAAAGGTCGACCTAAAATTATCGGAATTTTGTTTCGTGTGTTTGCCACAGGCTGTGTATCTATAACGATAAAGTCCATAGGGAATATAAATTCCCCGATATTGATTAACACATCCTCTAGCCCATCCCTAGATTGGGTGATAAATCGATCGGCAATCTGAAGAGTGCAGTGCGTCGGTTTTAACTCTCCGATCCCTAATTGCTCATACACAGAATACGGAAGCAAGTTAACACTAGCACCTAAATCGAGTAGAGCACGATTGATAGTTTTACCCCAAATAGAAATAGATATGGTAGGACTTCCGGGGTCCGTTCGTTTCTTAGGTAACTGTTGGATAAAAGCAGTGCTTGCATTACTCGCTAAGAAAACTTTTTTAGGCACATGAATTTTTTTCTTCCTAGTGCACAAGTCCTTTAGGATTTTTGCATAAGACGGAACTTGTTGAATAGCATCTAGGAGAGGAATATTTATGTTAACTTGCTTAAAAAGTTCCACAATCTTCTCCATTTGTGGACTGGGTCTATTGCCTCTTAACCTGTGTGGATAAGGAGCTTTATCAATAAGGGTTAGGTCCAACATCGGAAAAGATTGTGGGGATTGAATGGATCCCAGAATTGGAGTTGGGATTGTTTTAGGTTGACTCGAGGAAGTGGGCGGAGGGTTCGAGCCTTGGGGAAAACAGAGAATAGGCTCGGAAGAAAGTGGACTAGACGAAATAAGGTTAGCAGTAGAAGCCGGGGTTTCAATTGATTCCTCCTCATCAACCTGTTCACCGACTTGGTTGTTCAACACTCTTCCCGATCTCAACTTGGTAACGACACTCACATTATAACTTTGTGAGTGGCCAAGATTCGGTATAGGTTGAGATGGAAGTTTTCCTTTTTCTCTCGCACTCATCACGGCATTTATCTGCGCAAGTTGTGCTTCTATCGATTTTATACTTTCACCGTGGGAGGTGGTGGTCTGCGTTAACGTTTGGATAGAAGATTTTAATTCATCTGTCATTTTCATAGAATGTTGAATAAATATATCCACGCTTCGTTCGAGTGCGGAGAGTCTTTCGGTACCAGCCGTTTGGAAAGAATCATTAATCGGTGCAGAATTGTTGGCTTGATTGTGAAAAGTTTGCGATTGAAAGGGGTGTTGACTCTGTGGTGGTGGTTGCTGTTGCTGTGGAGGAGGTCTTTGATAGTTGCTTGGGAACTGGTTTTGTTTTTGAGATTGGTTTTGGTTCCAAGAAAAATTAGGATGATTCCTCCATCCCTGATTATATGTGGAAGAATAAGGATCGTTTCTAGGTCGTTGCTGAAATGTAGCATTAATTTTTTCTTGAACTTGAAACGGTGGACTTAAAGAACATTCTTCCGTTAAGTATGATGGGTCGGAACAGCAACCGCACACGGTTTTGGGGAGCGTAACATGGTTTAGGGAGGCTGATGAAAATTTGTTTTCCATAGCTTCAAGTTTTTTCTGCATCGCTGCCATTTCGGCTTTCGTTGCGATAGAAATATCAATCTGACAGATGCCCACCCTAGATGAAGATGATGGTCTAACGCTTTCTCATTGTAAAGTTTATTCGGCGAGATCTTCCAGAAATTGCCAAGCTTCCCCATCGTCTTTAGACATGAAATGGCATTGACAAATGGTTTCAAGCATCTGCTTTGTCGCTGGAGTGATACCCTCATATATAATTCGGCACAGATCCCATCTATTTATTCCGTGATGAGTACATTGGACAAGCAGATCTTTAAACCGTTCAAAACATTTCCAGAATGGTTCATTGGGAAGCTGGGTAAACTGGTTGATCTCACTCCGAACACGGGCGGTCTTATGATTGGGGTAAAATTTCTTTAGGAATGCTATAACGAATTCATCCTAATTGGAAATAAAGTGTGCGGCAGTGTTCTAAAGCCATTTTTCTGCTAGATCGCACAAAGTAAAAGGGAGAAGACGCAAGCGCATAGTATCCACTGAAAGTTGTGAAGTGCCCATCATTGCGCATACGTTTTCGAATTTAGTGATAAAAACGTATGCGTCTTCAGACTCAAGCCCGTGAAATTTAGGAAAAAGGTTGATGAAGTAGGGTTTAATTTCAAAATTCTCCCCATTGGCTGGTGGAAGGGATAGACGGTAGGAAGGGGATCGCGTATAAGATAACATCTCTCTTGGAGAGAGATGCGCGGTGGATTCTGTGCACCTACGGGTGGTGGCAGGATGGTGGTGGTAAAATCTGATGGAGAACCATCCATCTTGATAGATGTGGTGGGTGGAGGGGAAAAAGAAGATGAAAAAGTACAGACTTCGGAGTCGATAGCAGAAACGTGGACAAGGCGGGCAGTAGAATCCCGTATCCAGCCGAGCATGCACTAAGCGGGTTTAGCGCAAGTGGCAGCAAGTGTGAACTATTTAAAAATGGTTTGTTTTGAAAAGTGTCGGACGTGAGACAAATCACACAAAAAATGCACAAACAACTCTAGAACTAAGGTCACCTAGGTCAAGTCACTAGACCGCTCCTAGACTTCTAAAGAACAAGCCATAGGATCAATCCTCTACCACCTCTTTATAACTCTTGTATCCAGGTAAGTGTCAGGTAAGTGGGAGGTATCCCTATACGAATCACCGAAAATAGCGGGAATAATTAAGTAACCACTTTCCTAGACACACTTCCCTAGACACCACAAAAGAAATGCGGATAAGCGATAGATTACCCACGACCCTCCTTTGTCCTAATTGACCGCGGCGGTCCTTAGAATCTTGGTCTAGATATTTTTTTTATTAATGTAAGATGATGCGGATACTCGTTTTGTGATTTGTGGGGCTTAGGAAGGGTGATGAAATCCCCACCAAATCCGAATTTTGGTCTTGCCGCTTAAAGTCCGTATTAAAATATGCACAAACCAATTACAAAACACGCAAAAAGATTTTTGAGCGGCGATATTTTGCAAAGAATCCTACAGAAAAATATTTTATTGGATTTCAGAGGAGAGAGAAGGACATGTAGAAGATATCAAGGAATTTTGGGGGCACAATTCTTCAACCCCGCCGCGGTTCCACCTCCTAAAGTGCCTTGTTGCCGCGGTTCCACCAAGCAATGGAGGGTCCTTTTGTCAATTTTTTCTACAGTGCCTCCTTTGCTCCTCTGGAATTTTCTTGATGTCTCTGAATCTCTGTTTGCTCAAACTAGTGACTCCAGATCCCCTTGAAAAATTTGCACAATAATTATTAAATACACAATTTGCTGTTTTGTTTTATTTTATCAAATAAGAATTCAACATAAATAGTAAGAAAAAAATTACGCATGTATACCCGACAACGGCGCCATTTGATTGGTTTTTGAAAGTGAGTTTGTAGAATAACTGCAATCAATAATGGTGTCGCGTAGCTAGCCAAGATGAGTACGGATCATCCGCACTTGCTTTATACGTGTTGATTAGAAAAGAGAAAGGAGAATAAAGAATAGTGAAGAATAGTTTCTAGATCTACGTCGAAACACGGATGTAGAATATATAGTTTTAAGATCTAGTTTAAATACGGATATAGAATAAATAAGAAGAAGGCTTGTAGGGTTCGTTAGAATTTAGTAGTTGTTCAGTCGAAAATAGTGCACTTTTAACATGACAATTTCCTTACTTTTCTTAATCATCTAAATGTATTTGTTATAAGTATAACACATATTTGAAGTTCATCTGCAAAATACCATTTACCATGTGTTTATATATTATAATCAACATTATGAAGGAAATTGTATGTTTAATATTTTACGCATAATATTTTGTATCTCAACTATAACTAACATTCTTCATTGAGATCTTGTGCAAGATTAAGCTCAGGTCAGATATCAGGAATCAGGAAACTGCCGACAAAATACAAGAAATCGAGGAACTAAATACTGGAAGAGACTCAGAAGTGATAAAAAGATTCCAGACATCAATTAAAGACCCAGATACCAACAAGAGAAGCTACAAGCTTCTTTGTACAACCTAGCTTGTTGTGGAAGCTTCTTTATAACAACCTAGCTTGTTGTGGAAGCTTCTTTGTAACAACCTAGCTTATTCTGGAAGTTTCTTTATAACAACCTAGCTTGTTGGGAAAACTTCTTTATAACAACCTAGCTTGTTCTGGAAGTTTCTTTGTAACAACCTAGCTTGTTGGGAAAGCTTCTTTGTAACAACCTAGCTTGTTTTGGAAGTTTCTTTGTAACAACCTAGTTTGTTGGGAAAGCTTCTTTGTAACAACCTAGCTTGTTGGGGAAGCTTGATTAGCGGCTATAAAAAGGACCTAGGGCTACATTGAAAAGATTCCAATTTTTTTTTCCAATTTTATCCTAGTTCTTGATCAGATCAAATCAAGAAAAGGGCTAATAAATCCAAGATCCAAGATCAAGAATCATTGAGAAATTCATCGAGCGACATCATTCAAGACTCCTTTATACGAAGCCGATCATCATCAACGAGCATGCGATCCACGGCAGGTCCAAGACTCACGGTGATCGAGCGACATGAAGATCGATGGAAAAATTACCTCTTCAAAGGAGTGATCGAGAGCAATACTTCTTATAATCTCGGATTGAAGAAGTTGTAATTTGAAGTTGAATAATAAAGGTGATAATTAGTTTCACTTTCGTTTTCTTTAAATTTCCGCATTATGAATTCTTCCTCTAATTTTTCTTCGATTTTTATGATGCGCGAGTAAATCTCCGCTTGATAGGATTCGTAGGATTAGGGTTGATCGATGGATAATAAAATTCTATACTTTTTTTAAGTCATATGAAGTTTACAAACTTTTGCAAAAGAATCGTTAACATCCTCATCGGGCGCGATATCAAATTCTTGATAATCTTGACCACGATTTGAGATAAGATTGATGATCTTTTTGTGAAGGGCTAGAAAATGAATGTGATCAATGAAAGGACAAGGGACTATAGTG
Source organism: Agapanthus africanus (assembly GCA_030015575.1). Lineage (NCBI taxonomy): Eukaryota > Viridiplantae > Streptophyta > Magnoliopsida > Asparagales > Amaryllidaceae > Agapanthus > Agapanthus africanus. The sequence continues at coordinate 595,070,292 of CM057337.1, read as the reverse complement.
AAGAAACCCTAGTTTCTTCCAAAAAAACCCTAATCCGCATTCATCGCCATCAATCTAGTGTTAAACTGTCAATAGATAAGATGAGTCATCTTTATTAGTCATCCATGGCTACTATATCCGATCGAATCCTACAAGCCTTCTTCATATTTTCTTGATAATTAGATCTTGAACATTTTCTTGATTTCCTTTCTTGAAAATAATTTCTTGATTTTCTTGAAACTATTACTTCAACTAAACCTTGAACCATTTTCTTGATTTTTTATTATTTCTTTCAACCGATCTAAAGCAAAAACGATAAAATTCCACGAATCCCAGAGGACGGCCTGTACTCTCTAAAGATCTAGCTACATGTGACACCATTATTGATTACGATTACTTTACTACTAAAACATCTCTTCTTTACTTCCCTTACTTTTCTTTTAATCAAAAGAAGAATCAATTTAAAAAAGCATCAATCAAATGGCGCCATTGCCGGGAATCGAACCCGGGTCACCCGCGTGACAGGCGGGAATACTCACCACTATACTACAACGACAATTTGGGTTGAAGTATTATTATTCCATCAAAATATAAATTAAAAACACATCTTGTGCTTAATGATTAGTGTGTGAATTTTGCGAGAGAATCTGGAATTATTGTAGCAGGGAGATAAAGATTCAGAGGCATTCATCAAGACCATAGGAGCAAGTGAAGCAACTGTAGAAAAAAGAATTTCAAGAACCATCAAGTTAGCGGCGGAACCACGGCAAGAAGGCCATTCTCGTGGCGGAACCGCGGTAGCTTGGGTGACTTAGGGCTTCAAATCTCTCTGGTATCTTTTCTATCTTCCAATAACAATTTTTCTGCAAGATTCGTTGCAAAAAAAAAAATCGTCGCTTAAAAAATTCTTGTTGCGTGTTTTGTTTTCGCATATTGTAATACGGAAAATTAAGGAGCAAAGACCAAATTCAGATTATGTAGGGATTTCATTACCCTTCCTAAGCCCCACAAATCACAAAACTAGAATCGACATCACCCTTCATTAATTAAAAAATATCTAGACCAAGACTTTAAGGACCGTCGCACTCAATTAGGACAGAAGAAGGTCTTGGGTAATCTACTGCTTATCCGCATTTCTTTTGTGGTGTCTAGGCAAGTGTGTCTAAGGCAAGTAGTTACTTAATTAGACTCGCTATTTACGATGATTCGTATAGCGGATATCTCCCACTTACCTGGCACTTACCTGGCCACAAGAGGGATAAATAGGTGGTAGAGGATTGATCCTGCGATTTGTTTTCTGGAAGTGGCCCTGAGGCGGACCCCGCCCCCGTTTTATCACTGCGTACGGCCGCATCCAACGGCGCCCGTCATCTCCCACCGAAATGACTCCTCGCGCCCAGCGGCTCCGATCGCTCTACGTGTCGGTCCTGCACTAAATCGCGTCCCATCGGACGCCACAGGCCCGCATATGTCTTGCCGGCCAATCGTCACTTGACACGTGGACCATTCCTTCAGTTACAGAGTGCACGAACCGGCACACCCTCTTTAAGATGCGGAGATCTCACCTTAATTCTCAAGTGGGGGAGACAACCGACGGCCCGAGGACTCGTCCCGATGAAACCCCAGAAGGGATCTCACCTCGGGAGGCCTAGCAGTCCACTCCTGACCCAACCTGCTAGCTGGTCGGGACAAGAGTGGGGGGCTAATGATAGTGCTCGATATTGGTGATCCCCAAGGTCATGACACGTGGCGGGTGACGTGCCCTAGAACTCAGAAGAAGGGGCCCACAGGGGCCAACCAAGCCACCCTGTACCCGACCTGCAGGCACAAGCTGGCCTTCCTCAGAGCCCTCTGTAGATAGGCCTCCTTGGCCCCGTGATTCGCGCCGAGCTGTCACAGGACCAGGACTCCTCAGCCTCCTCGCTCGTCCCGAGCTCCAGTCCGAGGCCGCCTTCCTCGACCCTCCGACCGAGGTCGTCACTCACAGGCGTAACCGCCGCTCTGCGAATCTCGCCATGCGCTGATTCTATGCCAGCAACATCCCACGTTCCACGCCATAAATCCCCATTAATGGGCGATCCGCTTTCTACGCGGGCGTGACGTCGGGGGGCGTAACCGCCGGCGAGATTTTCGCGCCCACTGCTGCGTGCTCTACCGCTATATGAACCCCCATCACAGAGGGGTCAAGTAAGCCATTTTTTACTTTTTTAAGCCGTTACTCTGCTCGGATCTCATCACTAACTTGAGTGTCGGAGGGTCCTTGGTGGTACCAAACCATCCCGGGACTTCTTTGCAGGTATTCGGCATCAACTCCCTCACTTCACTTCTTCCTCCAAAAACCCATTGAGACCCACACGCAACGGAAGATAATCTACTAAGTCCATCGCGAGATCAACGGAAGACAACATCTGACGGAGTCCTGAAAAGGAGCTCCATCAGTGCGTATGGCCTTACCTGTCTTTATCTTCCACTTCCGTAAGGTCTCACCTTCATCATTTGGAGCAGTCATCTCGCTTTCTCCAACGACCTCCCAGAGGTCTTGCCCTTACAAGTATGACTCCATGCATGTCTTTCAAGAGTTATAGTTGTTACCATTCAGCTTCTCAAGCGTGCTGGTGATATTTGCCTGCCATTCTGACGTGATACGACTCCTTAAGCCTCTATACATAAGCCTGGTCCTGACCCACTAACTTCACAATCCCAAACTATGCATGAGCTTTGGCTGCCACGAACAATATTGCTAAAGCACTAATGCGCGGCTTCGGACCGACCGCTCTGATGCCAATTGTAGAGTATTCAAGCTCTGATGCCAATTGTAAATATCGCAGCTCAGATACCACTTGTAGAGAATGAGCAAGTGGAATATAGGCAGCTCTTAATTAACAAACTTTTATTATTACAAAAGGACACTCACACTCTTACACTCATACAACTCTTTATAACTCTCATAAGTATATTCTATCTCTCTTTCTCATTTACGTGCTTTCTCACTTGCTTGGTTGTTCACTTGGTTGTTCCCACATGAGGGACTAACCCTCAATTTATAGGTATTCTAAGAAAACTCTCGATATAGAGCTTTCTAGTCATTTACTTTTGAAGTTTCGCATGCTAGAAACTTCAATAATCTTTTATCTAGAAGCTTCATAGGTTCTAATTATTTCTTAAAACTTCTCTAGAATATTTAGGTGATTCTCATATCCCATGTGGTTAATCTTAGAATATTCTAGAAAATCTTTAAATTCATGTTTGGATACTTAGGATAAAAATTCGTCGGATTTCATTTAAGATAAAAATGACTTGAAATGCATGTGTTTTCTTTTTGGTGAAAAAATCCGGAGGATTTTTATATCAAAACTTGTTTGGCTAATAAAGGATAAGTCTGCATAATAAAGTATTATTAACTATATAGAAATTAAAAGTGTAGACAAAATGATAATCTTATTTTCTTCAATTTTTTCAATCTCTCAACTCATTTTTCTTTTTTTAAATTTTATAACTCATTTTCTTCCATTTTAATTTTCTGATTCCCACAACCAATTATTTTCTTCATTTTATCCCCTAATTTCCTACACCACATCATGTTCTTCTTCAATTTTCACAACCCATCATCATGTTTTCAATTTCAACCCATTGATTCCAAAAAAAAAATCAACCCATTATATTCTTTTTCAAATTCTTTTTTTTAACCTAATTCCACAATCCATCTTTCTTTCTTTTTTATTTCAAACCAACTTGAGAATATGCTCTCACGATTATTCTTACAAGAAATTCATTACAAGTTTTACTGATGATGCTCAATATTGGCGATCTCTAAGATTAGGACACGTGGCGGATGACGTGTCCCAGAACTCAGGAGAGAAGGCCCACAGGGGCCGATCAGGCCCGACCTACAAGCACAAAGCTGGCTCACCTCAGGGCCCTTGCAAATTGGCCTCCTCGGTCTCTCAGCTCGCCTCCGAGCTACCGCCGGACCAAGATACCTCGGCCCTCTCGCTCGTTCCCGAGCTCTCCCGCCGAGACCATCTTCCTCGGTCCCTCCGACCGACCAACTCCACCACTCACAGGCGTAACCGTCGCTCCGCAAATCTCGCCATGCGCAGATTCTCCGCCGGCAACATCCCACGTTCAACGCCATCACGATCCCCATTAACGGGCGATCCGCTCTTTACGCGGGCGTAACGTCGGGAGCGTAACTGCCGGCGAGATTCTCGCGCCTGCTGCTGCATGCTACCACCGCTATATAAACCCTCATCACAGAGGGGTCAAGTAAGCCATTTCCTACACTTTTATGCCGTTACTCTGCTCGGATCTCATCACTAACTTGAGCGTCGGAGGGTCCTCGGTGGTACCAAACCACCCCGGGACTTCTTTGCAGGTACACGGCGGCGGCCTCATCATCCCACTTTGTCCTCTCAAAACCCAGTGAGACCCACACGCAACAAAGGACAATCAACCCAGTTCACCTCGAGATCAACGGAAGACAACATCTGACGGAGGCCCGAAAAGGAGCTCCATCAGTTGGCGCCGTCTGTGGGAAACGAAACTCCACAAAAAAAACAAAGTTGGCCTTCCGATCTCCATCCACATGGCAAGCGATCACCCTGAAGATCTAGATACCAGCTGCCGCCTCCCCCTCACCGGAGGCACTGGTGAACCTTCTCCAGCGACCGTCATCAACACCCTCGCCGGCCGAATAGACCGACACTCCTTCCCTTGACGGGGTCGCACAGAGAGGGCTTGCCACGGCGGCTCGAGGGCCACCTCGCCCAAGGATCTAAGCCCTCACTAAGAGGCAGCCCAGTAGCTACCCTGCTCGGCTATCCCTGGCGAGTAGCTTCCCTACCGCAACGCCAGGAATCAGAAAGTCCTCCTGGAGGCAGTCGAGCCCAAGGAGGCAGGTAGCTTCCCTACCGCAACTCCAGAGATCAGAAAGTCCTTGCAGAGGTAGTCGAGCCCGAGGATCCCTCGCTCGGCTATCCCTGGCGGGTAGCTTCCCTACCGCAACGCCAGGGATCAGAAAGTCCTTCCAGAGGCAGTCGAGCCCGAGGATCCCTCGCTCGGCTATCCTTGGTGGGTAGCTTCCCTACCGCAACGCCAGGTATCAGAAGGTCCTCCCAGAGGCAGTCGAGCCCGAGGATCCCTCGCTTGGCTATCCCTGGCGGGTAGCTTCCCTACCACAACGCCAGGGATCAGAAAGTCCTCCCAGAGGCAGTCGAGCCCGAGGATTCCTCGCTCGGCTATCCCTGGCGGGTAGCTTCCCTACCGCAACGCCAGGGATCAGAAAGTCCTCCCAGAGGCAATCGAGCCCAAGGATCCCTCGCTCGGCTATCCTTGGCGGGTAGCTTCCCTACCGCAATGCCAGGGATCAGAAAGTCCTCTCGGAGGCAGTCGAGCCCGAGGATCCCTCGCTCGGCTATCCCTGGCGGGTAGCTTTCCTACCGCAACGCCAGGGATCAGAAAGTCCTCCCAGAGGCAATCGAACCCGAGGATCCCTCGCTCGGCTATCCCTGGCGGGTAGCTTCCCTACCGCAACACCAGGGATCAGAAAGCCCTCCCAGAGGCAGTCGAGCCCGAGGATCCCTCGCTCAGCTATCCTTCAGGACAAAAGCCCTCGCCAAGAGGCACCGGGCAGTAATCCTGCCCGGCCAAGGGTCCTTGGTAGGCTTCTTACAACCCTATAGCTCTTCCCGCGCCAAGAACCAAAGTCCTCCCAGAGGCAGTCGGGTCCTTGCTCGGCTATCCCCAGCTGGTAACTTCCTACCACAACCGACAGGGTTCAAAGTCTTCGCCAAGAGGCACTGGGTAGTAACCCTGCTCGGTCCCCGTCCTGAAGGATCAAAAGTCCTCCCAGAGGCAGTCGAGCCCGAGGATCCCTCGCTCGGCTATCCCTGGCGGGTAGCATCCCTACCGCAACGCCAGGGATGAGAAAGTCCTCCCAGAGGCAGTCGAGCCCGAGGATCTCTCGCTCGGCTATCCCCGGCGGGTAGCTTCCCTACCGCAATGCCGGGGATCAGAAAGCCCTCGCCAAAAGGCACCGAGCAGCTACCCTGCTTGGCCATCCTTTGCAGGCCTCTTAGGGACCCTCCAGCGTCAAGGATCAAAGCCTTCGCCAAGAGGCATCGAGCAGCTACCCTGCTCGGCCATCCTTCGCAGGCCCCTCAGGTCCCCTCCAGCGTCAAGGATCAAAGCCCTCACCAAGAGGCACCGAGCAGCTACCCTGCTCGGCCATCCTTCACAGGCTTCTCAGGGACCCTCCAGCGTCAAGGATCAAAGCCCTCGCCAAGAGGCACCGCATGCCCCTCAGGGCCCCTCCAGCGTCAAGGATCAATGCCCTCGCCAAGAGGCACCGAGCAGCTACCCTACTCGGCCATCCTTCGCAGGCCTCTCAGGGACCCTCCAGCGTCAAGGATCAAAGCCCTCGCCAAGAGGCACCGAGCAGCTACCCTGCTCGGCCATCCTTCACAGGCCTCTCAGGGCCCCTCCAGCGTCAAGGACCAATGCCCTCGCCAAGAGGCACCGAGCAGCTACCCTGCTCAGCCATCCTTCGCAGGCCTCTCACGGCCACTCCAGCGTCAAGGATCAAAGCCCTCATCGTGAGGCCGTCGAGTTCCTTCTGCTCGGCGCATCCCCAGCGGACATCCTCCTGCCCATCAGACGCTGAGGATCTCAAGCCCTCATTGCGAGGCCGCCGAGTTCCTTCTGCTCGGCGCATCCCCAGCGGGCATCCTCCTGCCCATCAGATGCTGAGGATCTCAAGCCCTCACCGCGAGGCCGTCGAGTTCCTTCCTGCTCGGCGCATCCCCAACGGGCATCCTCCTGCCCAATAGATGCTGATGGTCTGAAGCCCTCATCGCGAGGCCGCCGAGTTCCTTCCTGCTCGGTGCATCCCCAGCGGGTATCCCCCTACCCATCAGACGCTGATGGTCTGAAGCCCTCATCGCGAGGCCGTCGAGTTCCTTCCTGCTCGGCGCATCCCAGCGGGCATCCTCCTGCCCATCAGACGCTGATGGTCTGAAGCCCTCATCGCGAGGCCACCGAGTTCCTTCCTGCTCGGCGCATCCCCAGCGGGCGTCCTCCTGCCCATCAAACGCTGAGGATCTGAAGCCCTCTTCGCGAGGCCGCCGAGCCCCTTCCTACTCGGCGCATCCAGGCGGGTAGCTTCCTACCCAACAAAGACAAGGATCAAATTCCTTCCAGACTCGACTATCCCTGGCCGGTAGCTTCCCTACTCGTAACGCCAGGGGTCAAGACCCTCGCCAAGATCAACCGAGCAGCTTCCCTACTCGGTCATCCCCAGCAGGCATCCTCCTGCCCAACAGACGCTGTGGGTTTGTAGCCCTCATAACGAGGTCACTGAGCCCATCACATGCAGCGGATCCGAAGCCCCAACAAGAGACATCAGGTCTATCCAAGTCTGAGTAATCCCCCTCGACTTCGGGGCAATGGAGATGCTTCCTTCTCAGCAGCGCTTAGCACACTCGGCAAGTGATCGAAATCAACTCGACGACCGATCGCTCCATATGTCACGCCACACTGGGCTGCGCCCCATCAGTCCACAGGTCTGCATACGTCGCGTCGGCCAACCGGCGCTCGACACGTGGACCGTCACTTCAGTAGCAGGACGCTCAAACCGGCGCACCTTTCCTAAATGCAGAGATCTCGCCCCGATAAGCTGGCAGAAAAGACAGCTGACAGCCCGGGGTCGCGTCCCGACGAAACCTTAGGAGGGAGCTTACTCCAGACGGCCTAGCAGTCCACTCTTGACCAGACCCACTAGCTGGTCGGGACTAGAGTGGGGGCTAATGATGATGCTCAATATTGGCGATCTCCAAGATTAGGACACGTGGCAGATGACGTGTCCCAGAACTCAGGAGAGAGGGCCCACAGGGGCCGATCAGACTCGACCTACAAGCACAAAGCTGGCTCACCTCAGGGCCCTTGCAAATTGGCCTCCTCGGTCTCTCAGCTCGCCTTCGAGCTACCGCAGGACCAAGATACCTCGGCCCTCTCGCTCGTTCTCGAGCTCTCCCGTCAAGACCATCTTCCTCGGTCCCTCCGACCGACCAACTCCACCACTCACAGGCGTAACCGCCGCTCCGCAAATCTCGCCATGCGCAGATTCTCCGCCGGCAACATCCCACGTTCCATGCCATCACGATCCCCATTAACGGGCGATCCGCTCTTTACGCGGGCGTGACGTCGGGAGCGTAACTGCCGGCGAGATTCTCGCGCCCGCTGCTGCATGCCACCACCGCTATATAAACCCCCATTACAGAGAGGTCAAGTAAGCCATTTCCTACACTTTCATGCCGTTACTCTGCTCGGATCTCATCACTAACTTGAGCGTCGGAGGGTCCTCGGTGGTACCAAACCATCCCGGGACTTCTTTGCAGGTACACAGCGGCAGTCTCATCATCCCACTTTGTCCTCTCAAACCCCATTGAGACCCACACGCAACGAAGGATAATCAACCCAGTTCACCTCGAGATCAACGGAAGACAACATTTGACGGAGGCCCGAAAAGGAGCTCCATCATTTACCATCTACCTTTCTAAAAATCCCATTTCTAATTGAAGAAAATAAAAAGGGAAAGAAATCTAGAAGAAAAAATTTCTCAAAAAAGAAGAAGGAAGAACGGGAAGAAATCTAGAAAAAAAAATTTCTCAAAAAAGTAGAAGGAAGAGAGAGAGAGCGCTCATGATTAAAAAAAATATCTTTGAGCTAATTTTTTTTTTCCGGAATAGCCCTATTTGGGGTATTTAAAGCCTCGGGATTTCTGTTGAAAACCAGCATCCAAGTAATCACTTTTAAAGGATTATCCTGATTCATTGGGGGAAAAAATCCTGATTTAAAATCCATAGGATTAGAGCAATCCAAACATGCTCTAAGTTGTTGATCTTCAACAAAAGGTAGTATTACCAAAATCAACACACACTTTTGAAAACTTCTGAGATATTTTACCGCACTCAATAACGTACTCCAGTATATCATTTCCAAAACATTAAAGTATTATTCTGTAATTCACCCAAAGGGTTAGCGGAAATTTGACCGGAACATGTTTTGAGCTCAATTGCGTCACCAATCCCAAGTTCCGCCATCTTCCTTAGATCAACTCTCCCTCTTCAAAACCTTTTTCCCGCGTCTTCATCAACCTAACACATCAAATTTTCGGAACAGAAAGAAAAATGTCGATTAGAAGGAAGCTACTAATCTCCTCCATCTCTCTCCTTCGTCTCGCCTCCAATTTCCACCCCGATCCCCAATTCCCTAGGGTTTCCACCCGCGCCTTCCACCTCCCTTTCGATCCTACTAGGGTTTCGATTCCCAATCTTCACCCCTCTGCGAGTTCTAGGGTTCCGAGAGCGTTCGGTTACTCATCAGAATCGAACGGCGGTGGAGCTTCCAGGTGCTGGAACTGTGGCGCCGCGGCGGCAGACTCGTCCGCGCCCTTTCTCGCTTGCGGATCGTGTAGAAGCGTTCAGCCTGTGGACCATAACGTGGATTATTTCAATATTTTTGGACTGTAAGTACTTTTACAGCTTGAAATTCTTGTTCTTGGTTTGGTTTAATTGAATGTGTTTGTGCATACAAGGTGTTTGATTTATTGCCTAGCTTAACAAAGATGGGAGACACTTTGTTTGTCCCCTGTGCTTACACTTTTCTGTCGTTATACGAAAATTTTAGTACTGGAAAATCAAAATTGCTTTTTTGAAGTGTAGGTATAGGGTGCACAAATTCTATTTTAGAAATTACTAGGCTCTAACTCTGGCTAACGAGAAACTAGAAAGCCAAGCAAATGCCAGAAGTTGTTGTGTGTTGTTTTCTTTTTAAGTTGTTGTTGGGCGTGTCATGAACACAAGTTTCTTTTCAATAGGGAAATGGTGTATGACATAAAGGATCACAATCTTGAAGGCAAGTATAAAGATTGGCAGAAGAAATTGCATCCTGATCTAGTTCATACAAAATCTCAGGTCTGACCAGTGGTTTACCTACTTGAGTTATGCCTTATATTTCAATTATCAAGTTTCTAATTTTATTTTCTTTCACTGGATTTGATACAGAAAGAGAAAGCTTTCGCAGCCGAACAGTCAGCTCGAGTGATCGATGCATATCATACACTTAGTAAACCATTGTCTAGGGCATATTACCTAGTGAGTTGTCCTTCTTGTTCTATCTTTTCCATATGTTTGACCATGGTTCGATATATTTAAAGTTCATGAATCCATATATTTTTCTTGTCTATTAAAAAATTTACAAGTATCTTTCTTCTTCTTCTTTGTTTAGATTTATTTTTGTGGACCATTCGTTTTACTATGTAGATGTAGGTCCACAGAAACTATTATACATGGCCATTAATATGAGTATCGTAGGAACAATTCTAGTGCTTGGGGGTGGGGAGCGGCTGCTCAGAAGGTTAAGGTTTAGTTAGGTGATAAATGGCCAGGAAGATTTTACGGTAAGAACCAAATTCCATTTTTTATTGTTGACGTTGGGTATTGGTTGTTTGACATCTGATACTGAAGACAACATAATGAAAATTGGGAAACTTTGGAGAGAAATTTAGTTTGAAGAACACCATTTTAATCTTTGGTTATGATTTCTGTTTGGCTCTTAGATTGTGGCTATGCTTTGTTGTAGAATATGATTCCGTAAAACAGATCAATTATCTTTCTCTTCTCCTGAAATATTTCTTAAAGTCTAGGAGTCTTTTGGTGGGCTTTCTCCTTGGTTGCACGAGCTTAAATTGCATGACTGATATTGTAGGTTCTAATCGCTTTACCAAATTTTGTGGAGCTTAACTTGTCTTAGTTTAAAATTTGTAGCTAGCTCCTCTCTAGTATATATCCCTTGTCCAGGGATTTGTCACCCATTTAGAGGTTTAATACGTGAATATCTCAAATTGGATCCCTGTTTGATGGGAGTAGGCCACATTGTTGATTTAACTAACTGTACGCTTTATCCATCACCATTATCATGTATGTCTTCTCCCATCAAAATTGGGTCAGTTATAGAGTAAAAGGCCACGATCAACAAATTAAATGATCGGTTTCACCTTTTATTAAATAGAGAAAAAACTAATTAATAGCTTGGTTTTCTACTAGAAGCCAACCTTCTGAATTGGTGCCGCTGTCACATTCTTAAATATAGAAACTGTTGACAAAGAGTTTCTTGCTATGAATGTTTGATGGCTGGTTAGATTTGGTAAAACCTATCTCATTATTCTCATGGATCTTGCAATTCACTGTAGAATCCAAGGAGGAGGTTAAAGTGTTCTTAATATAGGAATCCAAAACTAAAAAAAGTGGAAATATGATATATTTTCTGCAGGGAATTGCACTCCATCCCTAAACACAACATATAGCCAAGCTAGATGAATGTGGGGCATAGCCTATGCTTATTCCTTGCACACAAAGTTCACACACAATTCAATATCTCTTGAAGGATAGCAAACATGCCTGTCATTGTACTTCACTTAACAATCAAAATCTTTTAAGGGATAACAAACTTCCTTGTAGCAAACCAACTGGATGGTCTTGGAAGAAAAACCTAGGCTTCTGTATATACTTGTTGCATGATCGCTTAGCTTTATACTCTTTGCGTAAGATATCGAGTTCTCTAGATGGACGGAATCTACTTATTCCAACATTCCTGAATTCTTGATGTCATTTATTTTTTGTGGAATAAATGAGAATCTTGTGTTATAACTGCATTCCATGAGAAAACATCAGGTCCTAAACCATTGATCAGATAATGACAGCTTAATCATCATATCGCTTCCCTACAGTAGATTTTCTTTGTTCAACTCAGTCAACTTGTTACCTGTTCATTGTTGCTTTAGAACATCAAGCAAATTGATTAATAATATGAACATTACATATAAAAATATGATTGAATTTGTTATTTCCATATCAGAATAACCCATGACTACCTGTAGTGTAATGTGGTTGACAACTTATCTGGAATGCATTATTAATTTGCGAGACTTAGTTGACAAAACAGAATCTAGATACAATTGAAGTTTGAATCTGTGTGCTGTTGCCATGATTTTAAAGGTGCATGAATCTTGAGAGCTGTGCAATTGTTTGCACAAAAAGTGATGACTAAAAACAACCTGAACAAGGTTTCACTATCTAATCTTCAAATTTTCTCCATGAAGATGGTGATAATATGAAGTCTGATGCATTCTCGCTCATTTTCCAAAAAGATAAATTAGAGGTAATGAGTGACCATCGTAATTGTTTAAACTTTTGGGAGTTGTTTTAGATTCATTATAGTTTGGATTTATATGGTATTTGCTAAACTTCTTATAGTTGCATGAATCCATTTTGGCCTTGTATGGGTACCACCTCTAATAGGAATATGGAACAGTTTCTTCTTGTAAGGGTTGCACATGGGTTGGTGAATAAGTGATAATGCTGGTCATGATACATTGTTCTTCTCTAGAAGAAGTGTGTGGAGTTTCAAGATTTGCGTTTTGATTTTTCTACGGTGTGAAACCAGACCAAGCTGACACCTATCTTAGACGAACGCACTTAAATAGATGCATTTACGATTATAAAAAAGTCTTCTTAGGCTTTTTATTATTCTGGATGCAACTGACATAAGTTGTAAGATGATGTTTTGGGCATGATTCTTGGCTAAAGTTGCTCTTATCTACAGTTAATAGTTTTAGTGCTCGGGCTTGTCGTAATGTGTAGAAATGTAAAGGATTTAGCAGTTTAATGGCAAGACTTGCTGAGACCATACATTTAAATTAGGAATGTGGGGTCCAAAGGTATAGGAGGAAAAACTTTCCTAGTTGGTCAAAAAAAGTCAATAATGTATCAATTTATTAATGATCGCAGCGTTCATCTTGATTAACATATTCTAAGACATGCACACAAAAAAAATTATGTGATTTCAATTCTTTTTGAAATGCATCGGAGGGTCGTAAATAATAGATAATTTTCCATAACCAATTCAACAGTCAGAGTATCAAATTCACGTGAAAATTGGTGTACATATGCTTTAGGCCATGAAGATCAAGATGGACGATGTTGTTCATCAAAAAGAAGTTGTGGAAAGTTGACATGGTGACCAATATAGGATGTCTTTACTCACATTTCTCCTTCATTTATAGAGATGTATTCAGTGCTATCCCGTGCTAAATCAGAAAATAGCAGCAAAAAATACTAATAGGCATCTGTGACCACAAATATACATTCTGCTAAGACTTTTGTGGAACTGCAATTTTACTTGTGCAAATACAGTTTTTGAGGGGCTCGTCAGTTAAATATTCATGTTTAATTGATATAGTCTCCCACTGAGAAGTCATGTGGATAGCAGAAGAGATAATATATGAACTTTGACCTGAACCCATCAATTTTAACACTTGGCTCAAATTAGGTCTAAACCCATGACTCTCTGGGCCCAGTATAATCCAAAAAGGGTTTCAATAAGGAAAGTCCCTCTGGAAACTAATAGTTAAGTTGCCAAGGAGTGGCTTTTTTTTACCTGCTGGTTCAGCGAAAATAACAGTACAATAAAAGAAAATTACAGAGATTAGTTAAGCATGTGTTGCACGACTATTCTTGAGGTTTTAATTGACCCCAGAATTGGTTGGAAGGCCGCTCGCTGTCTGTGCCACAACTGAAATTGGTTGAATGTCGGAGTGTTAGAACCACATTTTGTTCCGGTATTTCCACCTAGACCATAGGGCTATAGCGTAAGCCGTTCTTTTCCAGAAGTTTGTAATATTTGCCTAATTTTGTCGTCTGCCTAACCACCTTTTAATCGGAGCCAAATCGATATTCTAGAGGGGTATCTGTATATGTCAAGGAGTGGTTTTTTCTTGACACATTTATCAGGGTAAATTGTATAGGGCAGCTATGTTGTAATTTGTTGTATTTATATGGTTTACAAAAAATAAAAGAGTCGCTGTGTATTTTTAAGTTTCAACCGAACAAAAGGCCTTCTTAAAAAAAATTACCGGTTTGAAATTTGAATTGGCTTCTGGCAGCTGCAACTTGAGGGCATACATGTTGATGAAGAAAAAACCATTACGGATCCAGAGTTGCTTGCCGAGGTGATTTTCTATGATGTCATTTGATAATCGATCTAAAGCTTCATAAACTCTGGTTGTGCTGATTATGAACTAACATATTTCATGGTGCAGATGATGGATATTAGAGAAGCAGTAGAAGAGGCTGCTGATTCTCAGGCATTAAAGCAGATCGAATCCCAGGTTATAGATCATCTATTTGCATTTATCATAATTATTATCTACATATTTTCCCTTTTACATAATAACTTCCTTGTTCTTCCATACTTATGATGTAGATTCAATTGAAGCTTGAGACCTGGTCGAATTCTTTTCATGAGGCATTCAAGAAACACAACTTCGATGATGCAATTTCTGCTACCCAGCGAATGAGATACTATGAACGAGCACTCGAAGAAATTGTAAAGAAATCGTGAATCTCGCAAGCAGAGTCTTCGAAACCGAAATTGTATATTTCTCACTAATTTATTTTTCTTCCTCCATTTATTTGAAATAAATTCTGGCAACAACTGTATTATGTAGTCCCAGTTATATGTTTCTCTCTGTAATTATTTTTAATAAATTACTAACCAGATATCAGACATGATCACTGTTATTTTGGACAGTAACTGTTACATGCCTGTTTTGAGTAATATATTTCATATGGTAAATTTATTTTATGTGTTATTTATTCACCACAAAACTATTAATAAGACTGTTAAGGCTCACATATATGATGATTTAATAATGTAAATCTTACGGATTATATATGCAAATAGTGATTAAAAGATATTAGTTTAATCAGTCCAATACAATCAACTCAATCCATAGGCATCCCTATTTATGTCCATTTAATATTATATCAACTTCCTTGCGATTAACTACATATGATTATTATTTCCTAAATTAATTGCAAAAAAATATACCTCTCCACAAATTAAGGAAAATATATCCATCAATTCTAATTTATTTCCAATTATTCAAATATTTTCCAAAGATCAATTTATAACCAAATAAAGCAATTAATCACATAGATCTTTTTTAAAGGGTTATTTTTATATCCCACCTCCAAAACTTTAATATTTTCAAATTTCACCCCCAAAATCTTGTATTTCCAAATTTCATCTCAAAACCATTAAGTTATCCAGAATTCACTCCTGAATACTTTTAACCAGCATATTCCTCTAGTTGGGTTTAAAGCCGTTAATGGGTTATTAAAAACATCACCCTTACTAGTCTTGTTCTTTCTCATTCTTATGTTAAATAGGGGTTAGAGTTTTAGATTTCTCACAATCTCACAATTTCAAAATTAGGAATTCTCTTGAGAATGAAATTTAAGGCATTTTGTCTTCATCAGATGTTTGTGCTTTGAAATAGATAAAATTGGTCTTCATCATATGTTTGTGCTTTGAAATAGATAAAATCAGGGTTATTTTTATATCCCATCTCCAAAACTTCAATATTTCCAAATTTCACCCCTAAAATCTAGTATTTCCAAATTTCATCTCAAAACCATTAAGTTATCTAAAATTCACCCCTGAATACTTTTAACCAGCATATTCCTCTAGTTGGGTTTAGAGCCGTTAATGGGTTATTAAAAACATTACCCTTAATGGTCATGTTCTTTCTCATTTAAATAGGGGTTAGAGTTTTAGATTTCTTACAATTTCAAAATTAGGAATTCTCTTGAGAGCGGAATTTAAGGCATTTGGTCTTCATCAAATGTTTGTGCTTTGAAATAGATAAAATCAAGCTCCTTTGCGGTTTTGCCATAATAATTACGACAACTTAAAGCAACAATATGAGTTGCAGTTACTCCTATGCAGACGGTAATGTAATTCAAGTACTTTGCGACCGGGGATATCATAGGCCGAGCTTAATGATCTTGGAGAAAGAGTTGACAGCAAAATGAAGAAAATTGAGAAACTCTTGCAAAAAAGAAGTTTCAATTATTGAAGTGATTGTTATTCTTATACAGTCAAACCTCATATGTACTTTAATTATCATGTTGTTGTACGCTACTTATTGAAATTAATATAATTTTGGTTTGCATTGTGATGAAAACTTATACTTTGCATCTGGATTTGAACATGGATTTGCACGGAAGCTAGGATACTGGAAATTTGTGTTTTAAAAAACCAAAATAATGAGATTTATCCATAGGACGGATTACATTATGTAGGGTGTTTTTCGTCATCCCATTGAGATGGGAAATACGCGTCGCTCGTCGGACGTATACAGATTTCTTCTGCCTAGGGTAGGTTGGGGTTTATTGATTGTGGGGATCCGAATCTCCGGCAGTTGCGGACTAAGCTGCCGTTAATTACCCATTGCCTTTGAAGCGAAGCAGCCTCCAATTGACAGGTCAAACTAGTCATGCGAACTCAATGTGCAGTGTACGTGTGTGTCTTGAGGGGTTTTGGGTATATCGGGAGCCTTGCAGAGTTTACAGGGGTCCCGCTACCTGGATAGCGGGCTGGGGGTCAAAGGGGCTAGCAGCCTCCTTACGGGATACGGGACAGCGTCCCGTTAAAAAAAAATTCTTGGGGGGGCATGTTTTGAGTGTAGAGTGCATGAAAAAAAGAAAGAAAAGAAAAAAACGGTGAGTAACGTCCTAAGGACGTGTAGACGCTGAGCGCTAGGCACCGGGTGTCGGCGTCTCACGTGTCCGGCACATGGGCCTCACGCGCTGAGTGCTAGACGTGGGGCGCTGGGCGCCTGCAGAAAGAAGGGGCTTACCCCCGGAATGAGGAGTTGAACTCCCGAAAAGGATTTTTATTTATGGAGTTAAACTCCAAAAGCTTTTGAGTGGAGTTAAACTCCCAAAAAGGATTTTTATCTATGGAGTTGAGCTCCAAAAGATATTGAATGGAGTTAAACTCCTAAAAAAAGATTTTATTTATGGAGTTAAACTCCCAAAAGACCTTGACAAATAGAATTGAACTTTCAGAAAGGGTTTAGAGATGATCAAAGGGGACCCCTTCCTTCTCCCCTTTATCCCTGAATCTTTTTTCATCCTTGGATCTTTCCGAAGTGGGTTTTTTGGAGACGAGTCTCCTTCTTCCTCCTCTCTGTTGGCTGGATCTTGGAGAAAAAGGGGTACGACTTAAAAATCTCCCCTTTTGGGATTTGATGGAAAATCCGAGCTTCCCTTCAAGGGCTTTATGGTAAAAAACTGTTTCTTTTTTGAAGAAAAAAAGAGTTACTCTTGATTTAATTCAAAAAAATGAATAAGGTTTAGAACCTTGAGGAAGGAGGAGTCACAAAACCGTAATTTTTGAGAGAGTGAAAAAGTTGTTGATTTTTTCATCATGTTTGATTTTATAGGCTACAACACACTTTATATATAGCTCATTGGGTTTTGCCAAATGGTAGTTGTGCCACCTCATACCTTATGTGCTTATTTCTTTTTGCACATAAGTTACGGGGTTTACAAAATTTTGGCTTTCTGCCCATTTTTCCTACATTTATTTCTAAAAAATTGCATTGAACTAATTTATTGTTTCATTCTTGGTATGAAGCCGGCCCTTTCCATTTTTGGTCTTGACTTAGGCTTGAGCCCACTTCGCTTGAGCTTGGGCCTGCTTGGCTAGGGGTTGAATGATTTTGACTTGGTTAACCGGGGTGTAATTTTTTATCCCAACACACTAAAAATACCATTAACTACCTCTTTTCAATAAAATACCTTGAAGTTTATTCTATTGCAGTAAAAACCTTAACTGCTATTTTCGAGGGTATTTTAGTGAAAAATTCCCTTAAAATGCATAGTTTAAGATATTTTAATGTAATAAAAAATCTTCAAGGTATTTTAGAGAAAAACCGCAACAGTTAATGATATTTTTAGTGTAAGTTACCCTTTATCATATTGCACTTATCTGAAAACCTGGGAACAATCAAGCTTTTGTAAAAGTCAAGCTTAGTGGAAAAAAAAACCCGGCACAAAAAAAATGAGAATGCTAATATGAGAAAGCCTAGTACAAAAAATCATGGTATAAATACTTGGAAGTGAAAAAACCTAGCAAATGCTTCTTGCAAACATGAACTAATAAGTAAATTAAAAGGGAAAAGAAAAAACTTGGTTAGAAGAAAATAACACACTTTTATTATAAGCTAAGCTCCATACATAAGGGGTATCCATGTATTGTAACCAAATAACACTATCAATCAGCGAATCCAAATATTACAACAACTTCCACAAAAAATTAAAGGAAAAAACACACACACAGAGATCCAGATTGCATATATTAAAAGAGACTATCCAAAAAGTTGCGATATATAGCACATCAATATATAAGATATCAATTCCATACAGAAAAGGTTAACACATCCATATAACCACCAAATCCTTACATATCACACATCCAAATAATACCAATCTAACATATCCAGGTTACAATAAACCAACACATCTAAATAACATGGTTCAAGTTTTCAATTGCAGCTCCAAAATGCTGCTGCGTGCTGGTAATAACTGCTACAAAATATGGTTGCTGCTAACAGTTGCTATAATATGCCGCTGCCGCTGCTATTAACTGCTACAAAATGCTGCCGCTGCTGCTTGCTTCAAAATGTTGTATGCTAACAAAACCTGTGTACATGAAACAACAATGTATAAGATGGATGAGTGGCCCATGAGCTTGTGAAATCATCCATTGAAATATAATAAGAACTTTGCTTAGCTATAAATAATTAAGTTTGCAATACTTATTTTAAAATTACCTCATAGCCTCCATGGTGCTCTATTCATAGGTGCTCTCCCCCTATAATAGGACCTCTTCCTCTAATGGAAATACCCCTTCCTCTAGTAGCAGTCATGGGTGGCCTTGATATTGATATCATCCTTCCATATCTTGGTGATGAGAAAAGAAAGTCCGCCTCAAAATAATCATATGATTCTTGTACCCTGTCTTGCATTTCATCTTGAGATATTCCAGTATCTTCTCAAGTCTCATTTGTTTCCATGCTCAGCATAGATTGTTGCCTCATCACTTGCTCACTTCCATATGCCTCCACTCCTTGGTTCATGCCTTGTATATCAAGTCCATATCCTGAATATATTTCTTACATGAGCTAATTTATATAAAATTGGCAATATTTACCTTGATCAAAATCATACTGGTTGATACCATGTAAGTCATAGTGGTTGATGTCTTGTAAATCATATTGGTTGATGCCATGTAGTCCATCTTGAGCTTGAGCTATCCTTTCTTGCGTCCTAGCAGAATTTGGCTTGCATGCAGGCATGTGAAAATAGTTAATAAAATAGACTTGGAGTCAAGTCAATTAACTATAGAATTGGAAAGAAGTCTTTTATATCACTTTTTTGTTTCTTTTTCTTTGTTCTTCTACTTGTAGAAGCAATATTGGAATCAATCGTAGATGTATCGCAGTAAGTGGATTCGTGCATTTTTTCTGATAGTGTCCCCAACCCTTGCATGTACCACATTGATTCTTTCTCTTAGAAGTTTGGTTTCTTTTCCCTTCATCAGGAGCCCTAATTTTTTGGGTCTTTGGTCTCACATTCTAGGTCTACAAGCGTGTGGTGGTCTAACAGTATATAGAAGCTCATCATTCATCCAATCACTTTTATCAGGCAATGCACCTATATGTCCTTTATATGATTCCTTAAATCTGTACATATTTATTAACTAAAAGAAATTAAAGGTTGGAAAGCAATTAAGAGCTAATGACATTTTGTTATAAATTGTAGTCGCAAGTACGATATGCATCAGTCCATATTTTAGAGCACAAAATTAAGAGAATGAAAATATCTTAGAGGGAGGGGGTTGAATAAGATAATTATAATATTCTACGGCAAATTTAAAACTTAAATACTATTTCTAAAGTGATTATCGAGTTTCTGCGGAAAATATTTAAAACAAGTTTTTAAAAAAAAACTTAATACGACAACACAAACACAGAAAAGTAAAAGAGTAAGAATAATGCAAATACAGCGATATGTTGACTAGGATTCACCACGCTCTTTGGCTAGTCCCCGCCTGAGACACCTTCTCAGGATTTCTGCACTATGGTTGTGAAGAACATAAATCTCTCTTCAGAGGAATGTGAAGAACAACAATTTCTCTTCACAAAGATTACACTCTTGAGCTTGCGATTCCCTAGAAAGCAAGTCTTCTTTCTTTTTAGCCCATGATTCTCTAGGAAAACCGCACTTTCCTCTTTAATCCGTGTCTCTTTAGGAAGATATTTTTTTCCATTCCGAATTCACACAATTCAAGCAATGAGAAGCACCCCCTCTCGTGTGTTAAGAAGCATCCCTTCTCGTGAGTTGAGAGACACCCTCTTTCATGGGTTGAAGAATATCGAATCTTCTTCGGGGATTTATAATTGTTTTACAAATGACAAATTCACTCACTGTCAATCCTACGATCTCAATAGATTATAACCGGTATGGCGCAAAGATTGATTTGAGAGATTATATCAGGTGTCGCTAAGTAAATGGAAAAGATTTGGTAAGTGAACACTCAAAAAGAACAAGAAGATTTCTCAATACATTTGCAATGAATTGTTTTCTTTATTAAGAAAAATGTTTGATCTCATAGGGTATTTATAGAAATCAAATGAGAAGTTATTCTAAGTCCTAATAACTGTCATAAAACAGTTAATGACCGTTGGAGACGGTTAAAATTGAAAACGGCGTAAAATCTATTCAATTCAAAATTCAAATCAAGTTTAACTTCCAGAAATTGCCCGTGCAAACGTCTGTACAGACGTCTGCCCTTGAGAGAAATTCCTTCTAGAGACGTCAGTAGAGCTGTCTCTGAGAAATGTACAGAAAAATGAATTTATGGAGATTGTACTGAAGACGTCTGCTGTTCAAAACTTAATGGTACAGACGTCTTCCACAAACGTCTGTTTTCTGGCATGATTGAAATATCATTTTTGAACATAGACAGATTTGAATTCCAACGGATAGGATAGATGTCTCTAAAAGAGAGAGAGACGTCTGTAGTATAGAGAACATGTTGGAATGAGGTTTCTAACCTTATGAGATCAACACTAGACACATGTACAACACTCATATCTCTTATATTCATCTTGGTTCTTCTTTGATCTTCATTTTCTTGCATCGTTACGTTGAGACGTCGAATTTTGATCGGGCTTGCATCATGTTACCACTTGTTTTAAGTTGTTATGCCATATCATCATTTTGGATGCGTATTGTATTGTAGGCAATCTTGCTTGATATTTGACATATCGTGCATGTTGTACTCAAGACAAAAACTTGGAAACGTTATTAGCAATTTATGAATTATTTTAAACAAAGTTTTGAACTAAATGATCGAAATCGAGAATCGTGTGACATGAATGTCAACAATCAACCCCTTTTCGATATTTAGCAAAACTTATTTAAGGAATCCATTATATATATATATATATATATATATATATATATATATATATAAGATCACAAATTAAAGATATTCATGAATATTTTTCCCCTTTTTGAAAAATATCAAAAAGTTCATAAACAAAGGGGAAAAGAAAAAAAAAATATAACGATTTTAAGTTCATGGAAAAAAAGTGTAAGACATGATTAGGGCATATGACATGATTAGGCCATATGAAATGAACATCAAGTATGATGAACCAATCCAGAATAATAATCATAATAGCATGAGGTTCAAAATAACAGAGTATTTAAAAAGTATAGGGTTAAAAAAAACCAACATAATAGTAGAGAACCTATATCTTGACGTTTATAATGATAAATACAAGTTCCTAGTACGACATCAAGATTATCTTTTGTTTTAGTAAATTTAAGAATTATGTTTTCTTTGATATCTAACTTTCTCTTTAAATAAAAAAATCCATTTTTCAAAGTTTCCATACTACCGTTAATTTTTGAAACTTCTTTTTCTTTTAAAACTAGTTTTTTTAAACTATTGTTTTCTAATATTAGTTTCTGTTTCATTTTTTACTAATCTATTGTTTACATTACTATTATCTTTTAGTTGTTTATATTGTGTAGATTTTTTGATAACTAGATTTAAGATAGAAATATAAATTAACTAAATCTTCTTTATCTAAACTTTTTATATCAAGAATATCATCACTTACCTCGTCATTCTCGATCGTCATAAAGCACATGTTGGTGATTTCTTAATTTTCTGATTCACTTGAATCTGAATCATCCCAGATGGTATGAAATGCATACTTTTCCGAACCTTTCTTCCACTTTGATTTGTCCTTCTTGACCTTGAGATTTGGACAGTCTGCCTTGAGATGTCATTCTTTGTTGCATTCAAAATATCGTATGGCTTTGGAGGTGTTTACCCATTTATTAAAAGAGTTGTCTTTATTATTAAGAAACTTCTTGAAGTGCATTGCGATATTTGCCATCTCTTCGTCGTCGCTCTCATCATCGCTTGATGGGGGTAAGCTCTTTGAATTTATTTGTTGACGCTTTAAGTGCGATATTCTTGCGATGGTTTTCTTCCTCTTAGTCTTGATATTACCGAGTCGCATCCATAGATATTTAGTTTACCAATGAGAGCATCAACACTCATGATGCTCATATCATTGGTCTCTTCTATAGCAGTAATGTTAGGCTGCCAAGACAAGATTAGTGAATGAAGAATTTTATAATTCTTTTTCTTTATCTACAAATTTCTTATCTAGATTAAATAATTCCGTGACTATGTTGTTAAACCTAGAATACATTGAATCTATTGATTTGTTTTCTTTCATAGAAAACATTTCGTATTCATGCATTAATCTATTTATTTTACTCTCTTTTACTTGGCTTGTACCCTCATGTGCAGTCTTGAGAGTTTTTCAGATATCATATGTTGTTTAGCACATGGAAATTCTATTGAATTTCTCTGGAACCAACGAGAAGTGAAGGGCATTCATAGCCTTAATATTTAATCTCATCAATTGTTTTTCTGTGTCAGAATATGGTTTAGTAGGAGGAATAACAAAAACTTCATCTATTACATTATAGAAAAATTCTCATTTAGTTTTCCAAAATTGAAAATTAGTACCGTTAAACAGTGAAGGTTGTGATGGATTGACCCTCTAGTTGGTTTGTCATAATGAATCTAAAAACTCAAGATGTTAATCTTTTAAAATTGAGCAATCCGTTCCGATACCAATTGAAAATACCTTAGAGGGGGGTTGAATAAGGTAATTATAATTTAAATATTATTTCTAAAGTGATTATCGAGTTTCTGCAGAAAATATTTAAAACAAGTTTTAAACAAGAAATTTAATACGAAAATCAAAACAAACACAGTAAAGTAAACGAGTAAGTGCAATGCAAACATAGCGATATGTTGACTAGGGCTCACAACGCTCCTGTGGCTAGTCCCGTCTGAGACACCTTCTCAGGATTTCCGCACTATGGTTGTGAAGAACACAAATCCATCGTCACAGGAATGTGAAGAACAACAATCGCTCTTCATAAGGATCACACTCTTGAACTTGCAATCACCTAAGAAACAAATTTTCTTTCTCTCTAGCCCGTGATTCTCTGGGAAAGCCGTACTTTCCTCTCTAATCCACGTCTTTCTAGGAAGATATCTTTTTCCACTCTTAATTCACACAATTCAAGCAAAGAGAAGCACCTCTCTTGTGGGTTGAGAAGCACCCCTTCTTGTGGGTTGAGAGACACTCTCTCTCATAGGTTGAAAAATATCGAACCTCCTACGGGGATTTATAATTGTTGTACAAATAACAAACTCACTCACTTTCAATCCTATCATCTCAATAGATTATAACCGGTGTGGAGCAATGATTGATTTGAGAGATTATATCAGGTTTTGGCTCTGAGGAAATGGAAAAGATTTGGTAAGTGAACTGTTCCCTGATAAAATATCAGGAAATTCCCCAATGGGGTATCACGTGCTCACACATGACCAAGGGTCACGTGCTGACACGTGATGGTTTCCTCGGACTCTGTTATAACAGAATTAAATTCTAATCAAGCAGACGATTAGTGGAGTCACGTGCCACCACGCGATGGGCCTTTGAAACCCACCAAAAGGGATTAAAAGATGCAATAAGACACTAAAAAAAACCCCAATGGGGCATCACGTACTCACACGTGACCAAGGGTCACATGCTGACACGTGATGATTCCTTAGCTCTGATTAAAAGGCAGAATTAAATTCTGAATAAAATGTTTAATCAAGAGGGTCACGTGCCAACACGTGACAAGTTCCTAAACTCTTTAATTGATAGAATTAAATTCTATTTCAATGATCAAACATTTGGATCACGTGCCAACACGTGATGGGATTTTAATCCTTCTGAACTAATAAAATTAAATTCTAATTAAGTGGGAATCCAGAACCTTAACTGGAAAAAAGACCTCTCTAAATCTTTCCAAACAAGAAGATGGTGCTCTGTAAAGTGGAGCACCGTTGGATTAAAAATCCAATGGTGATTAAGAATCACCAATTTATGGAAAGATTTTATACAAGAAAATATTTCCCTAAAATTCACTAAGAATAACAGACAGAATATCTTTTGGATTAAAAATCCAATGGTGAATAAAATTCACTGAGTGATCTAAAAGATCATGTTGGTTACAAAAACAACCAAAAATCTTTCAATGAAAGATTCACTAAATAAATTGATTCTTTTCTTTCTCCAATAAATAACAG
This sequence comes from Agapanthus africanus, assembly GCA_030015575.1. Classification (NCBI taxonomy): domain Eukaryota; kingdom Viridiplantae; phylum Streptophyta; class Magnoliopsida; order Asparagales; family Amaryllidaceae; genus Agapanthus; species Agapanthus africanus. The sequence continues at coordinate 595,045,662 of CM057337.1, read as the reverse complement.
CAAAGAAGAGAAAAGAAGGGATCTTGGAATTTTAATTTTCTGGAGAAAAAACAACAGCAGAGAGAAAAGAGAGGAGAATTTAATTCTCAAGAAAAGAAATCCTAGGTGAGAAAGGGGAAAGAGATCTAAGCTCCATAAAACAAAAAGAGAATTTAATTCTCAATCTAAGAGTTTAACTCTTCTGCAAAAGAACTTAGTTCATCCTCTGGTTGAAGATCTGCAGAAGCAAATCTCCCCACAAGTTGAGAATTTAATTCTCATCGGGGAGATTCTGCCATGCAGATCCAAAACTTAGAGGGAGAATTGAGTTTAGAGAATTTAATTCTCCCAAATTTATAGGAATTTAATTCCTCCAAATAAAACTAGGGTTTAACCCTATATGAGAATTTAATTCTCTCAATTTCACAGGAATTTAATTCCTCCCAAATAAAACTAGGGTTTAACCCTATATAAGAATTTAATTCTCCCAAATTCATAGGAATTTAATTCCTTCAAGACAGAACTAGGGTTTAACCCTATATTTGAATTTAATTCTTCCACATACATAGGAATTTAATTCTTCTAAAACATAGTTAGGGTTTAACCCTACAGAGAATTTAATTCTTAAAACAAAGAAACTTGAAAGCTCTCCATGCACGTAAAGAACTTGATCACGTGGTAACACGTGTCCCCCATTCTCAATGAGCAGAAAAGAAAAAAAAACTTGATCACGTGGTGACACGTGACCCCCTATCCTCAATGATCAGAAAAGAAAGAATAAAACTAGGTTACGTGTCTTCACGTGACCCCTAATAAACACTTTAATAATCAATGCACGGGTACCCATCACGTGCCCACACGTGATGGCCTGAAGACCAAAAGTGTTTAACACTTATATGAATATTCTGAGAACAAAATAAAGAAGGTCTGGCCCCACCTTTGGGTGCCCTCACGTGCCCCTACATGACCCCTTCCTTTCTAGTGTTTAACACTATTTTGAGCATTTTGTCTCCAGTGTTTAACACTGTTTTAAATATATCACGTGAGGACACGTGACCACCAGATGTCCTATAGTGTTTAACACTATTTTAAAGCCAGCTTAGCCCAAATTGGCTAAGTTTTCCAGAGGCAAAATCTCCCCTTCAAATGGACTTTAAAATCCAGAGCTACAATGTTTAATGCTCAACCAAAGACAAAAATGTTATCAGAGCCCTCAAACTCTTGTTTAGCATTGCTAAATAATGAGGGGCCGAACCCAGACAAATGTTTAATAGTCCAACAAAGGGCCAACATTTCAAACTTAATTGGATTTAGCCCAAATTGGCCATAAGTTCTCAATTCAGGTTTAACTGAGCCAATGTGCTCATAATCTAATTAATTGATCTTAGTTCCAAATTAGACTACAGATCCCCCAATCAACTTTGGTTCAAGGATACATCTCTGAACTCCTCTGATATTTGTCGTTGTAATCTTTCAACGTCTTTAGTGAGGTGACGAGTCCCGACAACCATACATTTCATAGATTAATGGCGTCTTTAAACTGGACTGTGGGGTCCCTTTAAACCCACGGACTATGATGTCCTTAACCTTGGACTGTGGGGTCCCTTTAAACCCACGGACTATGATGTCTTTAACCTTGGACCGAGATGTCCTTAAACTAACATTGGACCACCATGTCCTTAAATTGGCAATTGACCGCAAAGTCCCTGAACTAGAATAATAGAGCCCAAATGCTATTTTGTTGGATCTAAATGATCCCGTTATGTAGATCTTAGTCTAAAATTAGACTAACGTATCCTTAACAAATGGTTAAGTTGACCTTGGTTTAAAATTAGACTAATGTGTCCTTAAGAAACTGTTAAATTGATCTTAGTCTAAAATTAGACTAACGTATCCTTAACGAACGTTTAAGTTGATCTTAGTCTCAAAAGAGACTAACGTATCCTTAAACCCAACCCCCAAACCCAAATCTAAGAAAATACGGATTTGGACTAATCCACGTCCTACGGGCGACAACATAAATTAGTCTCCGTATACAATCCACGGGCAACCAAAAACAAAACAAATACACACGATACGAAGTGACCATCTGGAGAAGGAGAAAGTTGTTACTGCGACGCGGTAGCGTAATTAACTGCAGGGGCTTACGCCTGCAGGGAAGAGCGTCCTCACAATCAAAAACCCCTCAACGAGGGGGAATCTGACAAAGTCTGCTACATCGGCCGCATCCGTTTAAACTTTCGATACACGGTGTCATAAATCAACTTGGCATTTTCGGAGAGGTGGACGGATAGCACCTAATAGCATCTGCCCTCGGAATTCAGGCCCGGACGTCCCAATGTCCCGGTCGCGTCTTTCGGCGGAGAACAGATTCTGGCACGCCCGGTGGGACCTTTTCCTCTTTCCACTCCAAACTTCGTGTGTCGTGTTCGCGAACGAATCGCGGTTTGATATGGTTGCCCTTGGATTTGAGATACTAAGATTTAGTGTCTTGCTCTGTGCAGAATACGAAGGATCAATGGCTTCTACCTGCACAAAATGCTCCAGCTGCAACTGCAACTCCCGTTCCGCCTCATCTAGAGGTGTAACTTACGGGCCCTAGGCAGCCTCCCTGTTCACGATGCCGGTGGACCAAGTAACTCAGGCCACCACTGGGCTGTTCTTTGGGACTATGATTCCACCCATGAGCTTCAATGCCCCGATGCTGCCGTAACAAGCCCCAAAGAAGTCGTTTTTTGATTGACTTACCACTACCGCGGCCCCTTTCAACGGGTCGCCCAACTCCACTGCCTCAGTTTTCAGCAGATTGGGCCAGAACGCTAACAAGCTCGTGATACCTGAAGCAGCCATCCCTAAGCGGATAGCCATCCCGGTTCAAGCGGACGAAATCATCGCAGAGGCTTCTTCTGCCAAGAAGTCAGTCTTCACAAGGTTGGCCATTTCGGCTCCTGCTCCAGGCGAAGTCCCCAGAGCTGCTTCCTCTGCCCAGAGGTCTGTCTTTGACAGATTGGACGTTGCTTCTCAACGGGCATCGGTTTTTAAGAGGCTGACGCCGGCGACAACCCTTCGCCAACACAGGGGGCATAACGAAGTCACCCCTACAGCTGAGACAATCCCATCCACACGATATGCTCGACGTCGCCACTGGCACCGCGTAAGGAAGGCCGGGGGAAACTCCCCCTCTAGGCTAACTTCGCCAACTCCGATGGTGGAAATCAATGCTGCTGTTCCAACTGGGAACAGCTTTGAACCGCTTAGGAGGGTTCGCAAGAACTCTCCGAATGCCGTGCTGAAGAGATCTTCTCCACCTGTGGAGATTACTACAGAAAAGAAGACGGAGCAGCCCCCTCAGCGGTTGTCCTCCAAAATTTATAAAGTCTGGCGACAGGTCCAGGAATCGGTGATTAATCAGGACTACTCTCGCTGGCCAAAGAAGCTCAAAGCTCAGCAAGAAAAGAGCCATCTCGTGGTACCATAGAAGACGTCATCCGTCTGGGTGCCCGCTGCAACGGCCCCCTCGACTTCGACTGCTCACAAGAGAAGGAGGCTAGAAAAAGCCCCCATGAATGCGGTAAACCGCAAGAACGTCGAATCTAAACGCCCCAAGTCCGGGGGCATGGTAATACATACCGTTTATATGGCTTCCGGAAAAGAAGAAAGCTGTGCTTCCTGTTCCCTGATAAAAAATCAGGAATTACCTCAATGAGATATCACGTGCTCACACGTGACCAAGGGTCACGTACGTGATCTCTTTCTAGAATTAAATTCTAATAAAAAAGGGTAAACAAAACAGCTAAGGAAAGACCCCAATGGGGCATCACGTCCTCACACGTGACCAAGGGTCACGTGCTGACACGTGCTGGTCCTTTAGCCCTGTTGAAAGACAAAATTAAATTCTAAATGAGGGAGGGTCACGTGCCAACACGTGATAGGCTTTGAAAGCCTTATAAGTGGATAGAATTAATTCTAATTAAGGGAAATCAAAGACCCTAACTGGGAAAGTATTTCTTTAAATCTTTCCAAACAAAAGAGGACTATGCTCTGTAAAGTGGAGCACCGTTGGATTAAAAATCCAATGGTGATTAAAAATCACCAATTTATGGAAAGATTGTATACAAGGAAAGATCTCCCTAAATTGCACCAAAAATAACAAACAGAATATCTTTTGGATTAAAAATCCAATGGTGAATAAAATTCACTGAGCGATTTAAAAGATCATATTAGTTATGAAAAAACAAACAAAATCTTTCAATGAAAGATTTACTAAACAAATTGATTTTTTTCCTTCTCCTATAAATAGGAGCTAAGAAGAGAAGAGAAGGAGAATTTTTGGATCTTGAAATTTTCAGAAGGCAAATAGCAGAGAGAAAAGAAAGGAGAATTTAATTCTCAAGAAAAGAAACCCTAGGTGAGAAAGGGGAAAAGGGATCAAAACTTCATAAAGCAAAAAAGAGAATTTAATTCTCAATCTAAGAGTTTAACTCTTCTACAAAAGAACTTAGTTCTTTCTCTGGTTGAAGATCTGCAGAAGCAAATCTCCCTACAGGTTGAGAATTTAATTCTCATCGGGGAGATTCTGCCATGCAGATCCAAAACTTAGAGGGAGAATTGAGTTTAGAAAATTTAATTCTCCCAATTCACAGGAATTTAATTCCTACAAGATAAAACCAGGGTTTAACCCTATATGAGAATTTAATTCTCCTAAATTTATAGGAATTTAATTCCTTCAAGATAGACAAAACTAAGGTTTAACCCTACTTGAGAATTTAATTCTCTCAAATTCACAGGAATTTAATTCCTCCTAAATGAAATTAGGGTTTAACCTTACAAAAAATTTAATGCTTAAAAATAAAGAGACTTGAAAGATCTCCATGCATGTAAAGAACTAGATCACGTGTCCCCACGTGACCCTTAAACAGATCCCCCGAAAATGAGAAGGAAAAAACTTTGAGGCAATGCCTCACGTACCCCCACGTGACCTTCATAATATAGGGAACAAAAGCAAAGACAGTATTGGCTTTGGGCGCTCTCACGTGTTACCACGTGACCCCTAATAAATGCTTTAATAATCAATGCACAAATATCCATCACGTGCCAATACGTGATGGCCAGAAGATCAAAAGTGTTTTAACACTTATTTGCAGAACAAAGTAAAGGAGATCTGGTCCCACCTTTGGGTGCCCTCACGTGTCCCCACATGACCCCTTCCTCTCTAGTGTTTAACACTAATTTGAGCGTTTTATTTTCAGTGTTTAACACTGTTGTCCTCTAGTGTTTAACACTAATTTGAGTGTTTTATTTCCAGTATTTAACACTGTTGTCCTCTAGTGTTTAACACTATTTTAAAGCCAATCTTAGCCAAATTGGCTAAGTTTCCAGAGGCAAATACCTCTCCTTCAACTGAATCTCAAAGTTGAGTAAAACTCAGAGCTATAATGTTTAAGGCTCAGTCAAAAACAAAAATGTTATCAGGGCCCTCAAACTCTTGTTTAGCATTGCTAAGTGAAGAGGAGCTGAACCCAGACAAATGTCCAATGGTCCAATAAAGGGCCGACATTTCTAATCTAATTGGACTTAGCCCAAGTTGGCCATAAGTCCTCAATTCAAATCTAACTGAGCCAATGTGCTCATAATCTAATTAATTGATCTTAGTTCCAAATTGGACTACAGATCCCCAAACCAACATCGGTTCGATGGTACATCTCTTTACTTCTCTGATACTTGCCGTTGTAATCCTTCAACGTCTTCAGAGAGGTGATGGGTCCCGACAACCATACATTTCACGGACTATGATGTCCTTAACCTTGACTGTGAGGTCTTTAAACTCATGGACTATGATGTCCTTAACCTTGACTGTGAGGTCTTTAAACTCACGGATTATGGTGTCCTTAACCTTGACTGTGAGGTTTTTAAACTCACGGACTATGATATCCTTAACCTCGACCGCGATGTCTTTAAACTAACATTGGACCGAGATGTCCTTAAACTAACAATGGACCGAGATGTCCTTAAACTAACAATGGACCGTAATGTCCTTAAACTAATCGACCGCAATGTCCCTAAACTAAACAATAGAGTCCAAATGCTCTTTTGTTGGATCTAAACGATCCCGTTAAGTTGATCTTAGTCTAAAATTAGATTAACGTATCCTTAACAAATGTTTAAGTTGATCTTAGTTTCAAATGAGACTAACGTATCCTTAAACCCAACCCCCCAAACCCAAATCTAAGAAGATACGGATTTGGACTAATCCACGCCCTACGGGCGACAACATAAATTAGTCTCTGTATACAATCCACGGGCAACCAAACACTAAACAAACACCCACGACACGAAGTGACCATATGGAGAAGGAGAAAGTTGTTACCGCGATGAGGTAGCATAATTAATTGCTGGGGCTTGCGCCTGCAGGGAAAAGCGTCCCCATAATAAAAAACCCCTCAAACGAGGGGGAATCTGACGAAGTCTGCTATATCGGCCGCATCCGTTTAAACCTTCGATATACGATGCCATAAATCAACTTGGCATCTTCAGAGAGGTGGACGGATAGCACCAATTAGCATCTGCCCCGAAATTCAGGTAAGATGTTTATCGCGTCGCTCGTCTTTCGGCGGGGAACACTTCCACGGGTCATCGACCGCTTACCCGATCGATAACGAAGGCTCAGGAACAACAGCAGCAGAAACTTCAGGAGATGCTGACTGCAATGGCCGCGCTCACTGGGCCAAAAGAAAATCCAGAAATCTCGGAGCAGCGTCGGGAACAAGAAACTGATACTGAATTCCTCTGACGAATGCTCGAGAGGAAAGAAAAAGAGGCCACGGAACAGCCAGCCAACATAAAATGAATGACTCTTTTGTTCCAAGACATGGCCGGGATGATATTACAGCCGGAACCACCAGCTGAAGACCCCCCAATTATCATCGAAGACGATAAAGGGGAGACATCGAACCCTCCTCCGGCTCTTTCAGCAGCCAAAGAGGAGACCATCTCGAAAGCTGCCCTGGATGATTACATCGCTTAGCAAATACGAGCTCACCAGGAGAATGAAGCGGCCGACTAAATTGTTAAAACTGGGCTACCATATCCAGGCTGGTATGACCAAATAAGGTACCCGCTAGGATATACGATCCCTAAATTTCATGTATATAAAGGAACGGGAAATCCGCATCAGCACGTTGCTCAATTCAGAGCCTTGTGCGGCAACACCGGGGGTGATGATAAACTTCTGCTCCGCCAGTTTGTTGGTAACTTGTCGGAGACGACATTCAAGTGGTATTCTGAACTTCCAAACGACTCCGTCAAGACTTTTGCAGATATGGAGCTATTATTCACCCAGCGTTTCGCGAGTGCTAGTGAACGCACCCCAATAACGGCACTGATCAATGCCAGGGTGAAGCCAGGTGAAACGTGGGTGCAATACGCAATACGGTAGCGAAATTTATGGTCAAAATGTGAGCAGCGCATCGAGGAAGCACCGGCAGTGGGCATGTTCGTGGGCACTCTTGACCCTCAAGCAACTATTTCCCAATTCATGATGTTTTTCAAGCCGACCACGTTCCAGGCCTTGATTGACAAACTGGCCTAAATGGACCAGATGGGTTATAGACTGTCTCCTTCAAAACCGGAGCCACGGAACGAAAAGGGCAAAGGGAATGTGACCTTCGTCGCAAATACTCAACAGCAGCCCAGTGGCCCAAAATTAACTGATCGTCTAGACGAGAGGCGGCAATTCTATAATGAGAAGATGAAGCGCCCTTATTCATTCCTCAGGGATAAAACGAGGAGATTGTTTGAGATGGCGGTGCGCAACAGACTCATCAATTTGCCGAATCCAAAACGACTGTTGCAACCTGGTGAGGCTAATAGTCCCAATTATTGCCCCTACCATCAAACGGTAAGCCATCCAATTGAAAATTGCTTCTTCTTTAAAGGCCGGATCGAAGACCAATACCAACAGGGCAAGTTTGCGCTGTCCGAGAATTGGAAAGTGAACCCTCCACAGCCACACGCTCCCAAGAAGACAGACACACCGGGGGCATCATGCTCTTTCATAGAAGAAGCTCCATGGGAGGTCGCTCTTTCAGCCAAAACTAAAAGAATGCTGAAAGATCTCCAAACATGCCCGGCGATCAGGTGGAAGAATCCGCTGGAACCCGAGATTATCAAGGGAATGCTGAAACCGTGCCCAACTCCAAAAATTGGTGGTGATAGTCAAAGTGCTCACGCCCAGCCGTCAAAATCTTCGAAGAAGAAGAAGAAATCTAAGAAGCCCGTGAAGCCTGGTGACAGGCGCACGGACCTGTAAAAGCAGATTGACGCGCTGGAAGAGTATAACCAGAAGGCGCGGACTCCAGTCACACTCCAAGAATTTCTCAATCACGTCCTTAAGGACGGAGATGATGGAGAAGACTCGGATGAATCTGAAGATTACGTAGCAAGTTGCCATGTGATCTCTCACTCGTCGATAAACGATGAAGAAGCTCCTTACACAGAGAAACTGAGGGCAGGACCTGAGCCGAAACTTCGAGGGCCATCAGACGAAATGATTGATGCATTCCTGAACGAAGCTCTTCTTAAAAGAAAAGCTGCTCGAGAGCGTGAGATGGCCATATTCGAAAAAGCCAAACGCCAGCGACCGGACGAAAGGGTTGAAACACTCCCGCCAGATCAAAGTGCATCCATCGCAAATAAAAGCAGGTTCAAGACGAGGAAGAGGTTCGCCAAAGCCATATCGATGGGAATGAAGCTGCTACCCTCCGAAGGGAACGCTCTTGGTAAAGCGGAAACACATCCTAGCTACTGCTTATATCATCAAAAAATTACGCACCCCACCGAAGAGTGCAACGCTTTTAAAAGATGGTGGCAGGGGTATGTTGCTCACCGACAACATTTCAAGCGGATGAAACGCAAAATTCGTCGGGAGTAAAGAAATACGACCAAGGAGCATAAAAGAACTACCAGCAACTGTCGCATGATCAACGTTGGGGGATCGCAAGTTCTCACCTTCGGGAGCGACTCTGACGAAGAAATGACTCTTGGCCCTCTCTTCAAAGAATCCACATTGGGAAAAGAGGATGAACCGAAGAACTACGAGAACATTCAGTTGCGCAATTGCACGCTGCCCGAAAAGAATCTTGGGCCCTCGAACAGTGGGTCAAATAGAAAAGATAAGAGGAAAGAAAAGGTCCCTGAGGATATCATCCTTGATGACCAAGTCGTCGAAGAGCTGACAGCCAAAGACCCGCTAAAGATAAGTAAGGTGGGTTACAACATTCTGGCACACTTGAGAAAGCTACCTTCTCAACTAAGCATTCTCGACGCCCTTCTGCTATCCAAAGAGGCGAGAGATTCATTGATCAAGGCACTACAAGAGCCAGAGCAATTCCAAGCTTTTCTCGCCGAAGAAAAGATGAAGGACGAGCTGGAAGAAGTGCACACAGCGGATATCACTTTCGGTAATGAAGATCTCCTCCTTGGGACATGCGAGCATAACCGTCCCCTTTATGTCTCCGGATACTGTCATGACATCAAGATAGGCAAAATCCTGGTTGACAATGGGTCTTCCGTCAATCTCCTCAACGTGAGAGTGTTGAAGGAAATCTGCATGAGCGTTCAGCACCTCGCTCGTGATAAAATCACCATCTCCGGATTTGACTCTCAGTCATCACGGACGCTTGGGTCTGTAATATTGACACTACGATTTGGGCTGCTTGTCACGGACATTAAGTTTCATGTCATTGACGCTAAGACATGCTATAATGCTTTGCTCGGCAGGCCTTGGTTACACGAGTACAACATTATCCCTTCTACACAACATCAGTGTATGAAGTATTTCAAGAATGGTCTCGAGTATACCGTAACAGGAGAGCTGAACCCATTCTCCGTGAACGAAGTCCGAAAATACGAAGATGCAAAATACTTCTTACCAGATTTTGAGGACACAGAAAGATGTCACAAACCGAAGGACAAAGCTATCACCACTATTCCGGTCTTCGGGGGTGATACCGAGGAGGAAGAAGAGATAGTTTATTCAGGGATGCCCCAACGCAACAACCCGGGACCGTCCACCCCTATGTTGATCTTCGGCAGCGACTCGGAAGATGAGGTCAACGCTATATTTTCCGCTCGGCCGTCAATCCAAGCCTTCGCTGGCGATAATCAGAGTTTGCAAATTATTATGGTTCCACAAGAACATTACAAAGATCTCGACGCACTTGAAACTTATAGTGTGTATGAACTGCAAACATTCTACGTCCCTCCCAGGCGAAGAGATGAAAAGGCGATCTTATTCTACCGATCCACGGAAACCAAGGTGGAGAAAGAAATTTGGCATGGTGCGGATTCTACACTTGACAGGATCCAGCCTATTCGTCTGCCTAGATATTATACGGAAGGCTTGAAAAGGCTATTGAAGCGCCAAGGGGTACCCTTCAGACAGACTACTCGACAAGCTCAATTCTACAACAGGATTTGGGACGTCCTCGGAACTCAGTGAAAGTTGCCCAACGGGAAAATAGAAATGGTTGGGCTTGGATATGTCCAATCCAAGATACGGGAACGAGTCCATGGTAGCTACATCATACATGACTTCGATGAAGAAGGAGACACCCTGTTAGAAGACGCTGACCCTGAACCAAAACGAGATCCTACCATCGAAATGCCGAGTCCGTCGTTTGAAGAACGGATGGACAAGCTAATAAGGGAAGCGGGTCAAAAGGTCCGGAATGACCATAACCGTGAAATGGCCATTTATGAGAAAGCCAGGACGCAGCGCCTCCTTCAGCAGGCCGTGAAGAATGACAATGCTTCTCGTCGCCGACCCGTCATACAAAAGACCCGGTGTAGAGGCAAAAATAAACCGAAGAACGGAAAAAACATTCGACAGCAGCCAAGCGGGTCTAAGAAGCCACGCGAGCAAGAGTCGAGCGGCCGGGATCCATCCCTTATAAAGAAGATGGGTTGGGAATATTCTTTTCCCCAAGATAAGACAAAGAAGATATTCAATCTCATCATAAAGCATCAGATGATGACACTCCCGGAGTCCAAGCACCCCGAGCAAGCGAACGAGGTCTCTTACCCAGACTATTGCTCCTATCACCGGGCAATAGGACATCCTCTCGAAAACTGCTGCACCTTCAAGAACTGGGTCGAAGACCAATATCAACAAGGCAGGTTCGCTCTATCCAGCAGTTGGAGGGTAAGCCCGCCAATGAAGCATGAACCGAAAGCGACGCGTATAACGAGAGTAGAACCAGATCAATATCGATCTTGGAAACGACTTCGTACCTGCCACGTGATAACGCTGTCAGAAGAAGAGCCTGAGAATACAGATGACCTCCCCTGGTGCTTCGAAAACGATGATGATGAGGTAATCTCAGAGTTTCTACCGGCGTCAAAAGAGCTGGAAGATGGAATACATACTACTGCAGATAACCTCAAGAAAATTGATTTAGGGATGGCAAGTGACCCGCGGCCGACGTTCGACAGTGAGCTGTTGTCTGAAGAAAGGGTGGCTATACTAAAGGACGTGCTGATGCAGAATAGAGATTGCTTTGCATGGAACTATTCAGAGATGTCGGGACTCGATCCAAAGATTGCTGTCCACAGATTGGCGATTTCTCCAGACGTCAAACCGATCAAACAAGCGCCGAGAAGAATGCGGCTCGAGCTTGAAATGAGCATCAACGCCAAGGTCAAGAAGCTAATCGACTCCGGCTTCATCCAAAAGGTTCAATATCCTGACTGGATCGCCAACATCGTCCCGGTGATGAAGAAAAATGGGACGGTACGCATATGTGTGGACTTTCGGGATCTCAATAAAGCCTGCCCGAAGGACGACTTCTCAGTACCGGTCACCGAGCTGATAACACATCCACTCACGAAGTCTTCTCCTTCATGGACGGCTCATCAAGATACAATCAGATAAAGATGCATCCTGAGGACCAGAAGCATGCTGCTTTTCGGACCCCTTTGGGCATATTTTGCTACAAGGTGATGCCTTTCGGTCTAAAGAACGCCGGTGCCACCTATCAGAGGGCCATGATGAAGATTTTCGATGACCTCATACATGAAATTGTCGAATGCTATATCGACGACCTCGTGGTTAAAAGAAAATCACACGAGGAACATTTAGAGTATCTGAAGATTGTGTTTCGGCGCCTTCGGAAATACAACTTGAAGATGAACCCTCTCAAATACGCGTTCGGAGTTTCCTCGGGCAAATTCCTAGGATTCATCGTACGACATCGAGGCATCGAGATAGACCCGTCGAAGATCAAGGCGATTATGGAAATGCCCCCGCCAAGAACTCTCAAACAGCTGCGGTCTCTCCAAGGAAAGCTCGCGTATATCCGGTGATTTATAGCCAATCTCTATGGCAAATGCCGCCCCTACAGTCACTTAATGAAGAAGGGAACTCCGTTCATCTGGGATCACAAATGCCAAAGCGCACTGGATGAAATCAAGCAATACCTGCAGAATCCGCCAGTACTGGCCGCTTCCGTTAAAGGAAAACCTCTCGTCCTGTACACAATAGCCCTCGAAGGTTCTTTAGGCGCGCTGTGGGAACAAGAAAATGACCAAGGGAAAGAGAGAGCCCTTTATTATCTGAGTTGAGTTCTTCTGGGGGCAGAAAGCGATTACTCTCCCATTGAAAATCACTGCCTGGCGTTGATCTTCGCGATAACGAAGCTCAGACACTATGCATTGGCACATGAGGTCCATCTCATATCGAAGGTGGATCCTCTCAAGTATTTGATGTCGAAGGCCATATTAACAGGACGGATCGCTAAATGGGCCCTGCTCTTGATGGAGTTCTCGATAACTTATCGTCCCCTCAAGGCAGTGAAAGGCCAGGCCATCGCCGACTTTCTCGCTGAGCATCCGATACACGCCGATTCTCCCTTGAACTGCGAATTGCCAGACAAACACGCATTTGACACGATCGACGGGGAAAGAAGAGAGAATGATACCCGGTGGGAACTCTATTTTGACGGAGCATCTTCTATGAAGAAGCGCAAACAAAGCATCCCTATAATCAAATCAGGGGTAGGCCTCATCTTCGTGACTCCACAAGGAGGGATAATGCGCTTTTCCTTCTCCTTAACAGAGCCGAGGATGAACAATGAAGCCGAATATGAAGCTTTGATAGCAGGTTTCGAGATCGCTATCGACATGGGAATTGGAAACCTCCTCATATACGGAAACTCCCAACTGGTCGTTAGTCAAGTAAACGCGACTATCAAACGTGTAAGCCAGAGTTGGTGAAGTACGGTGAGAAAGTACAGCAACTGCTGACTCAAATTCCTTCCTACACCTTGGAAAGTATACCGCGTGCGGAAAATAGCAAAGGGGATGCGTTGGCCAAACTCGTTAAAGAACTGGCTGACGAAAACCTCGATGACGTGAAGATCATTGTGCAGAGCCGTCGGGTTCTTGCACCGGCGGAAATATCTCCGGAGTCGTCTGAAGAAAAGGGAGCGACCGAGCAAATAGCTCTGCAAATAAAAGACCATAAAAAGGCTGAGAATTGAAGAGAAGTCTTTATAGAATACTTCAAATCCCGTCGAACACCCGAAGATGCATCCTCGAGATATCAGCTCACGAAACGAGCTCTTTCTTTTGCCTTCGACAATGATACTCCGTACAAGAGGTCATTTGATTCTCTGTGGTTAAGATGCCTGGGACCTGAAAAAGCAAAAAGAGTCGTCCAAGAAACTTACGACGGACTCTGCGGTTCTCACCAAGCCAGGCCGAAGATGAAGCTGAAGATCAAACGGATGGGTTATTATTGGCCCACGATGATCCAAGACTGCCTCGAATACGCGAAGTAGTGTCATTCATGCCAGATTCACGGGGACTTTATCCATCAGCATCCAAATCCACTGCATTCAACGGTGGCTAGCTGGCCGTTTGAAATGTGGGGAACTGACATAATCGGCCCCATCGAGCCAGCATCGTCCAGAGGACATCGGTTCATTTTGGCGACAACTGATTACTTCTCCAAATAGGCAGAAGCAGTACCACTGAGGGAAGTGAAGACGGAAAATATACTCTATTTCTTCAAGACACACGTCATTTATCGGTTCGGCACTCCACGACGGATCATCTCCGATAACGAGCCAGCCTACAGAAGCCATAAGATCATCCGCTTCGCACAACAGCTAATATAGACTGGAGATACTCTTCATTCTATAATTCTCGAGCTAACGGTCTGGCTGAGACTTTTAACAAGACATTAACAAATATCGTGAAAAAGACGGTGTCTCGAAATAAGAAGGACTGACACGAGAGACTACATGAAGCTCTGTGGGCGTATCGAACTACGTTCAAAACGGCCATGAACACAACGCCGTACGTGTTAGTATTCGGTACGGAAGCGGTACCCCCTTGAGATAGAGTTACCCTTTCTACGAGTGGCGGTTCACTACGAGCTAACAGATGAAGAAAATGCTCACCTTCGGTTTGAGGAGCTCGATGCCCTTGATGAAACCCGGCTCATAGCGCAACAAAATCTGGAGGCTTATAAAGCAAAGATGACGCGCTAGTATGAGAGATTGACTAGGACGAGAACATTCCGCCAAGGCGAACTCATGCTAGTGATCAAAAGGCCTATGATCCCCAATCGTGCCAAGCGGGGGAAATTCGAGCCGAACTATGAAGGCCCGTATATCATAGACAAAGTTTACCAGGGTGGAGCCTACCTACTCATGGACATGCATGGTGAAAGACCTTTCAGGCCAATAAACGGTCGCTTCCTAAAAAAATACTACGCCTGACGAGTCATGGCCTAGGTCAATGATAGATGACGACGCCTATGTCCGCTCGCTATCTTCCTAAGCCTAAACTCTGTAAGTAGTAGCTGACTTCCTTTTCTTGGACCGAAACATCCTTAAACTAACAATGGACCACTATGTCCTAAAACTGGCGACGGACTGAAACGTCTTTAAACTAATGATGGACCACTATGTCCTAAAACTAGCTGTTGACCGAGACGTCGATAAACTATTGTGGACTGCAGCACCCCAAGGTTGACACAAAAAATAAAAGAAAAATAAAAGAAAAAAAGGAAAGAAAACGGTATGTCCATAAGCAAAATGGGCACGGATGAAAACCCGAAAGGGCTCCGTGAGTAAAAACAGCATGGCTACTGGCGAGTTTTGTGAAAACCCGAAAGGGCGCAATCTCATGAAAAGACACTTGCAAGGTCCTTTCGACCTTGTGAGGAGAAACTACCTGCGTGAGATCCTTACGACTTACAAAGGAGCAACACACTTAGGGATCTCCACAATTCTTAAGAAGAAATTACACTTACGAGATCCTTATGACTCGTAAGGAGAACCCTCTTATGAGACCCTCACGGCTCATAAGATTCAAAAGTCTTAAGCTACAGGGATCTGAACCTATTCTTAAGCGGCCACCACAACCTCCAATGCTGCCCTATAAGCGGCTCAATGCTGACCCTTGTATACAATCCACGGACGCGAATAAACATTTCCCTAACAAAGTCCCATCCGTGACTAGGGATATGTCTATACGGTGAACAGCCCTTGTAAGTCCTCTCGACTTATAAGGAGAAAGCACTCTTGTAAGATCCTTACGACTTATAAGAGACCACACACTTAGGAATCCTCACGATTCCTAAGGAGAAAACGCACCTACGAGATCCTCACGACTTGTTGGGAGAAATACCTTTATGAGACCCTTATGGCTCATGAAGTCAAAAGCCTTAGTCGACAGGATCCTAACCCTGTCTATTAAGACACCTTTGTTCGACATCGACGAAGGCAAATAATGATTCGCTCCTGGCAATATCTCAGTTGTAGCGGTGCTGATGCCGAAATCAGTGTCTAATTCCAGGCTTGCAGCAAAAAAAAGGCCAGCGAGCCACACATGCATACGAAATAACCGAAATGATGGGGTAAATTGCAACAAAATCAGCAAGTAAAAATGTATGCATACAAAAATAGCCGAAATGATTGGACAACTCGCAATAAAAAGCAGCGAGCAAATAAATACAAAATAGCCGAAATGATTGGGCACCGTGAAAAATAGCCGAAATGATTGGGCAATCGCGACCTTCGCGATATAAAAGCTGAAATGATAGAGCATCGCAGAAAGAAATAAAAAAAATGAAAGTTATGCCCTACAAGTAATATCACATCAATCCCTGTATACAATCCAGGGGAGAAAACAAAGAGGGAATCACACCTTCCCTCCCCAGGCTCCATCGGAAGAAGAAGCCAAATCTCAACGGTTCACAGACAGCCTGGAGATCATCTCAACATGCGTCTCATTACAACAGGTGCAACATCAAGTAAAACGAAACCGCGGCAATTCCCAGTTCCATGACTCGGCGGAGCACTGATGACCGAGAGTCAAACCCCGACTCCGTGAAATGAGGATAAAGTCAACCCTTCCTGGTCACGTGGAACACGGCCTATGTCAATCCAGACCTCGTGGGAAACGTCCAGAGCGGATCCTGGTCCTCGCAGAACACGGCTATGATCCTGTGGGAAGCATCCAGAGCAAATTCCTGGTCACGTGGTGTAAGTCCGCGGCGGCGCCCCGGCCGTCGATCCGACGCCGGAAACGCGGAAACGAAAAACTTTGCGAACTAGCAAACCGGCACCACCGCGCACAAAAATCCCGGATCGGGCCATTAACCTAGCTACTAGCAAACTAAAAGATGGGTAGAGAAGCTATACCAAGCGATCCGTGTCCTTTGGTCTTCATCTCCACTCCGATCTCCCACGGAATCTCCGTCCGTCACCTCCTCGTCGAAAAGGGCACCACGTAGCCGGGTTCGTTTACGGGCTCCCACCTCTGGACCGAGGCAACTCGGGCGCGAAGTTGGCTAGCCGACGCGTCCAACATATGCTGTAGGCAAGTGTAGAATCGTATTCTCTTTGGGGTAGTGAAGTTGCCTTTGGATGGAGGTGAAGAAAATGTAGGGTTGCTAGACACGCGCACAAGGGTCTACGAGGCATCAACCATGCCCGATTAAAAATTTAGCCGTGCCGAACAACCCGAATACGGAACTTTAAACTAGAGATTAGGCGAAAACTAACATGTTAACAACTTTAACACTAAGTGAGAGGGATTACAACCTTTGTAGATCCGGTCCTTCACTTCATATGCTCCGTGTTGTGGTCCCTTCGCTGCGATCATCGGGATCCGGACTCTCGAGAGGTTCCACGAAGAGAAAGACGCAACCTTTGCTTCCGATCTTCGATACTAAGATGATCTACCTTGAAGTTTCTTTAACACAAGCTAACACTCATGAAATGATGTGAACACCCTCATCAAAATGGCAAGGGAAGATGAGGATGATGAAGTAGGATTTTTGCTCTCTTTATTTATCTTTTTCTCATATTTATTCATCACTTTTGAAAAATCAAGCAAGGTTTTTCATGAAAGAATGAAGGAAGAAGAAGATGAACATAATAATAATGCTTTTGTGATGAATAGGAAAAGGAGATAATGATCAATTATACAACCATGGTTCACTTAACCATTGTAGAGATTTGACTAAGGTTAAAGGTTTGGTTAGGTTAAGGAAATATCTAGCATAATATCTTAACAAAGACAAAGAAAGAAAGCTTCTAGAAACTTCTAGAAAACCTTAACCCTAATCAAACCCTAACCATGTTTAATCTCTACTAAACAAGTTGCATTAGTTATCATATCATGTTACAATATTATATATCACATATATAATATTTATCGTAACAAAATAAAATAATACAATTAACATATATCGCATATATATCAATGTATTACCCGAGTGAGAAAAAGAATCTTTTAGTGAGCAAATATTAGTTAATGCAATTTAATATATCAAATATATTATTATACATTAAATTATCGAATCAACACTTGATCCGACAATCCGGCTATATCGCATATAACCGACTAATATTTATCCGTACCGATTCATCGAATCAACACTTGATCCGATGACCCGGCTGATATCAAATATCGCGAGAATAGAATACGGTATCACATATCGCATTATCCTCGGTCCCGCACATATCACATATGTGCCCTTACTCCGTTTTGCCTGAGTCAAGAAACCTCTGTGTAGGACTCTAAAGAATCGTCAATACGCCGGCAGTAGGTGATGATCATATCAAACACCCACAAGCTGCAAGCGGTCAGCTAAACGTAACAGCTACCCAGGTATTGAGCGCTCAGAAGATCAACAAGCAAGCCTGTACATTCTCCTGCGAATCCAAACAGTAACACTCCCGTACAGTCCGGTCTCGTCGTCTGATATGTTGCATATCTCGCCTAGGGGTGGTAAACGTCAGACCCCAGTAGCTTGATAAGTCGTGTCGATTTGAGGTCTATAACAGTTCAAGAAACTACTGATAACACTTACCAGTAAATCTCTGCAACCCTGGCCAGGGATTTCCGGTTATAGCCAATCGAACACAGCACAACATCAACTCCCTATACCGGGAGAGACGAATCCCCTCCTATCGCTCATTGCCTCCATATGATTCGGGACTGTACCCAAAAGCCACCTTTTTGCACGCCCTCTTGGACGTGGTATGATGGAAATCAAAGCACAGTGGGAATCACACAAGACTCTATGACGATCTCGGGTCGACAGACTACTCTGTACTTGTGTCACCGGAGAACTGCCATATGACGTATGGTATAATACCATCTGGGAGTTCTCGGCGAGTCCGTCCAGTGTACCCAGTCTCCACTGAGCACCCGTACACCATCCTTGATGTCAAACACCGATGGATATGGGATCATCCATCGCCCATCATATGGGTCAAGATGCGTATACGCTAGTCTACTCTGGTGTATCGATGCCCTGTCTCGATACACCCTCGACTAGGAACAGTTATAGGATGTACTCGTCGACTACCGTGGCCCCACTAGTATGATCTCATCATAGTCCCAGTAGTCGAGTACATATCCTAAGGGCTTTATCAACATGTAATATAGAGACAATCAGAGTACATGTTAAGATAAAGTACAACCAGATAGCATACTATCATGTCGAGTAAGAAAGTCCTCCCTATATATGTCCTAGCATCCACTACAATATACATCGTATGTACAGTAATGGCCTCTAGGGCATACATATAACTAACAATCTCTCACTTGCACTAGGGCCATCTGTTATGGTATCGCTTACCCAACAATTAGCTGCGGTTGAAGTATCTCATACTCAACCATCCCATAAAAGTCTCTACTGGGAAAAAGGCCTTCGTGAGTGGATCCGCGCTGTTGTCCTCTGTGTCTACTTTCCTAACCTCGATCTCCCTGGAGATCAACCATCTCCATGATCAGGTGATACTGCCTAAGAATTATATCTGGATTTCTGATGGGACGGTAGTTCCTTGGCTAAAGCCACAAGTCCATTGTCACACAATGGTTGGAACGAAGTTCATCTTATGAACTTATATATATCCAGACTGCCTCTTTGGTAGTATCTATGGTAACGATGTATCTTGTCTTTAATCGTCTAGTATGTCACGGTATCTAGCTTGGAACTCTTCCAACATACCATCCCTCCACTGAGGGTAAAGACAATGCCTGCGACTGACATTCAGTCGTTCTTATCACCCTGGAACCTTTCCAGTGATTCTCCCCAAGATCGATTTATACCATCTCACTACAACTAGTGAGTATCCTAACATCCAATTAGATCTATCTCATAGATCCAAAACCTAGGATTTAGGAGGTATCACTTTGATCCTATATGGAGAATCCTTGTGATAAGCGGAGATTGACCGAGCGTAACATAGGAAACTCCTTCCCTATCAAGAGTATGTCATCCACGTACTCTACGAGGATCACCACCATACTCTCTACTACCTTTTTGTATATACAAGGTTCATCTACCATTTTGATGAAGTCAAACTCTTTGACTACCACATCAAAACAGATGTTCCAACTCCGCGATGCCTGTTTTATCATATAAAACATCTTGCACACGTTTCCGCTGCTCCCACTGTCTACGAAGCCCTCTGGCTGTGTACTTATAGACGCTCTCTTCTAAAACATCATTTAGAAAAGCAGTCATGACACCCAACCACCAGATATCGTAGTCATGGTATGTAGCCGTGGCAAGTAGGATCTGGATGGACTTAAGCATAGCTTTGAAAGTCTCAACTTTTCCATGTACACCAAGTAATCTTCTCAAGATATACTCGCTCCTGATGGGGATTTAACCCTTCAGATAAAGCAACCAAAGTCCATACTTTGTTGGTGTATAAGGATTCCATCTCAGATCGATAAGCATCCAGCCATTCTTACAGAGTCCCACTCCTGATGGCCAGCTCGAAAATAGTTGGGTCATCATCTCATGATGCAATCCTCGCTCCCACTGTCATAGAGAAACCGAAGTATCTCTCAGGTGGGTGAGGAACCCTACTAGATCGGCGGAGAGGCTGAGGTTCGTTGGACACTATTGAATCCTTTGGTTCTACCAAATCATCAGCTGCATTTTGTATAGCTGGAACCTTTCCAGTTGTACATAACAGACCTTGCCTCGAGCTTGTCCGGATTTTGCTTTTAGACATAGGCCGGACAACCCCAAATCTTAACAAGCTTAAGATATGGGCTCTTCCCTTTCCATATCACATATGAAGTGGTAGGCAACTGATTTGATTTGAACCCTATTCAATAGGTATGCAGCTTCTCAAGTGCATAACTCCCAAAAAGAAACATGCAACTCAGTAGTACTCATCATAGAGCACACCATATCACATAGGGTGCTATTGCTCCGCCCCGATATACCATCGTGCTATGGTGTATACGGAGGAGTAATGCTGAGAGAGAATCTCATTCTCCTTTAGAATAGTCCAGGAATTCCGTGCTCAAGTATTCTCCTCCTTGATCTCATCAAAGGACATAATACTTATACCCGTATTTTGGTTCTCTACTTCTAACTTATATTCTGTGAATATCTCAAAAGGTTCGGACTTGTGTTTCAGCAGGAACATATGTCTGAATCTTGAGAGATCATCAGAGAATGTAATGAAGTACAAAGAACCAGTCTTGGCATGTGTAGACAGGAGACTTTCATACATCAGCATGTATCAATTCCCAAGAGTTCACTAACTCTTTCTCTGTTTCCAATAAACAGAGCTATGGTCATCTTATCTTTGTGACATGACCGGCAAGTTTCACAAGATGTAAATTCAAACTAATTTAAATATGCATCTATATGTAACTTTAGCCAGTCGGGTCGCATTGATATGACCTAGTCTACAATGCCTCAAGAAGGAGTCGTTCATATCTGAACTCTTCCTCTTGTGTGTGTTCCGTATACTAAGAACTGTAGTTTGATTTAGAACGACAATACATTTAGATAACGTGCCTGAACCGATCAACTCTTGATATAGGAAATGTTCAAAACATTATCCAACAATACAAAATTATATCCTTTCTTTACTAATAAAGAGACTGATATGATTTTGTATATCAGGTTCGGTATCTAATAACATTTGTTCAGAATCAATGTATTCTGGTAATACAGGGTGATAGTGACCAACAGACTTGGCTGCAACACTTGCACCGTTTTCTGTCTCATGAAACTTATCACCCGTTCTCAGTTCTCTACCTATCTGTAGCCCATGTAACAGATTACATATGCGGGATCCTGATCCGGTATCACATACCCAGGACGTAAAGGATACTAAGAAACAGTTCTGTGTAATGAACACACCCGAAGATGATGCATCAACATGCACTTTCTTTGTTTGGGCGGCACGGGAATTCTGGTAATCCCCAATTTCCTGCTCTGTCCTATAACAATTATAAGTTGGAGCGGGACCAACGTTTCCCAGCTCAGTATAACAAGCGGGTTCGGTCAATATATCCGTTTTATTATCTTGATTAAGGCGTGATATGGTCGCTATCTGGAGAGAGAGAAGAAAACACTCAGCGTATGCTCTTGCAAGATTAGATTGGTTATCTAATATATCTAATCAGGATGTCTCCCACTGTTTTAATCAAATCTTCCTTCAAACCCTAAAAGGAAAGACTAGCCGGGATTAATTACACGCTACAAGTTCGCCAATCTTTCAGCCAGGCCAGTGTCGGTATTTTGAGGGAGGTCCCCCGTGCAATCGCACGAACCTAATTAAAGTAAACCTCATTTTCCCAGAGGCGTAACCCCGTTAACACCTTTCTAGACACCTACTTGATCGGCTAATTGTAATGTGTAAAACTCTCCCAGGAGTAACTCTTACTCGCAGCGGGTATCGGGATCCAACTATCTAATAGAAGGTATGCAATCTCATTGCAAATTTCAACTCTTGAAATTCCCAATAATATTTTGCCCCAAGCCTCCTATGACCTTGACAAAGGCCAACAAACCATAGGCTGCTAGTCAAGTTCAACCCGTCATTTCTTGATTGTATTAAACCCACCCGCACGGCCCTTGACAAAGGCCAACAAGGTCGCACGACTACCCTAATCCAATCTGCATCATATGCATAAGCAGATAAGTACTATTCAGCTACCGCACACTACGCCTTGACAAAGGCCAACAAACGCAGCACGAATACTAAACAGTCCTTATCTGAAATGACGAAGGGCTACGACAGGTTTTTATGAAAACCCTTTGCGTAATGAACTTGATATCGTTGTAGAATCGAGTGATTTTAAATGGAGTGTTTTTGAGGCTTTTCTAGTTTTGCTAAAGGGGTCACTCCCGGTGAAGGGATCGTCGGCCCTTTCCTCATCGAATAAGGTGCAGGATATTTCACAAATACCACTATGCAAAGCAAAACTCTAAAAGCAATCAAAAGACAAACCGAGTTTGTAGCATCTGCCAGTTATTGCTAAAGGAGTCACTCCCGGTGAAGGGATCTCGGTCCTTTCCTTATCGAATAAGGTGCTGGATGTTCTACAAGGAACACCGCGATGCAAAGCAAGAACCGTAGCCACCAGTTTTTAAAACAAGTTTCTACAACATCTTAGGTTTCTTTTATTTCATTAATCTCATTAATGAAGTCCCATTTTATTATGCTTCACAAGCATCTCTTTTGAAAACGAAATCTGCAATATAACATATATCTCATATATATAATATAAACATTCGTCTCAGGCAGTAATATGATCTCATCACAGAACATTGCAGCAGAAGAACATATATGAAATATTGGATATACTAGGACGTCCGTGTTTTCAATACGAGCCTGTATAAAACACGGATTCCACGGTCGCGATGAATAGCCAAACCCACATCCCTAGACCCCTGCGAGAGCGGCAAGTAACACTGCCAATTCTAGGGTTTGGAGACCCGGTCTCGACTCCTCGAGATGGTCTCCCACTGGACCCTAGAATCCGGTTACTTGTGCTCCCCGCCTTGGGTCTATCCTAATGCGGAAAAGTAAATAATATACAACGGTGACAGCTTTCGCTACCTGGAAGTGCCCCAATAAAAGAATATTACATACAAATGAATTTTACATGAATGAAAAAGAAAAACTCTCATCTCACATAAAAAACCCCGGCTATTCAAACGCGACGATCCAATATAACATATCACAGCAACACATAATATCTCATATCATCAACGTAAGCAAGTATGCGTATCCCGATTGTCGTTGATGTATAGCAACGAAGCCGGCGATACACCACATACTACGCTTACGGTCACAGAAAAAAAGTGTAAAACTACAATAGTTGGAATCCGCAACCTCTTTAGACATCGCATGCCTAACCAAATTAATTCCTTAGACATCGCATGCCTACCAATTATAAACCCCGCATTTTAGTCTCATTATCGAAAACTCTTTTCAATATCAAGTCGGGCAATTCAACAAGATTCCCGACGTCCTGATCGAATGCTCGTCGCAAACTTTAGTAGACGGCTGCACCCCTGGATGCCGTCGACGAAGTGCACTAAGGCGGAACACCGCTACCGCGAGCACCCGAACGGATGCTTTCGGCGACGGGGTTCTCCTACAGTCACTTGGTCGGGGCTAAGAGGTGTAGCTGTCTATTAAGTTTTCCCGGCGAGTATCCGCGTACGCTACGTGATTGCGACGGACTTTTGATCACATCAAAATTCCGTGGCAACCGATCATCTGGGACTAAACTGCTATATTTATAATATTCAAATTAGTTATCTCATAACTACCTGTGGATTCCAAATATTGTATCACATTCTAGATAAATAGAAAAAATTAAACTTTCCGATCGAATCATCAAGCACCCAAGATTTCCCCAATATATCTCAACACTTGAAATCAGTTTAAAAACATTCATTACATGCCACAGTACCAATGGTCCAGCCGTAGAAGGGTCAAGCCGACGCCTCACATGTGGCACGCCGTACTGCCCCAAACCCTAAGGTTCAAAGGGCAGTTCAAGACGGTCACATAATCGAGTTAAGGTTTGTTGTCTTCTAGAGGGTCCACCGAGTTACTTGCATGACTTAGAACATTCTTAAACACGAGAAAAAATCCAACTTTTGAAAAATTTTCCGACAGGGGGAAAAATGAGTTATTGATATCCGTTCGAACTTTTTAACAGTTTCTAAAAATTATCCGGAAAACTCATAGACAAAATCTGATAATCCGATCGAGTCATCGAATCCCCAAAACAACCCCAGAAAATTCAGCTTTTTAATAAAATTAAAAATTCCCAGAAAATCCAGCATAATAAAATAGGAGTTACTGTGCAAACAGGAGACGCGGACGTCATCATTTCGCCGCGGAACCGCCGCAGAAGGCATGCTTCTGCCGCGGTTCCGCCGCGATTTTTACTGTTCATCAAAAACTTTTTGCACCGTAATTCTTATAATTCCCTGCTGAATTTTTTAAGCATTTTTAATGTGGAAAAATCCCAGTTTTTAGAAAAAGTCCAGAGAGCGGGTTTTATCGGGGTTTCAGGTTTCGATCGGACTTTAAATTTCGTCTAGACTTCGCCTAAAGCTCTAGCTTGGCTCTAATATCACTGTAGGGTTGCTAGACACGCGCACAAGGGTCTACGAGGCATCAACCATGCCCGATTAAAAATTTAGCCGTGCCGAACAACCCGAATACGGAACTTTAAACTAGAGATTAGGCGAAAACTAACATGTTAACAACTTTAACACTAAGTGAGAGGGATTACAACCTTTGTAGATCCGGTCCTTCACTTCATATGCTCCGTGTTGTGGTCCCTTCGCTGCGATCATCGGGATCCGGACTCTCGAGAGGTTCCACGAAGAGAAAGACGCAACCTTTGCTTCCGATCTTCGATACTAAGATGATCTACCTTGAAGTTTCTTTAACACAAGCTAACACTCATGAAATGATGTGAACACCCTCATCTAAATGGCAAGGGAAGATGAGGATGATGAAGTAGGATTTTTGCTCTCTTTATTTATCTTTTTCTCATATTTATTCATCACTTTTGAAAAATCAAGCAAGGTTTTTCATGAAAGAATGAAGGAAGAAGAAGATGAACATAATAATAATGCTTTTGTGATGAATAGGAAAATAAGATAATGATCAATTATGCAACCATGGTTCACTTAACCATTGTAGAGATTTGACTAAGGTTAAAGGTTTGGTTAGGTTAAGGAAATATCTAGCATAATATCTTAACAAAGACAAAGAAAGAAAGCTTCTAGAAACTTCTAGAAAACCTTAACCCTAATCAAACCCTAACCATGTTTAATCTCTACTAAACAAGTTGCATTAGTTATCATATCATGTTACAATATTATATATCACATATATAATATTTATCGTAACAAAATAAAATAATACAATTAACATATATCGCATATATATCAATGTATTACCCGAGTGAGAAAAAGAACCTTTTAGTGAGCAAATATTAGTTAATGCAATTTAATATATCAAATATATTATTATACATTAAATTATCGAATCAACACTTGATCCGACAATCCGGCTATATCGCATATAACCGACTAATATTTATCCGTACCGATTCATCGAATCAACACTTGATCCGATGACCCGGCTGATATCAAATATCGCGAGAATAGAATACGGTATCACATATCGCATTATCCTCGGTCCCGCACATATCACATATGTGCCCCTACTCCGTTTTGCCTGAGTCAAGAAACCTCTGTGTAGGACTCTAAAGAATCGTCAATACGCCGGCAGTAGGTGATGATCATATCAACACCCACAAGCTGCAAGCGGTCAGCTAAACGTAACAGCTACCCAGGTATTGAGCGCTCAGAAGATCAACAAGCAAGCATGTACATTCTCCTGCGAATCCAAACAGTAACACTCCCGTACAGTCCGGTCTCGTCGTCTGATATGTTGCATATCTCGCCTAGGGGTGGTAAACCTCAGACCCCAGTAGCTTGATAAGTCGTGTCGATTTGAGGTCTATAACAGTTCGAGAAACTACTGATAACACTTACCAGTAAATCTCTGCAACCCTGGCCAGGGATTTCCGGTTATAGCCAATCGAACACAGCACAACATCAACTCCCTATACCGGGAGAGACGAATCCCCTCCTATCGCTCATTGCCTCCATATGATTCGGGACTGTATCCAAAAGCCACCTTTTTGCACGCCCTCTTGGATGTGGTATGATGGAAATCAAAGCACAGTGGGAATCACACAAGACTTTATGACGATCTCGGGTCGACAGACTACTCTGTACTTGTGTCACCGGAGAACTGCCATCTGACGTATGGTATAATACCATCTGGGAGTTCTCGGCGAGTCCGTCCAGTGTACCCAGTCTCCACTGAGCACCCGTACACCATCCTTGATGTCAAACACCGATGGATATGGGATCATCCATCGCCCATCATATGGGTCAAGATGCGTATACGCTAGTCTACTCTGGTGTATCGATGCCCTGTCTCGATACACCCTCGACTAGGAACAGTTATAGGATGTACTCGTCGACTACCGTGGTCCCACTAGTATGATCTCATCATAGTCCCAGTAGTCGAGTACATATCCTAAGGGCTTTATCAACATGTAATATAGAGACAATCAGAGTACATGTTAAGATAAAGTACAACCAGATAGCATACTATCATGTCGAGCAAGAAAGTCCTCCCTATATATGTCCTAGCATCCACTACAATATACATCGTATGTACAGTAATGGCCTCTAGGGCATACATATAACTAACAGAAAAGAGATGAACTTGGGAATTTTTTTTTTGGTGGCAAACTAAAAATGAGATGAAGATTTTCCCACACCAAAAATAAAATGAGCCTCTCATCTCTCCCTCATGTGGCCGGCCCCTTTTGTGAATGGTGGAGAGAGAGGAAAAATACAATGCCTCATCAAGAGAGGAAATGGCAAGATAATGATAAGAAAAAGGTCACCCTCACTTCAAAACCAATCCTTTCATAACCAATCTCATAAATGCAAGCCAATTGATTAAAAGGGAATCTAATGATTATGAAGGAACACATGCAAGAAACCCCTCCACAAATAAATTATTTGCAAACTGCAAATAACCCCCTCCAACGATAAAGTCCGGCCGTGAAGGAACAAAGGAAAACCGGCCGGAACGGAATACAAACTGGCAACTTCAGAAAACTGATCCCGTAATAAATTACAGGAAAACCCCGCAACTGCAAATACATGCCCGCATTTGTATTCCCACTGAACACAAATCCAAAGAGACAAAATTTA
Source organism: Agapanthus africanus (assembly GCA_030015575.1). Lineage (NCBI taxonomy): Eukaryota > Viridiplantae > Streptophyta > Magnoliopsida > Asparagales > Amaryllidaceae > Agapanthus > Agapanthus africanus. Next base: position 595,018,067 of record CM057337.1, on the reverse strand, counting down.
CACTGTCTAATACTAGGATCCGGCTTAAGCCAAAGCCGGTTAGTAAAAACCGTCCGATCACGATCCGTGCAATACCGTACGTATCTGATCGAACCCTGCCATATCTCCATACGGCCTCTACAGCGTTTCGCTCGAAACTTGAGTAACTGTGTGTGTGGTGGACTCTAAAGACTCGTCAATACTATGGTTGTGGATTTAACCACTAGCACGTCAGAGGTATCAGCCATACGTGACGAGCCACCAGCTATTGACCAAAAGGGACGTCGATGAGCGAACTCATCCTGACACCCTACTGAGCCTGTCAGTGACAATATCCGTACAGTCCAGTCCGTTCGTCTATGAGCATTGCATGGCAGGCCTAGGGGGTTGGTAAAAGTCAGACCCCCAATAGCGGTACAAGTCGTGTCGGAGTGTAGCCCAGAACACCCTGAGATACTACTGGAATACCTACCAGTAAATCTCTTGCCTTGGCCAAGGACTTTTCATGTACTGGCTCTCCTAGACACAGTGCGACCTCACCCCCAATACCGGGAGAGACGAACCCCTGCAGATCCGCTCACTGCCTCCATGTGGCTCGGGACTGTACCCAACTAAAACCTGTTTGTACGTCTCCTTTGAGCGTGGTAGGGTAGTAATCAAAGCACGGTGGGAACTCACACGAGACAAATGACGATCTCAGGTCGATGAACTAACCTGTACACATGTCACCAGGGAACTGCTATCTGACGTCAGGTATAATACCAACTAGCAGGTTCCCGGCGAGTCCTGTCCGGTGTACTCATAACCCAATGAGCACCTGTATACATCTTAGGTGAACCAACTGACACCAGTGGCTTGTGAGACCGACCACCGCCCCTCGTCGGGGTCTCGACTGTATACACTAGTCTACTCCGGAGTATCGATGCCCTGTCTCGAAACTCCCACGACTAGGGACCTTTTAAGGATGTGCTTATAGACTCCAGCTCTCACGTATATGATCGCCCTCATACTGCTGGTAGTCAAGCAAGAATCCTAGGGGCTCTATCAACGTGTAATAGCGACTTGTAAGGTCACCTAAAGCAGTACACGATGATAAAGATAAACCAGATAGCATACTATCATCTTGAGTAAGACTGTCCTACCGGGATAGGTCCTCCCTCAATCATTGCAATCACGTGCCTGTGATCCAATAATTGACTCTGAGGGCACTATCTCCAACATTCTCCCACTTGCACTCAAGGCTAATTATTGCGATGTCGCATACTCACAGCGGTGTGATACCGAATACCCAACTCCTCTACTAGTCAGTCTCACAAAGCTCGTTTGCGAAACTATTGCGTTCGAGGAATAGCCTCAGTGAGTGGATCCGCTGTGGTGTTTCTTTCTATGTCTCTCTCTATCTCAAGTTCGCGGAGAAAACCATCTCCCAAAATGAGCAATACCTGTCTTAGAATGTGTCTGGATATCTGATGGGACCTAGCTCATAAGTGAACTCCAAATCCAAACTTCTTAGACTGTATCGTCAACTGAATTTAATCAGTATCCTGCGCCATGCCTTCCCTCAGTATCCACCTGGACCACCTGTCCAAAATACTGCCCCTCGTCAGAGGGAAAACTATAACTCTGACAGTCACTCTGTCATCCAGGTCACCTTGGAAGCCTGGAATGATAACCGTCTCCCAAAAGAGGCAGCCGTTATCAAATCCCTAGAACATTCACTCATGTTCTAAAACTGCTTCCGACTGTTTCTCCAGGATTGGATCAATATCAACTTATTGCATCTACTGCAAGAACAACATCTGGTGTGGTACTTGACATCTCATGATCAACTCAACTGCCTAAGTAAGTGATCTGCCAATCATGAGTATCCCTCTCCCCTTTAGTCTGTAAGATACCTTTAGAGAGGGTGACTCCATCACCTGCAGGTATACTACCATGCCAGGAGTCGTCCATTCTAAAAACTCATAGAATGCTGTCTAGGTACCCAGATTGGGAAACTACCCAAATCTAGATCTAAAACCATAGATCTAGTAACCAGAATGTCTGATATAATATCCAAGTCCTATGTGGAGAAACCACTGTGTGACAACCATAGTATAACCGATCGTAGTATAGGAATATTACTTCCTACTCTGTGTATGTCATGAAATACCAGGACATCACACCCTACTACCTTCTTAACAGATCCATCTCCTATTCTGATGAAGTCAAACCTATGACTGTCACATCAGAAATAGATGATCTATCTCCGCTATATCTGCTTTAGTCTATAGATAGACATAACCCAACTGTCCACCAATGCTTCCGCTGCTCTCACTGACTACGACAACCCTCTGGCAGAGTCATATACACGTGCACTTCTAAAGCTAGTTTAGAACGACGCTATACTCATCCTTCTGCCGGGTCTCACAGTCTGGAACAACAGCAATGGCAAGTCTGGGTAAACAAGAACCTCCCTGCCACCGTCCTTGAGCATACCGAAGTACCTCTCGGGTGCCTGAGGTTACCCACTTTATCTGCGGAGTGGCCAATAGAATGTCAAATCAGATTGAATCTTTAGGTTCTTTATCAAATCCTCAGTAATCGTTTGCGGTTCTGGAATCACTTCCAGTTCTACCATACTCCCACTACTGTTTTCTGAAAAAATCCATTTTTATTAAAACTGTGGCGAGTCAAGAACAATATCACTATTGATCTTCCAGATGGTAGAAAGTCAACCCTCGTCATAGCCCGGGTCAACCCACAAACAGCCATTACTGAAACGTGCCTTGAGTTATCCGGAGTCTGGTTTTAAGCATAAGCCGGACAACTCCCCGTATCTTAACAATGTCAAGATATGAACTGTTCTATATCCAATATAGAAACAGAGGCACTGATTTAATTGAACCAGATTCAAATCATGCAGCTGTCACCAGTGCATGTCAACTAAATGGAAGGAGGCCGATCAGCATTACTCAACTTAGGAATGCTTCCAATTATGAGTAACCTGAAAGAGAAGCAAGTTCTCTTAATCATTACTATCAACTGAATACCATACACAAGTATCTACATCTTCGATCACTTTGAAGAATCCCGATACTTGCAATACCTGGTTCTCTACTTTACTCATATACCTATAACTTCTCAAAACTTGGACCCTGTGTTTCTACGAAACACTTGTCTAAGAACTAGAGAAGTCATAAGTAAACTGAATATAGTACGAGTACCTACCCCTCTGTCCTAATAGACACTGGACAACATACAATACTCTGTATAAGTCCCTTAAGTCAAATGACTCATTCACTGTGTGCCGTAGGTTGAAAACTGTACTTATGGTTAAGAAGAATCACACCGCTGTTCAATGCTCCTTACCTAACCATCCACTGATATAGGTAAATGTCATAGACATAATTTCAAAAAGGTATATCTCACTCTATAAAAATAGACGTACAGATATATCAATTTGAAATTGGTACATAACAACGGATATTCAAAACCAAATATTTGCCGTCCGGCAAACAACCCAGGTGACTTCCTCAAATATCACCAATTACAACGAATCCCGATATAATGAGGATGATCACTTAATCCCCAATAACTTACTCCTACTCATCATCTGTAAAACCATACAGATGTGAGAATCAAACCTGGTAAATACATACCCTGGAGCAAGTGTCTAATTGGGAAATCAGTTTTCTTTTAACAGTACACAGTGAAACTGAAACATTAAAATGTTTCGATGGGGTATCTTGGTATTCCTAGTAATGCCTATTCCATTATCCAGATTCACAACTTTAGCTGTATAATTCTTTGCCATCTCTCCAAATCCCTTTATATGTCTTTAGTCATTACCTTCTGTACACCCCTTTAGGCCAAATGGTTTTCTTCCTTCCCTACCGTTTGGCACCAGCCTATGGTTTGGAAGAAGACTATCCAATAAGCATAATGGGTATACTGTCCTAGTCCTAGGAACACTCGCAATGCGAGAGAAGGTGAAGATAAAAGACAACCGAATGAACCTTATTCCTATTTTTCCTGAACCAGGATCCATCCCCGAACTGGAACAAGTTCCTTTCAAGTTCGTATATAACCATACGATGGATTATCCAATAAACTTGGGATCTTCGTAGTGATACGGAGTGTCCTGGAGAAATACAAAGGTGATTTAGGATTGGCGAAGAAATATTTGGTTTGGTCGTGAGTAGCAGTCGCAATTTACTTTGCCCTCTTACTAATCCCTTTCTTTGTCTTTACTTAATACCTTCTGTACACCATCTAGGCTAATTGGTTTTCTTCATTCCCTACCGGTCGGCACCTGCCTATGGTTTGGAAGAAGACTATCCAATTTGCATAATAAGTATACTATCTCCTAAACCAAGGAACACTCGCAACCTGAGAGAAGGTAAAAGGAAAAGACAACTGAATAGTCCTATTCATTTTCTCCAGAACCGGAAACCATCCTCGAACAAATTCCTTCGAGTTCGTATATAACCATACGATGGTTTTTTCCAATGGAAGTGGACCTTCGTAGTAATACGGGGTGTCCTGGAGAAAAGGGTAAAAGTAGGAGTGGCAATGAGGTCTGCAACTCTGACAATCCAAAAGCCAGTGTTAAGAAGGTTCGGTCAACTTGGTCACTGAGTCATAGTCTAGGGTCGGGTCAATGGTCGCTGCCAAAGAGAGAGAGAAAAGAAACACTCAGCGTGCACTCTAACCTAGATCAGAATGGTTATCACTTTATCTAATCTGGAAACCTCCCACTGTAACGTCAAATTCTTCCCCAAACCTGAAAGAAGAATTAGCCGGGATCATCCGAGGAGTAAACCAACTCATCAGTGGGAATCGGGATCCAACTATCATCGCATGATAAAGTGACGGAATCCGCTCACGTTATCACACTCCAGAAGGTATGCGCATATCTGGCAAGTTTCAGTTTCTTTAGAAACTCCTGATGTGGATTTTTCCCCCATGCTCTTATGACCTTGACGAAGGCCAACATATCATAAGTCACATGTCAAGTTCTACCCGTCATTATCCAGGTTAATTTGAACCCACCCGTACATACCCTTGACGAAGGCCAAAATAGTAGTACGACTGTCCCAAACCAACGCATCTATCTATGCTGCAGAAAAGTAACAAATAGCTACCATACACTATGCCTTGACGAAGGCCAACATACATAGCATGAATACTAAGTGCTACCGTTCTGAAATGATGGAGGGCTACGAATGGTTTCTGGTGAAAACCTTTAACGTAATGAACTTGATATCGTTGAAGGAACGGATAGCTTTTTAGAAAAATATAGTAACGAAAACCTTTGCTAAAGAGGTCACTCCCGGTGAAGGGATCTCGGCTCTTTCCCCGTAGAATGAGGTGCAGGATATTCCAACTGAATACCACGATGCAAAGCAAAAGTAATCGGCTATAGTGAAGTTATTGCCCTGACGCAAACTCTTGTCCAAGGGGTCACTCCCAGTGAAGGGATCTCGGCCCTTACCTCGTCGACTGAGGAGCAGGATATTCCAACTGAATACCACTGTGCAAAACAAAAGTGAACGTCCTTGCAATAACAGCTTTTTGAAAAGTGTTCCAACAACATCAGAATAGGTTTGTTTATCTTGCATTGATCCGAATCAACGCAGTCCCATCAATTGATTACACCAATAAAGAACGAAAATAATGATGTACGTATATGCCATCCGCATTCGCCACTGGGTCCCGCCATCACCCGTTAGGTTACTTAACTAACGACAGAGCGGGGACTGGACTAGCGCGGATGCAAAACATATACAACATCTACTAGTATATATATCAATATATAATATCGCTCAAGGCGTGATAAAATGCAACATCACAGAAATGTACAGCATCACAGAACAATACAGATATCTGGGATCCCCGGGTTTCATAGAGCCGCTACTGAAATCCGACGTTCCCCTGGTCGTGTGAATAGCCTGTGCAATGAAAATCCTAGACCCCTATGGGCGCGGCAAGTTACCCGCTAAAACCTGAAGCGAGGCAGCCCCCTTCAGCAACATGAATGGACCACCCAGCACTTCACGAAATCCGGTAACTTGGGCACCCCTCCTGGGTTAATCCTATACCCCCTACGAGTGCGGCGAATAGCCCGCCAATTCTAGAGTAAAACCCCCTCCGTCTCAATGCTATGAGATGCGGGCCCGTTGCCCTCTAGAACCCGGCTATCCGTGCACCCCTCCGCGGGGTAATCCTAGTACAGAAAGTAAAAAATACATACAACAGGTACATCGACCTCGACCCGGTCGTGCCCCAAAAGAATAATAAAAACAGGTAGTGACGGCAGTCCACATGTCGGACGCTCGCCCCGCAATATCAAATGTACATATAAAACAAAACTGTACTAATACTACAACCAGGCTATCCCCCACGACCAATCCGCAACATCACAGCACAACACAGAGCATCAACGTGAATGTCACGTTCGCAAATCCGTCTAACCGGGCTATAGCAGTTAGACAGGATTTACCGATCGAGTGACATTCACGGTCGCAGATATAATGTAAATACTGTGAACTAATGTGTTTAAAATATCCGATCGAACAAATTTAGCGAAGTGGGCCCCCTAGCAGTACTGTAGCACTTACAGAAAATCTGGGCCCAAAAAGAATGTCCCAAAACCCCTATTTTCTATTCAAAAGCCTACTGGAAAAATTTAGTACAATGATCAGTACAAAGCGCGGCGGAACCGTGGCCCAAGCATGGTTTTGGCCGCGGTTCTGCGGCGGTATAGTAAGTTCAGGCGACCAAATTTTTACAAAATGCTTAGAATTCCATGCACGTGTTTCTGAAACAACCTGAAAAATTTTTAGAGCCCAAAAAATTTCTACAGAAACCCAATGCACAAGAAAATACGGTTTTTGGGGTTTTATTGTTCGATCGAGTTCTATACACGTTAGAGCAAGCTAGGCTAAGTTAATGGCGTGGTTCTGATACCAGTGTAAGTCCGCGGCGGCGTCCCGGCCGTCGATCCGACGCCGGAAACGCGGAAACGAAAAACTTTGCGAACTAGCAAACCGGCACTACCGCGCACAAAAATCCCGGATCGGGCCATTAACCTAGCTACTAGCAAACTAAAAGATGGGTAGAGAAGCTATACCAAGCGATCCGTGTCCTTCGGTCTTCATCTCCACTCCGATCTCCCGCGGAATCTCCGTCCGTCACCTCCTCGTCGAAAAGGGCACCACGTAGCCGGGTTCGTTTACGGGCTCCCACCTCTGGACCGAGGCAACTCGGGCGCGAAGTTGGCTAGCCGACGCGTCCAAGATATGCTGTAGGCAAGTGTAGAATCGTAGTCTCTTTGGGGTAGTGAAGTTGCCTTTGGATGGAGGTGAAGAAAAGAGATGAACTTGGGAATTTTTTTTTTGGTGGCAAACTAAAAATGAGATGAAGATTTTCCCACACCAAAACTAAAATGAGCCTCTCACCTCTCCCTCATGTGGCCGGCCTCTTTTGTGAATGGTGGAGAGAGAGGAAAAATACAATGCCTCATCAAGAGAGGAAATGGCAAGATAATGATAAGAAAAAGGTCACCCTCACTTCAAAACCAATCCTTTCATAACCAATCTCATAAATGCAAGCCAATTGATTAAAAGGGAATCTAATGATTATGAAGGAACAAATGCAAGAAACCCCTCCACAAATAAGTTATTTGCAAATTGCAAATAACTCCCCTCCAACGATAAAGTCCGGCCGTAAAGGAACAAAGGAAAACCGGCCGGAACGGAATACAAACGGCAACTTCAGAAAACTGATCCCGTAATAAATTACAGCAAAACCCCGCAACTGCAAATACATGCCCGCATTTGTATTCCCATTGAACACAAATGCAAAGAGACAAAATCTACACTGTCTAATACTAGGATCCGGCTTAAACCAAAGCCGGTTAGTAAAAACCGTCCGATCACGATCCGTGCAATACCGCACGTATCTGATCGAACCCTGCCATATCTCCATACGGCCTCTACAGCGTTTCGCCCGAAACTTGAGTAACTGTGTGTGTGGTGGACTCTAAAGACTCGTCAATATTATGGCTGTGGATTTAACCACTAGCACGTCAGAGGTATCAGCCATACGTGACGGGCCACCAGCTATTGACCAAAAGGGACGTCGATGAGCGAACTCATCCTGACACCCTACTGAGCCTGTCAGTGACAATATCCGTACAGTCTGGTCCGTTTGTCTATGAGCATCGCATGGCGGGCCTAGGGGGTTGGTAAAAGTCAGACCCCCAATAGCGGTACAAGTCGTGTCGGAGTGTAGCCCAGAACACCCTGAGATACTACTGGAATACCTACCAGTAAATCTCCTGCCTTGGCCAAGTACTTTTCATGTACTGGCTCTCCTAGACACAGTGCGACTTCACCCCCAATACCGGGAGAGAAGAACCCCTGCAGATCCGCTCACTGCCTCCATGTGGCTCGGGACTGTACCCAACTAAAACCTGTTTGCACGTCTCCTTTGAGCGTGGTAGGGTAGTAATCAAAGCACAGTGGGAACTCATACGAGACAAATGACGATCTCAGGTCGATGAACTAACCTGTACACATGTCACCAGGGAACTGCTATCTGACGTCAGGTATAATACCAACCAGCAGGTTCCCGGCGAATCCTGTCCGGTGTACTCATAACCCAATGAGCACCTGTATACATCTTAGGTGAAACCGGCCACCGCCCCTCGTCGGGGTCTCGACTGTATACACTAGTCTACTCCGGAGTAACGATGCCCTGTCTCGAAACTCCCACGACTAGGGACCTTTTAAGAATGTGCTTATAGACTCCAGCTCTCACGTATATGATCGCCCTCATACTGCTGGTAGTCAAGCAAGAATCCTAGGGTCTCTATCAACGTGTAATAGCGACTCGTAAGGTCACCTAAAGCAGTACACGATGATAAAGATAAACCAGATAGCATACTATCATCTTGAGTAAGACCGTCCTACCGGGATAGGTCCTTCCTCAATCATTGCAATCACGTGCCTGTGATCCAATAATTGACTCTGAGGGCACTATCTCCAACACGTGGAACACGGCTTATGTCAATCTTGACCCCGTGAGAAACGTCTAGAGCGGATTCTGGTCCTCACAGAACACAGCTATGACCCCATGGGAAGCATCCAGAGCAAATTCCTAGTCAGATGGAACGCGGCTTATGTCAATTCTGACCCCGTGGGAAACGTCCAGAACGGAGCCTGGTCCTCGCAGAACACGGCTATGACCCTGTGGGAAGCATCCAGAGCAAATTCCTGGTCACGTGGAACGCGGCTTATGTCAATCCTGACCCCATGGGAAACGTCCAGAGCGGAGCCTGGTCCTCGCAGAACACGGCTATGACCCCGTAGGAAGCATCCAGAGCAAATTCCTGGTCATGTGGAACACAGCCTATGTTAATCCTGACCCCATGGGAAACGTCCAGAGCGGATCCTGGTCCTCGCAGAACATGGCTATGACCCCATGGGAAGCATCCAGAGCAAATTCCCGGTCACGTGAAACGCGGCTTATGTCAATCCTAACCCCGTGGGAAACATCAAGAGCGGAGCCTGGTCCTCGCAGAACACGGCTATGACCCCGTGGGAAGCATCCAGAGCAAATTCCTGGTCACGTGGAACACGGCTTATGTCAATCCTGACCCCGTGGGAAACGTCCAGAGCGGAGCCTGGTCCTTGCAGAACGCGGCTATAACTCCGTGGGAAGCATCCATAGCAAATTCTTGATCACGTGGAACACGACCTATGTCAATCCTGACCCCATGGAAAACGTCCAGAGCTGATCCTGGTCCTCGCAGAACACGGCTATGACCCCGTGGGAAGCATCTAAAGAAAATTCCTAGTCAAGTGGAACGCGGCTTATGTCAATCCTGACCCCATGGGAAACGTCCAGAGCGGAGCCTGGTCCTCGCAGAACACGGCTATAACCCCGTGGGAAGCATCCAGAGCAAATTTCTGGTCACGTGGAATACGGCCTATGTCAATCCTGACTCTGTGGGAAAAGTCCAGAGCAGAGCCTGGTCCTCGCAGAACACAGTTATGTCAATCCGACCCCGTAGGAAGCATCCAGAGCAAATTCCTAGTTACGTGGAACGCGGCTTATGTCAATCCTGACCCCGTGGGAAACATCTAGAGCAGATCCTGGTCCTCGCAGAACACGGCTATGTCAATTCTGACCCTATGGGAAGCATCCAGAGCGGAGCCTGGTCCTCGCAGAACACGGCTATGTCGAACCGACCCCGTGGGAAGCATCCAGAGCAACTTCTGACTCCGTGAAATGCGGATAATGTCAACCTCATCCATCACTTACGGGTCCTCTAGACTCGTAAGGGAGAAAACTCTTTTAGGAGATCCTTACGACTCTCAGAAGAAAACGCACTTAGGAATCCTCACGATTCCTAAGGAGAAATTACACCTACGGGATCCTCTCGACCTGTAGGGAGAAAATTCTTTATGAGACCCTCACGGCTCATAAAGTTGAAAAGTCTTAGGAGGCAGATCTTAACCCTGAATCCTAACCCATCACTCTCCTACAGAGAAATCAAAATAGATTATCCACAAATTGCATTTACTAAAAGGGTCACACCATCATGAAGCAAAATATGTCTTTTATTCATGAATCAAAATGAATACAAAGTATAATTTATGAAAGAATAAAAGAAAATATACTCTCATTCAGGAGTATGTACAAAAGAAGAATAAAAAAATATACAATTCTTCAAGCCGACGGACGATTCAGTAGATTTTCCAGTTCACCCCTTTTCCGCTGGGCCTCGGCTTCATGATTCATTATCGTCAAAAGACGGGCCTCCGCTTGAGCTTGTTGGGCCTGGTATGAGGAAAGCCGGCCTTCAAGCTTTTTTTCAGTAACCTTATGGGTTTTGACCATTTTACAAGTAAAAACGGAGGCCTTATCAATGGCTACCACCTCCTTGATAGCCTCTTGAAGCACCCGCCAAAGCTCATATGCCCTAGTGGTCTTGGCCGTAAGGTTGGTTTGAAGATCCCTCAGCGCTTTGGAAGCCAGTTCCCTCTCCGAAAACTTGCGGATGAGTCTCTTCTCGCATGATATTATGTTCGCAGCGCACCGCTCAATCAACCCCTGTAAGCTCGCCTTCGCAGCCACAACCTCTGAAGGAAGGCGTGTACATTCAAGAATATGCAAGCAAGCCTCCACCTGCCGAAAAAATTCAACCCAGACTTGCACCAATGTTTCACTATGGTAGGTGGAAAGAAAGGGAAGAGAACCGTTGGCTTTAGCGGCAAACGCTTCGGCCGTGATTAGACTACCACCACGAAGGTCTTCAATTAAGGCTGACAAGGAGTGGAGTCTTAGCTTTTCCATCCATTCTGAGGCACGTAGAGTGTAGGGGCCGGGTGGTATGACAATGCGAGACTCCAGCATGGTAATAACTGGCAAAGCTGTTAAGATTTATAAACAGTCAGCGAGACTTGTAAGCAAAGAGCAGATGGGACAACGTGAGACTTTACTTACCCATGGTCATGCAAGAAGGGTCTGAAGGCTCCCCAGGCCCGTCAAGAATCTCAACCTCGTCATCTGCTTCCAGAATTGTAGAAGACATCAATGTCATTATATGAAATAATGATAATGCTGTGAGGAGAGGGCAAACGACACTAACCCTGCCCGGAAGAGAGGACGACGTGTTGAGGAGATATCGCCTGCGGAGCGGCCATCTCCAATAGGCGCTGAAAAGACATCCTGGGAGACAGATCGACAATAGACGCCGCCAATCCGCGCAATTCTGAAAAGACAGAAGGGTTCAGATAATGGAGAGATTATTAATGTAAAATATAGAAGGCTACCTTCGATACTTCTCCCATTCTGGGCTGGAGGGATAGCAGCTTCGGCGGCCTCCTCCGTGCCCCCAGACCCATCATCGGGGACCTGGGCCAGTGTAACGACTTCCGAGCGAGGAGCAGCGGCCGCCACTGCAGGCTCCAGTGGAAGGACGGTAGTCTCGACTATCTATCCCCTAATCTCTGGGCCGCCCCCAGAAAGATCTATTGAATCGGCGACCAACAAAGATGCCTTTCCCGGGAGAGCAAGCACTTGGAGAGCGGGAATCACCGAGGGATGCTCCATCTCTGGAGCAACGGTTGCATCGACCCCCTCCATACTGATTAGTGTTTCATTGGGGATATTGGCGGAGTCTACAGTCAAAGCATGACTCGAACTCAGATCCTTCGCCATCGCCGAAGTCCCTGCAAAGTTTGTACGAGGATAAGTATATATATATGTATATGAGCAATACAAAATATTACAAAGAGATACATGAACATACCGATACGCAAAGGAGCCTCTAGTATGGCTTTTTTGAGCCAACGCTCCTTCCTGAGGAGGTATGCCCGCCGAGGTTCGAGAGTAGATTCGTGGCCACCGGTCCACAATGAAAGTGCATCTTCGGCGTCGGCTGAAACAACCTGCTTAAGGGCCCTCTCACCCCACTCTTCCAAGGGGCCTATAAATAGCCGCCGTATCGATGGAGGGTCTTCGTAAAAATGACGGAAGGATAAGGCCTCTTCGGGATCCTTACGTTCTCGGATTCATCTTGTGAGTGTCTTATAGCCTCAGCCAATTGTGCGGCTTCCTCGGCAGATGAACCCAGGAAAAGTAGACCACCATCCGATTCTTGCATGGCTAGTGGTTCATCTTGAAGAATAGGCTCGGATTCCACTAAAGAGTCGAGCAGATTGGTGACCGTCTTCCTCTGCCTCTTGGGCCTAGAACTAACCGCCGAAGACGATCGCTTCCTTCCCCTTGGTGCTTTGGTACGGTGTTGACCCACTTCGCCTTCAATGTCCTCGGTCGGCGGTGCTACCGATAATGGCACGGCCATTGCTGACGCCGCAGCTGATGACACTGCTACTGGCGCTCTATTGGCCCTTGATTGAGCTCTAGTATGCAGTGGCATACCAGCTGTAGGAATTAAATCCACTTCCGCCGCCTCCGGAATAAGCACGACGCTGGTATCTCTCAAGGGAGGGCGAACCGCTGCACGTGGTTGCGGCGGAACTCCCGTGGCTTTTATCGGAGTGGGAGCCCTATATCCGAGGAGCACCCTCCTCTCTTCGGCAATAATTGGACTGACTCGGTGGAGGTACCAGCCCATGAATGACCCCACACATCGAGGAATATGATTAGCTTCAGGAATCACGAAGTGGGAGCCAGTGTTCAGCCGCATGAAGTGATGAGCGGCGTCACGAACAACATCTGACGACGGGCTAGACTCCACTATAAATGCCTCAAAGGGGACGTCCTGGTCATATCCGAGTTGCCGAGCAAAGCGGTGTGGGTTGTACCGCATAAAAAGGGCTGCACCGTTCTGATGAAATACCAGATAACCTGGTCTGATCGAATATAGATGCATGGCTTCCCTAGGCTTCAGAGAAGGTACCCCCTCTTTCGAAAAGTCGTGGAGCTGTTGAACCGGTCTTGAGGGAGAAGAAAGGACTCGGTCGTTGAATACCATCCCGCCTGTATTGGCATAGGGATTAACCAGCACGCGAATAGCACCATACTGAGTCGGGTCAAAAGCAGAAGCGTCCACCAGCCGCATGAGTCGCGAAAAAGTGTAAGCGTCATGAAAACTAGGTCTTTAGTGCGCAGCAAATGCCCCCAGCATGTGCATTTCAATCCAGGACGTAAAGTAATGAAGAGAGAAATTTACCACATCTACGCCTAGAGTTGAGGTATTGGCCGCGGCGCTTAACCCATGATACAGATGCGCTAGCCCCGCGATTCCCACAACCAGTCGCGTCCCCTCGGCAATGCGATGAGCGGGGTAAATAAATGAGGCTCTCATGAAACGACGGTGCATAGGAATGGCGAACCAACTGAGCCAGACACTGATGAAGCCTACAAAGAAAGTCTCCTCATCCATACCAGGAGCTGTGATCGACTCGAAAGATACCGCTGACATGATGGGAATGTAGAACTGCGGCAAGTCTGTAGGGTTCCTAGGCACTCTCAAGAGGTCTCACAAGGCATCAACCATGCCAATTTCAAAAATTATGGGTGCCGAGAAACCCTAATACGGATCGTTGACTAGAAGTTTAGGCGATGTGTGAATCTAGTTAACAACTTAACTAAAAGAAGAAAGCTACAACCTTTGTAGATCCGGTTATCCACTTTCTTAGCTCCATGTAGGCATCCTCTCGCTGTCCATCTCGAATCCCGAACTCATACGTCGGCTTCATCGGAGATTTGGGCGGACTAGGTCGTCGGCTTCGTGCCGAAGATGATCTACGTCGAGGCAACACAAGTTCAAGCTCCGACTTCACAAATTTGTGAAACTTGTGAAGAAAACACCCAAAACAACTTGACAAGAGGTAGAGGGTGAAGAAATAGGAGGTGGGTTCACTTTAGAATTGGATTTCTCACTTTGGAACTCAAGTTGCCATTAATGGCATCAAGCTTTTTCTTTTGAAGATGAAGAAGAAGATGAAGCTAGAATTATGATAAGTGTTGAGTTAAAATGAATAATAATTCAATACTTATCATAAGCTAACTATAGTTAAGTGTAGAGAATAGACCATGGTTACTTGGATGAATTAGGGTTAAGCATGAAGACAAGAATGGTTACAAAAGTCAAAGCTTCATGAAGCTTCAACATAAAACAAAGAAAGCCACCATTCTCATTATAATCCTTTTCAAATAAATAAATAAATAAATAAATGAATATGCAAAACCCTAATCAACACTTAACCATGGTTTTAATTCTTTACACTTAACAAAATGATCAAGTATCATCAAACATGATACAAATATGTGCACAAAAGTATATCACATATACTTCTTGCACATCAAGTGAGAAAATCCATATAAAGTGAACCAATACTAGTTAATGCAATGCAATATATCAAATATATATAATTATACATTAAATCATTAAATCAACATTTGATTCAATGATCCGGTCATGTCGCACATAACCGACTAGAATCCAATGTATCGATTTATCGAATCAATGATTCGATAACTAGGTCATATCGAATATAACCAATCGAAACATATATCGCGAGAATGAAATGCGGTATCACATACACGCATTATTCTCGGTCCTGCACATATCTCATATGCGCTTCTATTTCGTTTCGCTTGAGCCAGGAAACCTCTGTGTAGGACTCTAAAGACTCGTCAATACGCCGGTAGCAGATGATGATCATATCAAGCACCCACAAGCCGCAAGCGGTCTGCTAAACGTAACGGCCATCCGGGTATTGAGCGATCAGAAGATCGACGAGCTAGCCCGCTCACACTCCTGTGAATCCAACCAGTAACACTTACCGTACAGTCCGGTCTGTTCGTCTGATATGTCGCATATCAAGTCCAGGGGTGGTAAACGTCAGACCCCAATAACCGATAAGTCGTGCCAATATGAGGCTCATAACGGGTCGAGAAACTACTGGTAACACTTACCAGCAAATCTCTGATCAGCCCTGGCCAGGGACTTCCCTGTTACGGCCAATCGAGCACAGCGCAACATCAACCCCCAATACCGGGAGAGACGAAACCCCTCCTATCGCTCATTGCCTCCATGTGACTCGGGACTGTACCCAAAGACCACCGTTTTGCACGCCCTCATGGACGTGGTAAGGTGGAGATCAAAGCACAGTGGGAATCACACAAGACTCTATGACGATCTCGGGTCTACAGACTAACCTGTACAAGTGTCACCTGAGAACTGCCATCTGACGTGAGGTATAATACCATCTGGGAGTTCTCGGCGAGTCCGTCCAGTGTACCCAGTCTCCACTGAGCACCCGTATACCATCTCTGATGTCAAACACCAATGGATATGGGATCATCCATCGCCTATCTCATGGGTCGAGAAGCATATACGCTAGTCTACTCTGGTATATCGATGCCCCGTCTCGATACACCCACGACTAGGGACCTTGAAGGATGTACTTATGGACTACCATGTCCCCACTAGTATGATCTGTATCATAGTCCAGGTAGTCAAGTACACATCCTAAGGGCTTTACCAACATGTAACTATAAGACAGTATAAAGAGACAAGTGTACATGTTAAGATAAAGAGTAACCAGATAGCATACTATCATGTCGAGCAAGAAAGTCATCTCTATATATGTCCAAGCATCCAATATAATATACATCATCTGTACAATACTGGCCTCTAGGGCATACATACAACTAACAATCTCCCACTTGCACTAGGGCCAGCTGCTGTAGTATCGCATACCGAGCATCCCGAAGAGTCTCTCAAACTGTATCTGGGGAATGGCCTTCGTGAGTGGATCCGCCGTGTTGTTCTTCGTGTCAACTCTCCTGACCTCGATCTCCCGGCGATCAACTATCTCCCGGATCAGGTGATACCGCCTCAGAATATGCCTGGATCGCTGATGGGACCTGGGTTCCTTGGCCAAAGCCACCACTCCATTGTTATCGCAATACAAAGGTATTGGATGCTCAATGGATGGAACCACTCCAAGTTCATTAATGAACTTCTTGATCCAGACAGCCTCTTTGGCAGCATCGTTGGCAGCGATGTATTCAGCCTCCATCGTCGAGTCTGCCACGGTTTCCTGCTTGGAACTCTTCCAGCTAACCGCCCCTCCGTAAAGGGTAAAGACAAAGCCCGACTGCGACTTAGAGTCGTCCTTATCACTCTGGAAGCTCGAATCGGTAAAGGACTCCACTTGGAGTTCTCCGTTACCATACACCAAGAGCATCTCTTTAGTCCTTCTCAAGTACTTGAGAATGCTCTTCACAGCTGTCCAGTGACTCTCTCCAGGATCAGCTTGATACCTGCTCACTACACTTAGTGAGTATGCTACATCGGGTCTGGTACACAGCATCGCGTATATGATAGAGCCTACAGCCGAAGCATTGGGTATCCCTTGCATGCGAGCTCTCTCCAAATCAGTCTTGGGAGACATCTCTTTGGAGAGAGTGACTCCAGAGATCGTGGGCAAGTTCCCACGCTTGGATTCTTCCATACTAAACCTCTTTAGTATGGTGTCAATGTACCTGGATTGGGACAATCCCAATATCCTTTTGGATCTATCTCTATAGATCCTAATCCCCAATATGCAGGAGGCATCACCAAGATCTTTCATCGAGAATCTTTGTGATAAGAAGAGCTTGACCGATTGCAGCATAGGAATATCATTTCCTATCAAGAGTATGTCGTCTACGTACAATACGAGGAAGACAACCTTACTCCCTGCCACCTTCTTGTAAATACAAGGTTCATCTGGGTTTTTGACGAAATCAAACTCTTTGATAACGACATCAAAGCAGATGTTCCAACTCCGCGATGCTTGCTTTAATCCATAAATGGATTTAAGCAGCTTGCACACCTTGCCGCTGCTCCCACTGTCTACGAAACCCTCTGGCTGAGTCATGTACACGCACTCTTCTAAATCACCGTTTAGAAAGGCGGTCTTAATATCCATTTGCCAGATTTTGTAATCATGATATGCAGCGATGGCAAGCATGATCCGGATGGATTTAAGCATAGCCACTGGAGAAAAGGTCTCGTCATAGTTCACACCTGGTCTTTGACGAAAACCCTTTGCTACAAGTCTATCTTTGAAAGTCTCAACTTTTCCATCTACACCAAGTTTTTTCTTGAAGATCCACTTGCTCCCAATGGGTTTTACCCCTTCAGGAGCAACTTCCAAAGTCCATACTTTGTTGGTGTATATGGATTCCATCTCGGACCGCATAGCATCCAGCCATTTCACTGAGTCCCTACTCGTGATGGCCTGCTCGAAGCTAGTTGGGTCATCATCCTCCATGATGCAATCCTCGCTCCCTCCATCCATGAGAAAACCGTAGTATCTCTCAGGTTGGCGAGGAACCCTACTAGATCGGCGGAGTGGCTGGGGTTCATCGGGAACTACGGAATCCTCTGGTTCCACCAGATCATCTGTTGTAGCTTCTGCAGCTGGAACCTCTTCCAGTTCTACCTCATGACCACTAATCTCTTTTTCAAGAAATTCCTTTTCTAAAAAGGTGGCATGCCGAGAAACAAACACTCTTTGTTCCTCAGGGTGGTAGAAGATATACCCTTGAGAATTCTTGGGATATCCTACAAATTTGCATAGAACAGACCGTGCCTCGAGTTTGTCCGGATTTTGTCGTTTGACATAGGCTGGACAACTCCATATCTTAACATAGTTAAGACTTGGTCTCTTTCCTTTCCATATCTCATATGGAGTGGTAGGCACAGATTTGGTTGGGACCATATTCAATAGATGTATGGCTGTCTCAAGCGCATACCCTCAGAAGGAAATAGGTAACTCAGCTGTGCTCATCATAGACCGCACCATATCTAATAGGGTGCGGTTCCTCCGTTCTGATACACCGTTGTGCTGTGGTGTATATGGAGGAGTC
The DNA here is from genome assembly GCA_030015575.1 of Agapanthus africanus. NCBI lineage: Eukaryota > Viridiplantae > Streptophyta > Magnoliopsida > Asparagales > Amaryllidaceae > Agapanthus > Agapanthus africanus. The sequence continues at coordinate 594,999,701 of CM057337.1, read as the reverse complement.
AGCTGAGAGAGAATCCCATTCTCTTTTAGGAAGTCCAGGAATTCATTGCTCAAGTATTCACCTCCTCGATCAGATCGAAGGATTTTAATACTTTTTCCGGTTTGGTTCTCGACTTCTTGTTTATATTCTCTAAATTTCTCAAAAGCTTCAGACTTGTGTCTTATCAAGTACACATGTCCGTATCTTGAGAGATCGTCAGTGAATGTAATGAAGTACGAAGAACCATCCCTGGCATGTGTAGACATTGGACCGCATATATCACTATGTACTAGTCCTAAGAGTTCAGTAACTCTTTCTCCGTGTCCCGTAAACGGAGTTTTGGTCATCTTGCCTTTGAGACATGACTGGCAAGTGTCATAAGATGAAAATTCGAATGGTTTCAAATATCCATCCTTATGCAACTTAGCCAGTCGTGTCGCATTGATGTGACCCAGTCTACAATGCCACAAGAAGGATTCGTTCAGTTCTGAACTCTTCCTCTTGTGTGTGTTTGTTATGCTCAGAACTGTTGATTGATTTAGAACATAAATTCCATTGCACAACGTGCCTGATCCAACCAACTTTTGGTTACGGAAAATGTTCATAACATTGTCCTGTAATACAAAATTATATCCCTCTTTACTTAATAAAGAAACTGATATAATGTTGCATATCAGGTTCGGCATGTAATAGCATTCGTTCAGAACCAATGTATTACCAGTTGGTAACACAAGGTGATATTCCCCGACAGTCTTAGCTGCAACAATTGCACCATTTCCAACTCTAATGTCTTTATCACCTTCTCCAAGTTCTCTACCTTTTCTGAGCCCATGTAACTGATTACATATATGGGATCCTGACCCGGTATCTAATACCCAGGACGTAGAGCAAATGGAGAAACAGTTCTCTGTAACGAACACACCCGAAGAAAATGCATCATCATGTACTTTCTTCATTCGGATGGCATGGGAATCCTGGTATTCCCCTATATCCTGTTCATTCCTATAACTCTTATAGGAAAGAACGGAACCAACGTTCCCCAGCACAGTATAACATGCGGGTTTGGTCAATACATCCATATTATTATCTTTGTTAGGGCATGAAATGGTCGCTACCTGGAGAGAGAGAGAAGAAAACACTTTAGCGTATGCTCGTGCAAGATCAGATTGGTTATTATCTTATCTAATCAGGATGGCTCCCACTGCTTTTTATCAAATCTTCCTTCAAACCCTAAAAGGAAAGACTAGCCGGGATTAATTACACCCTACAACTTCGTCGATCTTTCAGCCAGGCCAGTGTCGGTACTTTGAGGGAGGTTCCCCGTGCTTTCGCACAGACCTAATTAATGTAAACCTCGTTTTCCCAGAGGCGTAACCCCGTTGACACTTTTCTAGACACCTACTTGATCGGCTAATTGTAGTGTGTAAAACTCTCCCAGGAGTAACTCTTACTCGCAGTGGGTATCGGGATCCAACTATCTCATAGAAGGTATGCAATCTCATTGCAAATTTCAACACTTGAAATTCCCGATAATGTTTTTGCCCCTAGCGTGCTATGATCTTGACGAAAGCCAACAAACCACAGCCCGCTAGTCAAGTTCAACCCGTACATTTCTTGACTGAATTAAACCCACCCGCACGACCCTTGACGAAAGCCAACAAAGCCGTACGACTACCCTAATCCAGTCGCATCATATGCAGCAGATAAGCAGCACATAGCTACCGCACACTACACCTTGACGAAAGCCAACAAATGTAGCACGAATACTATATGTAACTTATCTGAAATGACGGAGGGCTACGCAGGTTTTTCATAAAAACCATGAGCGTAATGAACTTGATATCGTTGTAGAATCAAATGAAGTTTTGAAATGGAGTGATTTTGAGGCTTTTCTAGTTTTGCTAAAGGGGTCACTCCCGGTGAAGGGATCGTCGGCCCTTTCCTCGTTGAATGAGGTGCGGGATATATCATATATATCACTGTGCAAAGCAGAAACTATAGAAGCAATCTAAAACAAACCGAGTGTGTAGCATCTGTCAGTTATTGCTAAAGGAGTCACTCCCGGTGAAGGGATCTCGGTCCTTTCCTCATCGAATAAGGTGCAGGGTATGTCATATATACCGCTATGCAAAGCAAGAACTGTAGCTACCTGTTTTATTTAAAATTTGATTCTACAACATCTTTTGGTTTCTTTTATTTCATTAATCACATTAATGAAGTCCCATCATTTAAATACCTAAACATCACAGATAAATACGACATACACTTATGCCATCCGCATTCGCCTCGATGTCCCCTCGTGCACCGTTAGGTTAGGTAACTAACGACAGAGCAGGGCAGGGCTAGTGCGGGTGCAAAACATAAGTAACGTCTATATAATATATCATATATACTATATACTGTATCTATCACAGAACATCACATGATCACATCACAGATATCGCAGCAGAAGAAACATATGAAACATTGGATATACTAGGACGTCCGTGTTTTCAATACGAGCCAGTATAAAACACGGATTCCACGATCGTGATGAATAGCCAATCCCACACCCCTAGACCCCTACGAGAGCGGCAAGCAACCCTGCCAATTCTAGGGTTACGAGACCCGGACTCGACTCCTCGAGTTGGTCTCCCACTGGACCCCAGAACCCGGTTACTTGTGCTCCCCTCCTTGGGTCTATCCTAATGCGGAAAAGTAAATAATATACAAAAGGTGACATCTTCCGCTACCTGGAAGTGCCCCAAATAAAAGAATATTACATACAAGTTTTTACATGAATGAAAAGGAAAAAAACTTATCTCACATAAAAACCCCCGGCTATTCAAACACGACGATCCAATATAACATATCCAGCAACACATAACATCATATGCCATCAACGTAAGTAAACATGCGTATCCCAATTATCGTTGACATATAGCAACGAAACCGGCGATATCACATATTACACTTACGGTCACAGAAAAGAAAGTGTAAAACTACAACAGTTGGAATCCGCAACCTCTTTAGACATCACATGCCTAATCAAATGAAATACTTAGACATCACATGCCTAACAGTTATAAACCCTGCATTTTAGTCCTATTATCGAAAACTCTTTTCAATATCACGTGAGACTAAACCGCTAGATTTATAACATTCATTCAGTTATCTCATAACTGTTTGTGAATTCCAATTATTGTATCCTATTCCGGATAAATAGAAAATGTTAAACTTTCCGATCGAACAATCGAACACCCAAGTTTTCCCGAAACCGTTCAGCACATGAAATAGGTTCAATGACATTCGCTTCATGCCTCAGTACCAACGGTCCAGCCGTAGAAGGGTCAAGCCAACGCCTCACATGTGGCACGCCGTACTGCCCCAAAGCCGAAGGTTCAAAGGGCAGTTCAAGACGGTCACATAATCGAGTTAAGGTTTGTTGTCTTCTAGAGGGACCATCGCGTTACTTGCACTACTCAGAACGTCTTTAAACCATAGAAAGATCCAACACTTGGAAATATTCCGGCAGGGGAAAAGTTGGGTATTTTCATCCGGTCGAACTTTTTAACATATTCTTAAAATATCCGAAAAACACATAGACGAAATTTGATAATCCTATCGAACTATCGAAGCTCCAAAACAACCCCAGAAAATGCAACTCTTGAATAAATTTTAAAAATTCCCAGGAAAACCAGCACTATCAATTAGGAGTTACTGTATAAAATATATTGAATAAGGAGGCCGTACGACCGCGGAACCGCCGCACAAGCCATGCTCGTGCCGCGGAACCGCGGCGGTTTGATGGAGTTAGGCACACGAAATTCACAGTAACTCTAAAAATCACCTGCTGATTTTTCTGCATATTTTTAATATTGAAAAATCCCGATTTTTAAAAATTGGACAGAGAGCATTTTGTGAGTTAGGGTTTCGGTTCGTTCGGGTTTCAAACGTCGTCTAGACTTCGCCTAATGCTCTAGCTAGGCTCTGATACCACTGTAGGGTTCCTAGGCACTCTCAAGAGGTCTCACAAGGCATCAACCATGCCAATTTCAAAAATTATGGGTGCCGAGAAACCCTAATACGGATCGTTGACTAGAAGTTTAGGCGATGTGTGAATCTAGTTAACAACTTAACTAAAAGAAGAAAGCTACAACCTTTGTAGATCCGGTTATCCACTTCCTTAGCTCCATGTAGGCATCCTCTCGCTGTCCATCTCGAATCCTGAACTCATACGTCGGCTTCATCGGAGATTTGGGCGGACTAGGTCGTCGGCTTCGTGCCGAAGATGATCTACGTCGAGGCAACACAAGTTCAAGCTCCGACTTCACAAATTTGTGAAACTTGTGAAGAAAACACCCAAAACAACTTGGCAAGAGGTAGAGGGTGAAGAAATAGGAGGTGGGTTCACTTTAGAATTGGATTTCTCACTTTGGAACTCAAGTTGCCATTAATGGCATCAAGCTTTTTCTTTTGAAGATGAAGAAGAAGATGAAGCTAGAATTATGATAAGTGTTGAGTTAAAATGAATAATAATTCAATACTTATCATAAGCTAACTATAGTTAAGTGTAGAGAATAGACCATGGTTACTTGGATGAGTTAGGGTTAAGCATGAAGACAAGAATGGTTACAAAAGTCAAAGCTTCATGAAGCTTCAACTTAAAACAAAGAAAGCCACCATTCTCATCATAATCCTTTTCAAATAAATAAATAAATAAATAAATGAATATGCAAAACCCTAATCAACACTTAACCATGGTTTTAATTCTTTACACTTAACAAAATGATCAAGTATCATCAAACATGATACAAATATGTGCATAAAAGTATATCACATATACTTCTTGCACATCAAGTGAGAAAATCCATATAAAGTGAAAAAATACTAGTTAATGCAATGCAATATATTAAATATATATAGTTATACATTAAATCATTAAATCAACATTTGATTCAATGATCCGGTCATGTCGCACATAACCGACTAGAATCCAATGTATCGATTTATCGAATCAATGATTCGATAACTAGGTCATATCGAATATAACCAATCGAAACATATATCGCGAGAATGAAATGCGGTATCACATACACGCATTATTCTCAGTCCTGCACATATCTCATATGCGCTCCTATTTCGTTTCGCTTGAGCCAGGAAACCTCTGTGTAGGACTCTAAAGACTCGTCAATACGCCGGTAGCAGATGATGATCATATCAAGCACCCACAAGCCGCAAGCGGTCTGCTAAACGTAACGGCCATCCGGGTATTGAGCGATCAGAAGATCGACGAGCTAGCCCGCTCACACTCCTGTGAATCCAACCAGTAACACTTACCGTACAGTCCGGTCTGTTCGTCTGATATGTCGCATATCAAGTCTAGGGGTGAAACGTCAGACCCCAATAACCGATAAGTCGTGCCAATATGAGGCTCATAACGGGTCGAGAAACTACTGGTAACACTTACCAGCAAATCTCTGATCAGCCCTGGCCAGGGACTTCCCTGTTACGGCCAATCGAGCACAGCGCAACATCAACCCCCAATACCGGGAGAGACGAAACCCCTCCTATCGCTCATTGCCTCCATGTGACTCGGGACTGTATCCAAAGACCACCGTTTTGCACGCCCTCATGGACGTGGTAAGGTGGAGATCAAAGCACAGTGGGAATCACACAAGACTCTATGACGATCTCGGGTCTACAGACTAACCTGTATAAGTGTCACTTGAGAACTGCCATCTGACGTGAGGTATAATACCATCTGGGAGTTCTCGGCGAGTCCGTCCAGTGTACCCAGTCTCCACTGAGCACCCGTATACCATCTCTGATGTCAAACACCAATGGATATGGGATCATCCATCGCCCATCTCATGGGTCGAGAAGCATATACGCTAGTCTACTCTGGTATATCGATGCCCCGTCTCGATACACCCACGACTAGGGACCTTGAAGGATGTACTTATGGACTACCATGTCCCCACTAGTATGATCTGTATCATAGTCCAGGTAGTCAAGTACACATCCTAAGGGCTTTATCGACATGTAACTATAAGACAGTATAAAGAGATAAGTGTACATGTTAAGATAAAGAGTAACCAGATAGCATACTATCATGTCGAGCAAGAAAGTCATCTCTATATATGTCCAAGCATCCAATATAATATACATCATCTGTATAATACTGGCCTCTAGGGCATACATACAACTAACAAAGTCCTCTTCTTTAGTCGGCCGCTTATTTAAACCGAACCCAAAGGGGTCGTTGATATTTGTGAACTTCGGAGCCGTCTTTGACAGGACATCTTCGTGAAGGAAGCAGGCGATAAAGCTTTTAAAAGTGACGCCTTGCTCCTCTGACTCTGTGAATAGCTTCTCAAAATTACTCAGGGTCTTGATCAAACTTGGACGCTTGTGGCGGACGACATTCTTGGTCGACAGGCCATCAAGCATGGCAGGCTCGGTTTCGAAGACATACTCATCGGGAGGCAGTAATTCTTCATAAAGTGTCCCCTTGACCGGCAACCCTGAGATCTCGCGAAATTCTTCCAGAGAAATTGAAACTTCGTGGTCCCCTAGAAAGAAGGTGTTGGTGGGAAGATTCCATTGGTTTAAGAAGGCCTTAACCCACCAGACATGGGGAGACTGATAGTGGAAAAGAGACGCATATATCGCCTGATAGAGCCCGACCCTCTGCAGTCGCGCACGATGGGCTGACAGGATATAACGGGCCCAGAGAAGGTAGCCCGTGGGATGTCGAGGGGTAAGCCCTATCTTGTAAATCTGTCCCCATGGCTGAGCTTCGCCTTGGCAAATGCGGCGTCCTAAAATGTCTATAGCCGGCATAAAATGGTTCGGAATACCAGTTGTTGATGGCTTAAGCCATCCCATAGGGGTCCAATTCAGCATCTTCACAGTAAAGGTGGTCCGTGGATGATCCATCGACAGGAATGGATAGGTAGGCTCTGTCGGTATCTCGCAAAGGAAACTGCGGCGACCGCGGATGATGTGACCGTACCAGGTCCCCCATAAAAGTAGATTGGTGCAATTCGGGTCATGAGCCCTGATCATCGCCATCACCTCATCGTCAGACGGTGACTGAGGAAAGGCAGCCTCCGAGCGGATGAAAGGGAAGTATGGAACAGAAGTTATTGTGCCTGAAATAAAAGAAGGGGAAACTGTTAAGCGAACCTAACACGTGTATATATATATGTTTATAAATATATATATATATATATATATATATATATATATATATATATATATAAAGACAGTGGAAGAAAACGACAGAGGACTTATTTTATAGGACCATTGGTTACAAAACATATGAGTCCCACAGAATCAAGATGGCGGCTCACTAATAATGAGGACAAGCAATCATCATGAGAATAAAGGGAAGATTCTCAATGAATTCAAATGACTCTACACATTCCCCCAAAAGAGAAACTTATCTTGGACTCTGCGAAAATCAAGCAGAACAGAGGAATTAAATTCCCAGAAAACTCTACTGCAATTCTTTTTTGCAAAGAACAACTCAGGGCAAGAAAACCCCAAGAAGTTCTCTAGGAAGAACTGAGTTCTTTAGAGGAATTAAATTCCTTTTGAATAGAGGAATTAAATTCCCAGAAAATATTTTTCAAAGCCAAAGCTCTTTAGAATAGAATTAAATTCCAGAGAGAAGACAAGCATCACCATCGATCCCTGAAGATCAGAGAAGCCCTAAGGGATTTATTATTTAAAGATTGAGCGGTTTTCTTTTTTAAAAAAATGGGTTCTTGTTAAAGGAAAAAAACCCTTGGTGTGGATTTAAAATCCAAATTCCTACAAGAAGTTCTTCAGCCGTTCAAGATCATTACCTAAAAAAGGGAATCTTTTGTTGACAGATTTAAACTCTGGAAATTTTTGAAACAGAGAACTAAGCTCTGAGAGAGAGAATTAAATTCTCAAAGCAAGAACAAGTAAGGAAGAAGATGGAAAGTGGAGGCGCTTCTGAAGGGACTCCTGCATTTATAAGGATGTGATGGGGGATGGTTCATCTCCCCTATTCACTAGACAGATCCAATGGTCACAAAGGTGACAGCGTTGCACTCACGTGCCAACACGTGAGAACAACGATGTGGGGCATTTGTTCCCTGATAAAATATCAGGAAATTCCCCAATGGGGTATCACGTGCTCACACGTGACCAAGGGTCACGTGCTGACACGTGATGGTTTCCTGGGACTCTGTTATAACAGAATTAAATTCTAATCAAGCAGGCAATTAGTGGAGTCATGTGCCACCACGTGATGGGCCTTTGAAACCCACCAAAAAGGATTAAAGAATATAATAAGACACTAAGGAAAAACCCCAATGGGGCATCACGTGCTCATACGTGACCAAGGGTCACGTGCTGACACGTGATGATTTCTTAGCTCTGATTAAAAGGCAGAATTAAATTCTGAATAAAATGTTTAATCAAGAGGGTCACGTGCCAACACGTGACAAGTTCCTAAACTCTTTAATTGATAGAATTAAATTCTATTTCAATGATCAAATATTGGGATCACGTGCCAACACGTGATGGGATTTTAATTCTTCTGAACTAATAGAATTAAATTCTAATTAAGTGGGAATCCAGGACCTTAACTGGAAAAAGACCTCTCTAAATCTTTCCAAACAAGAAGATGGTGCTCTGTAAAGTGGAGCACCGTTGGATTAAAAATCCAATGGTGATTAAGAATCACCAATTTATGGAAAGATTTTATACAAGGAAAGATTTCCCTAAAATTCACTAAGAATAACAGACAGAATATCTTTTGGATAAAAAAAATCTAATGGTGAATAAAATTCACTGAGTGATCTAAAAGATCATGTTGGTTACAAAAACAACCAAAAATCTTTCAATGAAAGATTCACTAAACAAATTGATTCTTTTCTTTCTCCTATAAATAGGAGCCAAGAAGAGAAGAGAAGGGATCTTGGAATTTTGATTTTCTGGAGAAAAAACAACAGCAGAGAGAAAAAAGAGGAGAATTTAATTCTCAAGAAAAGAAACCCTAGGTGAGAAAGGGGAGAAAGATCTAAGCTCTATAAAACAAAAAGAGAATTTAATTCTCAATCTAAGAGTTTAACTCTTCTGCAAAAGAACTTAGTTCTTCCTCTGCTTGAAGATCTGCAGAAGCAAATCTCCCCACAAGTTGAGAATTTAATTCTCATTGGGAAGATTCTGCCATGCAGATCCAAAACTTAGAGAGAGAATTGAGTTCAAAGAATTTAATTCTCCCAAATTCATAGGAATTTAATTCCTCCAAGACAGAACTAGGGTTTAACCCTATATGAGAATTTAATTTTTCCACATATATAGGAATTTAATTCCTCTAAAATATAATTAGGGTTTAACCCTACAGAGAATTTAATTCTTGAAACAAAGAAACTTGAAAGCTCTCGATGCACGTAAAGAACTTGATCACGTGGTAACACGTGACCCCCATTCTCAATGAGCAGAAAAGAAAAAACAGAACTTGATCATGTGGTGACACGTGACCCCCTATCCTCAATGATCAGAAAAAAAAGAATAAAACTAGGTCACGTGTCTTCACGTGACCCCTAATAAACGCTTTAATAATCAATGCATGGGTACCCATCACGTGCCCACACGTGATGGCCTGAAGACCAAAAGTGTTTAACACTTATCTGAATATTCTGAGAACAAAATAAAGGAGGTCTGGCCCCACCTTTGGGTGCCCTCACGTACCCCCTTCCTTTCTAGTATTTAACACTATTTTGAGCATTTTGTCTCCAGTGTTTAACACTGTTTTAAATATATCACGTGAGGACACGTGACCACCAGATGTCCTTTAGTGTTTAACACTATTTTAAAGCCAGCTTAGCCCAAATTGGCTAAGTTTTCCAGAGGCAAAATCTCCCCTTCAAATGGACTTTAAAATCCAGAGCTACAATGTTTAATGCTCAACCAAAGACAAAAATGTTATCAGAGCCCTCAAACTCTTGTTTAGCATTGCTAAATAATAAGGGGCCGAACCCAGACAAATGTTTAATAGTCCAACAAAGGGCCAACATTTCAAACTTAATTGGACTTAGCCCAAATTGGCCATAAGTCCTCAATTCAGGTTAAACTGAGCCAATGTGTTCATAATCTAATTAATTGATCTTAGTTCTAAATTAGACTACAGATCCCCCAATCAACTTTGGTTCAAGGGTACATCTCTGAACTCCTCTGATATTTGTCGTTGTAATCCTTCAACGTCTTCAGAGAGGTGACGGGTTCCGACAACCATACATTTCATAGATTAATGACGTCTTTAAACTGGACTGTGGGGTCCCTTTAAACCCACGGACTATGATGTCCTTAATCTCGGACTGTGGGGTCCCTTTAAACCCTCGGACTATGATGTCTTTAAACTTGGACCGAGATGTTCTTAAACTAACATTGGACCACCATGTCCTTAAACTGGCAATTGACCGCAAAGTCCCTAAACTTGAACAATAGAGTCCAAATGCTCTTTTGTTGGATCTAGATGATCCCATTAAGTAGATCTTAGTCTAAAATTAGACTAACGTATTCTTAACAAATGGTTAAGTTGACATTGGTTTAAAATTAGACTAACGTGTCCTTAACAAACTGTTAAGTTGATCTTAGTCTAAAATTAGATTAATGTATTCTTAACGAACGTTTAAGTAGATCTTAGTCTCAAATGAGACTAACGTATCCTTAAACCCAACCCCCAAACCCAAATCTAAGATAATACGGATTTGGACTAATCCACGCTCTACGGGCGACAACATAAATTAGTCTCCGTATACAATTTACGGGCAACCAAAAACAAAACAAACACACACGACACGAAGTGACCATCTGGAGAAGGAGAAAGTTGTTACCACGACGCGGTAGCGTAATTAACTGCAGAGGCTTGCGCCTGCTGGGAAGAGCGTCCCCACAATCAAAAACCCCTCAACCAGGGGGAATCTGACAAAGTCTGCTATATCGGCCGCATCCGTTTAAACCTTCGATACACGGTGTCATAAATCAACTTAGCATCTTCGGAGAAGTGGACGGATAGCACCTAATAGTATCTGCCCTCAGAATTCAGGCCTAGACGTCCCAACGTCCCGGTCGCGTCTTTCGGCGGAGAACATGAACGCTCAAGAAGAACAAGAAGATTTCTCAATAGATTTGTAATGAATTGTCTTCTTTATTAAGAAAAAAGTTTGATCTCATAGGGTATTTATAAGAATCAAATGGGAAGTTATTCTAAGTTCTAATAACTGCCATAAAATAGTTAATGGCCGTTGGAGACGGTTAGAATTGAAAACGGCGTAAAATTCTATTCGATTCAAAATTCAAATCTAGTTTAACTTCTAAAAACTGCCCGTGCAGACGTCCTTACAGACGTCTGTCCCAGAGAGAAATTCATTCTAGAGACGTCAGTAGAGCTGTCTCTGAGAAATGTACAGAAAAATGAATTTATGGAGATTGTACTGAAGACGTCTGTGTAGACGTCTGCTGTTCAAAACTTAATGGTACAAACGTCTTCCACAGACGCCTGTTTTCTGGCATGATTGAAATATCAATTTAGAACATAGACAGATTTGAATTCCAATGAATAGAATAGACGTCTTTAAAAGAGATGGAGACGTCTAGAATATAGAGAACATGGTGGAATGAGGTTTCTAATCTTATAAGATCAACACTAGACACATGTTCAGCACTTATATCTCCTATCTTCATCTTGGTTCTTCTTTGATCTTCATTTTCTTGAATTGTTACGTTGAGACGTCATTGAATCTTGATTATACTTGCATCACGTTATCGCTTGCTTCAAGTTGTCATGCCATATCACCATTTTGAGTGCGTATCATATTGTATGCAATCTTGCTTGATCTTTGACATATCATGCATACTGTACTGAAGACAAAAACTTGGAAACGTCATAGTAACTTATGAATTCGTTTAAATAAAGTTTTGAACTAAATGATCGAAACTCGTGTGACACGGATATCAACAGAGAAGAGTTGATCTTACCTTGATACATAGTAGTAATCACTCACGTAATCAGCCCAAGTTGAATTCCTCCAGCTCGCTATCTCTTCTGCTGCATGATAACATGGCAATCCTGTCAACTGCCATCTCCTACAAGCGCAAACTTTGTGCTCAAAGTTGACCACTTTCCTATGAACACCATCATCCACCTCAAAAATCTCATTATTGGAACTACGCACTACAATTCCCTTCACTTCCTTACTAATGTCTATGACATATCTCTCTGCCTGTGGGACTAAAGTGCCTTTCCATTTAAGAGTAAGCCTCTTCCTTGCTTCAAAATTTTCCATTAACTTCACCCTAATATCATCAACAAGATCGGCAACAGGCAGAGTCCTTGCATGCATCACCCATGCATTGAAAGATTCAGATAAGTTGTTGGTGATATAGTGGTTTTTAGCATTAGCTTTGAACTTATATCTGCTCCATACCCACATCAACCCACCATCAAGTCTTTTACCTTTCTTTTCTAGCTCTAACCATGCTTCATTTGAATTTTCCATAAGCTTATTAACGGCAGATTGGTACTCAGAGAATGAGAAGGCTGTAGCTGCATCCCAGACAACATTTTCATAGAAATCCCCTGGAAATTTCTTTTTAAAAGCTTTCCATAAATGCCTCATACAAACCCTATGCTCCGCTTTATGTAGATGAGTGTTAAGAGCATCTGCAAGCCCATTTTCCATGTCACTGATGATGGTTAGGTTGGGGATTTCATCTCCCGATGCCCCTTCACATACAGCAAATGCTACAGGAAATAAACCATTGTTAGCATCTAAGGCATTTGCAGACATTAAGATTCCTAGATATTTACTTCTTAAACGACAGCCATCAAGGCCAACCTACATCCATTCTTGAATCCATCAATGCAAGCTTTGAATGAAACAAACATATGCTTGAAGGTATTATTTGGATCAAGAGCATGCTCAATGTGGCTGCCCTCATTTGTAGGTAGTAACTCTAACCTCAATCTTGAACAAGCTTATAATTATCCTCAACTTCGCCGAAAACAAACTCCCTTGCTCTCTCCCTAGCTCTCCATACTCTCCCATAAGGTATGTTATCTATCCCAAATTTAGCTCTGAGCTAGATTTTGATTTGTTCAGGCATTATAGATGGACTTTTTTTTAACCATGCCCTTGATCCTCTCTGCAATCCACTCATTTGTAGCTTGTTTATTTCCTATCTTATTTACTCCGGTGCATGTGTGCTTTTGGTTCACTTTCCGTATCTCAACTGTAGTAAGATCTTGATTCATGAGCGATGTACAATTCTCTTTTGAACAAACAACCAACCACCCATCTAGTGGGCTCGCTCTTGAGAAATTCTGCTTCCAAAATTGTTCAAGATGGCATGTTGCATTCTAAAACATCTTAAACTCCCCTGCATCTCTAAATTTCTTCCCCCTTGTTAACACAGGATTGTCAAGATTTACATCCCATTCAGCAGGATCGGAACATCATCCGTCACGTTATCAGCCTCATCTTCGCTTTGATCACCATCTCTTAATTCATGATATTGATCTGCAGGATATATATCATCAGCATCATCCTCAGCTACTTCTTCATTAGCAAGTGGCACTTCATAATTATTATCATTATCAGCTTGTTCATCTATTATATCGTCTTCAAAGTTCACATACAAATCTTCTTGATCAATTGGATGTGCTGACTTGCCTTTGCTCCTGCTCTTTCGTCGTCTCTGTGTCACTAATGCTGCTCCATTCTCGATCAATTTGAAATGCTGGCTTCTCCTAAATTTAGGTTGAGGCTCTGTTCTAACTAAATCTTCTTCAGACAATTCACTGCTATGGTCTCTCCTAGCTCCATGTGAAGATTTTTCAAGATCTCCATCGCTACGTTCTTGAGATGCATCTTCCTCTTCAATTCTTGTACCATTGAGAGATTGTATTGGCAATGATGGCGCTTGTAGAGCAGAAGCTTTCGATGTAGTCACAAACAATGTAACCTTTCGACATTAAAATTTCTCTGCTTCCCACACTCATACTTCATCCTTGTTGTTCTAGGAATTCTTCTCCAATAACCATCATATCTAAGAACAATGTCTATAAATGTATCTTATGACATTTCACCCAAAATGATACTTCCCGCCGCATTAATTAGAGAACAATAAAAATGGCTCAAAAAGATGGCATCGAATTAAGAAACAACAATCTTAATAATTGAATTAAAATATGAAATAGAGATGGGATATTATTTGAAGTGCAAAAAAAATTATCTTGAGTTAAAAAGAGATGCTGGAATTTACTTCATATCTTAATAATTAATTTAAGAGATGAAACAGTGACGAGAGTCAATTTGAAATGCAATAATACTTCTCATGAGTTTAAAAAATGGACAATTTTTTGGAATAAACCATATTAAATTAATATTATTAAAAATAAACCATTTTCAAAAGATATTATAAAAATAGGTCACTTTCTGATACAGAGCGTCATGTCAGCACCAGCTCAGCGCTGGCGTGTTAAATTTTTATTGTAAGGGGCGCAGTTTGAAACTGCGCCCATTACAATTATCAATGGATGCACTTTCAAAGTGTGCCTATATATTTTCCTGAAAAACAATAGGACACGCTTTGAAAGTACATCCCATTCCCCAATTTAAAATTAAATAAACGTGATTTATTTCTTTTCCGCATTCCACTCTATTCTCTCTCTCATCTCTCTCTGGCTTGGTCTCAAAACCCCCCCTCTCAGGTACCCTCTCTGCTCTCTCTCTCTCATCTCTTTCCGATCTCCATTCCCTCCCCCGATCTCTCCCCCTCGGTCACTATCTCCCCCATCTCTCATCTCTCTCTCCCTCTCTTTCATCTCTTTGTCTCTCACTTCCTCAGTCTATCTCACATCTCTCTCTCTCGCAGATTTAGGTGGAAATTCACCGGCGAACAACCACCTTCACCCTCGCCATCACCACCGGGAGCATCAAAAGGTTAGCAAAACCCTAATTTTCTTTAACAATCATTCCAAATGGTTCAAATTTGGTATTGGAAAAACAATTCGAAAAAATTGGGTACATATTAGGGGTTTCTCCCGATTTTACTTGTAACAGATCAATGGGTAGGATACAAGTTCTTGCAACTTGTTACATGATAGAAATATGGATTTTATTATAAGTTTATGTAATTAGGCGAGTATAAATGTGAAGATAAATAAGTAGGTGATTTGATGAGAACTCTCAAAGCATGCGTCAATTTTTCTGCCAGGTGGAAAAATGACGGATAATTATATCCATCTAGTTTGCTATTTCGGTGGCCAATTATCGATTGGAAAAAATAATATTCCTGAATATGTCAGATAACTAGAGTCAAGAAGTCTAACATATACAACAAGCTGTGCCAAGTAGTGTACAAAACTACCAAAATCAATCCATTAGAGTTCAATATATTCTTAATATGCGAATGACCAACAGAGCATGAATATACCGCCATTGAAGTATTCGATGACGAGAATACATAAGTCATGCTTGTATCGAAATTGAAATCGATCATTTGTGAAGAAGAAGATATTGACGTCTGCTCAACTGTCCGAACCTTCTTTTGAAGTGTCTGATTCTTCTTTTCAAACATCCGAGTATTACCCGCAAGGAATAATGACACGCATGTTCAATATGAATGATAATTCTACCGTCTTTATGTCTCCTACCAATGATGGACAATATAAAAATCAAAGTTACGTAGGTGAAGGCACGTCAAGCGGGACGCCAGTGAATTGGCAGTTTATGAATTAAGTATTACCTTACATATTTTTATACCGCATATATATATATTAGCGGAACACTATTTATTGAGAGTGGAGGTATGCTATAGTTACTAAATATTCATAAATTTGTGTACGGTTCTTATGTACCGTCGGTCGGTTATAATTGCATGTCACCGCCAAGTTTTGGTTTTAATTGCATGCCAATGCCAAGCTTTAACTTCATTCTGTCCTAAAATACGGAGCACATGCAATCATACAATACGGGATGGATACCGTTTGCAAACGATAGGTCAATATTTCGTCGATATGAAACCAGAACATCAAGTACCATACAAGTTTCTAATGTTGGTTCCACATATCCAACCGATATACTTGCTACGGATCCAGCAGAGTTAGAACATAATGGAGATGAAAGTGATGATGATAATAGTGATGAGGACGAGATTCAAGCACAATATGGCATGCAAATTGCACATGTCCTTAATGATGAGAATGATAGGCAGTGGATTACTAATTCATGTGTTAATAATGAGTTCGTTGCATTTGAAGATCCACTTGCCGATAACATGAAAGATACTCACATGTTATCTACAATGGTAATAGAGAATGTCAACTTTCGTGTTGATAGGCTTTCGGCAGTCGATATTAAAAGTGGGTTGAAGGTCGGCTATTTGTTTAAGAATAAGAAGTTAATTCAGGCGGTCAGCGTTTGGTCAATTAAACTCGGAGTTTCTTTTAAACCAACCAAGACTAATACGACCAAATACACCGTCATTTGTAAAACAGACACGAACTGCCTGTGAAGGCTTCATGCATATATCTCGAAAAAATCGCCGATAGAACATTGGCAGATAAAGAAGTATGCGGGTAATCATATTTGTTTGAATCCTGTAGTGAATTCAAATCATAAACATGCCATTTCTACATTCTTATGTAATAGAATCTTGCCTTTCATAAAAGCGGATGTCGATTTGACCCCCAAAACGATTCAAGCGGTTATAAAAGATATATTATTCATTGAAATAAATTATATGTAGGCATGTAATACGTTGAATAAGGAATTGTCTAAAATATACGGAGATTGAGAATATTCGTATGAACATTTGTTGCGATACCTTACCGCCATCAAATCTACTAATTCCGGGACCGTCTTCAAGATAACTAACGCATCAATGTCAGAAAGAATGGGATATTTTACCAGTGCATTTTGGTTATTTGGACCGGCCATAGATGGTTTTGCTTATTGTCGTCCCGTTCTCAGTATTGATGGGATAAAATTATACGGTAGATATAAAGAGACTTTGTTCATTGCTACTGGTGCTAATGCAAATGATGGACTTTATCTTTTGGCATATGCTATAGTTGGAGGTGAAACCATAGAAAATTGGAAGTGGTTCATTGCTTGAATTCATCTCTACATTCCATCCATGCGGGGAAGAAACGTTACTTTCATATCTGACCGGATGAAAGGGATTCCGACTGCACTAAGAAATCCATGGCCAGAACCTCATAGTCATCGTTATTGTATGCAACATATCAGAGTCAAATTCTCAACTGCTGGATTTAGTGGAAAAACCTTGCAGAATTTGTTCTCTCAAATTGCATGTGCACCAGATAACTTGACATATACATGTAAGTCTACGGTAGCGCCCCGGCCGTCGATCCGAGACCAAAATGCGGAAACAAAAGCTTTTCAAAAATTTGAAACTGGCGCTAACGCATACTTTTACCCGGATCGAACCATTAACATTAAACTAGCAATCTAAAGAGGGTTAGAAAAGCTATACTAATCGATCCGTGTCCTTCGGTCTTTAGCCACCATCTTTAGCTCCTTGCGGCATCTCCGATCTCGTTCGATCTCCGGTCTCCTCATCGGAAAGGGCACCACATCTATGAATCCTTTTACGGGCTCCCGTTTTGAACCGAAGCAACTCGGACACGAAGTTTGCTAGCCGACGTATCCAAGGTGAAGTAGAGAATGTGTGTGATCACTTTGTTTCAAGCATCCATTGATTCTCAACGCATGAGAGTGTATGGATGGAGGTTGAAGATGATGCCATTAGTGGAAATGGTGAGCTAGAGGAAGAAGAAGAAGAAGAAGAAGAAGAAGAAGAAGCCTTTTCTTTTCTATTATGTTGAGATGAGAAAATGAGAGCACTAGAATAATAATCCAAGAGTAAACCCCAAGCCTATGGCTGTCCATTCTCTCTCCACCTCTCATTTTAACACTATAATCAATCAATTATATGACATTTGCACCAAAAAAGAGACCATGAGTCACCAAATTGATTGTGCCTCTTCATGATGACTTCCACTCACAATTTCCACCATCCAAACATTAATCCAAATGTTTAGTCCAACAAAAAGATACGGCAATATCTAAAGTAAACTCGTGACGGATCACAAGGATACCCCTCACCTGTATATACATACCTGCATCCGCATTCCGACTGAATGCGAATGCAATGAGACTAAAGTAATCCAACAAATCTAATACTAGGATCCGGCTTAAACCAAAGCCCACTAGTATGATCCGTCCGATCATGATACCTGTACGACTGCACGTACATGATCGGACCCTGCCATAATACCATATGGCCTCTACAACGTTTCGCCCGAAACTTGAGAAACTATCTGTAGGGGACTCTAAAGACTCGTCAATACTTTGGCTATGGATCTAACCACTAGCACGTCAGTGGTACTAGCTGTACGTAACGGGATACCAGGTATTGACCAATAGGGAAGTCGATGAGCGAACTCATCCTGACACTCTACTGAGCCTGTCAGTGACAATATCCGTATAGTCCAGTCCGTTCATCTATGAGTATCGCATGTCGGGCCTAGAGGGTTGGTAAAAGTCAGACCCCTAAAAGCGGTACAAGTCATGTCGGAGTGTAGCCCAGAACACCCTGAGATACTACTGTAATACCTACCAGTAAATCTCCTGTCTTGGCCAAGGACTTCATGTAATGGCTCTCCTAGACACAGCGCGATCTCATCCCCAATACCGGAAGAGACGAAACCCCTGCCGATCCGCTCACTGCCTCCATGTGGCTCGGGACTGTACCCAACTAAAATCTGTTTGCACGACTCCTTTGAGCCGTGGTAGGGTAGTAATCAAAGCACAGTGGGAACTCACACGAGACAAATGACGATCTCAGATCGATGAACTAACCTGTACACATGTCACCAGGGAACTGCTATCTGACGTCAGGTATAACACCAACTAGTATGTTCCCGGTGAGTCTTGTCCGGTATACTCATAACCCAATGAGCACCTGTATACATTTTAGGTGAACCAACTAACACCAATGGCTTGTGAGACCGGTCACCGCCCCTCACCGGGGTCTCGACTGTATACACTAGTCTACTAATGGAGTATCAATGCCCAGTCTCGAAACTCCCATGACTAGGGACCACTTTAAGGATGTGCTTATAGACTACCCAACTCTCACGTATATGATCGCCATCATACTGCTGGTAGTCAAGCAAGAATCCTAAGGGCTCTATCAACGTGTAATAGTGATCTGTAAGGTCACTTAAAACATGTAAACGATGATACAGATAAACCAGATAGCATACTATCATCTTGAGTAAGACTATCCTACTAGTATAGGTCCTCCCTCAATCATTGCAATCACGTGCCTGAGATCCAATAATTGACTTTGAGGGCACTATATCCAACAATCTCCCACTTGCACTCAAGGCTAATTATTGCTGTAACGTTTTGAAAATCGTTTCGGTGAAATTTCGAAAAAACGGTAAAATAAGGGGGTTTTCTGTAAAAATTCAAAATGCAAATATCTTTATTATAAAATTAAATATACATATTCTAGCTATGTAATTGCTAGTATTTGGTGTTTATTGAGCCACTGGTAAAATTTCAAATTTTCTGAAATTTTTTCCGAAATTAATTATTTTAATATTATTTTAAGCCGTCACTAATACATTTAATTAGGGAAAATTACAAATTGGAATGAGTTGAAACAAATTTCGTGCATCATAAAACATTAAATAAAATTTTATCATGTGGTTTTTGAAATGAAATCGTTTGCCAAAACGGTTTAGAAAATATCGAAGAAAAAGGCTTTTTTTTAGTGTAAATGGATGTTTGGGGTATTGTATTTATCATTTTCCATCACCCCACACCCATACCCACACTCACACACCCCCATTTACTTCTTTCCTTGGCTGAATTTAGCAGCCCCCACCCTTTTTCCCCACTTGAATTTCAAGTTAAGAAAAGAAAGGAAAAGAAAAGAAAAGAATAGAAAATGATAGAATTTGAGTGGACTTTGACTTGATCTAACTTTCTCCACCTCACTCTCTCTCCTCCCTCACCCAATCCCCCACACTTCTGGCCGAAACCTGCAACCCCCCCAACAGCCCCTTTCCCCTCTTCTCCTCTCTTTGTTTCCGTCAAAGAAAATCCAAAGAAAAACACACAAAATCAAACCAAAATCAAAATCCACCTCCTACCCATTTTTCCTTGGCTACTTTAGCATGAATCTAGGGATTTAGATTTCAATTTGAGAGGCTAAGTGTGCTTGTGGGAGCTTCAAATTATTTGGGTATAAATTCTAACCTTTTGGTTAATATGTTGTAATTGTTTCATGTTAGCTTAATTAGGTGTTTAATTAGGTTTAAATAGGTTTTCAATTGGTTTTAAGTGCATGATTTAAAATTTATGAGTTAGCGTTTGAATTCAAATATGGTCATTGTCACTTGTTTAAGTTTACAAAGTGTATTTTGGCATGTGAGGGCATGGAAAAACCTAATCTAGTTGGTATTATGTAAATTGTTGCATTTAATTTGTCCAAATCAAGTTTTTAAGCAAACTAGGTTTTTGGAATTTGATTAAATAATGGAGATAAAAATCTAATTAGGGTATTCATGGCATTATTAACATTTTAAAGTGTAGTTTAATACTTTAGTTCATGAAAATCCAAGCTAGATTGTAGTTGTGCATTTTTGCTATAAAATTGTTAAAATTTAGGTATTTTGTAAACTAGAATTTTAGGGTTTTTGGAATTTAATGAGATTAAATTATGGGAATTGTTTTTATGACTTATTTAAGATATTTAGTGAATATTGTGGCCGCTAGATTCATTTATACATCGAGTTTTGTACTAAAACGGTGATTTGTGCTTGCTAGATTTTCGGAAAAATGACTTTTTAAGTGAAATTGGGGTTTTTGTGAATTTTAAGCTATTTTATATTATAATTAGTGCTTGTAATTGTACAAATGAGTGTGTTGGGAGCTTTCTCGATGGTTTGGCGTTTGTACGCCGATGTCGAGGGTTTTTGGATTGATTCGTGAAAGCAACCATATGTTTTGACCTATGTGGGATTCGTGTCGTTTTTGGGTCATGAGTCGGATTTTAATACGACACGGTGCATTATGATATGTAGGTACCCCATGTGGACTTCGAGACGACAAGCAAGCGCGTGGCGACGTCGGCACCGGCTAGCGAGGACCAGGTGAGTAGATTTATATCTACGGGGAGAAGTCGGGTGGATGGCGTATAGCACCCCCGCAGTCCGTAGTGTAGCTCATATATATATGTTTATATAGGTGTTTTATGATAGGAGAATGTTTATTCATGTTATGTTTATGTGTTCATGGTTTACCTTTGGGTTAGTTGCGAAACCCTAGAGTAGTTGTTATACCCACATACGCACACACAGACTTGCATACTTTACCTTCTTGTGCGTAGATTGGGATGTGTATATATGTATATATGCGTGGGTATGGGACTATGCATATGTACATTCATATATGCATGCATGGATAATGAGGATAGTACTTGGGATTTATGATGAGTCGATGAGATTTGATTTGAGGCCGTGAGATCGGTGATATAGCAGGGTTCGTATTTGAGATACGACATGACGTTGTAGTGGGTCCTTGACGTAGTGTTTCACACACGTGCATGCATACTTAGGCGGCATCAGTATTGTACTAGACGTAGATCAGTACCCCGATCATGATATTTGATAAAGAGGATACTAGATGAATAGTATGATGAACGTGATATTGATCCGTACCCCGATTTGGGATGCCGTACGACGGATTTACGTACGAGCTATATATTGATGATTGATCCGCACTCTTGACTTGGGATGTCTGATTATAGATATGGTATCGGATATGATATTATTGAGGCGGGATCACCGACTATACATATACAGGTATGTATATGTATCGACTCAGATGATAGGCAGTTTCCTTACCTGTAGTTCAGCTTGTTAGTTCAGCCGTATAGTTTAGTGTAGTTGTTAGATTAGATTAGACTCCTACCTATTTCAAAACTAGCGGGTCGTGGGTATTTTACAAGACAGGTCAAGGGATCTACGGATATTTCAAAAGACGTATCCTTTCTTAAAACTACCGTAGCCCTATTTTCAAAACCCCACGATTCGTGTTATTTCAAATGGCACCATTGTTTAATATTTAGCTCCCGCTCATTTTGGTTGCTCGCTCCGCATCGTATACTTACATTGTTATTTCATATTGCATTGTTGACATTATGCTGTTAGGACACCAGCACCATTATCGATGATGCGTATGTACCACGTACACTTACTTGCCGGCTCACACACATCTTCATCGGTAATTGCCATGTCACGTACACCTTAGAAAATATTATCGCTTAACTTAGCTTGATAGCTAGTAGTTTGACGTAATATTAGTGTACTTACCTTATATGCCAGCTTAGATATTGTAGTTATTACTTGTCACTTCATGCATACTGTTATTCATTGTTATGCCGTATTCATGGATTCTTATGCCTATATTCATGGGTTTATATGCTATTGATGATTTGGATTTGGATTTCTATGAGATTTTCTGGATTTGGGGGAAACCGCAAAACTTGTATAAGCTTCTTCCCTCTCTTTTAAATAAAAAGTGCGGTTTTCCCATGATGTATGAGTCGTCCACCATGAGTTTGCTGATGGATTTCGAGACCCGATTCGAGGAGTGAAGGAACCGTTTCGGGTACATGGTGGGCCCGGTGCGATACCCCCGGGCAAGAGGATCGTGTTGTTGACGTTGAGCCTGGCAGGGGAGCACTACCGACCGGTGATATTACCCGACGTGTCGGATATCCGGAGGATACCGTCGTGGTCTTGAGATGGATGGTAGGGGCCGGTCTGGACTGACGGCGCCCTAGATATTGTGATTGAGACATTGAGATTTTGAGATATTGAGATACAGAGACTGTGATACAGAGATATCGAGATATTGGGATTACGTTTTGTGCCGATGCTAGGCACTGTTTTATGCTGATTTCATTATGATACCTCATTTTAAAAATACAAAGGAAATCTCACTAAATTATGAAAACAGTTTCTTCATTTACATGTATTCTGTTTTCATGCATTCATACCTCATTCATATGATATATTGCTACCTGAGGCACTGACATGGGCACATGAGATTACACTCGAGTTAGATATTTATCCCAGCCTTTGTTATAGGCTGCATGTTATATATATAATTGAGGATATATATTATGATCATTGACCTAGGTTGCGTTATTTATGCGATTTCTTTCCGTAGATGTTTTTCTATTCACGAGTTGGCAACTCACCCCCGTTGTGCCCCAGTTTCTTGTAGGTTTTGCCGTACAGGTTTCATTACGGCTTTGTTGGCACTGCTTCCCATTTCCGGGTGACTTGCTAGTAGGTGGGTTTACTTGTATCGTACTCCCATTATATATCTTGTATATCATTATTCTGTTGTATCTAGAAGTTCCATCAACCAAACATGTATTTATTTGAGATAGAGACCAGTGATGTTTATTCTTTCGACCTTAGAGTCGCGCGTTGTATTTATGTGGATTTCTTGTTGTTTTGAGTTTTTATTTGAGTTTTGATCCTCGCCCTTGGCGTTGTATATTATATTACTTGTGTGGTTGTGACCGTCGATTGACGAAGAGCTAGCTCCCGCTTAGAGATACCTTTTTATTGATTTCGTATACTATTCATGTTGTATCCCGTTTGGGGGCCAGTATTTACAAAGGAGACTCTGTCGAAATTTTCAGGAAATATTTGATGTTTTTAAAAAGGCATAATTCGGCTTATGCTATTAAAACTACTTGATTTAAATTGGTTTTGCTTCACTCTACTACTTTTCTTGGTTTGGATTTCTGGGTTTTTCGGCTTACTTAGATTACGTACGCCTCGAAACGTTTCATAGTCTAAGTGCCGGTCATGTTCCGTACTTTCGGGTCGTGACAAAGTTGGTATCAGAGCGTTAGGTTTTACCTTCGGAGCGTAGGATGACCCTTGGTTGATGGAATATGTGACTAAAGTAGAGTGACGTACCGTAGGTATGTTCCGCGGCATATTTACGATACGCTACTCCACTTAAGAAGCCTTAGGATGTACATTTCTTTGCTCAGTATTATATTCATTCCGATCTAGCCTCATCAGTACCAGTTTTGGTTTTGCTGCCATGATTACGGGCAGGGAGAGCTACAGCTAGAGTTGCGGTCAGCACGAGCTCGTCACGAACGAGGACTGACCAGGGCGAAATTCCGGCGACACACGATTGCGGAGATGTGTCTTTTTACTGTGTTTCCGCGCCACGAGCGTTTGGCGGATCGCCTTTATGAGGTTACTCGGATGTGCTGATCGACACTAGAGGATTGAGCCAATGATAGAGGCCAGCCAGATTTTGATGACCGTTGGTGTATTGCTTACTCATGATGATTGAGGCACTGTTCAGCGTGCAGACGGGTGAGACAGTTGTTGCTGCGAGCGACGAGATATCGTCCCAGATGTTGAAGCTATTGCAGTACGAGTTGTACTAAGAGATGATAGAAGGTCGTTAGTCACTAAGGATGAATGACTAGGACATGTGGTTCGTTCGCTACCCCGATGCGAGGTCATCAGATAGATTGATTCCAGCTAGAGACGACTTCACGCGGAGACGTTGAGAGTCGACAGAGACGATCGAATGTCAGAAACCTATTATTCCAAGTTTAAAGTATTCGGAAGGGCATGCAGGCAATTCTGTAGACCCTCTAGAAGAATGAAACCCTAACTCGACTTAATGACCGTGTGAAAGCCTTTGAACCTTCGGGTTTGCGGCAGTTCTACGGCGCCATTAGTGAGGCTTGGGTTTGCCCTTCTACGGCTGGACCACCGATGCTGTGGTATGTACTCGATACTATTAAACCGTGTCCAAGATGTTGAGCTCTTGGGGGATTATGAGGTTTTGACGACTCGATCGGATGGCTCGACTTAATTCGGATGCTAGGTGGTGAGACGCATTTCTTGGGAGACTCCCGATACAAGGATAGCCGTTGGTGCTCAGTCCATGCAGCCGCGACGAGACGAGTCCAAAGCAGACGACATTAGAGAAAAGTGAAGTAAGAGGTTCATACCAGATCTAGATGAGATGACGTTCCACTCCGCCGACATCAGAGATGCGATGCGCATGCCGAGGCATGGTACTTGGATTTACCTTCCAGAACGAGTCGCGATGAGTATGCAGTCATTCCAGAGCAAGATGCAGATATAGGAAAGGACGATGAATTCCGGACAGTTGGCAGAGACAAGACATGGAAGAGACCGTGAGCAGGATTCCTTTCAGGACACCGCTGCAATGATACTTGCACCCAGTATCAGATGTGTCACATACATTCAGAGAGCCAGAGGCCGACGCCAGTGATATGCTGTCTTACGAGTGGTCACGATGATTGACCGAGAGATGAATAGAGAAGTGCCAGAACGGAATCATCCCCGTTAGCACATCTGACAGGGCCGATGAGCCGATGGACCGAGAGATTGGTAATTCACAGTGAAGACCTTGACCCAGGAGTGGTCATTGTTACGCACACCAGCAGGCCAGAGTTCATGATCATCGACGAGACGTCCCACTAGTCACCGCGACAGTTGGCCCGGGATTCTTAGAGGATGCACTTGAGCGATACTATTCCGCCATTATTGATTTCGATGTTTTGGGTAATTTATTCGCATGATTTAATTTTGATGATTGAGGATTTACGATCCTTGCACAGTGTTGTACTTTATATCGTTTTCGTGCGTTGGTTTCACATGTTTGTGATTTTACGGTTTTAGACATTTGAGTTGATTTTGTGCGTATGCATGCACACGATTTGGTTCCTGCACTCTGTATAGTTTATATATGCTTGCAGTGCAGTGATACACCTTTTGTGCACTTAGATGCACTGGACTTCGATTTCGATTGTGATACTCGATATTTGTTTTGTGCACCTTGTACACCTGATTTGATTTTGCGCATGTTCGGCGCTTGATACTGGATTTCATGATTTCGTACACGATGGATGCCCATGGTTTTGGGTTTTCGCGCATGTTGAGCGCATGTCTTGAGATGCGATTTTGGTGCACACCAGATGCACTAAATCGAGATTTTTTTCGTGCATGTCAGATGCGCCTGATTTTCCTGTCAGGCACACACGTTGCCCACGACAGATGCTTTTTGCACACCCTATGCACTTAGATCTTATTTCTGTGCACTTATATGGCACGTATATAGATTTTGATTGTCATGCGCACCAGACGCACGTAGTATTCATACGCGTAGTTTGGGATTGATTTTTTATAGAGCAGTACGTTTTTTTTATGATAATTGCGATGTGTTTTCGTACTAAGCAGGACTAGTCAGAGGACAGTACCTGAATGTATTTTGCATGCATTGATAGCTATTGAAGGGAATTCCAAAAAGCGAGCTATAGTCTCAGTATTTACCTACGTGTCTGATATGACGCGAAACGTTTAAAACAAGGAAAACCCTTCTAAATTGTTTCCCAAAACGGCAGAACGTACATTTCAAACAAAGGTATATATGTATATAGTTATTTTCTTATGATAGACGTCCGCCACTGTGCAGTGTTATGTGCATTGCACAGCAACTTAAAGGATTTGGCATGCATTTCCTCCTAATATTTGCATGTATAGTTCCGATTTATAGCATATCGGTCTTGCTTGAGATTTGGCATTCGTGTCTTCACCTTGACTCCGATGATTGCGGGATGCTTGACGGAGTTTTGATTTCGAGTTATCTACTCATTACTCATGCGCATGCATTGCGCTATGATGTGTTTATGTATTTATGATTTCGGAACCCCGGCGATTTGATGGTTTTGGCTGAAATATTTTAGTATTTGGGGGGGGGGGGAGTTTTAATTTAAATTCGGGGACTGAATTTCTTTAAGGGGGGAAGATTGTAACGTTTTGAAAATCGTTTCGGTGAAATTTCGAAAAAACGGTAAAATAAGGGGGTTTTCTGTAAAAAGTCAAAATGCAAATATCTTTATTATAAAATTAAATATACATATTCTAGCTATGTAATTGCTAGTATTTGGTGTTTATTGAGCCACTGGTGAAATTTCAAATTTTCTGAAATTTTTTCCGAAATTAATTATTTTAATATTATTTTAAGCCGTCACTAATACATTTAATTAGGGAAAATTACAAATTGGAATGAGTTGAAATTTTTTTTTTGCATCATAAAACATTAAATAAAATTTTATCATGTAGTTTTTGAAATGAAATCGTTTGCCAAAACGGTTTAGAAAATATCGAAGAAAAAGGCTTTTTTTTAGTGTAAATGGATGTTTGGGGTATTGTATTTATCATTTTTCATCACCCCACACCCATACCCACACTCACACACCCCCATTTACTTCTTTCCTTGGCTGAATTCAGCAGCCCCCACCCTTTTTCCCCACTTGAATTTCAAGTTAAGAAAAGAAAGGAAAAGAAAAGAATAGAAAATGATAGAATTTGAGTGGACTTTGACTTGATCTAACTTTCTCCACCTCACTCTCTCTCCTCCCTCACCCAATCCCCCACACTTCTAACCGAAACCTGCAACCCCCCCAACAGCCCCTTTCCCCTCTTCTCCTCTCTTTGTTTCCATCAAAGAAAATCCAAAGAAAAACACACAAAATCAAACCAAAATCAAAATCCACCTCCTACCCATTTTTCCTTGGCTACTTTAGCATGGATCTAGGGATTTAGATTTCAATTTGGGAGGCTCAGTGTGCTTGTGGGAGCTTCAAATTATTTGGGTATAAATTCTAACCTTTTGCTTAATATGTTGTAATTGTTTCATGTTAGCTTAATTAGGTGTTTAATTAGGTTTAAATAGGTTTTCAATTGGTTTTAAGTGCATGATTTAAAATTTATGAGTTAGGGTTTGAATTCAAATATGGTCATTGTCACTTGTTTAAATTTACAAAGTGTATTTTGGCATGTGAAGGCATGGAAAAACCTAATCTAGTTGCTATTATGTAAATTGTTGCATTTAATTTGTCCAAATCAAGTTTTTAAGCAAACTAGGTTTTTGGAATTTGATTAAATAATGGAGATAAAAATATAATTAGGGTATTCATGGCATTATTAACATTTTAAAGTGTAGTTTAATACTTTAGTTCATGAAAATCCAAGCTAGATTGTAGTTGTGCATTTTTGCTATAAAATTGTTAAAATTTACGTATTTTGTAAACTAGAATTTTAGGGTTTTTGGAATTTAATGAGATTAAATTATGGGAATTGTTTTTATGACTTATTTAAGATATTTAGTGAATATTGTGGCCGCTAGATTCATTTATATATCGAGTTTTGTACTAAAACGGTGATTTGTGCTTGCTAGATTTTCGGAAAAATGACTTTTTAAGTGAAATTGCGGTTTTTGTGAATTTTAAGCTATTTTATATTATAATTAGTGCTTGTAATTGTACAAATGAGTGTGTTGGGAGCTTTCTCGATGGTTTGGCGTTTGTACGCCGATGTCGAGGGTTTTTGGATTGATTCGTGAAAGCAACCATATGTTTTGACCTATGTGGGATTCGTGTCGTTTTTGGGTCATGAGTCGGATTTTAATACGACACGGTGCGTTATGATATGTAGGTACCCCATGTGGACTTCGATACGACAAGCAAGCGCGTGGCGACGTCGGCACCGGCTAGCGAGGACCAGATGAGTAGATTTATATCTACGGGGAGAAGTCGGGTGGATGGCGTATAGCACCCCCGCAGTCCGTAGTGTAGCTCATATATATATGTTTATATAGGTGTTTTATGATAGGAGAATGTTTATTCATGTTATGTTTATGTGTTCATGGTTTACCTTTGGGTTAGTTGCGAAACCCTAGAGTAGTTGTTATACCCACATACGCACACACAGACTTGCATACTTTACCTTCTTGTGCGTAGATTGGGATGTGTATATATGTATATATGCGTGGGTATGGGACTATGCATATGTACATTCATATATGCATGCATGGATAATGAGGATAGTACTTGGGATTTATGATGAGTCGATGAGATTTGATTTGAGGCCGTGAGATCGGTGATATAGCAGGGTTCGTATTTGAGATACGACATGACGTTTTAGTGGGTCCTTGACGTAGTGTTTCACACACGTGCATGCATACTTAGGCGGCATCAGTATTGTACTAGACGTAGATCAGTACCCCGATCATGATATTTGATAAAGAGGATACTAGATGAATAGTATGATGAACGTGATATTGACCCGTACCTCGATTTGGGATGCCGTACGACGGATTTACATACGAGCTATATATTGTTGATTGATCCGCACTCTTGACTTGGGATGTCTGATTATAGATATGGTATCGGATATGATATTATTGAGGCGGGATCACCGACTATACATATACAGGTATGTATATGTATCGACACAGATGATAGGCAGTTTCCTTACCTGTAGTTCAGCTTGTTAGTTCAGCCGTATAGTTTAGTGTAGTTGTTAGATTAGATTAGACTCCTACCTATTTCAAAACTAGCGGGTCGTGGGTATTTTAAAAGACAGGTCAAGAGATCTACGGATATTTCAAAAGACGTATCCTTTCTTAAAACTACCGTAGCCCTATTTTCAAAACCCCACGATTCGTGTTATTTCAAATGGCACCATTGTTTAATATTTAGCTCCCGCTCATTTTGGTTGCTCGCTCCGCATCGTATACTTACATTGTTATTTCATATTGCATTGTTGACATTATGCTGTTAGGACACCAGCACCATTACTGATGATGCGTATGTACCACGTACACTTACTTGCCGGCTCACACACATCTTCATCGGTAATTGCCATGTCACGTACACCTTAGAAAATATTATTGCTTAACTTAGCTTGATAGCTAGTAGTTTGACATAATATTAGTGTACTTACCTTATATGCCAGCTTAGATATTGTAGTTATTACTTGTCACTTCATGCATACTGTTATTCATTGTTATGCCGTATTCATGGATTCTTATGCCTATATTCATTGGTTTATATGCTATTGATGATTTGGATTCGGATTTCTATAAGATTTTCTGGATTTGGGGAAAACCGCAAAACTTGTATAAGCTTCTTCCCTCTCTTTT
The DNA here is from genome assembly GCA_030015575.1 of Agapanthus africanus. Classification (NCBI taxonomy): domain Eukaryota; kingdom Viridiplantae; phylum Streptophyta; class Magnoliopsida; order Asparagales; family Amaryllidaceae; genus Agapanthus; species Agapanthus africanus. The sequence goes on along the minus strand of CM057337.1, from coordinate 594,969,585 downwards.
AAATAAAAAGTGCGGTTTTCCCATGATGTATGAGTCGTCCACCATGAGTTTGCTGATGGATTTCGAGACCCGATTCGAGGAGTGGAGGAACCGTTTCGGGTACATGGTGGGCCCGGTACGGTACCCCAGGGCAAGAGGATCGTGTTGTTGACGTTGAGCCTGGCAGGGGAGCACTACCGACCGGTGATATTACCCGACGCGTCGGATATCCGGAGGATACCGTCGTGGTCTTGAGATGGATGGTAGGGGCCGGTCTGGACTGACGACGCCCTAGATATTGTGATTGAGACATTGAGATTTCGAGATATTGAGGTACAAAGACTGTGATACAGAGATATCGAGATATTGAGATTACGTTTTGTGCCGATGCTAGGCACTGTTTTATGCTGATTTCATTATGATACCTCATTTTAAAAATACAAAGGAAATCTCACTAAATTATGAAAATAGTTTCTTCATTTACATGTATTCTGTTTTCATGCATTCATACCTCATTCATATGATATATTGCTACGTGAGGCACTGACACGGGCACATGAGATTACACTCGGGTTAGATATTTACCCCAGCCTTTGTTATAGGCTGCATGTTATATATATAATTGAGGATATATATTATGATCATTGACCTAGGTTGCGTTATTTATGCGATTTCTTTCCGTAGATGTTTTTCTATTCACGAGTTGGCAACGCACCCCCGTTGTGCCCCAGTTTCTTGCAGGTTTTGCCGTACAGGTTTCATTACGGCTTTGCTGGCTCTGCTTCCCATTTCTGGGTGACTTGCTAGTAGGTGGGTTTACTTGTATCGTACCCCCATTATATATCTTGTATATCATTATTCTGTTGTATCTAGAAGTTTCATCAACCAAACATGTATTTATTTGAGATAGAGACCAGTGATGTTTATTCTTTCGACCTTAGAGTCGCGCGTTGTATTTCTGTGGATTTCTTGTTGTTTTGAGTTTCTATTTGAGTTTTGATCCTCGCCCTTGGCGTTGTATATTATATTACTTGTGTGGTTGTGACCGTCGATTGACGAAGAGCTAGCTCCCGCTTGGGGATGCCTTTTTATTGATTTCGTATACTATTCATGTTGTATCCCGTTTGGGGGCCAGTATTTACAAAGGAGACGCTGTCGAAATTTTCAGGAAATATTTGATGTTTTTAAAAAGGCATAATTCGGCTTATGCTATTAAAACTTTTTGATTTAAATTGGTTTTCCTTCACTCTACTACTTTTCTTGGTTTGGATTTCTGGGTTTTTCGGCTTACTTAGATTACGTACGCCTCGAGACGTTTCGTAGTCTAAGTGCCGGTCATGTTCCTTACTTTCGGGTCGTGACAATTGCGATGTCGCATACTCACAGCCCGTATGATACCGAACACCCAACTCCTCTACTGATCAGTCTCACAAAGCCCGTTTGTGAAACTATTGCGTTCGAGGAATAGCCTCAGTGAGTGGATCCGCCCTGATGTTTCTTTCTTTGTCTCTCTTTATCTCAAGTTCGCGGAGAAAGGCATCTCCCGAAATGAGCAATACCTGTCTTAGAATATGTCTGGATATCTGATGGGACCTAGTTCACAAATGAACTCCAAATCCAAACTTCTTAGACTGTATCGTCAACCGAATTTAATCAGTATCCTATGCCATGCCTCCCTCAGTATCCGCTTGGAGCACCTGTCCAAACTACTGCCCCTCTTCAGAGGGAAAACTATAACTCTGACAGTCACTCTGTCATCCAAGTCACCTTGGAAGCCTGGAATGATAACTGTCTCCCGAAGGAGGATGTCGTTATCATATCCCTGGAACATCCACTTATCTTTTAAAACTGCTTCCGAACGTTTCTCCAGGATAGGATTAATATCAACTTATTGCATCTAGTGCAAAAACAACATCTGGTGTGGTACTTGACATCTCATGATTGACTCAATTGCCTAAGAAAGTGATATGTCAATCATGCACATCCCTCTCCCCTTTAGTCTGTAAGACACTTTTAGAGAGGGTGACTCCATCACCTGCAGGTATACTACCATGCCAGGAGTCGTCCATTCTAAAACACATGTAGAATGCTGTCTAAGTACCCAGATTGGAAAACTACCCAAATCTAGATCTAAAACCATAGATTTAGTAAGCAGAATGTCTAATATTTTATCTATATCCTATGTGGAGAAACCACTGTATGACAACTAAAGTATAACCGATCGTAATATAGGAATTTCACTTCCTACTCTGTGTATGTCATCCAAATACCAGGACATTACACCCTACTACCTTCTTAACAGATCCATCCCTTATTCTGATGAAGTCAAACCCATGACTGTCACATCAAAAATAGATGATCTTTCTCCGCTATATCTCCTTTAGTCTATAGACATAAGCTACTTGTCCACTATGCTTCCGCTGCTCCCACTGACTATGATAACTCTCTGGCAGAGTCATATACACGTGCACTTCTAAAGCTAGTTTATAACGACGCTACACTCATCCTCCTGCCGAGTCTCATAGCTTGGAACAACAGTAGTGTCAAGTCTGGGTAAACAAGAACCTCCCTGTCACCGTCCTTGAGGATACCGGAGTACCTCTCGGGTGCTTGAGGTTACCCTACATATCTGCGGAGTGGCTAATGGAATGTCAAATCTGATTGAATGTTTAGGTTCTTATCAAATTTCCAGTAATCGTTTGCGGTTCTGGAATCACTTCCAGTTCTACCATACTCCCACTACTGTTTTCTGAAAAGAATTCATTTTTATCAAAACTGTGGCGAGTCAAGAACAATATCACTATTGATCTTCCAGATGGTAGAAAGTCAGCTCTCGTCATAGCCCGGGTTAACCCACAAACAACCAATTACAGAAACGTGCCTTGAGTTATCCAGAGTCTGGTTTTAAGCATAAGCCGGACAACTCCATATACCTTAACATCGTTAAGATATGATCCATTCTATATACAATATAGAAACAGAGGCGCTGATTTAATTGGAACCGGATTCAAATCATGCAGCTGTCTCCAGTGCATGTCAACTAAATGGAAGGAGGCCGATCAGCGTTACTCAACTTAGGAATGCATCCAGATATGAGTAACCTGAAAGAGAAACAAGTTTCTCAAAACCATTACTTTCAACTGAATACCATACACAAGTATCTACATCTTCGATTACCTTGAAGAATCCTGATACTTGCAACACGTGGTTCTCTACTTTACTCTTATACCTACAACTTCTCAAAACTTAGACCTTGTATTTCTACGAAACACTTGTCTAAAACTAGAGAAGTCACAAGTAAACAGAATATAGTACGAGGACCAACCCCTCTGTCCTAATGGACACTGGACGATATCCAATGCTTTGTATAAGTCCGCTGAGTTGAATAACTCAAACCCTGTGCGTTGTAGGTTGAAAACTGTACTATGGTTATGAAGAATTACACCGCTGTTGAATGCTCCTTATCTAACCATCAACTGATATAGGTAAATGTCATGGACATAATTTCAAAAAGTTATATCTCACTTTATAAAGATAAACGTATAGATATATCAGATTGAAATTGGTACATAACAACGGATATTCAAAACCAAATATTTGTCATTCGGTAAAAACCCAGACGATTTCCTCAAATATCACCAATTACAACGAATCCCGATATAATGAGGATGATCACCTAATTCCCAATAACTTACTCCCACTCATCATCTGTAAAACCATACAGATGTGAGAATCATACCTGGTAAATACATACCCTGGAGTAAGAGCTAATTGGGAAATCAGTTTTCTTTTAACAATACACAGAGAAACTGAAACATGTAAATGTTTCGAAGGGGTATCTGGGTATTCCTAGTAATGCCTCTTCCATTATCCAGATTCACAACTGTAACCGTATATTTCTTTGCCATCTCTCCAAATCCCTTTATTAGTCTTTAGTCATCACCTTCTGTACACCATCGTTAGGCTAAATGGTTTTCTTCCTTCCCTACCGTTCGGCACCAGCCTATGGTTTGGAAGAAGACTATCCAATAAGCCTAATAGGTGTACCGTCCTAATCCTAGGAGTAGTCGCAATCTGAGAGAAGGTAAAGATTAAAGACAACTGAACAATCCTTATTCCTATTTCTCCTGAACCAGAATCCGTCCCCGAACCGGAACAAGTTCCTTTGAGTTCGTATATAACTATACGATGGATTATCCAATAAACTGTGGATCTTCGTAGTGATATGGAGTGTTCTGGAGAAATACAAAGGTGAAATAGGAGTGGCGATGAAATACTTGGTTTGGTCGTGAATAGCAGTCGCAATTTACTTTGCCCTCTTACTAATCCCTTTATTTGTCTTTACTTATTACCTTCTGTACACCTCACTTAGGCTAATCGGTTTTCTTCATTCCCTACCTTTCGGCACCTGCCTATGGTTTGGATGAAGACTATCCAATTAGCGTAATAGGTGTACGTCCTAATCCAAGGAGTACTCGCAACCTGAGAGAAGGTAAAAGGAAAAGACAACTGAATAGTCCTATTCATTTTCTCCAGAACCGGAAACCATCCTCGAATCTGGAACAAGTTCCTTTGAGTTCGTATATAACCATACGATGGTTTTATCCAATGGAAGTGGATGTTCGTAGTGATACGAAATGTTCCGGAGAAAAAGGGTAAAAGCAGGAGTGGCAATGAGGTATGCAACTCAGACAATCCAAAAGTCAGTGTTTTAAGAAGGTTCGGTTAACTTGGTCACTGAGTCATAGTCTAGGGTCGGGCCATGGTCGCTGCCAAAGAGAGAGAGAAAAGAAACACTCTGCGTGCACTCTAATCTAGATCAGAATGGTTATCAATTTATCTAATCAGGAAACCTCCCACTGTAACTTCAAATTCTCCTCCAAACCTGAAAGAAGAATTAGTCGGGATCACCCGAGGAGTAAACCAACTCATCAGTGGGAATCGGGATCCAACTATCATCGCATGATAACATGATGGAATCCACTCACATTATCACACTCCAGAAGGTATGCGCATGCCTGGCAAGTTTCAGTTTCTTTAGAAACTCCCGATGTGATTTTTACCTCATGCTCTTATGACCTTGACGAAGGCCAACATATCATAAGTCACATGTCAAGTTCTACCCGTCATTATCCAGGTTAATTTGAACCCACCCATACATACCATTGACGAAGGCAAAATAGTAGTACGACTGTCCCAAACCAACGCATCTATCTATACAGCAGAAAAGTAACAAATAGCTACCATACACTATACCATGACGAAGGCCAACAAACATAGCATGAATACAAAGTGCTACCCGTCTGAAATGACGGAGGGCTACGAATGGTTTTTGGCGAAAAACCTTTAATGTAATGAACTTGATATCGTTGAAGGAACCGGATAGCTTTTTATAAAAATATAGTGGCGAAAACCTTTGCTAAAGAGGTCACTCCCGGTGAAGGGATCTCGGCTCTTTCCCCGTAGAATGAGGTGCAGGATATTCCAACTGAATACCACGATGCAAAGCAAAAGTAAACGACTATAGTGAAGTTATTACCCTGACGCAAACTTCTGCCTAAGGGGTCACTCCCGGTGAAGGGATCTCGGCCCTTGCCTCGTCGACTGAGGTGCTGGATATTCATAACCGAATACCACTGTGCAAAACAAAAGAGAACGTCCTTGTAATAACAACTTTTTTAAAATTGTTCCAACAACATCAAACAGGTTTGTTTAGCTTGCATTGATCCGAATCAGTGCAGTCCCATCAATTGATCACACCAATAAAGAACGAAAATATGATGTACGTATATGCCATCCGCATTTGCCACTGGGTTCCGTCATCACCCGTTAGGTTATTTAACTAACAACAGAGCGGGGACTGGACTAGCGCGGATGTAAAACATATACAACATCTACTAGTATATATATATATATATCAATATATAATAATCGCTCATGGCGTGATAAATGCAACATCACAGAAATGTAATAAGCATCACAGAACAATACATATAATCTGGGATCCCCTAGTTTCCTTTGAGCCGCAATTGAAACCCGACGTTCCCCTGGTCGTGTGGATAGCCTGTGCAATGAAATCCTAGACCCTTACGGGCGCGGCAAGTTACCCGCCAAAACCTGAAGCAAGGAAGCCCCCTTCAGCAAAGTGAATGGAACACCCAACACTTCACGGAATCCGGTAACTTGAGTACCCCTCCTTGGGTCAACCTATACCCCCTACGAGTGCGGTGAATAGCCCACCAATTCTAGAGTGAAGCCCCCTACGTCTCAAAGCCATGAGATGCGGGCTCGTTGCCCTCTCGAACCCGGCTGTCCGTGCACTCCACCGCGGGGTAATCCTAGTACAAAAAATAAAATATGTACAGCGGGTACATCGACCTCAACCCGGTCGTGCCCCAAAAGAATAATATATAAACAGGCAGTGACGACAGTCCACATGTCGGACGCTCGCCCCGCAATATCAAATGTACAAATATAACCAAACTGTACTACCATTGCATCCAAGCTATCCACCACGAAAAATCCACAACATCACAGCACAACACAGAACATCAACGTGAATGTCACGTTCGCAAATACGTCTAAAAGGGCTATAGCGATTAGACAAGATTTACCGATCAAATGACATTCACGGTCACAGATATAATGTAATGCACTATGAACTTTAAACAATATTATAAAATATCGAATCCAAAATAACCCCCGAATAGCCCAGAAAAACTGATAAAACCATATCCAAATTAGGCCGAACAAACAATACCACTGCACCAACAACCCAGAGACCAGACAGTAGCGCAAATACGAGGCCCATATACCTTACCTGGGACGGCCTGGCCGGAAAATCTTGCTTGGTGGCTGGTTTTTTCCCGATGGGTGAGGCTCGTTTTTGGGCAGTGGTCATATGGTCTCATATGTGGTCTTCTGCACATGTTTGAAAATTTTTCTGAACACTTTTAAAATTAACAGAGACTTGGACAGCAGTAGCAATGTTTGGGTTCAGTTTCGGTTTCGATAAATTAACATTGTCTAAAACGAGCTAGCTAAGGTTAATGGCGTGGCTCTGATACCGTGTAAGTCTACGGTAGCACCCTGGCCGTCGATCCGAGGCCAAAATGCGGAAACAAAAAATTTTCATAAACTTGAAACTGGCGCTAACGCAGACTTTTACCCAGATCGAACCATTAACATTAAACTAGCAATCTAAAGAGGGTTAGAAAAGCTATACCGATCGATCCGTGTCCTTCGGTCTTTAGCCACCATCTTTAGCTCCTTGCGGCATCTCCGATCTCGCTCGATCTCCGGTCTCCTCGTCGGAAAGGGCACCACATTTATGAATCCTTTTACGGGCTCCCGCTTCGAACCGAAGCAACTCGGACATAAAGTTTGCTAGCCGACGTGTCCAAGGTCAATTAGAGAATGTATGTGATCACTTTTTCTCAAGCATCCATCGATTCTCAACGCATGAGAGTGTATGGATGGAGGTTGAAGATGATACCATTAGTGGAAATGGTGAGCTAGAGGAAGAAGAAGAAGAAGAGGCTTTTTCTTTTCTATTGTGTTGAGATGAGAAGATGAGAGCACTAGAATAATAATCCAAGAGCAAACCCTAAGCCTATGGCTGTCCATTCTCTCTCCACCTCTCATTTCAACACAATAATCAATCAATTATATGACATTTGCACCAAAAAAGAGACCATGAGTCACCAAATTGATTGTGCCTCTTCATGATGACTTCCACTCACAATTTCCACCATCCAAACATTAATCCAAATGTTTAGTCCAACAAAAAGATACGTCAACATCTAAAGTAAACTCGTGACGGATCACAAGGATACCCCTCACCTGTATATACATACCTGCATCCGCATTCCGACTGAATGCGAATGCAATGAGACTAAAGTAATCCAACAAATCTAATACTAGGATCCGGCTTAAACCAAAGCCCACTAATATAATCAGTCCGATCTTGATACGTGCGTGACTGCACGTACATGATCGAACCCTGCCATAATACCATACGACCTCTACAGCGTTTCGCCCGAAACTTGAGAAACTGTCTGTGGGGGACTCTAAAGACTCGTCAATAGTTTGGCTGTGGATTTAACCACTAGAACGTCAGTGGTACTAGCTGTACGTAACGGGCTACCAGGTATTGACCAAAAGGGAGGTCGATGAGCGAACTCATCCTGACACCCTACTGAGCCTGTCAGTGACAATATCCGTACAGTCCGGTCCGTTTGTCTATGAGTATCGCATGTCGGGCCTAGGGGGTTGGTAAAAGTCAGACCCCCAAAAGCGGTACAAGTCGTGTCGGAGTGTAGCCCAGAATAACATGAGATACTACTGGAATACCTACCAGTAAATCTCCTGCCTTGGCCAAGGACTTCATGTAATAGCTCTCCTAGACACAGCGTGATCTCACCCCCAATACCGGGAGAGACGAAACCCCTGCTGATCTGCTAACTGCCTCCATGTGGCTCGGGACTATACCCAACTAAAACCTGTTTGCACGACTCCTTTGAGCCATGGTAGGGTAGTAATCAAAGCACAGTGGGAACTCACACGAGACAAATGACGATCTCAGGTCGATGAACTAACCTGTACACATGTCACCAGGGAACTGCTATCTGACGTCAGGTATAATACCAACTAGCATGTTCCCGGCGAGTCCTGTCCGGTGTACTCATAACCCAATGAGCACCTGTATATATCTTAGGTGAAACAACTGATACCAATGGCTTGTGAGACCGGCCACCGCCCCTCGTCGGGGTCTCGACTGTATACACCAGTCTACTAATGGAGTATCGATGCCCAGTCTCGAAACTCCCACGACTAGGGACCACTTTAAGGATGTGCTTATAGACTACCCAACTCTCACGTATATGATCGCCATAATACTGCTGATAGTCAAGAAAGAATCCTAAGGGCTCTATCAACGTGTAATAGTGATCTGTAAGGTCACCTAAAGCATGTACACGATGATACAGATAAACCAGATAGCATACTATCATCTTGAGTAAGACTGTCCTACCGGTATAGGTCCTCCCTCAATCATTGCAATCACGTGCCTGCGATCCAATAATTGACTTTGAGGGCACTATATCCAATAATACAGAGCTGAGAGAGGAACATAAACGTATATGTTCAAGAGCAGATACTTGAATTGAAAGTAGTCTTAAAAATGAAGAAAAAAGATGAGCTCTTTTGAAAGATGGTGGTAAGCGATTTTACAAGAAAGCTTTAACGGAGTCTTAAAAGGATCTCAATCTTTGCCTATTCAAACCTTAGTAGTGTTAGTGTATATGCCCTAGGGGCCATTATTGTATCATACTAGTTTGTATATTACTTAATGGAAGCTTGGGATATTCACATATATATAACAGTCTTGCTAAACATGGTAGTATGTTACTTGGTTTTTTCTATCTTAATATGTAGTATACGTATTGATAAAGCTCTTAGGATCTTGCTTGACTACCAGCGTTGTGATGGCAGTCACACTAGTGGGGGCTGGGTAGTCTACAAGCACATCCTTATTCAGGTCCCTAGTCGTTGGATTATCGAGACAGGGCATCGATACTCCGGAGTAGACTAGTGTGTACGCTTCTTATCCCAGTTGGGGAGATGGTCTGTCCCACAGCCGTCAGTACGTCGTACTGGAGATAGTATGCAGGTGCTCATTGGGTTACGGGTACACCGGACAGGACTCACAGGGAACTGTTGGTTGGTTTTATACCAGTCGTCAGTTAACAGTTCCCAGATGACATGAGTACAGCATAGTCCGCAGACTTGACACTGCTACTTCGCCTCGAGTGTGTCCCACTGTTCTTAGATTGCTACCCTACCACGGCTCAAAGGAGTCGTGCAAACAGGTAGCAGTTGGGTGCAGTCCCGAGCACTTGGAGGCAGTAGCGGTTAGACAGGATTCGTCTCTCCCGGTATTGGGGGTTGATATCGCGCTGTGTCAGAGAGCCATTACGCAAAGTCCCTGGCCAGGGCAAGCGAGATTTGCTGGTAGGTTCCAGTAGTTTCTCAGGGTTCAATGGGCTTCGCTCCGACACGACTTATACCGCTATTAGGGGACTGACGATTGCCGCCCCCTAGGCCCGATATGCGATAGTCTTAGACGAACGGACCGGACTGTACGGAGATTGTCACATCAGACTCACTAGGAGTTCGGATGGGTTTCCTCATCGGCCTTCTTATCGACATCTACCTGGGGACCGTTACGTACAGCTAGTGCCGCTTGCGGTCTGTGGTTAAACCTACTGCCAGCGTAGTAGTCGAGTCTCTAGAGTCCCACACAGAGAGTTTCCCTACTCCAGGCGAAATGATATAGAGATCGTATGGTTTTACGATAAGGGTTCGGACGCATACGTGTGTTTACGCACGTACGACATCCGGACAGTTTTTACTAGTCGGCTTTGGTTTAAGCCAGCTTCTAGTATCCGGTTATTGGATTTATACAGTCTAAAGTTTTTCCGTGTTTTTACGGATAGGAGGGGCGTTCTCGTAATTGCGCGAGAAGCTTCTAGAAGATGGTGACTTGGGGGTTAAGGTGGCATATGCATTAAATGAAATTAGTGAGTCATATGAGTGATTCATCCATGTCATTAATGCATTATAAATGCTTAATGACTCATGGAGATGAATCACCCATTAGATATTTATGAAGCATGATTATTCATCCTTCATTTTCTTTTGTTGGATAAAATATTATGCTTGATATATATTATGATAGCTCATTATCTCATCTCATTCTTTTGTTCACTTTCTCTTTCCTCAAGCTCTCCCTCTTCAAACCCTAATCCTCCCCTCTCATGTGTTGAGTACAAGGATTAGATTGGACTACTTAATCCTTAACCATTCTCTATATCACCTAGGTTGCTTAGATTAGCGATTTAAGAAACCTAGTTACCTCTAGTTTGAGGTGAAGCTTATAGTAAAGCTCTCGGGTGGATCTTCTACTACTTAGAGAAGGCCGGAGAGGACGTGGAGAACGACAAGACGAAGGACTCGGATCTTTAGGTATAATCACTTTTCATAGTAGTTGTTAACTCCTATATTTGTTGTTAGTTATTGTTTATGCAAAGATTCTCGGTTAGTCGATGTTTACGCTTTAAACAAGATTGTTTTTCATTATTCCGCCTCCCCGCAACTCGTGGGGTGTTGTACATCGACTTACAAGTAGCATGGACTTTTTACCGGACGAACAAATACTTCTTTGCACGACATCAGGAGGGACAAGAGTGAACGACAAAGTTATGTCCTAAGTTCGAATTATTAATAACAAAAAAGGCTACTGATGCTAGACATGCTTGGCTCGTGAGCTTCAGCTAGTCCGAATGGCAGGCGACTGATAAAGATAGAAAAAAATTACGCCGTAGTCATCGATGGTAGGAACTATAGTTGTACGTGCAATATACCTAAGTTGCAAAAGTTGCCTTATTCACATGTAATTTCAGCATGTACACGAGCAGAGAGTGGGGGGAACATTACACATTACGATCTTGCTTCGAAGTGGTATTCTGTCTCTAAATACAAAGCTGCTTATGCTCCGTTGTTCCATTATGTACCTAATAGCCGATATTGGGAAACATACAACGGTCTATTGATATTACTATCTATCGGTAGGAGACAAGCAGGACGACCACATTCTACTCGTATCAAAGGTGTTATGGAGATTCACAAGAAAAATGTAGGCAAAATAGATGCAGCATCTGCAACGAGTAGGGTCATAGCAAGCCACGATACAAAAATCCTCCAGCACCACGTCGCCATTGGTAATCACCGCCTATACTTTGAAATACACTCACATGCATATACGCACACATACACACATACATTCAAACACAAAAAACAAATATACACACATACGCACACACATATGTTCTTTGTTATACATGCTCATTTTTTCAAAATTAATATAACTCGACTTTTTCATTGTGCGAATATACTTATGGAGCCTGGACCTATAGATATGAGTATTCTGTACTTGCAGGATGACCACAGATTAGTCAACACCGCATTAGTATAGGTAAAACTTTGTATTTTTATTCTCTAATTACATATGTTATTTATATGTTACCAATACAAGTCATTTTATTGTAATTGGTAGAGTGATCAGGTGATTACATGCGTTGACCTCTCAGTCCAGAGCAGTAGGATCCCATTTGGAGATACCCATGTGCAGGTTGAGATGCAATGGGCATGCTTTCATCTTCTATCCAGATTAGAGTATATACGTCCGGATAGAAGCTTGATTACGGATTTGGTAGATAGATAGAGAACAGAGACCTCCGCATTTTATTTTAGAGTTGGTGAGATGACTATCACCCTATAGGACGTCGTTGTGCTGCTTGGTCTGCCTCTAGTCGGACATGTGATTGCCGTGGAGTATAGTTACGATTGGTCAGATTTGTATCCCAGTTTGTTGGGTAGGATTCCGCGTGTTGAACAAATGAGAGGCAGTAGTATTAACTTGAGTTGGCCGTGGGAAGCGTTTAGTGCTGAGCCTACCATGGATGCTATACTTGCGACAATCGAACAATACGCATGAGCCTATATTTTACATCATAAGGGTTCGCTTATTTTTGGATAGGAGTAAGAGCAAAGTTAGTCTTGCCTGGTTGTCGCTTTTAGCTGATCTCGACCAGTGTGCCTTTTTATCGTGGGGGAGTGCAGTTCTATCGTTCCTTTACAGCGAGCTGAGGATGGCTGCATTGATGGAGCAGAAGAATTTTGGGGGCTGTTTGACGCTTCTTCAGGTATAAAATACTTAAAGCTGCATTCTACTAATTTTGCGTAATTAAATTGATATTTAATGTAAATCATATTTTGTTTCAGATATGGTCATGGATATATCTCTCTATTGGTCGCTTGACCATTACGACCCAGTTTGCTTTAGAGGGCTAAAGGCCATATAATTGTCAGTAAATAATTGAACCTATGCGCATATTTCAAATTTGAAGTTTTTTTGGAATATTAACTTGTGTGTAATCTCTATGCAGGTGGAATGTAATCAGGTCATGGGATCGCAGCCTACGCTTCTACTGCAACGAGTTCAACATCATAGAGGAGTCATCTGTTACGTGGGCACCGTACACACCAGACCTTTTGGGCACTCTGCATCCATTATGCTTAGCAGGTGCCGATTTTTGGCGTGCGCGGACGCCGATCATATGCAACGATGTTATTCAGATGCACGTGTCTGTCACGACCCAAAGTTTGGCCCGTGATCAGCACTTAACCACGTAACGTCTACAGGCGTAACGCGACTAAGTGAACCGAAAACACAGAAATCAAACCAGTGAAAGTATAGAGTGATATAAGTTTTAAATGAAAGCACTTACTAACATGTTAAGAAATCTAAGTAAACAATCACCAAGATAACAATATACGACGCCGTAACGAAGATCAAGATCCACAAGTGGGAACATCACAGATAGAATAAACTGCAAGTACAGCCGGCTCACAACAAGCTCGACACCAGAATACAAATAATATACATCACCGTCCTCACACTGTCTCTAAGTCAATACATACATGGTAGATGGAGATTACTAGATACAATAATGTACATAACTGAAAGATAACAGATACCGCGTAAAACCCACCTATCAGCAAAAGAGCTAGTACACCAACTATGGGGGTATCTGTGTCAAAAGATGCAAAATGCAGCCTGCCACGACTACTCCGAAGGGCAACCTGCAAACACTGTGGCACAACGGGGGTGAGTTGCCAACTCGTGAATAGAGATAACATATAAAGGTAATCGCGAGTATGCACGTACTGCGTGTTAGTGTATATGCCCTAGAGGCCATTACTGTATCATACTAGTTTGTATATTACTTAATGGAAGCTTGGGATATTCACCTTGTATAAACAATCTTGCTCAATATAGTAGTATGCTACTTGGTTTGTTTCTACTTCAATGTGTACATGTGCTTATTTTGCGATATCACCTATACGCATTAGTGGAGCCCTTAGGATCTTTGCTTGATTACCAGCGTTGTGATGGCAGTCACACTAGTGGGGGCTGGGTAATCTATAAGCACATCCTTATACAGGTCCCTAGTCGCAGGACTATCGAGACAGGGCATCGATACTCCGGAGTAGACTAGCGTATGCGCTTCTCATCCCAGTGTGGGAGATGGTCTGTCCCACAGCCATCAGTACGTCGTACTGGAGATAGTATACGGGTGCTCGTTAGGTTACGAGTACACTGGACAGGACTCGTCGGGAACTGACAGGTTGGTATTATACCTATCGTCAGTTATCAGTTCCCAAGTGACATGAGTACAGCTTAGTCCGCTGACTTGATACTGGCACTTCGCCTCGAGTACGTTCCCACTGCATTTTGATCACTACCCTACCACGGCTCAAAGGAGTCGTGCAAACAGGTAGTGGTTGGGTGCAGTCCCGAAGCACTTGGAGGCAGTGACGGTTAGACAGGATTCGTCTCTCCCGGTATTGGGGGTTGACATCGCGCTGTGTCTAGGAGAGCCATTACACAAGTAGTCCCTGGCCAGGGCAAGCGAGATATACTGGTAGGCTTCCAGTGTTATCTCAGGGTGTTTTGGGCTTCACTCCGACACGACTTGTACCGCTATTGGGGGACTGACGTTTTACCGCCCCCTAGGCCCGACATGCGATGTATCAGACGAACAGACCAGACTGTACGGAGAATGTCACATTCAGACTCAGTAGGAGTTCAGATGGGGTTCACCTCGTCAGCCTTCTTGTCGGCATCTACCTGGGGACCGTTACGCACAGCTAGTGCCGTTTGCGGTCTGTGGTTAAACCCACTGCCAGCGTAGTGTCGAGTCTTTAGAGTCCCACACATAGGGTATTCGCCTCTGGGCAAAACAGAGTAGAGGTCGCATGGTTTTGCGATAGGGTTCGTTCTCATCCGCGCACTTGTGCACGTTTTGGAGTCCGGACGGATTATACTGGCAGGCTCTGGTTTGAGCCAGATACTGGTATATGTTTTGGGGTTGCTTTTATCTCTCGGTATTCTTGTTCCTCGGAACGAGAATGCAGGTGTGTACGCACAGTTGTTTGAGGCAGAGGAAGAGGTTTTTCATTAGGGTTTCGGAACGGGTGCGTATGCACAGTTGACAGTCGTCTTTTTCCAAACCCTAATGAATTAGTGAGATATCTATTAATAATAGTAATTAAATGAAATTATGTTATGGTTGGTTTTGTTGACTTGTTGACCATGGTTGACTTGTTGACCATGGTTGAATGTTTGACCATCATCATTACTTTGTAAGGATGCTCCTTGATTCTTGCTTACATTTCATTTAATGAAGTATGATAGTGGTCATTCCAAAACTACCATCAACTATTCTCATTTGAATTATTATTGTTTAGATAATTCTTTTTCTTTTTGATATGGTTGCAAAAAGAAAAAGAGAGCTCATTCTATCATAATCATTCTCTCTCCTCACTTCATCTTCTTCTTCCTCTAGCCAAAAGAGAATCCTTCTCATGTGTTGAGAATCCCTCTCCTTAAAAGAAAAGCACCCCTTAGACACTCTCTACTCACTCTAGGATCAAGGGTTTAGCAAGCCGGATATTCTAGTTCACTCAAAGTTCGAGAAAGAGCCCGAAGGTTGAACCCTCAGGTGGATCCATCTTCGACGGAAGAAGGCGACGAGAAGAGAACCATCAACCTCTACAAGGTTTCAAGAAGAAGGAGTTCAAGTTTAGGTATAACCATCTTTCCGAGTAGCTAACTCTCTTTAGCAAGTTTGCTAGTTTAGTTTAGAAAAGATCCCGACTTTGTTTAGTCCATGTTGCCCCATGCGCCAAAATTTGATTTTTTATACCGTTTCCGCCTCCCCGTAAGAACCGGGGGTCGCAACGTGGACTTACAGTGGTATCAGAGCCTAACTAAACTTAAACTAGCTTGGTAGTGAAGTGTAACGAAGTTCGGAACCGAAAAATCGCAAAACCGGAAAAACCAAAACCCTAAGTTTCTGTTAAATTTTTTTCTGGTCAAAACAAGATTTGTTATACACCTAAAATCGGCTCAGGGGTTTGTGAGAACACCCAAGAAAAACGATCGCATGATTCCATTAAAACGCCGCGGTTCCGCGGCAGTAGGTGGCTTAGGCCGCGGAACCGCCGCCGTTTTGCTTCCTCTTGTGATCGTTTTTAGTGCAGTGTTCTTCTGGTAGGGTTTTGGGATTTTTAAGATATATTATATGTGCCCAGATTTTCCAGAACAGAAATTTACTTTTGGGGTCCTATAATTCCGTATTTTTTCCCGAACTTCACTGCACTTTGACTATGATGGTTATATCTGTGATGTTTGTATGTATTGAACGTCGGCTAATCGCTATAAGTCGATTAGTCGGGGTTATACATCTCTGTGATCTGTGTTTGATATTGGAATGTGTATATGAATGTGTTGGACTGTCGCGGGTGAATAGCCGGGGTGGATGTGAGATGATCTTTTGTTTTTCTTTCATTCATTTGTAAATGTAAATTGATGTAATATTATTATTTGTATGGCCGCACAACCGGGTCGGGGTTGTAGCCGTCATTGTATAATTCTTTTTACTGTTTTTGCTCCTAGGATAGACCCATGGAGGGGTGCACAAACTGCCGAGTTCTTGGCGGGTAGTTTGCCGCACCCGTAGGGGTCTTGGGTAGGGTATTTGCTATTCACCGCGACCGTGTAATCCGCTTTTCGTTGCAGGCTCGAACGGATTGCGAATTGCTAGTATATCCAATGTATTCATCTGTGATCTGTAATGTCTATCATTGCTTTATATTTAGGCGTTGCTTATGTTTTACAGCCGCGCTAGCCCAGCCCCCGCTCTGTCGTTAGTTAAGTAACCTAACGAGTGATGACGGGACCCCGTGGCGAATGCGAATGGCATAAGCGTACGTCATATTTTGGTTGTTTTCTGCAATGGTAGGATTAAATGATGGGACGCATTAAAAGAACTAATGCAAGAATATCACGCATTAAAAGAACTAATGCAAGATAATAAACCAAGCTAAAGTCGTTGGAACACTTTTGAAAAACCACTCGGTTCTTTTCAAAACTAACTTTTAAATGCGGAGCTTGAGCCACTCCTTCTAAAAGCTATCTCGTTCCATCGATTATATCAAGTTCACTACGTTCACGGTTTCGCCAAAACCATTCGTAGCCCTCCGTCGTTTCGTATGAATATTCAATAGTATTCAAGCTATGTTTGTTGACCTTCGTCAAGACATAGAGATTGGTAGCTGTTGGGTGTTCATATGTAGCATAGATAGATGCGTTGGTTTGGGACAGTCGTATTGCCTTGTTGACCTTCGTCAAGGGTATATACGGGTGGGTTCAAATTAACCTGGATAATGACGGGCAGAACTTGACATGTGACTTATGATTTGTTGACCTTCGTCAAGGTCATAAGAGCATGGGGCAAAAAATCCACATCGGGAGTTTCATAAGTACTGAAACTTGCTAGATTTGCATACCATTTGGAGTGTGATGATTATGGTAGGATTCCTTCATTTTCGTCACGCGATGATATTTGGATCCCGATCCTACTGTGAGTATATGCTACTCCTCGGGAAATTTCTCACTAAACGCTCAATGCTATAAACCTAGTAGGTGCCTAGAAAGGTGTTAGCGGGGCTACGCCCCCAGGGAAAAGAGGTTCTTAAATTAAGGAACTTCGCGAAAGCGTTGGAAAACCTCCCTCGAAGAACCGACACTGGCCTGGCTGAACGGTTAAGCAAGTATTGTACGGTGGGATTGATCCCGACTAATTCTTCCTTTGTGGTTTGAGGAGGGATTCGAGAGACAGTGGGAGCCATCCTGTTTAGACAAATTAAAAACCATTCTAAACTTGCAAGAGCATCGTGCTAAGTGTTTCTTCTCTCCCCCTGCAGCGACCAAATCGAAATGACTGGACTTAAGTTACTTCTAGATAAAAACATACTGACAGGGCCAAACTACAAAGATTGGCTCAGGAATGTCAAATTGGCAATCACTTACGACAAGCTGGGGTATCTTCTTACCACCAAAGCTCCCCCCGTCCCAGGTCCCACCTCCAGCGTCGCGGATAAGGAAATCCGTAAGACTTGGGAGATTGATTGCGCGAAGGCCAGGTGCCTCGTGCTTGCCTCTATGGACAACGAACATCAGAGGAGGCATGAGAATATGGACCTCGAGTCTATATTTCTCCATACAAAAGAACTGTATGGAGAGCAGTCTCGTATCGCAAGATACGAAGTGTCGAAGAAGTTATTTTCGACAAAGTTGGCCGTCGGATCATCGGTAGCGGACCACGTGCTTAAGATGATTGGCTACACTGAGGAGCTCGCGGAACTTGGGACCACGTTGGACATTGAACTTTATACGGATTTAATTCTCCAGTCCCTTCCATCCACTTACGCCCAGTTCATACTGAATTTCAACTTGCAAGAAAAGGAAGTTGAACTTTCAGAACTCCTCAACCTGCTGAGGAGTGCAGAGGGCACCCTACAGAAGGGTAGGGAAACACCCGCTTTGTTTGTAGGAGGATCTTCTTCCTCTAGGTCCAAGGCGAAAGCCAAGGGAAAGAGAAAGAAAGCCCCCGCCAAACCAAGAGGCGGTGTTAGTAAAGTGGGTACGAAGGGAAAGGAAAAGGCAACAAAGATTGCGGGGAAGCTTGTTGGTAAAGAGGAATGCTTCTATTGTCACAAGAGTGGACACTGGAAGAAAGATTGCAGGGCTTGGAAATCCAGGACACAGGAACTGAAGCAGGTTGCGGCTTCATCTTCAGGTGTGTATGTTATTGAAAACTGTCTTTCTATAAACTCTACTTCCTGGGTATTGGATACCGGATCAGGATCTCATATCTGTAATTCTTTGCAGGCGTTGAGAAACCGTAGGTTTTTGAAGGCAGGTGACATGACCCTCAGAGTTGCGAACGGAGCTAGCATGGATGCTAAAGCCGTGGGGGACTATCACCTGGGAATGTCAGATGGGCATGTTTTGGTTTTGCGTAATTGCTTTTTTGTACCCAACGCAACTTGTAATATCATTTCTGTATCTTTGGTTTCTAAAGAAGGTTATGAATTTGCGTTTGTAAGTAATGTTGTAAACATTCACCTTAATCAAGTTATGATTGGGTCAGGTACATTGAGCAATGGTATATACGTATTAAACCAACCACAGATTTTCAATGTCCAGAATACACACAAAAGAAAGTCTCCAGATATCAATCAGGCTTTCTTATGGCATTGTAGACTGGGTCACATCAATGAGACACGGTTGACTAAGTTACATAAAGAAGGATACTTGGATCCGTTTGAGTATCAGTCTTATGCCACTTGTGAATCTTGTCTCATGGGAAAGATGACAAAGACTCCGTTCACTGGACACGGAGAAAGAGCGAGCGAGCTCTTGGGACTCATACACAGTGACGTGTGTGGTCCAATGTCTACACATGCGCGAAGCGGTTATTCATACTTCATTACTTTCACAGACGATTTCTCTAGGTATGGACATGTCTTCTTAATGAAGCACAAATCCGAGGCCTTTGAGAATTTCGGGATTACAAGAATGAAGTTGAAAAAAAAACAGGCAAAAGTATTAAGATTCTAAGATCGGATCGAGGTGGTGAATACTTGAGTGCCGAGTTCCTGGACTATTTAAAAGAGAATGGAATTCTCTCTCAGCGTACTCCTCCATACACTCCGCAACACAACGGTGTATCGGAAAGAAGGAATCGAACCCTATTGGATATGGTTCGTTCCATGATGAGTAAGGCTGAGTTACCGCGATCTTTCTGGGTCTATGCACTAGAAGTAGCTGCATATCTCTTGAACAAGGCTCCCACCAAGACTGTGCCTACCACTCCATATCAGATGTGGAGTGGGAAGAAACCCTGTCTTAAGTACCTTAAGATATGGGGATGTCCAGCTTTTGTAAAAAAACAGCATGCGGACAAGCTCGAGGCACGTTCAGTACAGTGTAAGTTTGTGGGATACCCAAAGAACTCCAGGGGGTATCTGTTCTATTCCGCTGAGGAACAAAAGGTTTTTGTTTCTCAACATGCCCGCTTCTTGGAAACTGAGTTTTTGGAAACCCAGATAAGTGGGAACGCAATAGAACTGGAAGAAATTCCAGAACCACAAGCTATTACTGAAAGCTTGGAAGAGCCAGTAAGTTCAAAAGAACAGGACATTCCTATGCCGCTCCGCAGAAGTAGTAGGCAGTCTCATCCGCCCGAGAGATACTACGGTTTTCTCATAGACGGGGATAGAGAGGATTGCATCATAGACTATGATGAGCCTACTAGCTTCCAGCAAGCCGTTCAGAGCGTTGACTCGGTAAAATGGCTGGATGCAATGCGGACCGAAATGGAGTCCATGTACACCAACAAAGTATGGACGTTGGACATTGCTCCAGACGGGGTAAAACCCGTAGGATGCAAGTGGATCTTCAAAAGGAAGATTGGTGTAGATGGACAGGTTGAGACCTATAAAGCTAGACTTGTAGCAAAGGGTTTCCGTCAAAGACCTGGCTTGGACTATGACGAAACCTTTTCTCCAGTAGCTATGCTGAAATCCATTCGGATCCTTCTTGCCATTGCTGCCTTCCACGATTATGAGATCTGGCAGATGGACGTAAAAACCGCTTTTCTAAATGGAAATTTAGAGGAGTGTGTCTATATGGATCAGCCAGAGGG
Source organism: Agapanthus africanus (assembly GCA_030015575.1). Lineage (NCBI taxonomy): Eukaryota > Viridiplantae > Streptophyta > Magnoliopsida > Asparagales > Amaryllidaceae > Agapanthus > Agapanthus africanus. Next base: position 594,948,928 of record CM057337.1, on the reverse strand, counting down.
TTTCATTCAGAGTGGGAGCAGCGGAAAGGTGTGCAAGTTGCTTAAGTCCATCTATGGACTAAAGCAGGCATCGCGGAGTTGGAACATCTGTTTTGATGAGACGGTCAAGGAATTTGACTTTGTCAAAAATCCAGATGAACCATGCATCTATAGTAGATTTGTAGCGAGAACTGTAGTATTCCTTGTTTTATACGTGGATGACATTCTCTTAATAGGAAATGACATTCCTATGCTACAATCTGTCAAGGGTTTCTTGTCACGCAGGTTCTCCATGAAAGACCTGGGTGATGCCTCTTACATCCTGGGGATCTGGATCCATCGTGATAGATCCAAGAGGATATTAGGACTTTCACAGTCCAGGTACATCGACACCGTGCTGAAAAGATTCAGTATGGAAGATTCCAAGCGCGGTAACCTACCGGCTTGTCACGGGATCACCCTCTCTAAAGAGATGTCTCCCAAGACTGATTTGGAGAGGGATCGCATGTCTATTATACCCTACGCTTCTGCGGTAGGCTCTATAATGTATGCGATGTTGTGTACCAGACCGGATGTAGCTTATGCACTGAGTGTAGTAAGCCGGTATCAGTCAAACCCTGGGGAGAAACACTGGATAGCAGTAAAGAACATTCTCAAGTACCTGAGGAGGACTAAGGAGATGTTCTTGGTGTATGGCGGAAAAGACCTCCAGATCGAGGCCTTTGCTGACTCCAGCTTCCAGAGTGACAAGGATGATTCCAAGTCCATTTCGGGTTTTGTCTTTACCCTCAATGGAGGGGCGGTGTGTTGGAAGAGTTCCAAACAGGAAACCGTTGCAGACTCGATGATGGAAGCGGAATACATTGCTGCATCTGATGCCGCAAAAGAAGCTGTCTGGATAAGGAAGTTCTTGAAAGAACTTCAGGTGGTTCCGTCCATTGTTGACACAATACCTCTGTATTGCGACAACAACGGGGCTATAGCTTTAGCGAAGGAACCCAGGTCCCATCAGAGATCCAGGCACATCTTAAGGCGGTATCACCTGATCAGGGAGATCGTGGATCGCAAGGAGATCGAGGTTCGGAGGGTTGCTTCAGAAGAAAACACTGCAGATCCATTCACCAAGGCCCTACCCCAGACTCAGTTCGAGCGGCTGATCGAGATGATAGGTCTTCGATACGCCAGTACAAGGCCTTAGTGCAAGTGGGAGATTGTTAGTGTATATGCCCTAGAGGCCATTACTGTATCATACTAGTTTGTATATTACTTAATGGAAGCTTGGGATATTCACCTTGTATAAACAATCTTGCTCAATATAGTAGTATGCTACTTGGTTTGTTTCTACTTCAATGTGTACATGTGCTTATTTTGCGATTTCACCTATACGCATTAGTGGAGCCCTTAGGATCTTTGCTTGATTACCAGCGTTGTGATGGCAGTCACACTAGTAGGGGCTGGGTAATCTATAAGCACATCCTTATACAGGTCCCTAGTCGCAGGACTATCGAGACAGGGCATCGATACTCCGGAGTAGACTAGCGTATGCGCTTCTCATCCCAGTGTGGGAGATGGTCTGTCCCACAGCCATCAGTACGTCATACTGGAGATAGTATACGGGTGCTCGTTAGGTTACGAGTACACTGGACAGGACTCGTCGGGAACTGACAGGTTGGTATTATACCTATCGTCAGTTATCAGTTCCCAGGTGACATGAGTACAGCTTAGTCCGCTGACTTGATACTGGCACTTCGCCTCGAGTACGTTCCCACTGCACTTTGATCACTACCCTACCACGGCTCAAAGGAGTCGTGCAAACAGGTAGTGGTTGGGTGCAGTCCCGAAGCACTTGAAGGCAGTGACGGTTAGACAGGATTCGTCTCTCCCGGTATTGGGGGTTGACATCGCGCTGTGTCTAGGAGAGCCATTACACAAGTAGTCCCTGGCCAGGGCAAGCGAGATATACTGGTAGGCTTCCAGTGTTATCTCAGGGTGTTTTGGGCTTCACTCCGACACGACTTGTACCGCTATTGGGGGACTGACGTTTTACCGCCCCCTAGGCCCGACATGCGATGTATCAGACGAACAGACCGGACTGTACGGAGAATGTCACATTCAGACTCAGTAGGAGTTCAGATGGGGTTCACCTCGTCAGCCTTCTTGTCGGCATCTACCTGGGGACCGTTACGCACAGCTAGTGCCGCTTGCGGTCTGTGGTTAAACCCACTGCCAGCGTAGTGTCGAGTCTTTAGAGTCCCACACAGAGGGTATTCGCCTCTGGGCAAAACAGAGTAGAGGTCGCATGGTTTTGCGACAGGGTTCGTTCTCATCCGTGCACTTGTGCACGTTTTGGAGTCCGGACGGATTATACTGGCAGGCTCTGGTTTGAGCCAGATACTGGTATATGTTTTGGGGTTGCTTTTATCTCTCGGTATTCTGGTCCTCGGAACGAGAATGCAGGTGTGTATGCACAGTTGTTTGAGGCAGAGGAAGAGGTTTTTCATTAGGGTTTCGGAACGGGTGCGTATGCACAGTTGACAGTCGTCTTTTTCCAAACCCTAATGAATTAGTGAGATATCTATTAATAATAGTAATTAAATGAAATTATGTTATGGTTGGTTTTGTTGACTTGTTGACCATGGTTGACTTGTTGACCATGGTTGAATGTTTGACCATCATCATTACTTTGTAAGGATGCTACTTGATTCTTGCTTACATTTCATTTAATGAAGTATGATAGTGGTCATTCCAAAACTACCATCAACTATTCTCATTTGAATTATTATTGTTTAGATAATTCTTTTTCTTTTTGATATGGTTGCAAAAAGAAAAAGAGAGCTCATTCTATCATAATCATTCTCTCTCCTCACTTCATCTTCTTCTTCCTCTAGCCAAAGGAGAATCCTTCTCATGTGTTGAGAATCCCTCTCCTTAAAAGAAAAGCACCCCTTAGACACTCTCTACTCACTCTAGGATCAAGGGTTTAGCAAGCCGGAGATTCTAGTTCACTCAAAGTTCGAGAAAGAGCCCGAAGGTTGAACCCTCAGGTGGATCCATCTTCGACGGAAGAAGGCGACGAGAAGAGAACCATCAACCTCTACAAGGTTTCAAGAAGAAGGAGTTCAAGTTTAGGTATAACCATCTTTCCGAGTAGCTAACTCTCTTTAGCAAGTTTGCTAGTTTAGTTTAGAAAAGATCCCGACTTTGTTTAGTCCATGTTGCCCCATGTGCCAAAATTTGATTTTTTATACCGTTTCCGCCTCCCCGTAAGAACCGGGGGTCGCAACGTGGACTTACACTGCGCTACTCTATCATATGCCAACAGATGATATCAATATGTGATAAGCAATATGTGCAATAATCATGCAAGTGCTCTATCAGGTAATATAACTACAGGATGAGGTACAATAATAAATGCTGAGCATGGGCAATATAACATCTACACGGAATGTCAACGTGGAATATATAATCGGTATCCATCAATGCACCCAGATCCCCTAAATAGCTCAGGCGCCGGCACTCTCATCGGCCCTCAAATCCTGTAAATCTCTGAAAATCCCGAGTGCCCAACATCGGCACCCAAATATCATAAATACTCGTGTCCAGCATCGACACGCAAATCCTCATCCATCGGGCCCCGTCAGTCCGGGTCAGCCCACGGGCTCCGTCTGCGGTATCAGCCCTCGGCCCCGGCAGTACGGATCACCCCGCATCTATCTATCGACTCTGATCAGTATCCTCCGGATAACTGTCAGGTCCAACCAATCACCGGTAGGTAGTAGTCCCTCTGCCAGGCTCACCGTCTACTACACAGCGAAACCGTTCTTGCCCCGGGGTACCATACCGGGTCCACTATGTACCCGTAATCGGCCTCATCCATCTCCTCGATTCGAGTTCATATATATCACTCTAGCACCGAGGAAACACATGGTGGACGCACCGAAATATCATATCAAGGGAACCGAGTTTTTAAATGATTACATATTTGAAATAGCCACGGTTCCCAAATCCAGAAATCACATATAATCCAAAACAATATGCAAGTCAATGATCCGATATGATATGTGCATCAAGTATGAATATCATGTCAAGTCACATAAAGATGAGCTACAACATAATGATCCGATGTGATATATGCATCAAGTATGAATATCATGTCAAGTCACATAAAGATGAGCTACTGCATAATGATCCGATGTGATATATGCATCAAGTATGAATATCATGTCAAGTCACATAAAGATGAGCTACCACATAATGATCCGATGTGATATATGCATCAAGTATGAATATCACGTAAAGTCACATAAAGATGAGCTACAACATAATGATCCGATGTGATATATGCATCGAGTATGAATATCACGTCAAGTCACATAAAGATGAGCTACAACATAATGATCCGATGTGATATATGCATCAAGTATGAATATCATGTCAAGTCACATAAAGATGAGCTACAACATAATGATCCGATGTGATATATGCATCAAGTATGAATATCATGTCAAGTCAAATAAAGATGAGCTACTACATAATGATCCGATGTAAATTCTACAGTGTGAGTGTCATGGCAATTACTAACGGTGTGTGTGTAACATGCAGGATAGTGCTCGTGCAACATGAACCGTTAGTAAGAGTGCGGTGTTCTATCAATTCTAGTTTATATACATACATCAGGGAATGTGGTATGTACTAAATAGTAGCCATGAACAGTCAATGTAGGGAAATGTAGTTATAAGATCCAATCAGCCCTGACGTAGAACGCCATGCGGGCAATATCCCCGTAGATGTTAAATCTACTCACCGTAGTCTCTCGCTAGGTATAGCCGACGACTTGTTCCCCTCCTTCGCTGCGCCCGTCGCACTCTCCTGCGAATCCTATAATTTCACAACATAACACTCATAAGCTCAAAACCGTACAAACACAACATTTAAAGTCAACTAGAAACCCGTGTCGCAAACCAAGCGCGCGTATGCGCGATACGCTAAAACGTGTGATTATGCGCCTGACGCCACTCCGACGCGTCGCGATACGCAGAAACCCAAAACCCACACACACGTATCACGCGTGTCGCGAAAGATTAAAAATACGGGAAATAGGGTATTCTACTCCAGATTTTGATACAGAACTGATATTGTAAAAATAGATATACCAAAATACTCCACATAGCAGCAGACTCCTGTGACCCAAACCCCAACTCCCAACTCCCCCATCTGACCGCAAATTGTGGCCAGAACGAATATTCCGGTGGCCTCACTTGGGAATTGGGCTCCCAGGTTTAGTGTGAGCACTCTATACCCCCCATACATGCTACAGTAACATCTAGTTTCACTCTGAAATATCTCGGGTAGCAGCAGATCCAACAGAACCCTATTTCTAGTTAAAAACCCCACTTTTGCACTAAATTGAAACTTTATGGAATTTTTCTAAAATCTGAAGCAAACCCAAGTCTAGAATCACACTAACAACTCATTACCAAGCAAATCAAGCCACAACAACATAAATTTTAACATATCATCACTAAATCCCTTCAATGGCACTAAAGTTGCACAAAAGGTGACATTTTGAAACTAAACATGAAAGTTATGGAGATAGGGTGCTAGGAGTGAGATTTATACCTTCAAAAGACCCTAAGAACACCAAAAGTTCCAGCTCCCTCTTCAAGTATGCAGATTTGCCTCCAAATACCTCAAAATCTCATTTTTCCTAAGGTTTTGTGAAGGAAAAGAGTGGTTTTTGTGTACGATTTGTGTAGAGATCAAAGAGAAGTGAAAAGGGAATGAAAAGGTGATGAATTTCTGGTGTTGTGGCTGCCTCTCTGCAGAATTTCCAGAAATGAGAAAAGAGAGAGAAGAGAGAAGAGAAAATGGGTCAAAAGTCAAGTGTTCACCTAACCACCATACTTCTATTTTTCTATTGCTAAATGAATTATTAAAAATGGGTTTGACTTGCTATTCTTATTCCTAAAAAAAAGGTGGGGATAAATTATCAACCATGCACAAAAGAAATGTTAGAGATAGTGCCCTCAGAGTCAATTATTGGATCACAGGCACGTGATTGCAATGATTGAGGGAGGACCTATCCCGGTAGGACAGTCTTACTCAAGATGATAGTATGCTATCTGGTTTATCTTTATCATCGTGTACTGCTTTAGGTGACCTTACGAGTCGCTATTACACGTTGATAGAGCCCCTAGGATTCTTGCTTGACTACCAGCAGTATGAGGGCGATCATATACATGAGAGCTGGAGTCTATAAGCACATCCTTAAAAGGTCCCTAGTCGAGGGAGTTTCGAGACAGGGCATCGATTCTCCATAGTAGACTAGTGTATACAGTCGAGACCCCGACGAGGGGCGGTGGACGGTCTCACAAGCCACTGGTGTCTGTTGGTTCACCTAAGATGTATACATGTGCTCATTGGGTTATGAGTACACCGGACAGGACTCGCTGGGAACCTGCTAGTTGGGATTATACCAGACGTCAGATAGCAGTTCTCTGGTGACATGTGTACAGGTTAGTTCATCGACCTGAGATCGTCATTTGTCTCGTGTGAGTTCCCACTGTGCTTTGATTACTACCCTACCACGGCTTAAAGGAGTCGTGCAAACAGGTTTTAGTTGGGTACAGTCCCGAGCCACATGGAGGCAGTGAGCGGATCTTCAGGGGTTCGTCTCTCCCGGTATTGGGGGTGAGGTCGCGCTGTGTCTAGGAGAGCCAGAACATGAAAAGTCCTTGGCCAAGGCAGGAGATTTGCTGGTAGGTATTCCAGTAGTATCTCAGGGTGTTCTGGGCTACACTCCGACACGACTTGTACCGCTTTTGGGGGTCTGACTTTCACCAACCCCCTAGGCCCGCCATGCGATGCTCATAGAAGAACGGACCGGACTGTACGGATATTGTCACTGACAGGCTCAGTAGGGTGTCAGGATGAGTTCGCTCATCGATGTCCCTTTTAGTCAGTATCTGGTAGCCCGTTACATATTGGCTTATACCTCTGACGTGCTAGTGGTTAAATCCACAGCCATAGTATTGACGAGTCTTTAGAGTCCACCACACTCAGTTACTCAGGTTTCGGGTGAAACGCTGTAGAGACCGTATGGAGATATGGCAGGGTTCGATCAGATACGTGCGGTATTGCACGGATCGTGATCGGACGGTATTTTACTAGCCGGCTTTGGCTTAAGCCGGATCCTAGTATTAAATAGTGTAGTTTTGTCTCTTTGCATTTGTGTTCAGTGGGAATACAAATGCGGGCATGTATTTACAGTAGCGGGGTTTTCCTGTAATTTATTACGGGATCGGTTTTCTGGGGTTGCCAATTTACATTCCGTTCCGGCCGGTTTTCTTTTATTCCTTCACGGCCGGACTATCCGTTGGAGGGTGTTATTTGCACATTTGCAAATAACATTTTGTTGAGGGGTTTCTTGCATAATTGTAGCCTCTTCATCATGAAATTCTATTCTAGTCATATTCATTGCATTTATTGTGATGTTTTGGTGAAAGGATTGAAATGGGAAATGAGAGTGTGTTTTTTTTTCTTGCATTAACTTCACACATTTCTCCCTTGCTAATTTATTCCATTTTTCTCCACCATTCTAGAGTGGGGCCGGCCACACCTATGTGAGAAGGGGAGTGGATTATTTATGTGGGAAAAATTCCCTTCATGTAATTTCGTGGGTCCCCCCCATTTGTGAGTGTGTGCTGTTGTTTGTGAGGCGGGAATTTCCTTATGCATGTTTTTAATTTTCACACACAACTCACAAGATTCCACAGAGAACATTATGGTTCTTGGCCAAGCTCATTTTCACAGCAAGAAACATTAGCATGCTCCATTCAATTTCCAGCAAGCATCCATGAAAATTCTTGTGCACATATTCCTCCATAAATGACAACCTCACAAACCCCAAAGAGACATGGCTACTACACTATTCTACAGCATCCCTTGGACGCGTCGGCTAACCAACTTCGCGCCCGAGTTGCCTCGGTCCAGAGATGGGAGCCCGTAAAAGATTCCGGCTACGTGGTGCCCTTTCCGACGAGGAGGAGATGAACGGAGTTTCCGCGGGAGATCGGAGTGGAGACGAAGACCGAAGGACACGGATCGCTTGGTATAACTCTCTACCCGTATTTTACTTTGCTAGTTGCTAGGTTAATGGCCCGATCTGGGTGAAAAGTACGCGGTGGTGCCGGTTCAATAGTTTTTGAAAGTTTTTGTTTCCGCGTTTCCTGCGTCGGATCGACGGCCTGGGCGCCGCCGCGGACTTACAATGGTATCAGAGCCACACCATTAACCATGCCTAGCTTGCTCTAGTATGTTTAAAACCCGATCGAACAAAAAATCGCAAAAACTGTATTTCTAGTGCATGTGTTCTCTGTTGAAATTTTTCCAGCTCCAAAAATTTTTCAGGTCATTGCAGAAAGACATGCAAGTAATTCTAAGAATTCTGGGAAAATACGATTCACTGATTCCTTACTATGACCGCAGAAACGCGGCCAAACCCCTGGTTTGGCCGCGGTTCCGCGGTAGGTAAGTGGAATCGTTGAACCAAATTTTTCCAGTGGGCTTTTGAATAGGAAATAGGGGTTTTGGGATATTATTTTTAGGCCCAGATTTTCTGTAAGTGCTACAGTATTGCTTGGGGCCCACTTGATAGAATTTGTTCGATCGGATATTTTAAACATGCCAGTTCACAGTATTTACATTATATCTGCGACCGTGAATGTCACTTGATCGGTAAATCCAGTCTTACTGCTATAGCCCGGTTAGACGGATTTGCGAACGTGACATTCACGTTGAAGTTCTGTGTTTTGCTGTGTTGTTGCGGATCGGTCGTGGGGGATAGCCTGGATGCAATGGTAGTACAGTTTTGTTTTATATGTACATTTGATATTGCGGGGCGAGCGTCCGACATGTGGACTGCCGTCACTGCCTGTTTGTATTATTCTTTTGGGGCACGACCATGTTGCGGTCGATGTACCCGTTGCATGTATATTTTACTTTCTGTGCTAGGATTACCCTAAGGAGGAGTGCACGGATAGCCGGGTTCTAGAGGGCAACGAGCCCGCATCTCATGGCATTGAGACGGAGGGGCTTCACTCTAGAATTGCAGGGCTATTCACCGCACTCGTAGGGGGTATAGGATTGACCCAGGAGGGGTGCCCAAGTTACCGGATTCCGTGAAGTGTTGGGTGGTCCATTCGCGTTGCTGAAAGGGGCTGCCCCGCTTCAGGTTTTGGCGGGTAACTTGCCGCGCCCATAGGGGTCTAGGATTTCATTGCACAAGCTATCCACACGACCAGGGGAACGTCGGGTTTCAGTAGCGGCTCTGTGAAACCCGGGGATCCCAGATATCTGTATTGATCTGTGCTGCTATACTTTTCTGTGCTGTTGCATTTTATCACGCCTTGAGCGAAAATTATATATTATATATATACTAGTAGATGTTGTATATGTTTTGCATCCGCGCTAGTCCAGTCCCCGCTCTGTCGTTAGTTAGCTAACCTAACGGGTGATGACGGGACCCAGTGGCGAATGCGGATGGCATATACGTACGTCAGTATATTTTCGTTCTTTGTGGTGTGATCAATTGATGGGACTGCGTTGATTCGGATCAATGCAAGATAAACAAACCCATTCTGATGTTGTTGGAACACTTTTCAAAAAGCTGTTATTGCATTGACGTTCACTTTTGTTTTGCATCGTGGTATTCAGTTGGAATATCCTGCTCCTCAGTCGACGAGGCAAGAGCCGAGATCCCTTCACCGGGAGTGACCCCTTGGACAAAAGTGTGCGTCAGGGCAATAACTTCACTATAGCCGATTACTTTTGCTTTGCATCGTGGTATTCAGTTGGAATATCCTGCACCTCATTCTACGAGGAAAGAGCCGAGATCCCTTCACCGGGAGTGACCTCTTTAGCAAAGGTTTTCGTCACTATATTTTTACAAAGCTATCCGTTCCTTCGACGATATCAAGTTCATTACGTTAAAGGTTTTCGCCAGAAACCATTTGTAGCCCTCCGTCATTTCAGTTAAATATTCGGTAGTATTCAAGCTATGTATTTTGATCTCACGCCAAGGCATAGTGTTTGGTAGCTGCCGGGTATTTATCTGTTGCATAGATAGATGCGTTGGTTTGGGACAGTCGTACTACTATTTTGGCCTACGTCAAGGGTATGTACGGGTGGGTTCAAATTAACCTGGACAATGACGGGTAGAACTTGACATGTGACTTATGATATTTTGACCTCACGCCAAGGTCATAAGAGCATGGGGCAAAAATCCACATCGGGAGTTTCAAAAGAACCGAAACTTGCCTGATATGCGCATACCTTCTAGAGTGTGATAGCGTGAGCGGATTCCGTCACGTTATCATGCGATGATAGTTGGATCCCGATTCCCACTGATGAGTTGGTTTACTCCTCGGGTGATCCCGGCTAATTCTTCTTTCAGGTTTGGGGAAGAATTTGACGTTACAGTGGGAGGTTTCCAGATTAGATAAAGTGATAACCATTCTGATCTAGGTTAGAGTGCACGCTGAGTGTTTCTTTTCTTTCTCTCTTTGGCAGCGACCATTGACCCGACCTTAGACTATGACTCAGTGACCAAGTTGACCGAACCTTCTTAACACTGGCTTTTGGATTGTCAGAGTTGCAGACCTCATTGCCACTCCTACTTTTACCCTTTTCTCCAGGACACCCCGTATTACTACGAACGTCCACTTCCATTGGACAAAACCATCGTATGGTTATATACGAACTCGAAGGAATTCGAGGATGGTTTCTGGTTCTGGAGAAAACGAATAGGATTATTCAGTTGTCTTTTCCTTTTTACCTTCTCTCTCAGGTTGCGAGTACTCCTTGGTTTAGGAGATAGTATACCTATTACGCAAATTGGATAGTCTTCTTGCAAACCTTAGGCTGGTGCCGAACGGTGGGGAATGAAGAAAGCCAATTAGCCTAAACGGTGTACAGAAGGTATTAAGTTCAGACAAAGCAAGGGATTAGTAAGAGGGCAAAGTAAATTGCAACTGCTATTCACAACCAAACCAAGTATTTCTTCGCCAATCCTAAATCACCTATTTCTAAGGTTTATTCGGTTGTCTTTTATCTTCACCTTCTCTCGCATTGCGAGTGTTCCTAGGACTGGGACAGTACACCCATTACGCTTATTGGATAGTCTTCTTCCAAACCATAGGCTGGTGCCGAACGGTAGGGAAGGAAGAAAACCATTTGGCCTAAAGGGGTGTACAGAAGGTAATGACTAAAGACATATAAAGGGATTTGGAGAGGTGGCAAAGAATTATACGGTTACAGTCGTGAATCTGGATAATGGAAGAGGCATTACTATGAATACCAGGATACCTCAACGAAACATTTCAATGTTTCAGTTTCACTGTGTATTGTTAAAAGAAAACTGATTTCCCAATCAGACACTTGCTCCAGGGTATGTATTTACCAGGTTGGATTCTCACATCTGTATGGTTTTACAGATGATGAGTGGGAGTAAGTTGTTGGGAATTAGGTGACCATCCTCATTATATCGGGATTCGTTGAAATTGGTGATATTTGAGGAAGTCACCTGGGTTGTTTGCCGGTCGGCAAATATTTGGTTTTGAATATCCGTTGTTATGCACCAATTTCAAATTGATATATCTGTACGTCTATTTTTCATAGAGTGAGATATACCTTTTTGAAATTATGTCTATGACATTTACCTATATCAGGGGATGGTTAGGTAAGGAGCATTGAACAGCGGTATAATTCTTCTTAACCAAAAGTACAGTTTTCAACCTACGACACACAGTGAATGGGTCACTAGACTCAGGGGACTTATACAGAGTATTGTATATTGTCCAGTGTCCATTAGGACAGAGGGGTTGGTCCTCGTACTATATTCGGTTTACTTATGACTTCTCTGATTTTTAGACAGGTGTTTCGTAGAAACACAGGGTCCGAATTTTGAGAAGTTATAGGTATATGAATAAAGTAGAGAACCAGGTATCGCAAGTATCAGGATTCTTCAAGGTAATCGAAGATGTAGATACTTGTATATGGCATTCAGATGATAGTAATGTTTAAGAGAACTTGATTCTCTTTCAGGTTACTCATAATTGGAAGCACTCCTAAGTTGAGTAACGCTGATCGGCCTCCTTCCATTTAGTAGACATGCACTGGTGACAGCTGCATGATTTGAATCTGGTTCAATTAAATCAGTGCCTTTGTTTCTTGGATATAGAACAGTTCATATCTTGACATTGTTAAGGTACGGGGAGTTGTCCGGCTTATGCTTAAAACCAGAATCCGGATAACTCAAGGCACGTTTCTGTAATGGCTGTTTGTGGGTTGACCTGGGCTATGACGAGGGTTGACTTTCTACCATCTGGAAGATCAATAGTGATATTGTTCTTGACTCACCACAGTTTTAATAAAAATAGACTTTTTCAGAAAACAGTAGTGGGAGTATGTTAGAACTGGAAGTGATTCCAGAACCGCAAACGATTACTGAAGATTTGATATGAGCCTAAAGATTCAATCTGGTTTGACATTCCATTGGCCACTCCGCAGATATGGTGGGTAACCTCAGGCACCCGAGAGGTACTTCGGTATGCTCAAGGACGGTGGCAGGGAGGTTCTTGTTTACCCAGACTTGCCATTGCTGTTGTTCCAGACTGTGAGACCCGGCAGGAGGATGAGTATAGCGTCGTTCTAAACTGGCTTTAGAAGTGCACGTCTATATGACTCTGCCAGAGGGTTGTCGTAGTCAGTGGGAGCAGCGGAAGCATTGGTGGACATCAGGCTTATGTCTATTTATAGACTAGAGCAGATATTGCGGAGATAGATCATCTATTTCTGATGTGACAGTCATAGGTTTGACTTCATCAGAATAGGGGATGGATCCGTTAAGAAGGTAGTAGAGTGTGATGTCCTGGTATTTGATGACATACACAGAGTAGGAAGTGATATTCCTATACTACGATCGGTTATACTTTGGTCGTCACACAGTAGTTTCTCCACATAGGAATTGGATATTATATCAGACATTCTGGTTACTAGATCTATGGTTTTAGATCTAGATTTGGGTGGTTTCCCAATCTGGGTACTTTGACCGCATTCTATGAGTATTTAGAATGGACGACTCCTGGCACGGTAGTATACCTGCAGGAGATGGAGTCACCCTCTCTAAAGGTGTCTTATAGACTAAAGGGGAGAGGGATGTGCATGATTGGCAGATCACTTGCTTAGGCAATTGAGTCAATCATGAGATGTCAAGTACCACACCAGATGTTGTTCTTGCAGTAGATGCAATAAGTTGATATTAATCCAATCCTGGAGAAATAATCGGAAGCAGCTTTAGAACATAAGTTGATGTTCTATGGAATTGATAACGGCAGCCTCCTTTAGGAGACGGTAATCATTCCAGGCTTCCAAGGTGACCTTGATGGCAGAGTGGCTGTCAGAGTTATAGTTTTCCCTCTGACGAGGGGCAGTATTTTGGACAGGTGGTCCAGGTGGATACTGAGGGAAGGCATGGCGCAGGATACTGATTAAGTTCAGTTGACGATACAGTCTAAGAAGTTTGGATTTGGAGTTCATTTCTGAGCTAGGTCCCGTCAGACATCCAGACATTCTAAGACAGGTATTACTCATTTCGGGAGATGGCTTTCTCCGCGAACTTGAGATATAGAGAGACATAGAAAGAAACATCAAAGAGGATCCACTCACTGAGGCTATTCCTCGAATGCAATAGTTTCGCAAACGAGCTTTGTGAGACTGACCAGTAGAGGAGTTGGGTGTTCGGTATCACACGGGCTGTGAGTATGCGACATCGCAATAATTAGCCTTGAGTGCAAGTGGGAGATTGTTAGAGATAGTGCCCTCAGAGTCAATTATTGGATCACAGGCACGCGATTGCAATGATTGAGGGAGGACCTATCCCGGTAGGACAGTCTTACTCAAGATGATAGTATGCTATCTGGTTTATCTTTATCATCGTGCACTGCTTAAGGTGACCTTACGAGTCGCTATTACACGTTGATAGAGCCCCTAGGATTCTTGCTTGACTACCAGCAGTATGAGGGCGATCATATACGTGAGAGCTGGAGTCTATAAGCACATCCTTAAAAGGTCCCTAGTCGAGGGAGTTTCGAGACAGGGCATCGATTCTCCAGAGTAGACTAGTGTATACAGTCGAGACCCCGACGAGGGGCGGTGGCCGGTCTCACAAGCCACTGGTGTCTGTTGGTTCACCTAAGATGTATACAGGTGCTCATTGGGTTATGAGTACACCGGACAGGACTCGCTGGGAACCTGCTAGTTGGGATTATACCAGACGTCAGATAGCAGTTCCCTGGTGACATGTGTACAGGTTAGTTCATCGACCTGAGATCGTCATTTGTCTCGTGTGAGTTCCCACTGTGCTTTGATTACTACCCTACCACGGCTCAAAGGAGTCGTGCAAACAGGTTTTAGTTGGGTACAGTCCCGAGCCACATGGAGGCAGTGAGCGGATCTTCAGGGGTTCGTCTCTCCCGGTATTGGGGGTAAGGTCGCGCTGTGTCTAGGAGAGCCAGAACATGAAAAGTCCTTGGCCAAGGCAGGAGATTTGCTGGTAGGTATTCCAGTAGTATCTCAGGGTGTTCTGGGCTACACTCTGACACGACTTGTACCGCTTTTGGGGGTCTGACTTTCACCAACCCCCTAGGCCCGCCATGCGATGCTCATAGAAGAACGGACCGGACTGTACAGATATTGTCACTGACAGGCTCAGTAGGGTGTCAGGATGAGTTCGCTCATCGATGTCCCTTTTAGTCAGTATCTGGTAGCCCGTTACGTATTGGCTTATACCTCTGACGTGCTAGTGGTTAAATCCACAGCCATAGTATTGACGAGTCTTTAGAGTCCACCACACTCAGTTACTCAGGTTTCGGGCGAAACGCTGTAGAGGCCGTATGGAGATATGGCGGGGTTCGATCAGATACGTGCGGTATTGCACGGATCGTGATCGGACGGATTTTACTAGCCGGCTTTGGCTTAAGCCGGATCCTAGTATTAAATAGTGTAGTTTTGTCTCTTGGCATTTGTGTTCAGTGGAAATACAAATGCGGGTATGTATTTGCAGTAGCGGGGTTTTCCTGTAATTTATTACGGGATCGGTTTTCTGGGGTTGCCAGTTTACATTCCGTTCCGGCCGGTTTTCTTTTATTCCTTCACGGCCGGACTATCCGTTGGAGGGTGTTATTTGCATATTTGCAAATAACATTTTGTGGAGGGGTTTCTTGCATAATTGTAGCCTCTTCATCATGAGATTCTATTCTAGTCATATTCATTGCATTTATTGTGATGTTTTGGTGAAAGGATTGAAATGGGAAATGAGAGTGTGTTTTTTTTTTCTTGCATTATCTTCACACATTTCTTCCTTGCTAATTTATTCCATTTTTCTCCACCATTCTAGAGTGGGGCCGGCCACACCTATGTGAGAAGGGGAGTGGATTATTTGTGTGGGAAAAATTCCCTTCATGTAATTTCGTGGGTCCCCCCCATTTGTGAGTGTGTGCTGTTGTTTGTGAGGTGGGAATTTCCTTATGCATGTTTTTAATTTTCACACACAACTCACAAGATTCCACAGAGAACATTATGGTTCTTGGCCAAGCTCATTTTCACAGCAAGAAACATTAGCATGCTCCATTCAATTTCCAGCAAGCATCCATGAAAATTCTTGTGCACAAATTCCTCCATAAATGGCAACCTCACAAACCCCAAAAGAGACATGGCTACTACACTATTCTACAGCATCCCTTGGACGCGTCGGCTAGCCAACTTCGCGCCTGAGTTGCCTCGGTCCAGAGGTGGGAGCCCGTAAAAGATTCCGGCTACGTGGTGCCCTTTCCGACGAGGAGGAGATGAACGGAGTTTCCGCGGGAGATCGGAGTGGAGACAAGACCGAAGGACACGGATCGCTTGGTATAACTTTCTACCCGTATTTTACTTTGCTAGTTGCTAGGTTAATGGCCCGATCCGGGTGAAAAGTGCGCGGTGGTGCCGGTTCAATAGTTTTTGAAAGTTTTTGTTTCCGCGTTTCCGGCGTCGGATCGACGGCCGGGGCCGCCGCGGACTTACAAGAAATGGTTAACACCTTAAACCTAAGTCTCAAAAAAGGCTAAGTGTGCATGTGTACACTACATAAGGAAATTTTCTAATTAGGGTAAACCCGACTAAAATAACTAATAATCCTATGTACACATATAATAACACGCACAATTACTAATTATCACGAAAAACATTCTAACGGAAATTCAAAGTGTTACAATCTACCGCCTTAAAGAAATTCGGTCCCCGAATTTAAAAATCTAACTATACGCACCTTCAAAAAGATGGGTATACCTCTTCCTCATCTCGCTCTCGGTCTCCCAAGTGACTTCCTCGCCGCTTTGGACACGCCAAAGTACCTTGACGGACGGTATCTCTTTCGACCTCAATTTCTTCACTTGTCGATCCAAGATCATCCCCGGCTGCTCTGCGTAGGAAAGGTCGCGCTTAAGCTGGATCGTCGGGTGCTGAATCGCATGCGAAGGATCATGAAGATATCTGTGGAGCATCGAAACCTGAAATACGGGGTGCATGTCTGGAAAACTGGGCGGAAGGGCTAATCGATACGCAACCGCACCAACACCCTCAAGGATCTCGAAGGGGCCCACATATCCGGGACTAAGCTTCCCTTTCTTCCCAAACCTCATCACGCCTTTCATTGGGGAGACCCTCAAGAAAACATGATCACCAACAGAAAACTCAAGTCTGCGCCGACGACGGTCCGTATAAGATCTCTGCCTACTATGGGCTACTCTCATCCTATCGCGAATCAACTGGATCTTCGCGGTCGTCTCTTCCACAATCTGCGGCCCTAAAATACTGCTCTCGCTGAGCTCCGTCCAACAGGTGGGCGATCTGCATCTCCTCCTATAAAGAGCCTCAAACGGTGCCATCTGAATGGTCTCCTGGTAGCTGTCGTTGTAGGAGAACTCTACTAAGGGCAAATGATGATCCCAGCTACCTCCAAAGTCTAATACGCATGCTCTGAGCATGTCCTCGAGAGTCTGAATAGTCCGCTCTGATTGTCCGTCGGTCTACGGATGGAAAGCTGTACTGAACTCAAGCGAGTGCCCAAAGCCTCCTGAAGCCTCTGCCATAGCCGGCTGGTAAACTGGGTGCCTCTATCGGACACGATATATGTCGGAACTCCGTGCAGTCGTACAATCTCATCAATGTAAATCTGGGCATACTGAGCAAACCCGAAAGTCGTCTTCACCGGTAGGAAGTGAGCCGCTTTCGTCAAACGATCCACGATCACCCAGATGGAGTCATACACTCGACTAGTCCTGGGTAGATCCACAATGAAGTTCATAGAAATCTGCTCCTATTTCCCTTCCGGAATGGGTAACGGCTGTAGCTCTCCCACGGGCCTCTGGTGCTTAGCCTTGACTTGCTGACAAGTCAGGCATCCCGACACAAAATCTGCGATGTCTCTCTTCATTCCGTCCCACCAGTAAACACCCCTCAAGTCATGGTACATCTTGGTGGAACCGGGATGAACACTATATACCGATCGATGTGCCTCCTCAAGAATCTCGCGCCGCAATCCCTCGGCATCTGGTACGCACAGTCTAGTCCCAAATTGTAAGATCCGCTGATCATCGATCACGAACTCGGAAAATCTTCCCTGTCCCACCTGTGTCCTGATCTCAGAACAGCGGTCATCACTGTGCTGTGCCTCATGTATACGGTCAAACAAATGTGGGCGTGCACGAACCTGCGCAATCTGTCCTCCGATCGGCGTAAACTCGAACTGTACCCGGCTGTCACATAAGATCTGCCAATCTGCCGACGACTGCCTCTGCACTGCGCTCAAACAAGATAGACTACCCCCGGGCCTCCTGCTTAAAGCGTCCGCCACTACATTCGCCCTGCTCGGGTGATACAAGATCTCACAATTGTAGTCCTTCGCTAACTCCATCCATCGGCGCTGTCTAAGGTTCAGGTCTCGCTGCTGAAATATATGCTTTAAGCTCTTGTGGTCAGTGAATATCTGGCACGACTCTCCATACAGATGACGTCGCCAGATCTTAAGTGCAAAGACCACTGCATCCATCTCCAGATCATGAGTAGGGTAATTCTGTTCATGTTTCTTTAATTGCCGCGAAGCATACGCGATCACCCTGTCATGCTGCATCAAAACGCACCCTAGCCCCACTCGTGAAGCATCACAGTAGACCACAAATCCGCCTGATCCTGAAGGCAATGATAGCACTGGTGTCGTAGTCAGTAGAGCCCGTAGCTGCTGGAAACTGTGCTCACACTCTTCCGTCCAATCGAAGCGAACTCCCTTCCGGGTCAACCCGGTCAAGGGTGTAGCAATGCGAGAGAAGTCCTGCACGAATCGTCTGTATAGCCTGCCAGCCTTAGAAAGCTGCGAACCTCCGTCACTGACGTGGGTCTAGGCCAACTCCGAGCTGCCTCGATCTTCCTCGGGTCTACACATATACAATCTCGTGTAATCACGTGCCCCAAGAAGTCTACGCTGTCTAGCCAGAAAGCACACTTTGAAAATTTGGCGAAAAGCTGATGCTCCCTCAAGGTCTGCAGTGTAATCCGCAGGTGCTGCTCGTGCTCCTCTCTACTCCGAGAATACACCAAGATATCGTCAATGAACACTATGATGAACAGATCAAGATGCGGCTAGAAAATGCGGTTCATCAAGTCCATGAATGCTGCTGGCGCGTTGGTAAGTCCGAACGGCATCACCAAAAACTCATAATGGCCATAGCGCGTGCGAAAAGCTGTCCTAGAAATATCCTCCTGTCGAACCCGCAGCTGATGGTAGCCTGATCGCAAATCGATCCTCGAAAAGTATCCTGCCCCCTAAAGCTGGTCGAACAAATCGTCGATACGTGGCAAAGGATACCTATTCCGCACTGTCACCCTGTTCAGCTGGCGGTAGTCGATACACAAACGCATACTGCCGTCCTTCTTCTTGACAAACAGGACTGGAGCATCCCACGGAGAAACACTGGGTCGAATAAGTCCCTTATCTAGCAAATCTTGCAACTGACCCTTCAATTCTCTAAGTTCCGCCGGGACCACCCGATAAGGCGGTACGGAAATAGGCCTCGTGCCAGGAACCAAATCAATACAGAAAGAAATGTCACGCTCGGGCGGTAGCCCAGGAAGTTCGTCAGGGAACATATCAGGGAACTCGCTAACAACCGGCACTTGATCCAACGGAACCACTATAGCTCTAGTATCGCAAACATAGGCGAGAAATCCCTGACATCCCTTCCTCAAAAGCTGTCCCGCATGAAAAGAAGAAATCACACTGTGAGGGGTGGCCCTACGGTCCCCCAACACAACAAAACCGCCTCGCCGGGAAAACAGAATCTAACTGTCTTCTCGCGGCAGTCAACAGAAGCATAGCACGTGGCTAACCAATCCATTCCCAAAAGAACGTCGAAGTCCAAAATCTTAAGAAGGATCAAATCGACCGGCAACTCTCTCGCCAATATGGACGGTACAGGATCGGAACACGTGACTAGCGACAAACGACTCTCCCACAGGAGTAGTCACAACAAGCGGTTGACCAAGCAAACCGGACTCTCTACCCAAACTCGGCACAAGGTGTATGGATACATACGAGTACGTGGAAACATACGAGCACACGGATCCGGATCAGACAATACGTGTGCAACAAAGGACATACTGAAAGAGTACCTGAAAGCTTTGCGTTGGACGCCCTCGCGTCCCGATGAGTCGAAGCGAAAACTTGTGCCTGTCCTTCATCTGCGACTGACCAAACTCTTCCTCTACTAACCTGACCCCTCTGCGCGAACCCTCCGCGTCCACGATGTCTCAGAATACGACCCTGACGTGGTGTGAAGGAACACTGCCTGATGAGGTGTTGAAGGCTCCCATATCGTAAACATCTACGCGCTGGATGCCGTCCTCCCTGGGGATGAGAGCCAAACAACTATCCCCGTCCTAAGCCTCTGCTCTGGGCTGGTACACCAGTACGATTCCTCAACTGTTCTGGAACTCTCACGGTCTCTGGAAGACGTGTCCCGTAAACTGGGGCTGCCCCCATCGGTGCTATGTAGGGGACGGAATATTGCATGATGATCGTAAGGAACAACTGGGTAACAGGGGTGACAACCACCTGTCGCTGCGCTCGAACGACCTCTACCAGCGAGCTCATCGCCTGGCGTAAGCCCTGCATTTCTACCACTAGTCTAGCGATCTGAGCTGTCGTAGGGTGAACAATCTGTCCTTGTACAACAGGAGTACTACTCGGATTAGTCCTCGTCTCAGATGAATCAACTCGAACCTCGGCTCTCACGGCAGCTCTCTGCACCCTCGTAGTCCTGGGCGGCATAATGGTTGAAAAGAAGGTAGGATTCGATGAGGATACAGAAATCGAATCGCAAGGATGTATACAATCATGAGGGAATTTCAATCAATAAGTCCTAAGTCGCGTAGGCGGAGTACCGTGTCGTGAGTATGCCGTGGAACATACACACGCTACGCCACTCTGCTGCAGCTACCTACTCCATCATACCAGGGTCATCCTACACTCCGAAGGTAAAACCTACGCTCTGATACCAACTTTGTCACGACCCAAAGTTTGGCCCGTGACCGGCACTTAACCACGTAACGTCTACAGGCGTAACGCGACTAAGTGAACCGAAAACCCAGAAATCAAACCAGTGAAAGTATAGAGTGATATAAGTTTTAAATGAAAGCACTTACTAACATGTTAAGAAATCTAAGTAAACAATCACCAAGATAACAATATACGACACCGTAGCGAAGATCAAGATCCACAAGTGGGAACATCACAGATAGAATAAACTGCAAGTACAGCCGGCTCACAACGAGCTCGACACCAGAATACAAATAATATACATCACCGTCCTCACACTGTCTCTAAGTCAATACATACATGGTAGATGGAGATTACTAGATACAATAATGTACATAACTGAAAGATAACAGATACCGCGTAAAACCCACCTATCAGCAAAAGAGCTAGTACACCAACTATGGGGGTATCTGTGTCAAAAGATGCAAAATGCATCCTGCCGCGACTACTCCGAAGGGCAACCTGCAAACACTGTGGCACAACGGGGGTGAGTTGCCAACTCGTGAATAGAGATAACATATAAAGGTAATCGCGAGCATGCACGTACTGCGCTACTCTATCATATGCCAACAGATGATATCAATATGTGATAAGCAGTATGTGCAATAATCATGCAAGTGCTTTATCAGGTAATATAACTACAGGATGAGGTACAATAATAAATGCTGAGCATGGGCAATATAACATCTACACGGAATGTCAACGTGGAATATATAATCGGTGTCCATCAATGCACCCAGATCCCCCAAATAGCTCAGGCGCCGGCACTCTCATCGGCCCTCAAATCCTGTAAATCTCTGAAAATCCTGAGTGCCCAACATCGGCAACCAAATATCATAAATACCCGTGTCCAGCATCGACACGCAAATCCTCATCCATCGGGCCCCGTCAGTCCGAGTCAGCCCACGGGCTCCGTCTGCGGTATCAGCCCTCGGCCCCGGCAGTACGGATCACCCCGCATCCATCTATCGACTCTGATCAGTATCCTCCAGATAATTGTCAGGTCTAACCAATCACCGGTAGGTAGTAGTCCCTCTGCCAGGCTCACCGTCTACTACACAGTGAAACCGTTCTCGCCCCGGGATACCATACCGGGTCCACCATGTACCCGTAATCGGCCTCATCCATCTCCTCGATTCGGGTTCACATATATCACTCTAGCACCGAGGAAACACATGGTGGACGCACCGAAATATCATATCAAGAGAACCGGGTTTTTAAATGATTACATATTTGAAATAGCCACGGTTCCTAAATCCAGAAATCACATATAATCCAAAACAATATGCAAGTCAATGATCCGATATGATATGTGCATCAAGTATGAATATCATGTCAAGTCACATAAAGATGAGCTACAACATAATGATCCGATGTGATATATGTATCAAGTATGAATATCATGTCAAGTCATATAAAGATGAGCTACAACATAATGATCCGATGTGATATATGCATCAAGTATGAATATCATGTCAAGTCACATAAAGATGAGCTACTGCATAATGATCCGATGTGATATATGCATCAAGTATGAATATCACGTCAAGTCACATAAAGATGAGCTACTACATAACGATCCGATGTGATATATGCATCAAGTATGAATATCACGTCAAGTCACATAAAGATGAGCTACAACATAATGATCCGATGTGATATATGCATCAAGTATGAATATCACGTCAAGTCACATAAAGATGAGCTACAACATAATGATCCGATGTGATATATGCATCAAGTATGAATATCACGTCAAGTCACATAAAGATGAGCTACAACATAATGATCCGATATGATATATGCATCAAGTATGAATATCATGTCAAGTCACAAAAAGATGAGCTACAACATAATGATCTGATGTGATATATGCATCAAGTATGAATATCATGTCAAGTCACATAAAGATGAGCTACTACATAATGATCCGATGTAAATTCTACAGTGTGAGTGTCATGGCAATTACTAATGGTGTGTGTGTAACATGCAGGATAGTGCTCGTGCAACATGAACCGTTAGTAAGAGTGCGGTGTTTTATCAATTCTAGTTTATATACATACATCAGGGAATGTTGTATGCACTAAATAGTAGCCATGAACAGTCAATGTAGGGAAATGTAGCTATAAGATCCTATCAGCCCTGACGTAGAACGCCATGCGGGCGATATCCCCGTAGATATTAAATCTACTCACCGTAGTCTCTCGCTAGGTATAGCCGACGACTTGTTCCCCTCCTTCGCGGCGCCCGTCGCATTCGCCTGCGAATCCTATAATTTCACAACATAACACTCATAAGCTCAAAACCGTACAAACACAACATTTAAAGTCAACTAGAAACCCGTGTCGCAAACCAAGCGCGCGTATGCGCGATATGCTAAAACGTGTGATTACGCGCCTGACGCCACTCCGACGCGTCACGATACGCAGAAATCCCAAACCCACACACACGTATCACGCATGTCGCGAAAGATTAAAAATACGGGAAATAGGGTATTCTACTCCAGATTTTGATACAGAACCGATCTTGTAAAAATAGATATACCAAAATACTCCACATAGCAGCAGACTCCTGTGACCCAATCCCCAACTCCCAACTCTCCCATCTGGCTGCAAATTGCGGCCAGAACGAATATTCCGGCGGCCTCACTTGGGAATTAGGCTCCCAGATTTGGTGTGATCACTCTATACCCCCCATACATGCTACAGTAACATCTAGTTTCACTCTGAAATATCTCGGGTAGCAGCAGATCCAACAGAACCCTATTTCTAGTTAAAAACCCCACTTTTGCACTAAATTGAAACTTTATGGTATTTTCCTAAAATCTGAAGCAAACCCAAGTCTAGAATCACACTAACAACTCATTACCAAGCAAATCAAGCCACAACAACATAAATTTTAACATATCATCACTAAATCCCTTCAATAGCACTAAAGTTGCACAAAAGGTGACATTTTGAAACTAAACATGCAAGTTATGGAGATAGGGTGCTAGGAGTGAGATTTATACTTTCAAAAGACCCTAAGAACACCAAAAGTTCCATCTCCCTCTTCAAGTATGCAGATTTGCCTCCAAACACCTCAAAATCTCATTTTTCCTAAGGTTTTGTGAAGGAAAAGAGTGGTTTTTGTGTAGGATTTGTGTAGAGATCAAAGAGAAGTGAAAAGGGAATGAAAAGGTGATGAATTTCTGGTGTTGTGGCTGCCTCTCTGCAGAATTTCCAGAAATGAGAAAAGAGAGAGAAGAGATAAGAGAAAATGGGTCAAAAGTCAAGTGTTCACCTAACCACCATACTTCTATTTTTCCATTGCTAAATGAATTATTAAAAAGGGGTTTGACTTGCTATTCTTATTCCTAAAAAAAAGGTGGGGATAAATTATCAACCATGCACAAAAGAAATGGTTAACACCTTAAACCTAAGTCTCAAAAATGGCTAAGTGTGCATGTGTACACTACACAAGGAAATTTTCCAATTAGGGTAAACCCGACTAAAATAACTAATAATCCTATGTACACATATAATAACACGCACAATTACTAATTATCACGAAAAATATTCTAACGGAAATTCAAAGTGTTACAGTGTCAGACTGTGTACTTCGACGGTTCGGCTTGAGGCAGCACATACCAGGCGCGGTGGAGCTGATACCGTGTCAAGGTGGAACGCTGGTTGGAGATGCTTGGTTTGTGGAGTATCATATTTAGGTGGGTCGATGATACGGTCGGATAAACCACATTGTTAGTTATATATATGCCCTAGAGTCCATTATTGTACATACGATGTATATTGTAGTAGATACTTGGACATATATAAGGAGGACTTTCTTTCTCGATATGATAGTATGCTATCGGTTGCTCTTTATCTTAACATGTACACTTATTGTCTCTCTATTACATATTGATAAAACCCTTAGGATGAGTGCTTGACTACCAGGATTATGATGCAGATCATACTAGTGGGGACATAGTAGTCGGTAAGTACATCCTTCAAATGTTCCTAGTCGTGGGTGTATCGAGACAGGGCATCGATACACCAGAGTAGACTAACGTATAGCTTCTCGACCTATGTAGATGGGCGATTGATGATCCCATATCCATTGGTGTTTGAAATCAGAGATAGTATACGGGTGCTCAGTAGAGACTAGGTACACTGGACGGACTCGCCGAGAACTCCCAGATGATATTATACCTCACGTCAGATGGCAGTTCTCTGGTGACACTGGTACAGGTTAGTCTGTAGACCCGAGATCGTCATTGAGTCTTGTGTGATTCCTACCGTGCTTTGATTTCCACCTTACCACATTCAAGAGAACGCGCAAAATGGTGGCTTTTGGGTACAATCCCGAATCACATGGAGGCAATGAGCGATAGGAAGGGTTTCGTCTCTCCCGGTATTGGGAGTTGATGTTGCGCTGTGCTCGATTGGCTATAACAGGAAGTCCCTGGCCAGGGCTGATTCAGAGATATACTGGTAAGTGTTATCAGTAGTTTCTCGACCCGTTATGAGCCTCACATCGGCACGACTTATCGAGTTACTGGGGTCTGACGTTTACCACCCCTAGACGAGATATGCGACATATTAGACGAAGAGACCGGACTGTACGGTAGTGTTACTGATTGGATTCGTAGGAGTATGAGCAGGCATACTTGTTGATCTTTTGATCGCTCAATACCCGGGTGGCCATTACGTTTAGCAGACCGCTTGCGGCTTGTGGGTGTTTGATATGATCATCACCTACTGCCGGCGTATTGACGAGTCTTTAGAGTCCTACACGGAGGTTTCCTGGCTCAAGCGAAACGGAGTAGGAGCACATATGTGATATGTGCGGGACCGAGATTAATACGATATGAGATACTGTATTCTATTCTCGCGATTTGTGTTATCGGTCGGTTATATGAGATATAGCCTGGTGATCGAATCAAGTGTTGATTCGATAAGCTGATACACATGATATTAGTCGGTTATATGTGATATAGCCAGATTATTAAATTAAGTGTTGATTTGATAATCTAATGTATAATTATATATTTGATATATTAACATACATTAACTAATATTGTTAGACTTAAGATTTATTTTCTCACTTCGTTTGTACACATTGTATATATGTGATATATGCAAGTGTACATTATTTTGTGTCATGCTTGATGATACATGAAACTTGGGTGTGTGTATGACTTACACCATGCTTGGTTTAATCCTAGGGTTTTTAATGGATTAAGTAATTCAAAACTAAATGATTTTGTCAAGGCATGAAGCTTGTAGAAGCTTGTTGTTTGCATTGACTAAGTCCACAAGTTTTGTTTTGCCTAAGATATTTATTAACCCAACCAATTATCCCTGCCATGGTTAAGTCTCTACAAAGGTTAACATATGATGTTAACTTACCAATGGTTGCCATTCTCTACTTGATTTTACTCATGAGAGAGTTCTTCATCTTCTTCTTCAAGCTTACTAGCTTCAATGGAGATGAGAAAAATGAGTGAGAAAATTATTTCTAAAGTGAGTAAAATTCCTACTTCATCATCCTCTATTACTTGCCATTTAGTATAGGGTGTTTGCTTCACTAATTCCACAATTAGTGAAGAGGTAGCTTGGGTTAGTGTCTCCTCGACGTAGATCATCTTCGGCCTCGAAGACTTCTAGCAAGCTTATTCTGTACATCTTGTGGAGCCTCTCAAGAGTCCGGGAGTTCATGGATCGCAGCGAAAGGACTATTACACGGAGCTAAAGAAGTGAAGGACCGGTCTACAAAGGTTGTATTCCTTGTTCACTTCTTTGCAAAGTTATTTGCATTATGTTTCGTCTAATTTTCTAGTAACGATTCTAGGGTTAGGGTTAGCTAGAACGACAAATTTTTGAAATTGGCATGGACGATACCTCCCGAAACCTTACTGCCATGCTAAACAACCCTGCAGTGGTTGTTCACCATCGAAAACCAGGAAGACATGACGTCTTGCCTGAATTTGGGGGCAGATGCTAATAGGTGCTATCCGTCCACCTCTCCGAAAATGCCAAGTTGATTTATAGCACCATGTATCGAAGGTTTAAACGGATGCGGCTGATGTAGCAGACTTCGTCAGATTCCCCCTCGTTTGAGGGATTTTTGATTGTGGGGACGTTCTTCCCTGCAGGCGCAAGCCCCTGCAGTTAATTACACTACCGCATCGCGGTAACAATTTTCTTCTTCTCCAGATGGTCACTTCGTGTCGTGTGTGTTTGTTTTGTTTTTGGTTGCCCGTGGATTGTATACGGAGACTAATGTATGTTGTCGCCCGTAGGGCGTGGATTAGTCCAAATCCGTATCTTTCTTAGATTTGGGTTTGGGGGTTGGGTTTAAGGATACGTTAGTCTCATTGGAGACTAAGATCAACTTAAACGTTTATTAAGGATACGTTAGTCTCATTTTAGACTAAGATCAACCTAACGGGATCATTTAGATCCAACAAAAGAGCATTTGGGCTCTATTGTTAGTTTAAGGACATTGCGGTCGATTAGTTTAAGGACATTATGGTCCAAGGTTAAGGACATCATAGTCCGTGAGTTTAAAGACCTCACAGTCAAGGTTAAGGACATCATAGTCCGTGAGTTTAAAGACCTCACAGTCAAGGTTAAGGACATCATAGTCCGTGAGTTTAAGGACCTCACAGTCAAGGTTAAGGACATCATAGTCCGTGAGTTTAAGGACCTCACAGTCAAGGTTAAGGACATCATAGTCCGTGAGTTTAAGGACCTCACAGTACAGGTTAAGGACATCATAGTCCATGAGTTTAAGGACTTCACGGTCTATGAAACATATGGTTGTCGGGACCCGTCACCTCTCTGAAGACGTTGAAGGATTACAACGACAAATATCAGAGGAGTAAAGAGATGTACCCTCGAACCGATGTGAGTTGGTTGAAAGATCTGTAGCCCAATTTGGGACTAAGATCTGTTAAAATATTTATGAGCAGATGGGCTCAATTAATGTGAGTTGAGGACTTATGGCCAATCTTGGGCTAAGTCCAATAAATGTTTAACATTTTGTTTTGGGCTGTTGAGCCTTTATTTGGGCTTGGCCCTTTTAACAATGTTTTTATCTTTTATTGAATGCTGAGCATTCATCAGAGCTATGGGCTTATTAAAGAACAATTTACGTTCTGTCAGCGCAACGCGTGGCGCGTTAGGCGCTTTGTGCCAGTCAAAGAGCGCAGTACGCTTTTGCCACATGGCGCACATGTAAGGGACACATGTCGCATTCAGCGCTAGGCGCCAGATGATGAGCGCATGATACCAGTTTATGAGCGCTAATCCATTGCGCTTTCAGTTTAGTGGCGCACACGTGAGTGACACGTGGTGCGCTTGGCGCTGAGCGCCAGCCCATGAGCGCAGTGCGCTATTTCAGAAGAGCAAAACGTAAGTTGTCAATTGGCGCATACGTGATTGACACGTGGCGCATTTGGCGCTGAGCGCCAGTCTAGAGAGCGCAGAAGCGCAGTTAGAGAGCGCAAAGCGCAGTTCAAGAGCGCAAAGCACATTTGATCAATTTTATGATCTGGGAAACAAATTTATGTTCTTTTTTAACAGAGACTTTGTCTCGAGATCTAAGAACAACAGTTCTTATGTTGCAGTAGACATTTCCAATCTCTTATGTTGATGAAAGGCTTTGCCTTTATAGATCCATAATCTGTGCGAAGAATTATGTTCTTTTTTATTTTATGATGAGATCTTTTGTTCTCTTTTGTGAAAGACTCTTTGTCTTGTAGATCTATGATCTTTTTAAAGAAATGAATTATTCTTTCTTAATCATGAGATGATTTCATCTCTGTGTTCATCATTAACATTTTTACCTTGAAGAAAGATCTTCTTGCAAGAGCTTGCCCTTTTTCTTTGAGTTTCTCAAAGTTTATAGGGGGGTTTCTCTATATAAGAATTGAAGTCTCGGGGCCTTTATATAGGGCAAGCTGATCAGTTCGATCAGTTAAAGAGATCTTTTCTCTAATTGATTCGGGAATTTTCCCACCATTGGATCTTTGATCCTGGGGCTTCTGTTTTACAGAAGGCAATCTTCTTGTTTTTAACAAGATTGGAAAATCTTTCCATAACAGAATTTTAATTCTGCTTAATTAATGATTTATCATTATTATTAGACGGTGGGAAGTTTTTTAATTTCAGCGCTAGCGCACCCGTGCTTTGCATGTGGTGCGCTGCTCGGAGCGCAGCGCTCTTAGCGCTAGCGCACCTGTGTCTTACATGTGGTGCGCTGCTCGGAGCGTAGCGCTCTTAGCGCTAGTGCACATGTGTCTTACACGTGGTGTGCTGCTCGGAGCGCAGCGCACTTAGCGCTAGCGCATCCGTGTTTTACACGTGGTGCGCTGCTCGGAGCGCAGCGCACCCAGCGCTAGCGCACACGTGTTTTGCACGTGGTGCGCTGCTTACGGCGCAGCGCATTTGGCACTGCATCTGAAGCGTTGCTTCATTTTGAAATTTAAATTTCAAACAGAGTTTTGCTCTGATTGGGGGAAACAAATGTCCCCCCCGTTGCGCTCACGTGGCCCATATATGAGTGCAGCGGTGGCAACATCTGCCCCCTTCGGATCAACTGAGAAGTTGAAACGGCACTCAGTGCTTATAAATAGGACCCTTGGTCCTTTGAGATGACCATTTTTCATCTTCTTCTTGTTGTTCTGAGAATTTTTATTCTCCCACAGAGCGTAGCTCTCCATCTTAAGAATTTTCTTAAGGACAAAAACTTTGTCAAAATTTAGGTAAAGATTAAATCTTTTAATAATCTAGGGTTTTACCCATTAACAGAGCCTTGCTCTTCATAGATTTTTGATCTAAAGAAAAACCCTTTTAGGGTTTCATTAACAGAACTTTTGCTCTCTTCAAATCATGAAGAACTCTTAAGAGTTTGTTCATGGATCTTGAAGATCTTAGAATTTTAATTCATATATATATATATATATAAATTGATTTCAATTTTTCTGATGGGTTATTTCATCATCATTTTTTCAGAGCAAGGCTCTTAGCATTCTCGGGGAATTTCTTTAAATTTCCCTCATAATTGACTTTGACAGGTGTCACTCCTGTCTGCAGAGCATTGCTCTCGAGGTGTTTAACTCTTTGACCCAAGGGGTCGCTCATTAAATGAGATTCCTTTTTTTAGGATTTCTCGCAAATTCGAACTTGTTAGGTGTCATAATTAGCATTTGTTTTCTCCATGGGGATATCAAGAGTCGTTTAAATCCCTGTGCCTGTTTTTAATAAGAATTTTCTTAATCAGTCTGTCCGCCAACTCTTGCTGATTTTCTTTTTCAGAAGTTATGGACGCTCATATGTATGACCTTGATGAGATTATCTCTTATGGAGACATTCGCGTACTCGGTCGTTCTCAAAACCCAGAATTCACAAACGCCTAGTGTGCCAAAATTATGGGTCTCTTTAACGCATACAATGGTCGACTACTTTCTCGACGTTCCTCTCTCTTGAAGCTTATTGTGGGAGCGATCTGGGAGCACTTCCTCTATTCTGTGCTGGCATGCCGCTTAAGACAATGGATGATGCCGAAGATAAGGTGCACTCGGTGTATCTAATGGGCCTAATCTCAAAAAAAAGGCGAGACAATCTTGTTGATCTTCTGCATCAGGCTTTTCAACAGTGTAAGTGCACGGCGGCGCCCCGGCCGTCTGAACGAGGCCAAAATGCGGAAATGATACTTTTCTTTAACTTGTAAACCGGCACCACCGCGCACTTTAAAACCCGAATTGGGACATTAACCTACGCCTAGCAAACAAGAGAAGGGGTAAAGAGATATACCGAGCGATCTGTGTCCTTCGGTCTTCTCGTCGTCGTCCCGATCTCCCCGCGGAATCTCCGGTCTTCATCACCTCGTCGGGGCACCACATCGCCGGGTTCTTTTACGGGCTCCCACCTCTGGACCGAGGCAACTCGGGCACGAAGTTGGCGAGCCGACGTGCCCAAGGATTGCTATAGAATAGTGTGGAACTCTATGTCTCATGGGGTTGTAAGAAGTTGCCATTTGATGGAGGAATGAGATATATACATTTGGAGATGGAGCTATGGGATTTTTGCAAAGCCAAAAGATCAAAAATCCCACTTCTAAAATTTGGGACAGCCCCCACCTCTTGTGGCCGGCCATGCATCAAGGAGAGAATGAGAGGAGAGAGTTAGTGGATCAAAAATGAGTGAGCCCAAAATAATGCAAGAGAGAGAAAGGGTTATCATGATGAATCATGATCACAAACCAAGTCCAACACTCATAAACCCATCACCAAACCCATGTCATTACAAAAGTCAAGCCATGATGAAGTCAAATGAAGTCAATGGATGGTGCACCATCATGAAACCATCATGATGCAAAAGTCTTCTCAATTGTTAATTGCACAATTGCAAATAACCCCCTCCACCAAATTTCAGCCAAGGAAAGAACAAAGGAAAATGGCCGAAACGGAAAGCAAACTGGCAACTTCAGAAAACTGATCTCGTAATAAATTACAGGAAACCTCTCTACTGTATATACATACCCGCATTTGTATTCCGACCGAATACAAATGCAATGAGACAAAATCTACACTGTACAATACTAGGATCCGGCTTAAACCAAAGCCCGCTGGTATTATCCTTCCCATCATGATCCGTGCAATACCGCACGTATATGATCGAACCCTGCCATATCTCCATACGGCCTCTACAGCGTTTCGCCTGAAACTTGAGAAACAGTCTGTGGGGGACTCTAAATACTCGTCAACACCTTAGTTGTGGATTTAACCACTAGCACGTCAGAGGTATTAGCCATATGTAACGGGCTACCAGGTATTGACCAAAAGGGACGTCGATGAGCGAACTCATCCTGACACCCTACTGAGGCTGTCAGTGACAATATCCATACAGTCCGGTCCGTTCGTCTATGAGCATCGCATGGCGGGCCTAGAGGGTTGGTAAAAGTCAGACCCCCAAAAGCGGTACAAGTCGTGTCGGAGTGTAGCCCAGAACACCTTGAGATACTACTGGAATACCTACCAGTAAATCTCCTGCCTTGGCCAAGGACTTCGTGTAATGGCTCTCCTAGACACAGCGCGACCTCACCCCTAATACCGGGAGAGACGAACCCCTGTAGATCCGCTCACTGCCTCTATGTGGCTCGGGGCTGTACCCAACTAAAACCTGTTTGCATGTCTCCTTTGAGCGTGGTAGGGTAGTAATCAAAGTACAGGGGGAACTCACACGAGATAAATGACGATCTCAGGTCGATGAACTAACCTGTACACATGTCACCAGGGAACTGCTATCTGACGTCACGTATAAGACCAACTAGCATGTTCCCGGCGAGTCCTGTCCGGTGTACTCATAACCCAATGAGCACCTGTATACATCTTAGGTGAACCAACTGACACCAGTGGCTTGTGAGACCGGCCACCGCCCCTCGTCGGGGTCTCGACTGTATACACTAGTCTACTCTGGAGTATCGATGCCCTGTCTCGAAACTCCCACGACTAGGGACCTTTTAAGGATGTGCTTGTAGACCCCAGCTCCCACGTATATGATCGCCCTCATACTGCTGGCAGTCAAGCAAGAATCCTAGGGGCTCTATCAACGTGAAATAGTGACCTGTAAGGTCACCTAAAGCAGTACACGATGAAAAAGATGTTGGAGATAGTGCCCTCAGAGTCAATTATTGGATCACAGGCACGTGATTGCAATGATTGAGGGAGGACCTATACCGGTAGGACAGTCTTACTCAAGATGATAGTATGCTATCTGGTTTATCTTTATCATCGTGTACTGCTTTAGGTGACCTTACAGGTCACTATTGCACGTTGATAGAGCCCGTAGGATTCTTTCTTGACTGCCAGCAATATGAGGGCGATCATATACGTGGGAGCTGGGGTCTATAAGCACATCCTTAAAAGGTCCCTAGTCATGGGAGTTTCGAGACAGGGCATCGATACTCCAGAGTAGACTAGTGTATACAGTCGAGACCCCGAAGAGGGGCGATGGCCGGTCTCACAAGCCACTGGTGTCAGTTGGTTCACCTAAGATGTATACAGGTGCTCATTAGGTTATGAGTACACCGGACAGGACTCGCCGGGAACATGCTAGTTGGTCTTATACGTGACGTCAGATAGCAGTTCCCTGGTGACATGTGTACAGGTTAGTTCATCGACCTGAGATCGTCATTTGTCTCGTGTGAGTTCACACTGTACTTTGATTACTACCCTACCACGCTCAAAGGAGACGTGCAAACAGGTTTTAGTTGGGTACAGTCCCGAGCCACATGGAGGCAGTGAGCGGATCTTCAGGGGTTCGTCTCTTCTGGTATTGGGGGTGAGGTCGCGCTGTGTCTAGGAGAGCCATTACACGAAGTCCTTGGCCAAGGCAGGAGATTTACTGGTAGGTATTCCAGTAGTATCTCAGGGTGTTCTGGGCTATACTCCGACACGACTTTTACCGCTTTTGGGCGTCTGACTTTTACCAACCCCCTAGGCCCGCCATGCGATGCTCATAGACGAACGGACCGGACTGTATGGATATTTTCACTGACAGGCTCACTAGGGTGTCTTGATGAGTTCGCTCATCGACGTCCCTTTTGGTCAATACCTGGTAGCCCGTTACGTATGGCTAATACCTCTGACGTGCTAGTGGTTAAATCCACAACCAAAGTATTGAGGAATCTTTAGAGTCCCCCACAGACCGTTTTCTCAAGTTTCGGGCGAAACGCTGAAGAGGCCGTATGGAGATATGGCAGGGTTCGATCAGATACGTGCGGTGTTGCACGGATCATGATCGGACGGATAATACTAGCAGGCTTTGGTTTACGCCGGATCTTAGTATTGTACAGTGTAGATTTTGTCTCATAGCATTTGTATTCGGTCGGAATACAAATGCGGGTATGTATATACAGTCGCGGGGTTTTCCTGTAATTTATTACGGGATCAGGTTTTTGAAGTTGCCAGTTTGCTTTCCGTTTCGGCCATTTTCCTTTGTTTCATTCTTTGGCTGGAAATTGGTGGAGAGGGGGTTATTTGCAAGCATACAAATTTGATTAGTGGAGGGTGTTATTTGCAAGTTGTAGTGTCATGATGGTTCTACCATCCTTTGACCTTCATTTGTTCATCATGGTTTTGACTTTTGAGTTGTGATGGTTGTTGATGGAGTGAGACTTGGTTTGTGATCATGATTCATCATGATAACTTTTTATCTCTCTCTAGTATTATTGCTTCTCACCCTACTTGAGATTTTCTCTCCTTCATTCTTCACAAGGCAAAGCCGGCCACATCTTAGTGAGGGAATTCATTTTTGTTGTGAGGAAAAATGTTGATCTCATTCTATGCATGCTACATATTCCTCACCTCTCTCCAAAGTTCATTTCCTCCACCAAATGGCAACTTCCTTAACCCCGAGAGACAAATGGATTCTACACTTCATCTACAACACTTCTTAGGCACGTCGGCTCGCCAACTTCGTACCCGAGTTACCCCGGTCCAGAGGTGGGAGCCCGTAAAAGAACCCGGCGATGTGGTGCCCTTTCGACGAAGAGATGAAGTCCGGAGATTCCGCGGGGAGATCGGGACGACGACGAGAAGACCGAAGGACACGGATCGTTCGGTATATCTCTCTACCCCTTCTCTAGTTAGCTAGGATTAGATTGATGGCCCGATCCGGGATTTTTGTGCACGGTGGTGCCGGTTTAAAAGTTAAAGTAAAGTATCGTTTTCGCATTTTGGCTTCGGATTGACGGCCGGGGCGCCGCCGTGCACTTACACTGGTATCAGAGCCACGCCATTAACCTAGTCTAGCTTGGTCTAGCGTTTTTAAAGCTTCGATCGAACAAATATTCCAAAACCGCATTTTCAAAAGCATCGGTTTCTGTAGAAATATTTTTGGCTCGGAAACTTTTTCAGTGTGTTGCAGAAAATTGTGCAGGAATTTTTAAGCATTCTGCAAAATTTTGGTTAAGTGATGCTACAGTATGACTGCGGAAACGCGGCCAAACCCTTGGTTTGGCCGCGGTTCCGCGGTGAAAATAAGTCAACGCCGTACCAAAATTTTCCAGTGGCTTTATGAATTGAAAATAGGGTTTTTGGTATATTCGTTTTGGGCCCAGATTTTCTCTGAGTGCTACAGTAGTGCTTGGGGCCCACTTCGGCAAATTTGATCGATCGAAAATTTTAAACATTTTATTTCACAGTATTTACATTATATCTGCGACCGTGAATGTCATTTGATCGGTAAATCCTGTCTAACTGCTATAGCCCTTTTAGACGGATTTGCGAACGTGACATTCACGTTGATGTTCTGTGTTGTGCTGTGATGTTGCGGATTGTCGTGGTGGATAGCCTGGATGAAATGGTAGTACAGTTTGGTTATTTATGTACATTTGATATTGCGGGGCGAGCGTCCGACAAGTGGACTGCCGTCACTGCCTGTTTGTATATTATTCTTTTGGGGCACGACCGGGCTGAGGTCGATATACCCGTTGTATGTATATTTTATTTTCTGTACTAGGATTACCCCAAGGTGGCGTGCACGGATAGCCGGGTTCTAGAGGGCAACAAGCCCGCATCTCATGGCGTTGAGACAGAGGGGGCTTTACTCTAGAATTGGCAGGCTATTCGTCGCACTCGTAGGGGGTACAGGTTGACCCAGGAGGGGTGCCCAAGTTACCGGATTCCGTGAAGTGCTGGGTGGTCCATTCACGTTGCTGAAGGGGGCTGCCTCGCTTCAGGTTTTAGCGGGTAACTTGCCGCACCCGTAGGGGTCTAGGATTTCATTGCACAGGCTGTAGCGTCTTGAAAAGTCGTTTTGGAGTTTTCCTGAAAATCGGTGAAAATTCGGTATTTTTCCGAAAACCGTCTTTTTTGTTATTTTGCAGTTTAGGACTAATTATACCTAAAATGGATAGGTAATTGCTTGTTCTTAGTAGCTAATGAGTTACTTATGAAATTTTGGTCATTTAAAAAATTTTCCCTATTTTTCAATTTTTTAATATTATTTTAAGCCGGTAAGAAAATACATTAAATTAGCGATAAATACAAATTTAAATGGGCTAAATTTAAGCTTTAAAATCATGTTAATTAAAATTTAGTTGTAACATAAATTTTTAGTAATTTATTTTAAGTTTTAACAAATTTTTATTATGGAAAACGAAATTTATTGAATTTTAAGCTAAAACTTGCAATTTTGGACTTGTAGGGGGTCTTTTTGCATAAAATTTCTTTTGTAAAACCCCTCTCTCTCTTCCCTCAGCCCTAGGCCGGCCCTTTTCCAGCAAACCCAAGAAAAAAAATGCTTTCCTCTTTGACTTCATTTTTGTGTAGAAAAGAGGTGTTTTTTTTAAGGATTTTGGATTTTTTTATTAGGTATGGGTCTTTACTTGTTTGGTGTGGGTTGACCAAGACTTTTTCCACACACCACACCACTCCCCCACTCCCTTGTTCAGGACAAAAATCTGCAGCCCTCCCCCTTCATTTTTCCCCTCTCTTTTGTTCTCAAATTCATCTCAAAAACCATCAAAAATCAACAAATCCTTCACTAATTCAACACAAAACCTTAATCCATCTCTTCTCACACCCACTTTAGTTTAAATCTTGGTGAAAGGAGGCATCTTTGGAGGCAAATTGTTCTTGCTAGATCTCTAGTTGAGGTATAAATTCTTCCTAATTAAATTCTTTTGTTAAGTTTCTTAAATTAGATTGTTTTAGTGTTAAATTAGTGTTAGTTTCATTCTAGATTTTTAAAAGTTCATGGTTGAAATTAAACTAGGGTTTTAGAAACCATTATTTAGTTAATTAAGTCTTTTAATTAACTTAGTTGTTTACTTAACCAATTTATATGGTTACTTTGCTTAAGTGGCTTCATATTAGGCTAATCTATGTTAAAGTTGTGTGAAATTTTCATTAAGGTTGCTAATTATGAAAATCAAGAAATGTTTTGGTTATGGAAATTAGGTTTTTAAGCATAGTTAATGGTTTAAAATTAGTGTAATGGCTAGCTAGTGGGTTAGTTTGGATTGTTGTGTTGGATTGTGTTAATTTTCTCGCTAATTGTCGATGTTTGCACCAATTTTGCAAACTTCTAGCTTACTAGGTTTTTATTATATTATTGTGGCGATTTAATTGAGATATCTAGAGTATTTTGTTGGCTTATCCTATGACATTTAGGATGCGTGAGTGCGGATTTTTGAGTAGTCGGGTTTTAGTTTTGCCGGACGACCAAATCGGCGATTTTTGCAGTTTTTGCGATTTTCGCGTGTGTTCCGCGCACCTTGTGCACGTTGTACTAGCTTGTGAATGTTAGTATCTTCGTTTGGGTTTTGCGTCGTTCCTAATATGTAACCTTATGTTTGGTATTGATGTAAATTCCAGGTTCGGTCGCGGAGACGTCAGACGCGGCTCGAAAGGGGAAAGCGGTGATTGGACGCAGCTAGCTAGGAATTTCGGTGAGTAGATGTAACATCTACGGGGGACTATCGTTGGATAGCGCAAGCCGCCCGATAGTTTTAGTAACTTAAAAGATTCTTAGTAATGTTAGTAATTAGGAGTGTAATACTTGTATGATTATTTGCTACATTCATGCCCTATATTGACATACCTATACGAAACCGTTTTATAGGACACCTGCACCATTGCCAGGGTTTTTATATGCAGCACGAGCACTATTCATGCTTACACACACACCCTGGTAATTGCCATGCCACCACACTAGATAACCTATAATTTGAAACCTTTTACTAATTGATGCTTAAACCTGTGCTATTGCCTTTAATTCCTTAAAATGAAATCGTAGGATTGCCATTCATGTGCATGTACCTCATCATATTATTGGTTCATGCCTAGTCTATTAATCATACATCGTAGCTTAATTATTGATATCATATCCATTCATCACCATTGATATATGCACTTATGAGGATTTCTTGAGATTTTATGATATTTCTGGATTTCGGGGGAAAGCCGCAAAATTTCTAAACTTATTATGTTTTTAAAATATGTAATTGCGGTTTTCTAGTGATGTAAAGTGTCGTCCACCATGAGTTTGCTGTGGTTTTCGAGATCCGTGTCGAGGAGTGGAGGAACCGTCACGGGTACATGGTGGGCCCGGTAAGGTATCCCGGGGCAAGAGGAATGTGGTGTTGACGTTGAGCCTGGCAGGGGACGGATTACCTACCGGTGACTGTTTGGCACGGCGGATATCCAGAGGATACCGACCGTGGCCGCGAGATGATGAGATTTTGATATTGAGCTGGGTCAGCCGGATGGCTGAGGCCAGAGATACTATGACATGGATATATGAGATTTGAGATAGTTTTGAGGTGTCGTTGTTGGACACAGGTTCTTGTTGATTCTATTGGTATTGTGATGGTATTTCAAAAGACATTCTTAAAGGGAAAAACATGATTTCTTATACTTACACATTCAGATCATGAGTGGATTCACATTGCATTCATACCTGCTAGTTTATTCATATTGCATACATACCTGCTATTATGTCCTGCTATACCTGTATTATAGATGCTAGGATGCTTGTGTGCATGCATTCGATAGCCTGTGTAGATGTTATTTATTACTCACGAGTTGGCAACTCACCCCCGTTGTGCCATAGCCTTTTGCAGGTCCGCTCCGTCAGTACAGTAGCGGTGGATGCGCTTGCTTCTTTTGCCTCTTTTGCCTGGACTCGAGATTTTGCTCTTAGGTGGGTTATGTTATTATTTTTGTACCACCTTGTATATTATTTGTATCTAGTGTACTCCATCTACTGTATCTACCAGTATTATTGTATATTGACCTAGAGATGAGACTGTGAGGTTTGTGGACTTTTATGCTGTATTTTGGGGTCGAGCTCACTTGAGTCGACATGATGTTTTTCTTATGCTCCATTATGATTATTTCGCATATTGTTGCTTTATATTGCGTGGGATTTATGACCGCCTTGTGGCGAAGAGCTAGCTCCCGGTTGGGGATGCCTTATTTGTTGGATTCATATATATTCTTGTTGTACCCATTTTGGGGGCCAGTATTTACAAAGGAGACTCTGCCGAAATTTTCGGAAAAATTGATATTCTTTTTAAAAAGGGTTTTTATATGACTTATTTGATAAACTCGCTTCAATTGATTGGGTTTTCTTCACTCTTTTGCTCATTTGGTTTTGGTTCTGGGCTTTGGCTTACTTATTTTACGGACGCTTTGAGACGTTTTGTAAACTTAAGTGCCAGTCACGTCCGTACCCTGCGGGTCGTGACAAAGTTGGTATCAGAGCGATAGGTTTTACCTTTTTGAGTGTAGGATGACCCTTGGTAGATGGAGTAAGTGACTTAAGCAGGGTAACGTAGCGTGCGTATGTCCGCGGCATACTTGCGATACGGTACTCCGCCTAAGTGACTTTAGGATATACTTGCTTGAAATTCCTTCTTCAATTCCGTGTATCCTATGATTCTTTTGCACTGTTCTTATTATCCTTTTTCTGTACCAGCCACTATGCCGCCGAAGGCTACGAGGGCACAGAGGGCTGCCGCCCGAGACGAGATTCGAGCTGGCTCGTCCGAGACTAGGACTGAGCAGGGTGGTATGCCTACGCCGCAGGGACAGACCGATCCACCTTCCCCAGGCCGTATGGATAGGCTCGAGACTGGTATGGAGGAGTTGCGACAGATGATGGGAGGCATGCAGGAGTTACGACAGATGGTGGAATCGTTAGTAGAGATCAATCGAGCACAGAGATCGGATATTACTCCCCCTGCGGTCGTTTCGAGACCGAGTCGGATTCGCACTGATATGTTAGCACCTAGGAGGGTTCGCAGAGGCCGTGGCGGATTCTTTAGGGGCCAATTATATCGCCTTCACCCATACGATCAGCAGCCATGGTTAGGATGTTTTTGGTGTGGTAGCCTGCATCATCGTAACAGAGACTGTCCGGCGAGACGACAGGGAGCGGCGACAGTTCCACATATGACCCTACCACCATCACCACCCCCTCCTCAGAGAGCCCTACTTCCTACCACCGGCGATGCTCCACGCCAGTTAGGTGCACCCAGAGGCCGTGGACGCGGCGGTCCTGTTCAGAGAGGACGAGGAGGCAGAGGCCGAGGTCGAGGTCAGCCCGCTATCGGTGGAGGACAGGCCCGAGTTTTTGCTTTGACACCGCAGGATGCGCAGGCATCCAATACCGTTGTGACAGGTACCTTATCCGTATGTTCTTTCGACGCACGGGTATTATTTGACCCAGGTTCCATACATTCGTACGTCTCTACACACTTTGCACCGATGTTGGGCCGCGAGTCGTCGTCGTTAGATCATCCGCTTGTTGTTATTACCCCGATAGGCGAGTCGTTTGTCGCTCGTTTTGTTTTTCGATTGTGTTCCGTTCGTATCGGGGAGAGGGAGTCATCGGTTGATTTGATTCTCCTTGATATGTTGGACTTTGATGTGCTTCTGGGCATGGATTGGCTAGCCACTTGTTATGCTTCGGTGGACTGCCGTGAGAAGGCAGTCAGATCTAGCTTTCCGGGAGAGCCAGTCCTTGTTATTCAGGGAGACCGCAGCGTCACCCTTCCCAGCTTGATTTCGTCTCTTCGCGCTGGTCAGCTCTTGCGGAAGGGATGTCAGGGATTCTTAGCGTATATTTGTGATACTCGAGCTGCAGAGGTTCCGTTGGACCGGGTCCCAGTTGTTTGTGAGTTCCCTGATGAGCTACCTGGGCTACCACCTGAGCGCGACGTTGAGTTCTGCATCGATTTGATTCCCGGCTCGGGGCCTATCTCTATACCGCCTTATCGAATGGCCCCGGCAGAGCTTCGAGAGCTGAAGGATCAGTTGCAGGATCTGTTAGATAAGGGTCTTATTCGACCTAGTGTTTCTCCGTGGGGTGCTCCGGTCCTGTTTGTCAAGAAGAAGGATGGAAGTTTGCGCTTATGTATCGACTACCGCCAGCTGAACAAAGTTACCATTCGGAACAGATATCCGTTGCCATGCATTGATGATTTGTTCGACCAGCTCCAGGGCGCGGGTTATTTTTCGAGGATCGACTTACGATCAGGATACCACCAGCTGCGAGTCCGACAGGAGGATATACCGAAGACAGCCTTCCGTACACGTTATGGCCACTACGAGTTTTTGGTGATGTCGTTCGGACTCACCAACGCCCCAGCAGCATTCATGGATTTGATGAACCGTACATTCAGGCCGTATCTTGACTTGTTCATCATCGTGTTTATCGACGATATCTTGGTGTACTCCCGGAGCAGAGAGGAGCACGAGCAGCACTTGCGGATTGCGTTACAGACTCTGAGGGAGCACCAGCTGTTCGCAAAGTTCTCCAAGTGTGCATTCTGGCTGGACAGCGTCGGATTCTTGGGTCACGTGATTACGAGAGACGGCATTTGTGCGGACCCGAAGAAGATTGAGGCTGTTCAGCAGTGGCCCCGACCTACATCGGTTACTGAGATCCGTAGTTTTCTAGGCCTGGCAGGCTACTACAGGCGTTTTGTTCAGGACTTCTCCCGTATAGCTGCACCTTTGACCGGTTTGACCCGGAAGGGAGTTCCTTTCGTCTGGACGGAGGAGTGCGAGCGCAGTTTTCAGCCGCTGCGGACATGTTTGACTACGGCGCCGGTATTATCTTTGCCTTCGGGATCAGGCGGATTTGTGGTGTACTGCTATGCTTCGCGAGTGGGATTAGGATGCTATTGATGCAGCATGGCCGGGTGATCGCTTATGCTTCTCGGCAGCTGAAGAAGCATGAACAGAACTACCCCACTCACGATTTGGAGATAGCTGCAGTGGTCTTTGCACTGAAGATTTGGCGACATTACCTATACGGCGAGTCGTGTCAGATATTCACAGATCACAAGAGCTTAAAGTACATATTTCAGCAGCGAGATCTAAACCTCAGACAGCGTCGTTGGATGGAGTTGGTGAAAGACTTTGACTGCGAGATCTTATATCACCCAGGCAAGGCGAACGTGGTGGCAGATGCTTTGAGCAGGAGGCCAAGGGGTAGCCTATCCTTTTTGCGCGCAGTGCAGAGACAGTCGTCAGCAGATTGGCAGATTTTATGCGACAGCCGAGTTGAGTTCGAGTTCACTTAGACAGGGGGACAGCTCGCGCATGTTCGTGCACGCCCACAGTTGCTTGACCGTATATATGAGGCACGGCGCAGTGACGACCGTTGCTCAGAGATCATGGCACCGATGGGACAGGGCAGATTTTCCGAGTTCGTGATTGACGATTAGGGGATTTTACGCTATGGATCTAGACTGTGTGTACCAGATGCTGATGGATTACGGCACGACATTCTTGAGGAGGCACACTGATCAGTGTATAGTGTCCACCCCGGTTCCACCAAGATGTACCATGATATGAGAGAGACCTACTGGTGGGACGGGATGAAGAGGGACATTGCGGAGTTTGTATCGAGATGCCTGACTTGTCAGTAAGTCAAGGCCGAGCACCAGAGGCCCGCAGGAGAGCTACAGCCGTTACCCATTCCAGAGTGGAAATGGGAGCAGATTTCGACGGACTTCGTTGTGGGTCTACCCAGGACCAGTCGAGGGTACAACTCCACCTGGGTGATCGTAGATCGATTGACGAAAGCGGCTCACTTCCTGCCAGTGAAGACCACTTTCAGCTTCGCTCAGTATGCCCAGCTTTACATCGACGAGATCGTACGGTTGCATGGCGTACCGACTTGTATCGTGTCAGATCGAGGCACCCAGTTCACCAGCCGACTTTGGCAGAGACTTCAGGAGGCTTTGGGCATTCGTTTGAGCTTCAGCACAGCGTTTCATCCGCAGACCGACGGACAGTCAGAGCGGACCATTCAGACTCTCGAGGACATGCTCAGAGCGTGCGTTTTTGACTTCGGCGGTAGCTGGGATCGTCATTTACCTCTAGTGGAGTTCTCCTACAACAACAGCTTCCAGGATACTATTCAGATGGCACCTTTCGAGGCATTGTATGGGAGGAGATGCAGATCGCCCGTCTGTTGGACAGAGCTCAGCGAGAGCAGTATTTTGGGGCCGCAGCTTGTTGAGGAGACGACAGCGAAGATACAGTTGATTCGAGACCGGATGAGGGCAGCTCAGAGCAGACAGAAATCCTATGCAGACAGGCGCCGTCGCAGGTTAGAGTTCGCAGTTGGCGACAATGTTTTTCTGAGGGTCTCTCCGATGAAAGGCGTGATGCGTTTTGGGCGAAAGGGGAAGCTTAGCCCTAGATTCGTAGGTCCCTTCGAGATCCTCGAGCGTGTTGGCGATGTTGCATATCGTTTGGCCCTTCCACCCAGCTTTCCCGATGTTCACCCCGTCTTCCATGTTTCGATGCTCCGCAAGTACCTTCACGACCCTTCGCATGCGATTCAGCACCCGACAGTCCAGCTGGAGCGCGACCTTTCTTTTGCAGAGCATCCGGTGGCCATCCTGGATCGGCAGGTGAAGAATTTGAGATCGAAGATTATACCAACCGTTAAGGTCCTTTGGCGTAGCCCGAGCAGCGAGGAGGTTACCTGGGAGACCGAGAGCGAGATGAGGAAGAAATATCCCCATCTCTTTGAAGGTACGCGTAGCTATAATTTTAAATTCGGGGACCGAATTTCTTTAAGGGGGGAAGATTGTAGCGTCTTGAAAAGTCGTTTTGGAGTTTTCCTGAAAATCGGTGAAAATTCGGTATTTTTCCGAAAACCGTCTTTTTTGTTATTTTGCAGTTTAGGACTAATTATACCTAAAATGCATAGGTAATTGCTTGTTCTTAGTAGCTAATGAGTTACTTATGAAATTTTGGTCATTTTAAATTTTTTCCCTATTTTTCAATTTTTTAATATTATTTTAAGCCGGTAAGAAAATACATTAAATTAGCGATAAATACAAATTTAAATGGGCTAAATTTAAGCTTTAAAATCATGTTAATTAAAATTTAGTTGTAACATAAATTTTTAGTAATTTATTTTAAGTTTTAACAAATTTTTATTATGGAAAACGAAATTTATTGAATTTTAAGCTAAAACTTGCAATTTTGGACTTGTAGGGGGTCTTTTTGCATAAAATTTCTTTTGTAAAACCCCTCTCACTCTTTCCTCAGCCCTAGGCCGGCCCTTTTCCAGCAAACCCAAGAAAAAAAATACTTTCCTCTTTGACTTCATTTTTGTGTAGAAAAGAGGTGTTTTTTAAAGGATTTTGGATTTTTTTATTAGGTATGGGTCTTTACTTGTTTGGTGTGGGTTGACCAAGACTTTTTCCACACACCACACCACTCCCCCACTCCCTTGTTCAGGCCAAAAATCTGCAGCCCTCCCCCTTCATTTTCCCCCTCTCTTTTGTTCTCAAATTCATCTCAAAAACCATCAAAAATCAACAAATCCTTCACTAATTCAACACAAAACCTTAATCCATCTCTTCTCACACCCACTTTAGTTTAAATCTTGGTGAAAGGAGGCATCTTTGGAGGCAAATTGTTCTTGCTAGATCTCTAGTTGAGGTATAAATTCTTCCTAATTAAATTCTTTTGTTAAGTTTCTTAAATTAGATTGTTTTAGTGTTAAATTAGTGTTAGTTTCATTGTAGATTTTTAAAAGTTCATGGTTGAAATTAAACTAGGGTTTTAGAAACCATTATTTAGTTAATTAAGTCTTTTAATTAACTTAGTTGTTTACTTAACCAATTTATATGGTTACTTTGCTTAAGTGGCTTCATATTAGGCTAATCTATGTTAAAGTTGTGTGAAATTTTCATTAAGGTTGCTAATTATGAAAATCAAGAAATGTTTTGTTTATGGAAATTAGGTTTTAAGCATAGTTAATGGTTTAAAATTAGTGTAATGGCTAGCTAGTGGGTTAGTTTGGATTGTTGTGTTGG
Organism: Agapanthus africanus; assembly: GCA_030015575.1. NCBI lineage: Eukaryota > Viridiplantae > Streptophyta > Magnoliopsida > Asparagales > Amaryllidaceae > Agapanthus > Agapanthus africanus. Next base: position 594,904,416 of record CM057337.1, on the reverse strand, counting down.
ATTGTGTTAATTTTCTCGCTAATTGTCGATGTTTGCACCAATTTTGCAAACTTCTAGCTTACTAGGTTTTTATTATATTATTGTGGCGATTTAATTGAGATATCTAGAGTATTTTGTTGGCTTATCCTATGACATTTAGGATGCGTGAGTGCGGATTTTTGAGTAGTCGGGTTTTAGTTTTGCCGGGCGACCAAATCGGCGATTTTTGCAGTTTTTGCGATTTTCGCGTGTGTTCCGCGCACCTTGTGCACGTTGTACCTAGCTTGTGAATGTTAGTATCTTCGTTTGGGTTTTGCGTCGTTCCTAATATGTAACCTTATGTTTGGTATTGATGTAAATTCCAGGTTCGGTCGCGGAGACGTCAGACGCGGCTCGAAAGGGGAAAGCGGTGATTGGACGCAGCTAGCTAGGGATTTCGGTGAGTAGATGTAACATCTACGGGGGACTATCGTTGGATAGCGCAAGCCGCCCGATAGTTTTAGTAACTTAAAAGATTCTTAGTAATGTTAGTAATTAGGAGTGTAATACTTGTATGATTATTTGCTACATTCATGCCCTATATTGACATACGTATACGAAACCGTTTTATAGGACACCTGCACCATTGCCAAGGTTTTTATATGCAGCACGAGCACTATTCATGCTTACACACACACCCTGGTAATTACCATGCCACCATACTAGATAACCTATAATTTGAAACCTTTTACTAATTGATGCTTAAACCTGTGCTATTGCCTTTAATTCCTTAAAATGAAATCGTAGGATTGCCATTCATGTGCATGTACCTCATCATATTATTTGTTCATGCCTAGTCTATTAATCATACATCGTAGCTTAATTATTGATATCATATCCATTCATCACCATTGATATATGCACTTATGAGGATTTCTTGAGATTTTATGATATTTCTGGATTTCGGGGGAAAGCCGCAAAATTTCTAAACTTATTATGTTTTTAAAATATGTAATTGCGGTTTTCTAGTGATGTAAAGTGTCGTCCACCATGAGTTTGCTGTGGTTTTCGAGATCCGTGTCGAGGAGTGGAGGAACCGTCACGGTTACATGGTGGGCCCGGTAAGGTATCCCGGGGCAAGAGGAATGTGGTGTTGACGTTGAGCCTGGCAGGGGACGGATTACCTACCGGTGACTGTTTGGCACGGCGGATATCCAGAGGATACCGACCGTGGCCGCGAGATGATGAGATTTTGATATTGAGCTGGGTCAGCCGGATGGCTGAGGCCAGAGATACTATGACATGGATATATGAGATTTGAGATAGTTTTGAGGTGTCGTTGCTGGACACAGGTTCTTGTTGATTCTATTGGTATTGTGATGGTATTTCAAAAGACATTCTTAAAGGGAAAAACATGATTTCTTATACTTACACATTCAGATCATGAGTGGATTCACATTGCATTCATACCTGCTAGTTTATTCATATTGCATACATACCTGCTATTATGTCCTGCCATACCTGTATTATAGATGCTAGGATGCTTGTGTGCATGCATTCGATAGCCTGTGTAGATGTTATTTATTACTCACGAGTTGGCAACTCACCCCCGTTGTGCCATAGCCATTTGCAGGTCCGCTCCGTCAGTACAGTAGCGGTGGATGCGCTTGCTTCTTTTGCCTCTTTTGCCTCTTTTGCCTGGACTCGAGATTTTGCTCTTAGGTGGGTTATGTTATTATTTTTGTACCACCTTGTATATTATTTGTATCTAGTGTACTCCATCTACTGTATCTACCAGTATTATTGTATATTGACCTAGAGATGAGACTGTGAGGTTTGTGGACTTTTATGCTGTATTTTGGGGTCGAGCTCACTTGAGTCGACATGATGTTTTTCTTATGCTTCATTATGATTATTTCGCATATTGTTGCTTTATATTGCGTGGGATTTGTGACCGCCTTGTGGCGAAGAGCTAGCTCCCGCTTGGGAATGCCTTATTTGTTGGATTCATATATATTCTTGTTGTACCCATTTTGGGGGCCAGTATTTACAAAGGAGACTCTGCCGAAATTTTCGGAAAAATTGATATTGTTTTTAAAAAGGGTTTTTATATGACTTATTTGATAAACTCGCTTCAATTGATTGGGTTTTCTTCACTCTTTTGCTCATTTGGTTTTGGTTCTGGGCTTTGGCTTACTTATTTTACGGACGCTTTGAGACGTTTCGTAAACTTAAGTGCCAGTCACGTCCGTACCCTGCGGGTCGTGACAAAGTTGGTATCAGAGCGATAGGTTTTACCTTTTTGAGTGTAGGATGACCCTTGGTAGATGGAGTAAGTGACTTAAGCAGGGTAACGTAGCGTGCGTATGTCCGCGGCATACTTGCGATACGGTACTCCGCCTAAGTGACTTTAGGATATACTTGCTTGAAATTCCTTCTTCAATTCCGTGTATCCTATGATTCTTTTGCACTGTTCTTATTATCCTTTTTCTGTACCAGCCACTATGCCGCCGAAGGATACGAGGGCATAGAGGGCTGCCGCCCGAGACGAGATTCGAGCTGGCTCGTCCGAGACTAGGACAGAGCAGGGTGGTATGCCTACGCCGCAGGGACAGACCGATCCACCTTCCCCAGGCCGTATGGATAGGCTCGAAACTGGTATGGAGGAGTTGCGACAGATGATGGGAGGCATGCAGGAGTTACGACAGATGGTGGAATCGTTAGTAGAGATCAATCGAGCACAGAGATCGGATATTACTCCCCCTGCGGTCGTTTCGAGACCGAGTCGGATTCGCACTGATATGTTAGCACCTAGGAGGGTTCGCAGCGGCCGTGGCGGATTCTTTAGGGGCCAGTTATATCGCCTTCACCCATACGATCAGCAGCCATGGTTAGGATGTTTTTGGTGTGGTAGCCTGCATCATCGTAACAGAGACTGTCCGGCGAGACGACAGGGAGCGGCGACAGTTCCACATGTGACCCTACCACCATCACCACACCCTCCTCAGAGAGCCCTACTTCCTACCACCGGCGATGCTCCACGCCAGTTAGGTGCACCTAGAGGCCGTGGACGCGGCGGTCCTGTTCAGAGAGGACGAGGAGGCAGAGGCCGAGGTCGAGGTCAGCCCGCTATCGGTGGAGGACAGGCCCGAGTTTTTGCTTTGACACCGCAGGATGCGCAGGAATCCAATACCGTTGTGACAGGTACCTTATCCGTATGTTCTTTCGACGCACGGGTATTATTTGACCCAGGTTCCACACATTCGTACGTCTCTACACACTTTGCACCGATGTTGGGCCGCGAGTCGTCGTCGTTAGATCATCCGCTTGTTGTTATTACCCCGGTAGGCGAGTCGTTTGTCGCTCGTTTTGTTTTTCGATTGTGTTCCGTTCGTATCGGGGAGAGGGAGTCATCGGTTGATTTGATTCTCCTTGATATGTTGGACTTTGATGTGCTTCTGGGCATGGATTGGCTAGCCACTTGTTATGCTTCGGTGGACTGCCGTGAGAAGGCAGTCAGATCTAGCTTTCCGGGAGAGCCAGTCCTTGTTATTCAGGGAGACCGCAGCGTCACCCTTCCCAGCTTGATTTCGTCTCTTCGCGCTGGTCAGCTCTTGCGGAAGGGATGTCAGGGATTCTTAGCGTATATTGGTGATACTCGAGCTGCAGAGGTTCCGTTGGACCGGGTCCCGGTTGTTTGTGAGTTCCCTGATGAGCTACCTGGGCTACCACCTGAGCGCGACGTTGAGTTCTGCATCGATTTGATTCCCGGCTCGGGGCCTATCTCTATACCGCCTTATCGAATGGCCCCGGCAGAGCTTCGAGAGCTGAAGGATCAGTTGCAGGATCTGTTAGATAAGGGGCTTATTCGACCTAGTGTTTCTCCGTGGGGTGCTCCGGTCCTGTTTGTCAAGAAGAAGGATGGAAGTTTGCGCTTATGTATCGACTACCGCCAGCTGAACAAAGTTACCATTCGGAACAGATATCCGTTGCCACGCATTGATGATTTGTTCGACCAGCTCCAGGGCGCGGGTTATTTTTCGAGGATCGACTTACGATCAGGATACCACCAGCTGCGAGTCCGACAGGAGGATATACCGAAGACAGCCTTCCGTACACGTTATGGCCACTACGAGTTTTTGGTGATGTCGTTCGTACTCACCAACGCCCCAGCAGCATTCATGGATTTGATGAACCGTACATTCAGGTCGTATCTTGACTTGTTCATCATCGTGTTTATCGACGATATCTTGGTGTACTCCCGGAGCAGAGAGGAGCACGAGCAGCACTTGCGGATTGCGTTACAGACTCTGAGGGAGCACCAGCTGTTCGCAAAGTTCTCCAAGTGTGCATTCTGGCTGGACAGCGTCGGATTCTTGGGTCACGTGATTACGAGAGACGGCATTTGTGCGGACCCAAAGAACATTGAGGCTGTTCAGCAGTGGCCCCGACCTACATCGGTTACTGAGATCCGTAGTTTTCTAGGCCTGGCAGGCTACTACAGGCGTTTTGTTCAGGACTTCTCCCGTATAGCTGCACCTTTGACCGGTTTGACCCGGAAGGGAGTTCCTTTCGTCTGGACGGAGGAGTGCGAGCGCAGTTTTCAGCAGCTGCGGAGATGTTTGACTACGGCGCTGGTATTATCTTTGCCTTCGGGATCAGGCGGATTTGTGGTCTACTGCTATGCTTCGCTAGTGGGATTAGGATGCTATTGATGCAGCATGGCCGGGTGATCGCTTATGCTTCTCGGCAGCTGAAGAAGCATGAACAGAACTACCCCACTCACGATTTGGAGATAGCTGCAGTGGTCTTTGCACTGAAGATTTGGCGACATTACCTATACGGCGAGTCGTGTCAGATATTCACAGATCACAAGAGCTTAAAGTACATATTTCAGCAGCGAGATCTAAACCTCAGACAGCGTCGTTGGATGGAGTTGGTGAAAGACTTTGACTGTGAGATCTTATATCACCCAGGCAAGGCGAACGTGGTGGCAGATGCTTTGAGCAAGAGGCCAAGGGGTAGCCTATCCTTTTTGCGCGCAGTGCAGAGACAGTCGTCAGCAGATTGGCAGATTTTATGCGACAGCCGAGTTGAGTTCGAGTTCACTCAGACAGGGGGACAGCTCGCGCATGTTCGTGCACGCCCACAGTTGCTTGACCGTATATATGAGGCATGGCGCAGTGACGACCGTTGCTCAGAGATCATGGCACCGATGGGACAGGGCAGATTTTCCGAGTTCGTGATTGACGATTAGGGGATTTTACGCTATGGATCTAGACTGTGCGTACCAGATGCTGATGGATTACGGCACGACATTCTTGAGGAGGCACACCGATCAGTGTATAGTGTCCACCCCGGTTCCACCAAGATGTACCATGATATGAGAGAGACCTACTGGTGGGACGGGATGAAGAGGGACATTGCGGAGTTTGTATCGAGATGCCTGACTTGTCAGCAAGTCAAGGCCGAGCACCAGAGGCCCGCAGGAGAGCTACAGCCGTTACCCATTCCAGAGTGGAAATGGGAGCAGATTTCGATGGACTTCGTTGTGGGTCTACCCAGGACCAGTCGAGGGTACAACTCCATCTGGGTGATCGTAGATCGATTGATGAAAGCGGCTCACTTCCTGCCAGTGAAGACCACTTTCAGCTTCTCTCAGTATGCCCAGCTTTACATCGACGAGATCGTGCGGTTGCATGGCGTACCGACTTGTATCGTGTCAGATCGAGGCACCCAGTTCACCAGCCGACTTTGGCAGAGACTTCAGGAGGCTTTGGGCACTCGTTTGAGCTTCAGCACAGCGTTTCATCCGCAGACCGACGGACAGTCAGAGCGGACCATTCAGACTCTCGAGGACATGCTCAGAGCGTGCGTTTTAGACTTCGGCGGTAGCTGGGATCGTCATTTACCTCTAGTGGAGTTCTCCTACAACAACAGCTTCCAGGATACTATTCAGATGGCACCTTTCGAGGCATTGTATGGGAGGAGATGCAGATCGCCCGTCTGTTGGACAGAGCTCAGCGAGAGCAGTATTTTGGGGCCGCAGCTTGTTGAGGAGACGACAGCGAAGATACAGTTGATTCGAGACCGGATGAGGGCAGCTCAGAGCAGACAGAAATCCTATGCAGACAGGCGCCGTCGCAGGTTAGAGTTCGCAGTTGGCGACCATGTTTTTCTGAGGGTCTCTCCGATGAAGGGCGTGATGCGTTTTGGGCGAAAGGGGAAGCTTAGCCCTAGATTCGTAGGTCCCTTCGAGATCCTCGAGCGTGTTGGCGATGTTGCATATCGTTTGGCCCTTCCACCCAGCTTTCCCGATGTTCACCCCGTCTTCCATGTTTCGATGCTCCGCAAGTACCTTCACGACCCTTCGCATGCGATTCAGCACCCGACAGTCCAGCTGGAGCGCGACCTTTTTTTTGCAGAGCAGCCGGTGGCCATCCTGGATCGACAGGTGAAGAAGTTGAGATCGAAGATTATACCAACCGTTAAGATCCTTTGGCGTAGCCCGAGCAGCGAGGAGGTTACCTGGGAGACCGAGAGCGAGATGAGGAAGAAATATCCCCATCTCTTTGAAGGTACGCGTAGCTATAATTTTAAATTCGGGGACCGAATTTCTTTAAGGGGGGAAGATTGTAGCGTCTTGAAAAGTCGTTTTGGAGTTTTCCTGAAAATCGGTGAAAATTCGGTATTTTTCCGAAAACCGTCTTTTTTGTTATTTTGCAGTTTAGGACTAATTATACCTAAAATGGATAGGTAATTGCTTGTTCTTAGTAGCTAATGAGTTACTTATGAAATTTTGGTCATTTAAAAATTTTTCCCTATTTTTCAACTTTTTAATATTATTTTAAGCCGGTAAGAAAATATATTAAATTAGCGATAAATACAAATTTAAATGGGCTAAATTTAAGCTTTAAAATCATGTTAATTAAAATTTAGTTGTAAGATAAATTTTTAGTAATTTATTTTAAGTTTTAACAAATTTTTATTATGGAAAACGAAATTTATTGAATTTTAAGCTAAAACTTGCAATTTTGGACTTGTAGGGGGTCTTTTTGCATAAAATTTCTTTTGTAAAACCCCTCTCTCTCTTCCCTCAGCCCTAGGCCGGCCCTTTTCCAGCAAACCCAAGAAAAAAAATGCTTTCCTCTTTGACTTCATTTTTGTGCAGAAAAGAGGTGTTTTTTAAAGGATTTTGGATTTTTTTTATTAGGTATGGGTCTTTACTTGTTTGGTGTGGGTTGACCAAGACTTTTTCCACACACCACACCACTCCCCCACTCCCTTGTTCAGGCCAAAAATCTGCAGCCCTCCCCCTTCATTTTTCCCCTCTCTTTTGTTCTCAAATTCATCTCAAAAACCATCAAAAATCAACAAATCCTTCACTAATTCAACACAAAACCTTAATCCATCTCTTCTCACACCCACTTTAGTTTAAATCTTGGTGAAAGAAGGCATCTTTGGAGGCAAATTGATCTTGCTAGATCTCTAGTTGAGGTATAAATTCTTCCTAATTAAATTCTTTTGTTAAGTTTCTTAAATTAGATTGTTTTAGTGTTAAATTAGTGTTAGTTTCATTCTAGATTTTTAAAAGTTCATGGTTGAAATTAAACTAGGGTTTTAGAAACCATTATTTAGTTAATTAAGTCTTTTAATTAACTTAGTTGTTTACTTAACCAATTTATATGGTTACTTTGCTTAAGTGGCTTCATATTAGGCTAATCTATGTTAAAGTTGTGTGAAATTTTCATTAAGGTTGCTAATTATGAAAATCAAGAAATGTTTTGTTTATGGAAATTAGGTTTTTAAGCATAGTTAATGGTTTAAAATTAGTGTAATGGCTAGCTAGTGGGTTAGTTTGGATTGTTGTGTTGGATTGTGTTAATTTTCTCGCTAATTGTCGATGTTTGCACCAATTTTGCAAACTTCTAGCTTACTAGGTTTTTATAATATTATTGTGGCGATTTAATTGAGATATCTAGAGTATTTTGTTGGCTTATCCTATGACATTTAGGATGCGTGAGTGCGGATTTTTGAGTAGTCGGGTTTTAGTTTTGCCGGGCGACCAAATCGGCGATTTTTGCAGTTTTTGCGATTTTCGCGTGTGTTCCGCGCACCTTGTGCACGTTGTACCTAGCTTGTGAATGTTAGTATCTTCGTTTAGGTTTTGCGTCGTTCCTAATATGTAACCTTATGTTTGGTATTGATGTAAATTCCAGGTTCGGTCGCGGAGACGTCAGACGCGGCTCGAAAGGGGAAAGCGGTGATTGGACGCAGCTAGCTAGGGATTTCGGTGAGTAGATGTAACATTTACGGGGGACTATCGTTGGATAGCGCAAGCCGCCCGATAGTTTTAGTAACTTAAAAGATTCTTAGTAATGTTAGTAATTAGGAGTGTAATACTTGTATGATTATTTGCTACATTCATGCCCTATATTGACATACCTATACGAAACCGTTTTATAGGACACCTGCACCATTGCCAGGATTTTTATATGCAGCACGAGCACTATTCATGCTTACACACACACCCTGTTAATTACCATGCCACCACACTAGATAACCTATAATTTGAAACCTTTTACTAATTGATGCTTAAACCTGTGCTATTGCCTTTAATTCCTTAAAATGAAATCGAAGGATTGCCATTCATGTGCATGTACCTCATCATATTATTTGTTCATGCCTAGTCTATTAATCATACATCGTAGCTTAATTATTGATATCATATCCATTCATCACCATTGATATATGCACTTATGAGGATTTCTTGAGATTTTATGATATTTCTGGATTTCGGGGGAAAGCCGCAAAATTTCTAAACTTATTATGTTTTTAAAATATGTAATTGCGGTTTTCTAGTGATGTAAAGTGTCGTCCACCATGAGTTTGCTGTGATTTTCGAGATCCGTGTCGAGGAGTGGAGGAACCGTCACGGGTACATGGTGGGCCCGGTAAGGTACCCCGGGGCAAGAGGAATGTGGTGTTGACGTTGAACCTGGCAGGGGACGGATTACCTACCGGTGACTGTTTGGCACGGCGGATATCCAGAGGATACCGACCGTGGCCGCGAGATGATGAGATTTTGATATTGAGCTGGGTCAGCCGGATGGCTGAGGCCAGAGATACTATGACATGGATATATGAGATTTGAGATAGTTTTGAGGTATCGTTGCTGGACACAGGTTCTTGTTGATTCTATTGGTATTGTGATGGTATTTCAAAAGACATTCTTAAAGGGAAAAACATGATTTCTTATACTTACACATTCAGATCATGAGTGGATTCACATTGCATTCATACCTGCTAGTTTATTCATATTGCAGACATACCTGCTATTATGTCCTGCCATACCTGTATTATAGATGCTAGGATGCTTGTGTGCATGCATTCGATAGCCTGTGTAGATGTTATTTATTACTCACGAGTTGGCAACTCACCCCCGTTGTGCCATAGCCTTTTGCAGGTCCGCTCCGTCAGTACAGTAGCGGTGGATGCGCTTGCTTCTTTTGCCTCTTTTGCCTGGACTCGAGATTTTGCTCTTAGGTGGGTTATGTTATTATTTTTGTACCACCTTGTATATTATTTGTATCTAGTGTACTCCATCTACTGTATCTACCAGTATTATTGTATATTGACCTAGAGATGAGACTGTGAGGTTTGTGGACTTTTATGCTGTATTTTGGGGTCGAGCTCACTTGAGTCGACATGATGTTTTTCTTATGCTTCATTATGATTATTTCGCATATTGTTGCTTTATATTGCGTGGGATTTGTGACCGCCTTGTGGCGAAGAGCTAGCTCCCGCTTGGGGATGCCTTATTTGTTGGATTCATATATATTCTTGTTGTACCCATTTTGGGGGCCAGTATTTACAAAGGAGACTCTGCCGAAATTTTCGGAAAAATTGATATTGTTTTTAAAAAGGGTTTTTATATGACTTATTTGATAAACTCGCTTCAATTGATTGGGTTTTCTTCACTCTTTTGCTCATTTGGTTTTGGTTCTGGGCTTTGGCTTACTTATTTTATGGACGCCTTGAGACGTTTCGTAAGCTTAAGTGCCAGTCACGTCCGTACCCTGCGGGTCGTGACACTGGCTATCCACACGACCAGGAGAACGTCGGGTTTCAGTAGCGGCTCTATGAAACCCGGGGATCCCAGATATCTGTATTGTTCTGTGATGCTTATTACATTTCTGTGATGTTGCAATTTTATCACGCCTTGAGCGAAATATTATATATTGATATATATACTAGTAGATGTTGTATATGTTTTGCATCCGTGCTAGTCCAGTCCCCGCTCTGTCGTTAGTTAAGTAACCTAACGGGTAATGACGGGACCCAGTGGCGAATGCGGATGGCATATACGTACATCATTATTTTCGTTCTTTATTCGTGTGATCAATTGATGGGACTGCGTTGATTCGGATCAATGCAAGCTAAACAAACCTATTCTGATGTTGTTGGAACAATTTTCAAAAAGCTGCTATTGCAAAGGCGTTCTCTTTTGTTTTGCACAGTGGTATTCGGTTATGAATATCCAGCACTTCAGTCGATATGGCAAGGGCCGAGATCCCTTCACCGGGAGTGACCCCTTGGACAGAAGTTTGCGTCAGGGCAATAACTTCACTATAGCCGATTGCCTTTTGCTTTGCATCGTGGTATTCAGTTGGAATATCCTGCACCTCATTCTACGGGGAAAGAGCCGAGATCCCTCCACCGGGAATGACCTCTTTAGCAAAGGTTTTCGTTACTATATTTTTATAAAGTTATCCGGTTCCTTCAACGATATCAAGTTCATTACGTTAAAGGTTTTTCGCCAGAAACCATTCGTAGCCCTTCGTCATTTCAGACGGGTAGCACGTAGTATTCATGCTATGTTTGTTGGCCTTAGTCAAGGCATAGTGTATGGTAGCTGCTTGTTACCTTTCTGCTGCATAGATAGATGCGTTGGTTTGGGACAGTCGTACAACCTTGTTGGCCCTAGTCAAGGGCTTGTACGGGTAGGTTCAAATTAACCTGGACAATGACGGGTAGAATTTGACATGTGACTTATGATTTGTTGGCCATAGTCAAGGTCATAACAGCATGGGCCAAAAAATCACATCGGGAGTTTCTAAAGAAACTGAAACTTGCCAGATATGCGCATACCTTCTGGTGTGTGATAACGTGAGCGGATTCCATCACGTTGTCATGCGATGATAGTTGGATCCCGATTCCTACTGATGAGTTGGTTTACTCCTCGGGTGATCCCGACTAATTCTTCTTTCAGGTTTGGAGGGGAATTTGACGGTACAGTGGGAGGTTTCCTGATTAGATAAATTGGTAACCATTCTGATCTAGGTTAGAGTGCACGCTGAGTGTTTCTTTTCTCTCTCTCTTTGGCAGCGACCATGACCCAACCCTAAGACTATGACTCAGTGACCAAAATTAATCGAACCTTCTTAAACACTGGCTTTTGGATTGTCAGAGTTGCATACCTCATTGCCACTCCTACTTTTACCCTTTTCTCCAGGACACCCCGTATTACTACGAGTGTCCACTTCCATTGGATAAAACCATCGTATGGTTATATACGAACTCGAAGGAATTTATTCGAGGATGGTTTCCGGTTCTGGAGAAAACGAATAGGACTATTCAGTTGTCTTTTCCTTTTACCTTCTCTCAGGTTGCGAGTACTCCTAGGATTAGGAGATAATACACCTATTACGCTTATTGGATAGTCTTCTTCTAAACCATAGGCAGGTGCAGAACGGTGGGGAATGAAGAAAACCAATTAGCCTAACGAAGGTGTACAGAAGGTATTAAGTAAAGACATATAAAAGGATTAGTAAGAGGGCAAAGTAAATTGCGACTGCTATTCACGACCAAACCAAGTATTTCATTAACACTCCCACTTCACCTTTGTATTTCTCTAGGAAACTCCGTATCACTACGAAGATCCACAGTTATTTGAATACTCCATCGTATGGTTATATACGAAATCGAAAGGAACTTGTTCCAGTTCGGGGATGGATTCTGGTTCAGGAGAAATAGGAATAAGGTTTATTCGGTTGTCTTTTATCTTTACCTTCTCTCGGGTTGCGAGTGCTCCTAAGATTAGGACAGTACACCCATTATGCTTATTGGATAGTCTTTTTCCAAACCATAGGCTGGTGCCGAACGGTAGGGAAGGAAGAAAACCATTTGGCCTAAAGGGGTGTACAGAAGGTAATGACTAAAGACATATGAAGGGATTTGGAGAGATGGCAAAGAAATATACGGTTACAGTTGTGAATCTGATAATGGAAGAGGCATTACTAGGAATACCCGGATACCCCTTCGAAACATTTACATGTTTCAGTTTCACTGTGTACTTTTAATAGAAAACTGATTTCCCAATTAGACACTTGCTCCAGGGTATGTATTTACCAGGTATGATTCTCACATCTGTATGGTTTTACAGATGATGAGTTGGATTAAGTTATTGGGAATTAGGTGATCATCCTCATTATATCGGAATTCGTTGTAATTGGTGATATTTGAGGAAATCGCCTGGGCTGTTTGCCGGACGGCAAATATTTGGTTTCGAATATCCGTCGTTATGCACAAATTTCAAATTGATATATCTGTACGTCTATTTTTATAGAGTGAGATATACCTTTTTGAAATTATGTCTATGACATTTACCTATATCAGTGGATGGTTAGGTAAGGAGCATTAAACAACGGTGTAATTCTTCTTAACCATAAGTAAGTTTTCAACCTACGACACACAGGGAATGAGTTATTAGACTCAAGGGACTTATACAGAGTATTGTATGTTGTCCAGTAGGACAGAGGGGTTGGTACTCGTACTAGATTCTGTTTACTTGTGACTTCTCTGGGTCTTAGACATGTGTTCGTAGAAACACAAGGTCCAAGTTTTGATAAGGTATAGGTATAAGAATAAAGTAGAGAACCAGGTATTGCAAGTATCAGGATTCTTCGAGGCGATCGAAGATGTAGATACTTGTGTATGGTATTCAGTTGATAGTAATGATTAAGAGAACTTGCTTCTCTTTCAGGTTACTCATAATTGGAAGTACTCCTAAGTTGAGTAATGCTGATCGGCCTTTCTCCATTTAATTGATATGCACTGGAGATAGTTGCATGATTTGAATCTGGTTCAATTAAATCAGTGCCTCTGTTACTGTATTGGATATAGAGCAGTTCATATCTTGACGTTGTTAAGGTATGGGGAGTTGTCCGGCTTATGCTTAAAATCAGACTCTGGATAACTCAAGGAACGTTTCTGTAATGGCTGTTTGTGGGTTGACCCAGGTTATGACGAGGGTTGACTTTCTACCATCTGGAAGATCAATAGTGATATTGTTCTTGACTCGCCACAGCTTTAACAAAAATGGATTTTTTCAGAAAACAGTAGTGGGAGTATGGTAGAACTGGAAGTGATTGCAGAACAGCAAACGATTACTGAAAGTTTGATAGGATCCTAAAGATTCAATCTGGCTTGACATTCCATTGGCCACTCCGCAGATACGGTGGGTAACCTCAGGCACCCGAGGGGTACTCCGGTAGCCTCAAGGACGGTGACAAGGAGGTTCTTGTTTACCCAGACTTGCCATTGCTGTTATTCCAGGCTGCGAGACCCGGCAGGAGGATGAATATAGCGTCGTTCTAAACTAGCTTTAGAAGTGTACGTGTATATGACTCTGCCAGAGGGTTGTCGTAGTCAGTGGGAGCAGCGGAAGCATTGGTGGACAAGTGGCTTATGTCTATTTATAGACTAAAGCAGGTATAGCGGAGATAGATCATCTATTTCTGATGTGACAGTCATAGGTTTGACTTCATCAGAATAGAGGATGGATCTGTTAAGAAAGTAGTAGAGTGTGATGTCCTGGTATTTGGATGACATACACAGAGTAAGAAGTGATGTTCCAATACTACGGTCGGTTATGCTTTGGTTGTCACACAGTGGTTTCTCCACATGGGACTTGAATATAATATCAAGACATTCTGGTTACTGGATCTATGGTTTTAGATCTAGATTTGGGTAGTTTCCCAATCAGGGTACTTAGACAGCATTCTGAAGGTGTTTTAGAATGGACAACTCCAGGCACGGTAGTGTACCTGTAGGTGATGGAGTCACCCTCTCTAAAGGTGTTTTATAGACTAAAGGGGAGAGGGATGTGCATGATCGGCAGATCACTTGCTTAGGCAATTGAGTTGATCATGAGATGTCAAGTACCACACCAGATGTTGTTTTTGCAGTAGATGCAATAAGTTGATATTGATCCAATCCTGGAGGAACATTCGGAAGCAGTTTTAGAACATAAGTGAATGTTCCAGGGATATGATAACGACAGCCCCATTCGGGAGACAGTTATCATTCCAGGCTTCCAAGGTGACCTGGATGACAGAGTGACTGTCAGAGTTATAGTTTTCCCTCTAACGAGGGGCAGTATTTTGGACAGGTGGTCCAGATGGATACTGAGGGAGGCATGGCGCAGGATACTGATTAAGTTCAGTTGACGATACAGTCTAAGAAGTTTGGATTTGGAGTTCATTTATGAACTAGGTCCCATCAGACATCCGAACATATTCTAAGATAGGTATTGCTCATTTCGGGAGATGGCTTTCTCTGCGAACTTGAGATAAAGAGAGATATAGAAAGAAACATTAGAGCGGATCCACTCACTGAGGCTATTCCTCGAACGCATTAGTTTCGCAAATAGTTTTTGTGAGACTGATTAGTAAAGGAGTTGGGTGTTCGGTATCACACGGGCTGTGAGTATGCGACATCGCAATAATTAGCCTTGAGTGCAAGTGGGAGATTGTTGGAGATAGTGCCCTCAGAGTCAATTATTGGATAACAGGCACGTGATTACAATGATTGAGGGAGGACCTATACCGGTAGGACAGTCTTACTCAAGATGATAGTATGCTATCTGGTTTATCTTTATCATCGTGTACTGCTTTAGGTGACCTTACAGGTCACTATTGCACGTTGATAGAGCCCGTAGGATTCTTGCTTGACTGCCAGCAATATGAGGGCGATCATATACGTGGGAGCTGGGGTCTATAAGCACATCCTTAAAAGGTCCCTAGTCATGGGAGTTTCAAGACAGGGCATCGATACTCCAGAGTAGACTAGTGTATACAGTCGAGACCCCGACGAGGGGCGGTGGCCGGTCTCATAAGCCACTGGTGTCAGTTGGTTCACCTAATATGTATACAGGTGCTCATTGGGTTATGAGTACACCGGACAGGACTCGCCGGGAACATGCTAGTTGGTCTTATACGTGACGTCAGATAGCAGTTCCCTGGTGACATGTGTACAGGTTAGTTCATCGACCTGAGATCGTCATTTGTCTCGTGTGAGTTCCCACTGTACTTTGATTACTACCCTACCACGCTCAAAGGAGACGTGCAAACAGGTTTTAGTTGGGTACAGTCCCGAGCCACATGGAGGCAGTGAGCGGATCTTCAGGGGTTCGTCTCTCCCGGTATTGGGGGTGAGGTCGCGCTGTGTCTAGGAGAGCCATTACACGAAGTCCTTGGCCAAGGCAGGAGATTTACTGGTAGGTATTCCAGTAGTATCTCAGGGTGTTCTGGGCTGCACTCCGACACGACTTGTACCGCTTTTGGGAGTCTGACTTTTACCAACCCCCTAATCCCGCCATGCGATGCTCATAGATGAACGGACCGGACTGTACGGATATTGTCACTGACAGGCTCAGTAGGGTGTCAGGATGAGTTCGCTCATCGACGTCCCTTTTGGTCAATACCTGGTAGCCCGTTATGTATGGCTAATACCTCTGACGTGCTAGTGGTTAAATCCACAACCAAAGTATTGACGAGTCTTTAGAGTCCCCCACAGACCGTTTTCTCAAGTTTCGGGCGAAACGCTGTAGAGGCCGTATGGAGATATGGCAGGGTTCGATCAGATACGTGCGGTGTTGCACGGATCATGATCGGACGGATAATACTAGCGGGCTTTGGTTTACGCCGGATCCTAGTATTGTACAGTGTAGATTTTGTCTTATTGCATTTGTATTCGGTCGGAATACAAATGCGGGTATGTATATACAGTCGCGGGGTTTTCCTGTAATTTATTACGGGATCAGTTTTTTGAAGTTGCCAGTTTGCTTTCCGTTTCGGCCATTTTCCTTTGTTTCATTCTTTGGCTGGAAATTGGTGGAGAAAGGGTTATTTGCAAGCATACAAATTTGATTACTGGAGGGTGTTATTTGCAAGTTGTAGTGTCATGATGGTTCTACCATCCTTTGACCTTCATTTGTTCATCATGGTTTTGACTTTTGAGTTGTGATGGTTGTCGATGGAGTGAGACTTGGTTTGTGATCATGATTCATCATGATAACTTTTTCTCTCTCTCTAGTATTATTGCTTCTCACCCTCCTTGAGATTTTCTCTCCCTCATTCTTCACAAGGAAAGGCCGGCCACATCTTAGTGAGGGAATTCATTTTTGTTGTGAGGAAAAATGTTGATCTCATTCTATGCATGCTACATATTCCTCACCTCTCTCCAAAGTTCATTTCCTCCACCAAATGGCAACTTCCTTAACCCCGAGAGACAAATGGATTCTACACTTCATCTACAACACTTCTTGGGCACGTCGGCTCGCCAAATTCGTGCCCGAGTTGCCCCGGTCCAGAGGTGGGAGCCAGTAAAAGAACTCGGCGATGTGGTTCCCTTCCGACGAGGAGATGAAGACCGGAGATTCCGCGGGGAGATCGGGACGACGACGAGAAGACCGAAGGATACGGATCGCTTGGTATATCTCTCTACCCCTTCTCTAGTTAGCTAGGATTGGATTAATGGCCCGATCCGGGATTTTTGTACGCGGTGGTGCCGGTTTAAAAGTTAAAGTAAAGTATCGTTTCCGCATTTTGGCCTCGGATTGACGGCCGGGGCGCCGCCGTGCACTTACAAAAGATAAACCAGATAGCATACTATCATCTTGAGTAAGACTGTCCTACCGGTATAGGTCCTCCCTCAATCATTGCAATCACGTGCCTGTGATCCAATAATTGACTCTGAGGGCACTATCTCCAACAATCTCCCACTTGCACTCAAGGCTAATTATTGCGATATCGCATACTCACAGCCCGTATGATACCGAACACCCAACTCCTCTACTAATCAGTCTCTCAAAACCTGTTTGCGAAACTATTGCGTTCGAGGAATAGCCTCAGTGAGTGGATCCGCTGTGATGTTTCTTTCTATATCTCTCTTAATCTCATGTTCGCGGAGAAACCCATCTCCCGAAATGAGCAATACCTGTCTTAGAGTATGTCTGGATATCTGATGGGACCTAGCTCATAAATGAACTCCAAATCCAAACTTCTTAGAATGTATCGTCAACTGAACTTAATCAGTATCCTGCGCCATGCCTCCCTCAGTATCAACTTGGACCACCTGTCCAAAATACTGCCCCTCGTTAGAGGGAAAACAATAACTCTGACAGCCACTCTGTCATCCAGGTCACCTTGGAAGCCTGGAATGATAACTGTCTCCCGAATGAGGCTGTCGTTATCATATCCCTAGAACATCCACTTATGTTCTAAAACTGCTTCCGAATGTTTCTCCAGGATTGGATTAATATCAACTTATTGCATCTACTGTAAAAACAACATCTGGTGTGGTACTTGACATCACAAGATTGACTCAATTGCCTAAGCAAGTGATCTGCCAATAGTGCACATCCCTCTCCCCTTTAGTTTGTAAGACTCCTTTAGAGAGGGTGACTCCATCACCTGCAGGTATACTACCATGCCAGGAGTCGTCCATTCTAAAAACTCTTAGAATGCTGTCTAAGTATCCTGATTGGGAAACCACCCAAATCTAGATCTATAGATCTAGTAACTAGAAACCACTGTGTGACAACCAAAGGATAACCGATCGTAGTATAGGAACATCACTTCCTACTTTGTGTATGTCATCCAAATACCAGGACATCATACCCAACTACCTTCTTAACAGATCCATCCCCTATTCTGATGAAGTCAAACCTATGACTGTCACATCAGAAATAGATGATCTATCTCCGCTATATCTGCTTAAGTCTATGAATATACATAAGTCACTTGTCCACCATGCTTCCGCTGCTCCCACTGACTACGACAACCCTCTGGCAGAGTCATATAGACGTACACTTCTAAAGTTAGTTTAGAATGACGCTATACTCATCCTCCTGCCGGGTCTCACAGTCTGGAACAACAGCAATGGCAAGTCTGGGTAAACAAGAATCTCCCTGTCACCGTCCTTGAGCATACCGAAGTACCTCTCGGGTGCCTGAGGTTACCCACCTTATCAGCGGAGTGGCCAATGGAATGTCAAACCAGATTGAATGTTTAGGTTCTTATCAAATTTTCAGTAATCGTTTGCGGTTCTGGAATCACTTCCAGTTCTACCATACTCCCACTACTGTTTTCTGAAAAAATCCATTTTTATTAAAACTGTGGCGAGTCAAGAACAATATCACTATTGATCTTTCAGATGGTAGAAAGTCAACCCTTGTCATAGCCTGGGTCAACCCACAAACAGCCATTACAGAAACGTGCCTTGAGTTATCCAGAGTCTGGTTTTAAGCATAAGCCGGACAACTCCTCGTACCTTAACATCGTCAAGATACGAACTGTTCTATATCCAATACAGAAAATAGAGGCACTGATTTAATTGAACCAGATTCAAATCATGCAGCCGTCTCTAGTGCATGTCAACTAAATGGAAAGAGGCCGATCAGCGTTACTCAACTTAGGAGTGCTTCCAATTATGAGTAACCTGAAAGAGAAGCAAGTTCTCTTAACCATTACTATCAACCGAATACCATACACAAGTATCTATATCTTCGATCACCTTGAAGAATCCCGACACTTGCAACATCTGGTTCTCTACTTTACTCTTATACCTATAACTTCTCAAAACTTGGACCTTGTATTTCTACGAAACACATGTCTAAGAACCAGAGAAGTCACAAGTAAACAGAATCTAGTATGAGTACCAACCCCTCTGTCCTAATGGACACTGGACAACATACAATACTCTGTATAAGTCCCTTGAGTCTAATAACTCATTCTCTGTGTGTCGTAGGTTGAAAACTGTACTTATGGTTATGAAGAATTACACCACTGTTTTAATGCTCCTTACCTAACCATCCACTGATATAGGTAAATGTCATGGACTTAATTTCAAAAAGTTATATCTCACTCTATAAAAATAGACGTACAGATATATCAATTTGAAATTGGTGCATAGCAACGGATATTCAAAACCAAATATTTGCCGTCCGGCAAACAACCCAGGCGACTTCCTCAAATATCATCAATTACAACGAATTCCGATATAATGAGGATGATCACCTAATTCCCAATAACTTACTCCCACTCATCATCTGTAAAACCATACAGATGTGAGAATCATACCTGGTAAATACATACCCTGGAGCAAGTGTCTAATTGGGAAATCAGTTTTCCTTTAACAGTACACAGTGAAAATGAAACATTGAAATGTTTCGTAGGGGTATCCTGGTATTCCTAATAATGTCTCTTCCATTATCCAGATTCACAACTGTAACCGTATATTTCTATGCCATCTCTCCACATCCCTTCATATGTCTTTAGTCATTACCTTCTGCACACCCATTTAGGCTAAATGGTTTTCTTCCTTCCCTATCGTTCGGCACCAGCCTATGGTTTGGAAGAAGACTATCCAATAAGCATAATGGGTGTACTGTCCTAATCCTAGGAGCACTCGCAATGCGAGAGAAGGTGAAGATAAAAGACACTTGAATAAACCTTATTCCTATTTCTCCTGAACCAGAATCCATCCCCGAACTGGAACAAGTTCCTTTTGAGTTCGTATATAACCATACGATGGAGTATCCAAATAACTGTGGATCTTCATAGTGATACGGAGTGTCCTGGAGAAATACAAAGGTGAAGTGGGAGTGGTAATGAAATACTTGGTTTTGGTCGTGAATAGCAGTCGCAATTTACTTTGCCCTCCTTCTAATCCCTTTATTTGTCTTAACTTAATACCTTCTGTACACCACACTTAGGCTAATCGGCTTTCTTCATTCCCTACCGGTCGGCACCAGCCTAAGGTTTGGAAGAAGACTATCCAATAGGCGTAACGGGTGTACTATCCCCTAATCCAAGGAGTACTCGCAACCTGAGAGAAGGTAAAAGGAAAAGACAACTGAATAGTCCTATTCGTTTTCTCCAGAACCAGAAACCATCCTCGAATAAATTCCTTCGAGTTCGTATATAACCATACGATGGTTTTATCCAATGGAAGTAGACGTTCATAGTAATACGGGGTGTCCTGGAGAAAAGGGTAAAAGTAGGAGTGGCAATGAGGTATGCAACTCTGACAATCCAAAAGCCAGTGTTTTAAGAAGGTTCGGTCAACTTGGTCACTGAGTCATAGTCTTAGGGTCGGGTCATGGTCGCTGCCAAAGAGAGAGAGAGAAAAGAAACACTCAACGTGCCCTCTAACCTAGATCAGAATGGTTATCACTTCATCTAATCAGGAAACCTCCCACTGTAACGTCAAATTCTCCTTCAAACCTGAAAGAAGAATTAGTCGGGATCACCCGAGGAGTAAACCAACTCATCAGTGGGAATCAGGATCCAACTATCATCGCATGATAACGTGATGGAATCCACTCACGTTATCACACTCCAGAAGGTTTGCGTATATCTGGCAAGTTTCAGTTTCTTTTGAAACTCCCGATGTGATTTTACCCCATGCTCTTATGACCTTGACTTTGGCCAACAAATCATAAGTCACATGTCAAGTTCCACCAGTCATTCTCCAGGTTAATTTGAACCCACCCGTACCTACCCTTGACTTTGGCCAATAAGGCAGTACGACTGTCCCAAACCAACGCATCTATCTATGCTGCATATGAATACCCAATAGCTACCAAACACTGTGCCTTGACTTTGGCCAATAAACACATCTTGAATACTATTGACTATTCATATGAAATGACGGAGGGCTACAAATGGTTTTTGGCGAAAAACCTTTAACGTTATGAACTTGATATCGTTGAACGAACCGGATAGCTTTATAAAAATATAGTGGCGAAAACCTTTGCTAAAGAGGTCACTCCCGGTGAAGGGATCTCGGCTCTTTCCTCGTAGAATGAGGTGCAGGATATACCAACTGAATACCACGATGCAAAGCAAAAGTAAACGACTATAGTGAAATTATTACCCTGACGCAAATTTCTGTCCAAGGGGTCACTCCCGGTGAAGGGATCTCGGCCCTTGCCTCGTCGACTGAGGTGCAGGATATTCCAACTGAATACCACTGTGCAAAACAAAAGAGAACGTCCTTACAATAACAGCTTTTTGAAAAATTGTTCCAACAACATCAGAATAGGTTTTTTTAGCTTACATTGATCCGAATCAATGCAGTCCCATCAATTGATCACACCAATAAAGAACGAAAATAATGATGTACGTATATACCATCCGCATTCGCCACTGGGTCCCGTCATTACCCGTTAGGTTACTTAACTAACGACAGAGCGGGGACTGGACTAGCGCGGATGCAAAACATATACACCATCTACTAGTATATATATCAATATATAATATTCGCTCAAGTCGTGATAAAATGCAACATCACAGAAATGTAATAAGCATCACAGAACAATATAGATATCTGGGATCCCCGGGTTTTACAGAGCCGCTACTGAAACCCGACGTTCCCCTGGTCGTGTGGATAGCCTGTGCAATGAAATCCTAGACCCCTACGGGCGCGGAAAGTTACCCGCCAAAACCTGAAGCGAGGCAGCCCCCTTCAACAACGTGAATGGACCACCCAGCACTTCACGGAATCCGGTAACTTGAGCCCCCCTTCTTGGGTCAACCTGTACCCCCTATGAGTGCGGCGAATAGCCCGCCTATTCTAGAGTGAAGCCCCCTCCGTCTCAATGCCATGAGATGCAAGCTCATTGCCCTTTAGAACCCGGCTATCCGTGCACTCCTCCGCGGGGTAATCCTAGTACAGAAAGTAAAATATACATACAACGGGTACATCGACCTCAGCCCGGTCGTGCCCCAAAGGAATAATATACAAACAGGCAGTGACGACAGTCCACATGTCGGACGCTCACCCCGCAATATCAAATGTACATATAAAACGGAACTGTACTAACATTGCATCAAGGCTATCCACCACGACAAATCCGCAACATCACAGCACAACACAAAACATCAACGTGAATGTCACGTTCGCAAATCCGTCTAAAAGGGCTATAGCAGTTAGATAGGATTTACCGATCAAATAACATTCACGGTCGCAGATATAATGTAAATACTGTGAACTAACATGTTTAAAATTTTCGATCGACTAAATTTCCCGAAGTGGGCCCCAAGCACAACTGTAGCACTCAAAGAAAATCTGGGCCCAAACAGAATATTCCAAAAACCCCATTTTCAACTCAGAAGCCCACTGCAAAAATTTGATGCAATGAACAGTAAAAGTGGCGGCGGAACCGCGGCCAATGCGTGGGTTTGGCCGCGGTTCCGCGGTGGAACAGTGACGTCACGCGACCAAATTTTCACAGAATGCTTAGAATTCCCTGCACGTATTTCTGTAATGTATTGAAAAAAATTTTGAGCTAAAAAAAAAATTCGACAGAAACTGATGCAATAGAAATTGTGGTTTTTGGAAATTCCGATCGATCGAACTTGTAAACACGTTAGAGCAAGCTGGACTAGGTTAATAGTGTGGCTCTGATATCAGTGTAAGTGCACGGCGGCGCCCCGGCCGTCTGAACGAGGCCAAAATGCGGAAACGATAGTTTTCTTTAACTTGTAAACCGGCACCACCGCGCACTTTAAAACCCAGATCGGGCCATTAACCTACTCCTAGCAAACAAGAGAAGGGGTATAGAGATATACCGAGCGATCCGTGTTCTTCGGTCTTCTCGTCGTCGTCCCGATCTTCCCACGGAATCTCCGGTCTTCATCTCCTCGTCGGAAGGGCACCACATCGCCGGGTTCTTTTACGGGCTCCCACCTCTGGACCGAGGCAACTCGGGCACGAAGTTGGCGAGCCGACATGCCCAAGAATTGCTGTAGAATAGTGTGGAACTCTATGTCTCATGGGGTTGTAAGAAGTTGCCATTTGATGGAGGAATGAGATATATACTTTTTGAGATGGAGCTATGGGATTTTTGCAAAGCCAAAAGATCAAAAATCCCACTTCTAAAATTTGGGACAGCCCCCACCTCTTGTGGCCGGCCATGCATCAAGGAGAGAATGAGAGGAGAGAGTTAGTGGATCAAAAATGAGTGAGCCCAAAATAATGCAAGAGAGAGAAAGGGTTATCATGATGAATCATGATCACAAACCAAGTCCAACACTCATAAACCCATCACCAAACCCATGTCATCACAAAAGTCAAGCCATGATGAAGTCAAATGAAGTCAATGGATGGTGCACCATCATGAAACCATCATGATGCAAAAGTCTTCTCAATTGTTAATTGCACAATTGCAAATAACCCCCTCCACCAAATTTCAGCCAAGGAAAGAACAAAGGAAAATGGCCGAAACGGAAAGCAAATTGGCAACTTCAGAAAACTGATCTCGTAATAAATTACAGGAAACCTCGCTACTGTATATACATACCCGCATTTGTATTTCGACCGAATACAAATGCAATGAGACAAAATCTACACTGTACAATACTAGGATCCGGCTTAAACCAAAGCCCGCTAGTATTATCCGTCCCATCATGATCCGTGCAATACCGCACGTATATGATCGAACCCTGCCATATCTCCATACGGCCTCTACAGCGTTTCGCCCGAAACTTGAGAAACGGTCTGTGGGGGACTCTAAATGACTCGTCAACACCTTAGTTGTGGATTTAACCACTAGCACGTCAGAGGTATTAGCCATACGTAACGGGCTACCAGGTATTGACCAAAAGGGACGTCGATGAGCGAACTCATCCTGACACCCTACTGAGCCTGTCAGTGACAATATCCGTACAGTCCGGTCCGTTCGTCTATGAGCATCGCATGACGGGCCTAGGGGGTTGGTAAAAGTCAGACCCCCAAAAGCAGAACAAGTCGTGTCGGAGTGTAGCCCAGAACACCCTGAGATACTACTGGAATACCTACCAGTAAATCTCCTGCTTTGGCTAAGGACTTCGTGTAATGGCTCTCCTAGACACAGCACGACCTCACCCCCAATACCAGGAGAGACGAAACCCTGCAGATCCGCTCACTGCCTCCATGTTGCTCGGGGCTGTACCCAACTAAAACCTGTTTGCACGTCTCCTTTGAGCGTGGTAGGGTAGTAATCAAAGTACAGTGGGAACTCACACGAGACAAATGACGATCTCAGGTCGATGAACTAACCTGTACACATGTCACCAGGGAACTGCTATCTGACGTCAGGTATAAGACCAACTAGCTTGTTCCCGGCGAGTCCTGTCCGGTGTACTCATAACCTAATGAGCACCTGTATACATCTTAGGTGAACCAACTGACACCAGTGGCTTATGAGACCGGCCACTGCCCCTCATCGGGGTCTCGACTGTATACACTAGTCTACTCTGGAGTATCGATGCCCTGTCTCGAAACTCACACGACTAGGGACCTTTTAAGGATGTGCTTGTAGATCCCAGCTCCTACGTATATGATCGCCCTCATACTGCTGGCAGTCAAGCAAGAATCCTAGGGGCTCTATCAACGTGCAATAGTGACCTGTAAGGTCACCTAACGCAGTACACGATGATCAAGATAAACCAGATAGCATACTATCATCTTGAGTAAGACTGTCCTACCGGTATAGGTCCTCCCTCAATCATTACAATCACGTGCCTATGATCCAATAATTGACTCTGAGGGCACTATCTCCAACAAACATGCGGCAATACTCGCTGCCTATAGGAGGGTGGAGGACATCAGTGAGGACCCCGACGTTTGTGATCGTGAGAGGAAGCATACTAGGATGGTTCGAAAGGCCTGGAACATTTTAGATGGCCTTACTTTTGAGTTTCTTTATCCATGCCCTAGATTTGATGTCATGCCTTTGTAAACATTCCAATTATGTTTTTATTTGCTATTTTCCTCAATGTAGGCATTTTCTGAAGTATGAATAGCAAGCCTTTTCATTTCTATGTGTTTATTTTATACATCAAACTTTTTCGCACAGGCATGAATGAGTATTCCTTGAACGCTTAACTGAATGTGAATAAAATGTTCTCCTCACTGTCGCTTTCTTCTCTTTTCTTTGTTGCCGTCATGTCACTTTAGTAAGCATAGCCTGTAAATGATAGAGTGAGTATTCCGTTTTGAATTCTTTGAGAGGTAGTGATGGCTTAGAAAGCAGGTTCAGATCTGCTGCCTAAGACTTTTCAACTTCATGAGCCGTGAGGGTCTTATAAAGACTTTTCTCCCTACGAGTCGAGAGGATCTCGTAGGTGTATTTTCTCCTTAGGAATCGTGAGGATTCCCAAGCGCGTTTTCTCTTGTAAGTCGTAAGGATCTTACAAGAGAGTTTTCTTCCCTACGGGTCAAGAGGACCTGTAAGTGATTGATGGTGTTGCCATTATCCGCACTTCGCGGAGTCAGGATTTGTTCTGGGCGTTTCCCACGGGGTCAAAATTGACTTTAACCGTGTTCCACGGGACCAGGAATTTGCTCTGGATGCTTCCCACGGGGTCATAGCCATGTTCTGCAAGGACCAGCCTCCGCTCTGGATGCTTCCCACGGGGTCATAGCCGTGTTCTGCGAGGACCAGGATCCGCTCTGGACGTTTCCCACGGGGTCAGGATTGGCATAAGCCGCGTTCCACGTGACTAGGAATTTTGCTCTGGATGCTTCCCATGGGGTTATAGCCATGTTCTGCGAGGACCAGGCTCCACTCTAGATGCTTCCCACGGGGTCATAGCCGTGTTCTGTGAGGACCAGGATCCGCTCTGGACGCTTCCCATGGGGTCAGGATTGACATAAGCCGCGTTTCACGCGACCAGGAATTTTGCTCTGGATGCTTCCCACGGGGTCATAGCTGTGTTCTGCGAGGACCAAGCACCGCTCTGGATGCTTCCCACGGGGTCATAGCCGTGTTCTGCGAGGACCAGGATCCGCTCTGGACGTTTCCCATGGGGTCATAGCCGTGTTCCACATAACCAGGAATTTTGCTCTGGATGCTTCCCACGGGGTCATAGCCGTGTTCTGCGAGGCCCAGGCTCCACTCTGGATGCTTCCTACGGGGTCATAGCCGTGTTCTGTGAGGACCAGGATTCACTCTGGACGTTTCCTACGGGGTCAGGATTGACATAATCCGCGTTCCACGTGACCAGGAATTTTGCTCCGGATGCTTTCCACGGGGTCATAGCCGTGTTCTGCGAGGACCAGGCTCCGCTCTAGATGCTTCCCACGGAGTCATAGCCATGTTCTGTGAGGACCAGGATCCGCTCTGGACGTTTCCCATGGGGTCAGGATTGACAAAAGCCGCGTTCCACGAGACCAGGAATTTTTCTCTTGATGCTTCCTACGGGGTCATAGCCGTGTTTTGCGAGGACCAGGCTCCACTCCGGTTGCTTCCTACAGGGTTATAGCCGTGTTCTGTGAGGACCAGGATCCGCTCTGGACGTTTCCCATGGGGTCAGGATTGACATAATCCGCGTTCCATGTGACCAGGAATTTTTGACTCTCGGTTGTTTGTGCATCGTCGAGTCATGGAACTGGGAATTTTACCGCAGCTCCGATTTGTTGATGTCATGTCTGTTGAAATGAGACGGATATTGAGATGATCTCCAGACTGTCTGTGAACCATTGAGATTTAGCCTTTTCTTCTGATGGAGCCTGGGGAGGGAAGGTGTGATTCCTTCTTCGTTTGCGCCCCTGTATTGTATATAGGGATTGATGTGATATCACCTGTAGGGCAAAAATTTTATTTTTCATAATTTTTTTTCTTTCCGCGATGCTCTATCATTTCAGCTTTTATATCGCGAAGGTCGCGATTGCTCAATCATTTCGGCTATTTTTCGTGGTGCCCAATCATTTCGGCTATTTGTTTTATTTTTACTCGCTGCTTTTTTATTACGAGTTGCCCAATCATTTCGGCTATTTTGCATGCATATATTTTTACTTGCTTATTTTGTTGCAAGTTGCCCCATCATTTCGGCTATTTCGTATGCATGTATGGCTCACTGGCTTTTCGCTGCAAGCTTGGAATTAGACACCGATTTCGGCATCAGCACCGCTACAGCTACAGCTGGGATATTGCCAGGAGCGAATCATCATTTGCCTCTGTCGATGTCGAATAAAGGTGGCTTAGCAAACAGGGTTAAGATCCTGTCGACTAAGGCTTTTGATTTTATGAGCTGTAAGGGTCTCATAAAGGTATTTCTCCCTACAAGTCGTGAGGATCTCGTGGGTGCGTTTTCTCCTTAGGAATCGTGAGGATTCCTAAGTGTATGGTCTCTTATAAGTCGTAAGGATCTTACAAGAGTGCTTTCTACTTATAAGTCGAGAGGACTTACAAGGGTTATTCGCTGTGCAAACATACTCTTAGTCATGGCTGGGACTTTGTTAGGGAAATGTTTATTCGCGCCCGTGGATTGTATACAAGGGTCAGCATTGAGCCGCTTGTAGGGCAGCATTGGAGGTTGTGGTGGCCGCTTAAGAACAGGTTCAGATCCTTGTAACTTAAGACTTTTGAATCTTATGAGCCGTGAGGTCTCATAAGAGGGTTCTCCTTCCGAGTCGTGAGGATCTCGTAAGTGTAATTTCTCTTTAGGAATCGTGGGGATCCCTAAGTGTGTTGCTCCCTTGTGAGTCGTAAGGATCTCACGCAGGTGGTTTCTCCTCACAAAGTTGAGAGGACCTTGTAAGTGTCTTTTAACGAGGTTGCGCCCTTTCGGGTTTTCACAAAAACTCGCCGGTAGCCCTACTGTTTTTACTCACGGAGCCCTTTCGGGTTTTCATCCGTGCCCATTTTGCTTATGGACATACCGTTTTCTTTTTCTTTCTTTTTTTTATTCTTTCTTTTTTTGTGTCAGCCTTAGGATGTTGCAGTCCACAGTAGTTTATCGACGTCCCGGTCAACAGCTAGTTTTAGAACATTGTGGTCCATCGTTAGTTTAAGGACGTTTCAGTCCGACGCCAATTTTAAGACATAGTGGTCCACTGTTAGTTTTAGGACATTTTGGTCCGTTGTTAGTTTAAGGACGTTTCGGTCCGACGCCAGTTTTAGGACATAGTGGTCCACTGTTAGTTTTAGGACATTTCGGTCCATTGTTAGTTTAAGGACGTTTCGGTCCGTTGTTAAGGAAGCCGGCTACTACTTACAGAGTTTGGGCTTAGGAAGATAGCGAGCGGACGGTCCCGGCTTGTTGCACTGAGGCGGAACTGAATAAACTATTTCTTCTTCCTCCTCGGTATCACTCCCGAAGACCGAAATAGTGGTGATAGCTTTGTTCTTATTCCCCGGTTTGCGACATCTTTCTGTGTCCTCGAAATCTGGCAGGAAGTATTTTGCATTTTCGTACTTTCGGACTTCGTTCACGGAGAACGGGTTTAGTTCTCCTGTTACGGTATACTTGAGACCATCCTTGAAATACTTCATACACTGATGTTGTGTAGAAGGGATGATATTGTACTCGTGTAAACAAGGCCGGCCGAGTAAAGCGTTATAGCAGGTCTTAGCGTCAATGACGTGGAACTTGATGTCCGTGACGAGCAGCCCAAAGCGTAATGTCAATATTACAGACCCAAGCGTCCGTGATGACCGGGAGTCAAATCCGGAGATGGTGATTTTGTCACGAGCGAGGTGCTGAACACTCATGCAGATTTTCTTCAACACTCTCACGTTGAGGAGATTGACAGAAGACCCATTGTCTACCAGGATTTTGCCTATCTTGATATCGTGACAGTATCCGGAGACATATAGGGGACGGTTATGCTCGCACGTCTCGAGGAGGAGGTCTTCATCTCCGAAGATGATATCGGCCGTGTGTACTTCTTCCAGCCCGTCCTTCATCTTTTCTTCGATGAGGAAAGCTTGGAATTACTAGGGCTCTTGTAATGCCTTGATCAAAGAATCTCTTGCTTCTTTTGATAGCAGAAGGGCATCGAGAATGCTGAGCTGCGAGGGTATCTTTCTCAAGTGTGCCAGAACGTTGTAGTCCACCTTGTTTTTCTTTGGCGGGTTCTTGGCTGTCATCCCTTTGACGGCTTGGTCATCAAGGATGATATCCTCAAGGACCTTTTCTTTCCCCTTGTCTTTTCTATTTGACCCATTGTTCGAGGGTCCAAGATTCTTTTCGGGCAGCGTGCGATTGCGCAGCTGAATATTTTCACAGGTCTTCGGTTCTTCCTCTTTTCTCGAGGTGGATTCTTTAAAGAGAGGGCCAAGAGTCATTTCTTTGTCAGAATCGCTTCCGAAGGTGAGAACTTGCGATCCCCCAGCGTCGACCATGTGACAGTTGCCGGTAGTTCTTTTACGCTCCTCGGTCGTGTTTCTTTGTTCCCGACGAGTTTTGCATTTCATCCGCTTGAAATGTTGTCGGTGAGCAACATATCCCTGCCACCATCTTTTAAAAGTGTTGCACTCTTCAGTGGGGTGCGCAATCTTTCGATGATATAAGCAGTAGCTAGGATGTGTTTCCGCTTCACCAAGAGCGTTCGCCTCGGAGGGTGGCAGCTTCATTCCCATCGACATGGCTTTGGCGAACATCTTCCTCGTTTTGAACCTGTTTTTATTTACGACGGATGTACTTTGATCTGGCGGGAGTGTTTCAACCCGTTTGTCCAATCGCCGGCGTTTGGCTTTTTCAAATATGACCATCTCGCGCTCTCGAGCAGCTTTGCTTTTACGAAGAGCTTCGTTCAGGAACGCATCAATTATTTCGTCTGATAGCCCTAGAAGTTCCGGCTTAGGACCTGCCCCCAGTTTCTCTGTGTAAGGAGCTTCCTCATCGTCTATTGACGAGTGAGAAACCACATGGCAACTTGCCACATAATCCTCAGATTCATCCGACGAGTCTTCTCCATCATCTCCGCCCTCAAGGACGTGACTGAGAAATTCTTGGAGTGTGATTGGAGTCCGCGCCTTCTGGTTATACTCTTCCAGCGCGTCAATCTGTTTTTGCAGGTCCGTGCGCTTGTCACCAGGCTTCACAGGCTTCTTGGTCTTCTTCTTCTTCTTCGAAGACTTTGACGGCTGGGTGTGAGTGCTTTGGCTATCACCACCAACCTTTGGAGTTGGGCACGGTTTCAGCATCCCCTTAATGATCTCAGGTTCCAGTGGATTCTTCCACCTAATTGCCGGACATGTGTGGAGATCCTTCAGCATTCTTTTAGTTTTGGCCGAAAGAGCGACCTCCCATGGAGCTTCTTCTACAAAAGAACATGATGCCCCCGGTGTATCCGTCTTCTTGGGAGCGTGTGGCTATGGCGGGTTCACCTTCCAATTCTCGGATAGTTCAAACTTGCCCTGTTGGTATTAATCTTCAATCCAGCCTTTAAAGACGAAGCAATCCTCAATTGGGTGGCTTACCGTTTGGTGGTAGGGGCAATAATTAGGACTATTAGCCTCGCCGGGTTGTAACGGTCGTTTTGGATTCAGCAGATTGATGAGCCTGTTGCGCACCACCAGTTCGAACAGTCTCTTCGTTTTGTCCCGGGGGAACGAATAAGGACGCTTCATTTTCTCATTATAGTATCGCTGTCTTTCCTCCAGTTGATCCGTTAGTTTTGGTTCTCTGGGCTGCTGTTGAGTATTTGCGACGAAGGTCGCCTTCCCTTTACCCTTTTCGTTTCGCGTCTCCGGCTTTGGAGGAGATGGTCTATGGCCCATCTGGTCCATTTGGGCCAGTTTATCGATCAAGGCTTGGAACGTGGTCGGCTTGAAGAACATCATGAATTGGGAAATAGTTGCCTGAGGGTCCAGAGTGCCCACGAACATGCCAACCGCCGGCACTTCTTCGATGCGCTGCTCATATTTTGACCATAAGTTTCTCCATCGTATTGCGTATTGCACCCACGTTTCACCTAGCTTCACCCTGGCATTGATCAATGCCGTTATTGTTGGCTATAGTGCCCTCAAGGCAATTATCATAGTTGCGGACTTGTGATTATGATGATTGAGTGAGGACATATACCGATAAAACAGTCTTACTCAAGATGATAGTATGCTATCTGATTTGTTTTTATCATTATGTACATGTTGATAGAGCCCATAGGATTCTTGCTTGACTGCCAGCATTATGATGGCGATCATATATGTGGGAGCTGGAGTCTATAAGCACATCCTTCAATGTCCCTAGTTGTAGGAGTATCGAGACCGGGCATCGATACTCCAGTGTAGACTAGTATATACTGATCGAGACCCCGACGAGGGGCGGTGGCCAGGTCTCACAAGCCATTGGTGTTAGTTTGTTCACCTAAGATAGTATGCAGGTGCTCAATGGGTTATGAGTACACTGGACGGACTTCCCGAGAACCTGCTAGTTGGTATTATACCTATTGTCAGATAGCGGTTCCCAGGTGACATGTGTACAGGTTAGTCTGTCGACCTGAGATCGTCATTTGTCTCGTGTGAGTTCCCACTGTGCTTTGATTACTACCCTACCACGGCTCAAAGGAGTTGTGCAAACAGGTTTTAGTTGGGTACAGTCCCGAGCCACATGGAGGCAGTGATCGGATCGTCGGGGATTCGTCTCTCCCGGTATTGGGGGTTGATGTCGTGTTGTGTACGGATGGTCATCACCATAAATCCGTGGCTACGGTGGACGAGAATTATCGATGCAGGATCGATAGTTTCTCAGGTGGTGATAGGGTTTCATACCGACACTAAATGTCGTGTTGTTAGGAGTCTGACATTATCCACCCCCTTAGACTCGATATGCGATACTCTTAGACGAATAGACCGGACTGTACGGATATTGTCACTGTCAGGCTCAGTAGAGGTTCAGGATGAGTTTGCTCGTTGGCCTCCCTTTCGCTCAATACCTAGGTAGCCGTTACGTACAGCTAGTGCCGCTGACGTGCTTGTGGTTAAACCCACTGCCAGCGTATTGACGAGTCTTTAGAGTCCCACACAGAGGGTTTTCACGGTTCAAGCGATATGGCGTAGATCTCGTATGTTGATACATACAGGTGTCCGATTGAATTTGTGCATGTGCGGCACAGATTTTAATCGGACGGTTGATAATACTAGCGGCTTAGGATTAAGCCAGATTATTAAATCAGGTTTTGATTTAATATTTTACATATGTATTTATATATATGTATTCTAGTATTATTGTTCGCTATTTATTTTCTCTCTTGGCTATTCGTATTTTTGTTTGAATACGCGTATATGTATTTCGATACATGTACCGGGAAGTATTACGTATTTTCTACGGAATAGCTTCTAGAAGGTGCCACCTCATTGATATGATTTTCCATTTATGAAAATTCATTTATCTTCTAAATGAGGTGGAGGGTGTGAGGTGGCATGTGCATAGTATTATGCATAGTCTTAAGCATGAAGCAAGGTATGGTTTGTGCATTGTTTATTTGATTAAATGGTGGAGATTTTTTTGATGGGAGAGAGAGGGGGGCCGGCCACTTATTGAGTGGGATTGGTTTTTATTTTTGATTGATGATTTATCACAACACTAGCCTCCTCACTCTCTCACTCTCTCATTCACTCAAAAGAAAAGAAAAAGACACTTAGCCATTTTTGCTCATGCTAAGTCTTCATCACCTCTTTCTTCATCTTCTATGGTTGCTCCATGAGCACTTTGGGTAGAGAGAAAAACATAGTGACACACTACTACACCCCCACTCTCCATCGCTGGCGACTTTAGAGCATCGGTTGCCTCGTTCGACGAGGTTGGAGCTTGTGCCGTTTCTCTCGGGTGGATCATCGGAGATGGAGGAAGACTGGCAATCAAACCACATCAAGGAACCACTAGAAGCTTGGAATGAAGACCGAAGGACACGGATCAACCCTGTATAACGATTCTAACTCTTAGTTAGCATGCTAGATTAGGGTTTAAGGTCGATCCGGGATTCGGGTAACGGCAGCGCCAGTTCAGAAATTTTTGT
Source organism: Agapanthus africanus (assembly GCA_030015575.1). Taxonomy (NCBI): domain Eukaryota; kingdom Viridiplantae; phylum Streptophyta; class Magnoliopsida; order Asparagales; family Amaryllidaceae; genus Agapanthus; species Agapanthus africanus. The sequence goes on along the minus strand of CM057337.1, from coordinate 594,871,383 downwards.
TCCGCATTTTGGCCGTGTTTCGATGGCGGGGCGCTGCCATAACCCTTCATGGTATCAGAGAGACCCTTTTAACCTTACTAGCTTGTTTGGACGTGTTTAAAAGATCGATCGATGGAAATTTCCGAAATCACAATTCCATTTTTTGTCTGCTGTCGATTTTTAAAAGTGGTCAAAAAATATTTTCAGGCATCTTAAAAATACATGAAGGCAAAACTAAAACTATAGAAAAAATTTGGTGACCTAACTCCAGAATACCACCGCGGAACCGCCGCGAAATGTGACATTTGGCGGCTCTTCCGCAGCCCTTTTTAGGCTACAGTGACCAAAAAATTTTCTGGAGCTCTATTTGGTGGAAAAATGATTTTTGTGATATATGGTTTTGGCCCAGATTCATTTGAGTACTGGTTATGCACTTGGGGACATTTGGGAAAGTTTAATCGATCAAAATTTTAAGTGTGTGTGATTATCAGTACATACATTATTATCTGCGACCGTGAATGTTATTTGATCGGTACAACTCGTCTAATTGCTATATGTCTTTTAGACGTGTTTTGCGAACGTGACATTCACGTTGATGTTCTGTGTTGTGCTGTGATGTTGGTTGGATCGTCGTGGTGGATAGCAATGGTGCAATATTAGTACAGTTTATTTTCATTTGTACATTTGATATTGCGAGACGAGCGTCCGACATGTGGACTGCTTTCACTGCCAGTTTGTATATTATTCTTTTGGGGCACGACCGGGTTGAGGTCGATGTCACCTTTGTATATTATTTTCTTTTCTGGACTTGGATTACCCCGCGGTGGAGTGCACGAATAGCCGGATTCTAGAGGGTAACGGGTCCGCATCTCATGGCGTTGGGACAGAGGGGACCTTACTCTAGAATTGGCAGGCTATTCACCGCACTCGTAGGGGGTATAGGTTGACCCAGGAGGGGTGCTCAAGTTGCCGATTTCCGTGAAGTGCTGGGTGGCCCATTCACATTTCTGAAGGGGGCTGCCTCGCTTCTGGTTTTGGGGGTAACTTGCCGCGCTCGTAGGGGTCTAGGTTTTCATTGCACAGGCTATTCACACGACAGGGAACGTCGGGTCTCACTTGCGACTCAAGTGAAACCCGGGGCTCCAGATTATCCACCATTCTGTGTTGCTTCTGTGATATTTCTGTGATGTTGCTTTATATCATGCCTGGGACGATTGTTATATATTTATATATATATTAGTAGATGTTGTATATGTTTTGCACCCGCGCTAGCCCAGTCCCCGCTCTGTCGTTAGTTAAGTAACCTAACGGGTGATGACGGGACCCAGTGGCGAATGCGAATGGCATATACGTACATTTTATTTTCATTCTTTTCTGATATGATTAATTGATGGGACTGCATTGATTCTTATCAATGCAAGGATAAAACAAACTTATATATGATGTTGTTGGAACCAAGTTTTTAAAACTGACATTACAGACATTCTCTTTTGCTTTGCACAGTGGTATTCGGTTATGAATATCCAGCACCTCATTCGCCGAGATAAGGGCCGAGATCCCTTCATCAGGAGTGACCCCTTGAGTAAATGTTTGCGTCAATGTAATAACTTTACTATAGTCGATTCTTTTGCTTTGCATCGTGGTATTCAGTTTGGAATATCCCGCACCTCATTCTACGAGGAAAGAGCCGAGATCCCTTCACAGGGAGTGACCTCTTTAGCAAAAGTTTTCACCACTATATATTTATAAAACCACTTGGATTCCTTCAACGATATCAAGTTCATTACGTTAAAGGTTTTTTGCCAAAAACCATCCGTAGCCCTCCGTCATTTCAGATTAGTATTACTTAGTATTCGTGCTACGTATGTCGTGCATTGCCGAAGCGTAGTGTTCGGTAGCTCTATAATGCTTTTCTGTCGCATGGATATGTGGATTGGTTAGGACAGTCATACAGTTATGTTGGCATTATCAAGGACTCGTACGGGTGGGTTTAACGTAGTCAAGATAATGACGGGTTGAACTTGACTAGGACTCTTTGATATGTTGGCATTGTCAAGGTCATTTGGGTCCTAGGGGTAAAAACACACATCGGGAGTTTCAAACACACAGGAAACTTGCCAGGCTTGCGCATATGTAACAACTCTAATTTTGTATACCAAAAATTTGCTTTAAAAATAGTGTACAATTGGAGTATTGTTGTTGCTGGAAACAACTTAAATATTTAATTCCTTACAATAATTACAAGAAGAGCTTGTAGCTCATTGGTAATACCTTGCATTGCTGAACCAAGCCACCAGAGTTCGAATCCCATACCCCACATTATTTTTAATATGGATTTTTAAAAAACCTTTAGAATACCAAGAGTTTACACGTGCATATCTCACAAAAACCCCACTACACCCAAAGATGTAACACTTGCAGAGGGTAGATGAACCGTCGGGGGGGATCCAGGTCACCGGAATCGGTCGGGAATCGGCCAACTCGTCCTTGACTCGGCCGACTCAGTGATCCGACCGAGTCACGGCCGAGTCACCCCCGATTCGGCCGATTCGATTACGGTATTCGTAAACGCTATCATTTCATGTGTGAAATTTCATTCAAATTGATTGAAACAAGTTTAGTTATCACAATAAACATGTTTAGGAGTGAGGTACTTGATTACATTAAGAAAAATGAACTTCATGGTATTTTAATGAAAGAAATACGGTTTTGTAAAGAACTTATCATTTCATGTGGAAAAGTGTGATTAAATTGGTTTAAGGGTGATTAATAGTCAACATGCATATGGGTAGATAATATGTATTAGGTGACAAGTGGAATTTTAAAGATAGTCCTCAAATAAAAGTTGTAAATTTCGAGGACGAAATTTTTGTAAGGAGGGTAGATTGTAACAACTCCAATTTTGTATACCAAAAATTTGCTTTAAAAATAGTGTACAATTGGAGTATTGTTGTTGCTGGAAACAACTTAAATATTTAATTCCTTACAATAATTACAAGAAGAGCTTGTAGCTCATTGGTAATACCTTGCATTGCTGAACCAAGCCACCAGAGTTCGAATCCCATACCCCACATTATTTTTAATATGGATTTTTTAAAAACCTTTAGAATACCAAGAGTTTACACGTGCATATCTCATAAAAACCCCACTACACCCAAAGATGTAACACTTGCAGAGGGTAGATGAACCGTCGGGGGGGATCCAGGTCACCGGAATCGGTCGGGAATCGGCCAACTCGGCCTTGACTCGGCCGACTCAGTGATCCGACCGAGTCACGGCCGAGTCACCCCCGATTCGGACAATTCCGGCGAGGGTCACAACATGAAAGTTGTGTCTTTTGGTATTCCCTACGCACCTGCAAAGTTTCAGCCTCATACCACTTCCAGAGCTCTTTAAAACCCCTAATTACTCCACTTTTAATACATTTTTATTACATTTTATCATATTTTTATTTTTAACTTTTCATCTACCCTAACCCTAGCCTAACCCTATAAATACCAACCCTACACACTACCCTCTCACCCCCCAAAATCTTGAGCCACTCTCTCAAAAGTTTCCACAAGAAGTGTGCTTCGAAATCGAGTTCCCAGCGAAGCTCTGACGGAATTCCGACGACGCGTTTTGGAGCAACCGGCGACGTAATCACCCCTCGGCCTTCCTCCCTAGTTCTCTTTACTCTTTAGAAGAGTTTAAACCTGTAAGTCCCACCTCTTCTACCTTCCTTTTCTTTAATGTAAAAATACGAATTTCTGGAACCCGACGGAAATCGGACAAACCGATTTCCGATTCGATTTTTCTTTAAAGTTCCACTTGTCACCTAATACATATTATCTACCCATATGCATGTTGACTATTAATCACCCTTAAACCAATTTAATCACACTTTTCCACATGAAATGATAAGTTCTTTACAAAACCGTATTTCTTTCATTAAAATACCATGAAGTTCATTTTTCTTAATGTAATCAAGTACCTCACTCCTAAACATGTTTATTGTGATAACTAAACTTGTTTCAATCAATTTGAATGAAATTTCACGCATGAAATGATAACGTTTACGAATACCGTATTCTTGCACTTTAATACCTTTAGGTTTAACATAGCTTATTTCACCTTTAAACTTCACCAAAACCTAATATAAGTCACGGGGTAATGACCTACCCTTACACACACTCAATATAACCCTAAATGATAAATATCAAAAATACAGAATACGAAATTACAGGACTTTTCACTAAAATACCATAACCTTTATAACCTTTAGTTAAATCTTTAAATTGTAAACTTTTCTAAATAAAATCTTATATAAAATGAAAGCACGATTGGTCATGGACATCGATCGTTTATCTAAACTGTCTTGTGGGTCTAGGCAAGTGTGTCTAAGGCTAGTGGTTTTTAATTAGGCCCACGACTGTGGTTCCTTCCCACTTACCTGGCACTTATCTGGCCGCAATTGACGGTGAAGAGGCGATTTGAGGCTTCTAATGACTCATCGTTTAGACCCTAGAAATAGGCTAGTTGGCTTAGGAAACCCTAATAACTAAAATACGGAAACTATACTCTTTTGCAAATAAAAACCCTATATTTATAAAATCGTTTACCTAAATGAAAAATATTTATAAAACCTAAGCAAAGTGCCGCTACAACCCATCTTTGGGGAACCTGTTAGGGATAGTACGGTTCATCGTGCACCCGCAGGCTAGTAGTGCGAGATTCAGACCTCCGCAAGGAGCATTCGGTCTCGAAAGGTTAAAAATACGATATTTAAGGAACGTGAGACTTTTTGTAAATAAAATATTCATATAAAAGAAAATTATTTATGTGTTTAATTATATATAATTATCATTTAAACACCTATTTTGTTATAATATAAAGTTTCCACTTTTTCCTAAAATTCAAGATTAAAAGTTACATTAAAATACCACGAATTTCAAATAAACAATTAATTCTTCTATTAGGATATATTCACTAGAATAACACAAATAAAATTCACATTCATTATAATAATAAAGATGATTATTAAATACTTGAGGTATATTTTGAAAATTATACAAAAGTACTTTTTACATAAAACCCCCTCAAGTTTCACAAATTACAATAAGGCCCCTAACTAATATTGAACTTCAAATTATCTTTCTTTTAGTCTGACTCGGGTTGGAGTCTGACTAATTCTGACTTGAATATATTTCAAGTCAACCTATATTCAATCATATTCCAATACAAATTTGAATACAAGAATCCCTGAATCCAGTTAACAATATATTCATTTTGACTGAATCAAACCATGGATATTCATCCATTATCCTGATATTCCATTTTCCTGATTATACAGTTACAACATGTTTACTGATATCATGGTTTTGGTCAGTCATCCAGTTTACATATTCCAATACTACAACACTGTTAAAACACTACGGGGTTTAAAGGGGTAGATTGGTACGGAAGGTGTTAAAGGTGGCACGAGGTGGTCAGATTAAGACACCTAACATGAATACTGTTGCTGTTGTACCGTGGCATAACGGTTCCTTGTACTCTCCATTTGCCCTGATCTCTAGCATATAGAGATCCCCCTCGTATACACTGGCATCCTTCTGTACCAAGCTACAAACAACGGCGTTAAACAATATTCCATAATATTCAACAACATAATACTTTAGAAAATACTGCTACTCTGCCATTCTCATTCTTCTTTTCTTTGGGACTTACCGAGCGACCTGTTCGCTGACGACATTCTATTTCTTTCTTCTTTGAATGTCGTCAGGTGCGTTGGACCAAGTTGAGACCGAGCCCACAAGTGAAGATTTGGAGCAGTTCCAAGAAGACCCAGAGCTCTAGATAATTGTACTTTGTTCTTTCCAGTATTTCCTTTTATTATTATGCCACTGTTTAGGCATTGCTTTTCCATTCCAGTTGTATTTTCATTTCATGCATTGTACAAAGAATGATATTAATAAAAGTTGCTGTTATTTCAATATCATTTGTCTCTTGTGATTATTTTATATTGCTTAGTTACGCTTAGCGTATGTACTTCTGAGTACATACGTAGCGGGCCTCGTCACGTCCACTTCGCCGTACACTGGGAAGCGGGGCATGACAGCATACCTTCTGGAGTGTGGTGACTTGAGTGGCTTCCATCAAGTTATTATGCGATGATAGTTGGACCCCGATTCCCACTGATGAGTAGTATTGCTCCTCGGGTGATTCCGACTAATTTTCCTTTTAGGTTGAGGAGAATTCGAGGAAACAGTGGGAGCCATCCTGATTAGATGAAGTGATTAACCATTCTGATCTAGGTTAGAGCGCACGCTGAGTGTTTCTTCTCTCTTTCTCTCTGGCTGCGACTATGACCCAACCTTTGACTAAAACTCATGAACCGAACCTTCTTAAAACACTTTGGCTTTTGGAATGTCACGGTGTCGCATACATCATTGCCACTTCTATATCACCTTTGCATTTCAACAGAACATCTCGTATCACTATGAACATCCACTTCCATTGGATAAATCCATCGTATAGTTACATACGAACTCGAAGGAACTTTTTCGATGATGGATTCTGGTTCTGGAGAGATTGAATAGGATTATTCGGCTCTCTTTTCTCTTTACCTTCTCTCAGGTTGTGAGGGCTCCTAGGATTAGGAAAGGGTACACCTATTGAGCTTGTTGGATAGTCTTCCTCCAGACCATAGGCAGGTGCCGAACGGTAGGGAAGGAAGAAAACCAACAAGCTTAACTGTGGTGTACAGAAGGTAATAAGTAAAGACATATAAAGGGATTAGAATAATGGCAAAGGAAATTGTGATCACCATCATTCACGAAAAAGACCGTGTTTACCTCTGCCACTCCTACATCCACTTTACTTTTCTCTAGAACACTCCGTATCAGTACGGATATCCACTTCCATTGGATATGCCATCGTATAGTTACATACGAACTCGAAGGAATTCGTTTCAGATTCCGGGATGGTTTCCGGTTCAAGAGAAATTGGATAGGATTATTTAGATGTCTTTTCTCTTTACCTTCTCTTAGGTTGCGAGGGCTCCTAGAATTAGGAGAGTACACCTATTACATTTATTGGATAGTCTTCTTCCAAACCATAGGCTGGTGCCGAAGGGTAGGGAAAGAAGAAAACCAATTAGCCTAAAGAAGGTGTACAGAAGGTAATAAGTAAAGACATAATAAAGGGATTGGAGTGAGGGAAGGTAAGTATATGGTTACTGTCTTAAATCAGGATAGTGGAAGAGGCATTACTAGGAATACCAGTTAACTCTTTTGAAACATTTTCATGTTTCAGTCTGACTGTGCGATGTTAATTGAAAGCTGTTTTCCCGATTGGAATCTAACTCCACGGTATGTATTTACTAGATCTGTTTCTCACATTTGTATGTTATTACACATGGTGAGTGGGAGTAAGATATTGGGAATTGGGTGATTAGATCCTCTTTATATCGGAATTCGTTGTAATTGGTGATATTTGAGGAAATCATCTGGATTTTGCCGGATGGCAAATATTTGGTTTTGAATATCCGTTGTTATGCCCCAATTTCAAACTGATATATCTATACATTTATTTTATAAAGTGAGATATAACTTTTTGATATTATGTCTGTGACATTTACCTATATCAGCTGGTGATTAGGTAAGGTGCATTCAACAGCGGTGTAATTCTTCTTAACCATAGTACAGTTTTTCAACCTACGACGCACAGGATTTGAGTTGTTGAACTCAGGGGACTTATACAAAGTATTGTATGTTGTCCAGTGTCCATTAGGACAATGGGGCTGGTACTCGTACTGTAAGTCTACGGTAGCGCCCCGGCCGTCTGTCTGAGGCCAAAATGCGGAAATGAAAACATTTTCAAACTAGAAACCGGCGCTATCGTATGCTTAAAACCCGGATCGAACCATTAACCTACAACTAGAAACTAGATAAAAGGTTGGAAAGCTATACCGATCGATCCGTGTCCTTCGGTCTTTGGCCACCATCCCAAGCTCCGCGCGGCATCTCCAGTCTCGATCTCCTCGTCGGAAAGGGCACCACATCATCGATTCTTTTTACGGGCTCCCGCTTCATCCGAAACAACTCGGACACGAAGTGTGCTAGCCGACGTGTCCAAGATGATGTAGAGAATGTTTGTGATCACTTTGTCTCTTGCATCCATGAGATGGATGGAGGTTGAAGGTGTTGCCATTGATGGAGATTATGAGCTAGAGAAGAAAGAGGAAGAAGAAGTTTTTCTCTTTCTTTTCTTTTGTGATGGAATGATAAAATGAGAGAGAGCTCTAATGAAAATAATACAAGACCAACCTCTTCTATGGCTGCCCCTCTTTCTCTTCTCATCAAATCAACTCACAAATCCATCACATTATGTGACATATGCACAAAGAAAGAGACCATGAGTCATCACTTGTGCATGTGTCACAATTAATGCTCCAAATGATGATTTCTAGCTCATAATTTCCATTTGTAAACATTAACCCAAATGTTTACAACAATAAAAAGATACGGCAACATCTAAAGTAAACTCGTGACGGATCACAAAGATACCCCTCACCTGTATATACATACCTGCATCCGCATTCCGACTGAATGTGAATGCGACGAGACTAAAGTAATCCAACAAATCTAATACTAGGATCCGGCTTAAACCAAAGCCCACTAGTATGATCCGTCCGATCATGATCCGTGCACTACTGCACGTATATGATCGGACCCTGCCATATATCATACGGCCTCTACAACGTTTCGCCCGAAACTTGAGAAACTGTCTGTGGGGGACTCTAAAGACTCGTCAATATTTTGGCTGTGGATTTAACCACTAGCACGTCAGAGGTACTAGCTGTACGTAACGGGCTACCAGGTATTGACCAAAAGGGAGGTCGATGAGCGAACTCATCCTGACACCCTACTAAGCCTGTCAGTGACAATATCCGTATAGTCCGATCTGTTCGTCTATGAGCATCGCATGTCGGGCCTAGGGGGTTGGTAAAAGTCAGACCCCAAAATCGGTACAAGTCGTGTCGGAGTGTAGCCCATAACACCCTGAGATACTACTGGAGTACCTACCAGTAAATCTCCTGCCTTGGCCAAGAACTTCGTGTAATGGCTCTCCTAGATACAGCGCGATCTCACCCCCAATACCGGGAGAGACGAAACCCCTGCCGATCCGCTCACTGCCTCCATGTGGCTCGGGACTGTACCCAACTAAAACTTGTTTGCACGACTCCTTTGAGACGTGGTAGGGTAGTAATCAAAGCACAGTGGGAACTCACACGAGACAAATGACAATCTCAGGTTGATGAACTAACCTATACACATGTCACCAGGGAACTGCCATCTGACGTCAGGTATAATACCAACTAGCATGTTCCCGGCGAGTCCTGTCCGGTGTACTCATAACCCAATGAGCACCTGTATACATCTTAGGTGATCCAACTGACACCAATGGCTTATGAGACCGGCCACCGCCCCTCGTCGGGGTCTCGACTGTATACACTAGTCTACTAATGGAGTATCGATGCCCAGTCTCAAAACTCCCATGACTAGGGACCATTTAAGGATGTGCTTATAGACCCCAGCTCCCATGTATATGATCGCCGTTATACTGCTGGTAGTCAAGCAAGAATCCTAAGGGCTTTATCAACGTGTAATAGCGACCTGTAAGGTCATCTAAAGCAGTGCACGATGATAAAGAAAAACCATGGTAGCATACTTGTAGGGTTGCTAGGTATGCGCATAAGGTTCTACGAGGCATCAACCATGCCCGATTTAAAAATTAGCCGTGCCGAACAACCTGAAGCTGGATCTATAAACTAGGGTTTAGGCGAAAACAAGCATGTTAAACTCTTTAACACTAAGTGAGAGGGATTACAACCTTTGTAGATCCGGTCCTTCACTTCTTAAGCTCCGTGTTGAGGTCCCTTCACTGCGATCATCGTGTTCCGGACTCTCGAGAGGCTTCACGAAGAGAATGATGCAACCTTGCTTCCGATCTTCGATAACATAGATGATCTACCTTGAAGTTTCATTAACACAAGCTAACACTCACTAAATAAAGTGAACACCCTCATCTAAATGGCAAAGGTAGATGAGGATGATGAAGTAGGATTTTTGCTCTCATTTATAATCTTTTTCTCACTTACTTTCATCACAAAAGCAAAACTAGAAAGCTTTTTCAAGAAGGAACTCAAGGAAGAAGAAGAATCAAATCCTTTTGTGATGAATAATGAATTATTGTAATGGTTACAAATCTAACCAAGGGTTAAGCATGAAGGAGTTAACCCTTGTAGAGAATTAACTAGAGTTAATGGTTTGGATTGGGTTAACATAATATTTTCACAAAATATCAAGCAAACCACAAAGTCAAAGCTTCATGAAGCTTCATGGAAGCTTCATGCAAAAGCTAACCCTAATCCAAACCCTAACCAAGTTTAAACCCTAAACCATTGTTAAATTTGTAACCCTAACATGTTACAATATTATATATCACATATACAATATATTTTGTAACAATAGAAAATAATACAATTAACATATATCGCATATATATCAATGTATTATCCCGTGAGAAAATGAATCTTTTAGTGAGCTAATATTAGTTAATGTAATTTAATATATCATATATATTATTATACATTAAATTATCGAATCAACACTTGATCCGACGATCTGGCTATATCGCATATAACCGACTAATACGATGACCCGGCTATATTACATATACCCGGTCGATATCTCATATCGCGAGAATCCAATACGGTATCACATACCGCATTATCCTCGGTCCCGCACATATCACATATATGCTCCTACTCCATTTTTCCTGAGCCAAGAAACCTCTGTGTAGGACTCTAAAGAATCGTCAATACGCCGGCAGTAGGTGATGATCATATCAAACACCCACAAGCTGCAAGCGGTCAGCTAAACGTAACAGCTACCCACGTATTGAGCGCTCAGAAGATCAACAAGCAAGCCTGTACATTCTCCTATGAATCCAATCAGTAACACTCCCGTACAGTCCGGTCTCGTCGTCTGATATGTTGCATATCTCGCCTAGGGGTGGTAAACGTCAGACCCCAGTAGCTCGATAAGTCGTGTCGATATGAGGTCTATAACAGTTCGATAAACTACTGATAACACTTACCAGTAAATCTCAGTAACCCTGGCCAGGGACTTCCGGTTATAGCCAATCGAACACAGCGCAACATCAACTCCCTATACCGGGAGAGACGAATCCCCTCCTATCGCTCATTGCCTCCATGTGATTCGGGACTGTACCCAAAAGCCACCTTTTTGCACGCCCTCTTGGAGGTGGTATGATGGAAATCAAAGCACAGTGGGAATCACACAAGACTCTATGACGATCTCGGGTCAACAGACTACTCTGTACCAGTGTCACCGGAGAACTGCCATCTGACGTGAGGTATAATACCATCTGGGGGTTCTCGGTGAGTCCGTCCAGTGTACCCAGTCTCTACTGAGCACCCGTACACCATCGTTGATGTCAAACACCGATGGATATGGGATCATCCATCGCCCATCATATGGGTCAAGATGCGTATACGCTAGTCTACTCTGGTGCATCGATGCCCTGTCTTGATACACCCTCGACTAGGAACAATTATAGGATGTACTCGTCGACTACCGTGGCCCCACTAGTATGATCTCATCACAGTCCCAGTAGTCGAGTACATATCCTAAGGGCTTTATCAACATGTAACATAGAGACAACCAGAGTACATGTTAAGATAAAGTACAACCAGATAGCATACTATCATGTCGAGCAAGAAAGTCCTCCCTATATATGTTCAAGCATCCATTACAATATACATCGTATGTACAGTAATGGCCTCTAGGGCATACATATAACTAACAATACTATTCTCTATCAATGTGTAATAGTGAACTACAATATCACCTAAAGCATGTACACGATGATAAAGACAAACCAGATAGTATACAAACCTCTCGAGTAAGACTGTCCCACCCGTATAGGTCCTCCCTCAATCATTGCAATCACGTGCCTGCGATCCAATAATTAACTCTGAGGGCACTATATCCAACAATCTCCCACTTGCACTCAAGGCTAATTATTGTGATGTCGCATACTCAAAGCCCGTGTGATACCGAACACCCAACTCCTCTACTAATCAGTCTCACAAAGCCCGTTTGCGAAACTATTGCGTTCGAGGAATAGCCTCAGTGAGTGGATCCGCCTTGATGTTTCTTTCTTTGTCTCTCTTTATCTCAAGTTCGCGGAGAAAGCCATCTCTCGAAATGAGCAATACCTGTCTTAGAATATGTCTGGATATCTGATGGGACTTGGTTCATAAATGAACTCCAAATCCAAACTTCTTAGACTGTATCATCAACCGAATTTAATCAGTATCCTGCGCTACACCTCCCTCAGAATCCGCTTGGACCACCTGTCCAAAATACTGCCCCTCGTCAGAAGGAAAACTATAACTCTGACAGCCACTCTGTCATCCAGGTCACCTTGGAAGTCTGGAATGATAACTGTCTCCCGAAAGAGGCTACCGTTATCATTTCCCTAGAACATCCACTTATGTTCTAAAACTGCTTCCGAACGTTTCTCCCGGATAGAATTAATATCAGCTTATTGCATCTAGTACTAAAACAACGTCTGGTGTGGTACTTGACATCTCATGTTTGACTCAATTGCCTAAGCAAGTGATCTGCCAATCATGCACATCCCTCTCCCCTTTAGTCTGTAAGACACCTTTAGAGATGGTGACTCCATCACCTGCAGGTACACTACCGTGCCAGGAGTCGTCCATTCTAAAACACCTGTAGAATGCTGTCTAATACCCAGATTGGGAAACTACCCAAATCTAGATCTAAAACCATAGATCTAGTAACCAGAATGTCTGATATTATATCTATGTCCTTTGTGGAGAAACCACTGTGTGACAACTAAAGTATAACCGATCGTAGTATAGGAATATCACTTCCTACTGTGTGTATGTCATCCAAATACCAGGACATCACACCCTACTACCTTCTTAACAGATCCATCCCCTATTCTGATGAAGTCAAACCCATGACTGTCACATGAGAAATAGATGATCTATCTCCTCTATATCTGCTTTAGTCCATAAATAGACATAAGCTACTTGTCAATTATGCTTCCGCTGCTCCCACTGACTACGAAAACCCTCTGGCAGAGTCATATATACGTGCACTTCTAAAGCTAGTTTAGAACGCCGCTATACTCATTCTCCTGCCGGGTCTCACAGTCTAGAACAACAGCAATGGCAAGTCTGGGTAAACAAGAACCTCCCTGTCACCGTCCTTGAGGCTACCGGAGTACCTCTCGGGTGCCTGAGGTTACCCATCATATCTGCGGAGTGGCCAATGGAATGTCAATCCAGATTGAATCTTTAGGTCCTATTAAATTTTTAGTAATCGTTTGCGGTTCTGGAATTACTTCCAGTTCTACTATACTCCCACTATTGTTTTCTGAAAAAATCCATTTTTATTAAAACTGTGGCGAGTCAAGAACAATATCACTATTGATCTTCCAGATGGTAGAAAGTCAACCCTCGTCATAGCCCGGGTCAACCCACAAACAGCCATTACAGAAACGCGCCTTGAGTTATCTAGAGTCTGGTTTTAAGCATAAGCCGGAAAACTCCCCGTACCTTAACATCATTAAGATATGAATCGTTCTATATCCAATATAGAAATAGAGGCACTGATTTAATTGGAACCAGATTCAAATCATGCAGCTGTCTCCAGTGCATGTCAACTAAATGGAGAGAGGCCGATCAGCATTACTCAACTTAGGAGTGCTTCCAATTATGAGTAACCTGAAAGAGAAGCAAGTCCTTTTAATCAATACTATCATTTGAATACCATACACAAGTATCTACATCTTCGATCACCTTGAAGAATCCTGATACTTGCAACACCTGGTTCTCTACTTTATTCATATATCTATAACTTCTCAAAACTTAGACCTTGCATTTCTACGAAACACATGTCTAAGAACTAGAGAAGTCACAAGTAAACAGAATATAGTACGAGTACCAACCCCACTGTCCTCATGGACACTGGAAAAAATACAATACTCTGTATAAGTCCCCTGAGTCTAATAACTCATTCCCCGTGTGTCGTAGGTTGAAAACTGTACTTATGGTTAAGAAGAATTACACCGCTGTTTAATACTCCTTACCTAATCATCCACTAATATAGGTAAATTTCATAGACATAATTTCAAAAAGTTATATCTCACTTTATAAAAATAAACGTACAGATATATCAATTTGAAATTGGTGCATAACAATGGATATTCAAAACCAAATATTTGCCGTCCGGCAAACAACCCAGGTGATTTCCTCAAATATCACCAATTACAACGAATCCTGATATAATGAGGATGATCACCCAATTCCCAATAACTTGCTCCCACTCATCATCTGTAAAACCATACAGATGTGAGAATCAAACCTGGTAAATACATACCCTGGAGCAAGGACTAATTGGGAAATCAGTTTTCTTTTAACAGTACACAGTGAAACTGAAACATGTAAATATTTCGAAGGGATATCCGAGTATTCCTAGTAATGCCTCTTCCATTATCAGATTCACAACTATAACCGTATATTTCTTTGCCATCTCCAAATCTTTTTATATGTCTTTTGTCATTACCTTCTGTACACCCCTTTAGGCCAAATGGTTTTCTCCTTCCCTACCGTTCGGCACCAGCCTATGGTTTGGAAGAAGACTATCCAATAAGCATATAGGGTGTACTCTCCTAATCCTAAGAGTACTCGTAACCTGAGAGAAGGTGAAGATAAAAGACAACTGAATAAACCTTATTCCTATTTCTTCCGAACCAGAATCCATCCCCGAACTGGAACAAGTTCCTTCGAGTTTGTATATAACCATACGATGGAGTATCCAAATAACTGTGGATCTTCGTAGTGATACGGAGTGTCCTGGAGAAATACAAAGGTGAAGTAGGAGTGGCGATGAAATACTTGGTTTGGTCGTGAATAGCAGTCGCAGTTTACTTTGCCCTCTTACTAATCCCTTTATTTGTCTTTACTTAATACCTTCTGCACACCTTCGTTAGGCTAATTGGTTTTCTTCATTCCCCACCGTTCGGCACCTGCCTATGGTTTGGAAGAAGACTATCCAATAAGCGTAATAGGTGTACTGTCCTAATCCAAGGAGCACTCGCAACCTTAGAGAAGGTAAAAGGAAAAGACAACTGAATAGTCCTATTCATTTTCTCCAGAACCAGAACCCATCCTCGAATCTGGAACAAGTTCCTTTGAGTTCGTATATAACCATACGATGGTTTTATCCAATGGAAGTGGATGTTCATAGTAATACGGGGTGTTCTGGAGAAAAGGGTAAAAGTAGGAGTGGCAATGAGGTATGCAACTCTGACAATTCAAAAGCCAGTGTTTTAAGAAGGTTCGGTTAACTTGGTCACTGAGTCATAGTCAAAGGTCGGGTCATGGTCGCTGCCAAAGAGAGAGAGAAAAGAAACACTCAGTGTGCACTCTAACCTAGATCAGAATGGTTATCACTTTATCTAATCAGGAAACCTCCCACTGTAACCTCAAATTCTCCTCCAAACCTGAAAGAAGAATTAATCGGGATCACCCGAGGAGTAAACCAACTCATCAGTGGGAATCGGAATCCAACTATCATCGCATGATAACGTGATGGAATCCACTCACGTTATCACACTCCAGAAGGTTTGCGCATATCTGGCAAGTTTCAGTTTCTTTAGAAACTCCCGATTTGATTTTTACCCCATGCTCTTATGACCTTGACTTTGGCCAATAAATCATAAGTCACATGTCAAGTTCTACCCGTCATTGTCCAGGTTAATTTGAACCCACCCGTACCTACCCTTGACTTTGGCCAACAAAGCAGTACGACTGTCCTAAACCAACGCATCTAGCTATGCAGCAGAAAGATAACAAATAGCTACCATACACTGTGCCTTGACAAAGGCCAACATACATAGCATGAATACTAAGTGCTACATATCTGAAATGACGGAGGGCTACGAATGGTTTTTGGCGAAAAACCTTTAACGTAATGAACTTGATATCGTTGAAGGAACCGGATAGCTTTTTATAAAAATATAGTGGCGAAAACCTTTGCCAAAGAGGCCACTCCCGGTGAAGGGATCTCAGCTCTTTCCCCGGAGAATGAGGTGCAGGATATTCCAACTGAATACCACAATGCAAAACAAAAAGGCAATCGGTTATAGTGAAGTTATTACCCTGACGCAAACTTCTGTCCAAGGGGTCACTCCCGGTGAAGGGATCTCGGCCCTTGCCTCGTCGACTGAGGTGCTGGATATTCATAACCGAATACCACTGTGCAAAACAAAAGAGAACGTCCTTGCAACAACAGCTTTTTTTGAAAAATGTTCCAACAACATCAGAATAGGTTTGTCTAGCTTGCATTGATCCGAATCAATGCAGTCCCATCAATTAATCACACCAAAAAAGAACGAAAATATGATGTACGTATATGCCATCCGCATTCGCCACTGGGTCCCGTCATCACCCGTTAGGTTACTTAACTAACGACAGAGCGGGGTCTGGACTAGCGCGGGTGTAAAACATATACAACATCTACTAGTATATATATCAATATATAATAATTGCTCAAGGCGTTATAAAATGCAACACCACAGAAATGTAATAAGCATCACAGAACAATACAGATAATCTGGGATCCCCGGGTTTCATAGAGCCGCTACTGAAACCCGACGTTCCTCTGGTCGTGTGGATAGCCTGCGCAATGAAATCCTAGACCCCTACGGGCGCGGCAAGTTACCCGCCAAAATCTGAAGCGAGGCAGCCCCCTTCAACCACATGAATGGACCACCCAGCATTTCACGGAATCCGGTAACTTGAGCACCCTTCGTTGGGTCAACCTGTACCCCCTACGAGTGTGGCGAATAGCCCGCCAATTCTAGAGTGAAGCTCCCTCCGTCTCAAAGCCATGAGATGCGGGCCCGTTGCCCTCTAAAACCCGGCTACCCGTGCACCCCTCCACGGGGTAATCCTAGTACAGAAAGTAAAATATATACAACGGGTACATCGACCTCAGCCCGGTCGTGCCCCAAAAGAATAATATACAAACAGGCAGTGACGGCAGTCCACATGTCGGACGCTCGCCCCGCAATATCAAATGTACAAATACAACCAAACTGTACTACCATTGCATCCAGGCTATCCACCACGACAAATCCGCAATATCACAGCACAACACAGAACATCAACGTGAATGTCACGTACGCAAATCCGTTTAAAAGAACTATAGCAATTAGACAGGATTTACCGATCAAATGACATTCACGGTCGCAGATATAATGAATATACTTTGAACTAACATGTTTAAAATTTTCGATCGACAAAATTTCCTGAAGTGAGCCCCAAGTACAATACCCAGTACTCAGACAAATCTGGGCCCAAACAAAAAATACCAGAGACCACATTTCTAAGTCAGAGACCACCTCAGAAAATTTCGTGCACTGTGTCTACAGTACAGCGGCGGATCCACGGCCAAAACGTGGGTACGGCCGCGGTTCCTCCGCGCTACAGTGATATCATGCAACCAATTTTCTGCAGTGTTCTTAGAAAACCCTGCCTGAATTTCTGCAATGCTCAAAATAATTTTTTGACGACAAAAAAAATTCGACAGAAACTCAGAATTTGGAAATGCAGTTTTTGGAAATTTCGTTCGATCGAAGTTCTAAACACGTTAGAGCAAGCTAGTAAAGGTTAATGGCGTGGCTCTGATACCATGTAAGTCTACAGTAGCACCCCGGCCGTCTGTCCGAGGCCAAAATGCGGAAACGAAAACTTTTTCAAACTAGAAACCGGCGCTATCGTATGCTTAAAACCCGGATCGAACCATTAACCTACAATTAGCAACTAGAGAAAGGGTTGGAATGCTATACCGATCGATCCGTGTCCTTCGGTCTTTTGCCACCATCCCAAGCTCCTCACGGCATCTCCAGTCTCCATCTCCTCGTCGGAAAGGGCACCACATCATCGATTCTTTTTACGAGCTCCCGCTTCATCCGAAGCAACTCGGGCACAAAGTGTGCTAGCCGACATGTCAAAGGTGATGTAGAGAATGTTTGTGATCACTTTGTCTCTTGCATCCATGAGATGGATGGAGGTTGAAGGTGTTGCCATTGATGGAGATTATGAGCTAGAGAAGAAAGAGGAGGAAGAAGAAGTTTTTCTCTTTCTTTTCTTTTATGATGGAATGATAAAATGAAAGAGAGATCTAATGAAAATAATACAAGACCAACCTCTTCTATGGCTGCCCCTCTCTCTCCTCTCATCAAATCAACTCACAAATCCATCACATTATGTGACACAAGCACAAAGAAAGAGACCATGAGTCATCACTTATGCATGTGTCACAATTAATGCTCCAAATGATGATTTCTAGCTCATAATTTACATTTGTAAACATTAACCCAAATGTTTACAACAATAAAAGGATACGGCAACATCTAAAGTAAACTCGTGACGAATCACAAGGATACCCCTCACCTTTATATATATACCTGCATCCGCATTCCGTTGAATGCGAATGCGACGAGACTAAAGTAATCCAACAAATCTAATACTAGGATCCGGCTTAAACCAAAGCCCATTAGTATGATCCGCCCGATCATGATCCGTGCACTACTGCACGTATATGATCGGACCCTGCCATATATCATACGGCCTCTACAATGTTACGCCCGAAACTTGAGAAACTGTCTGTGGGGGACTCTAAAGACTCGTCAATACTTTGGTTGTGGATTTAACCTGTAGCACGTCAGAGATACTAGCTGTACGTAACGGGCTACCAGGTATTGACCAAAAGGGAGGTCGATGAGCGAACTCATCCTGACACCCTACTGAGCCTGTCAGTGACAATATCCGTACAGTCCGGTCCGTTCGTCTATGAGCATCGCATGTCGAGCCTAGGGGTTGGTAAAAGTCAGACCCCCAAAAGTGTTACAAGTCGTGTCGGAGTGTAGCCCAGAACACCCTGAGATACTACTGGAGTACCTACCAGTAAATCTCCTGCCTTGGCCAAGGACTTCGTGTAATGGCTCTACTAGATACAGCGTGATCTCACCCCCAATACC
The DNA here is from genome assembly GCA_030015575.1 of Agapanthus africanus. Classification (NCBI taxonomy): domain Eukaryota; kingdom Viridiplantae; phylum Streptophyta; class Magnoliopsida; order Asparagales; family Amaryllidaceae; genus Agapanthus; species Agapanthus africanus. The sequence goes on along the minus strand of CM057337.1, from coordinate 594,852,252 downwards.
GGGAGAGACGAAACCCCTGCCGATCCGCTCACTGCCTCCATGTGGCTCGGGACTGTACCCAACTAAAACCTGTTTGCACGACTCCTTTGAGCCGTGGTAGGATAGTAATCAAAGCACAGTGGGAACACACACGAGACAAATGACGATCTCAGGTCGATGAACTAACCTGTACACATGTCACCAGGGAACTGCCATCTGACGTCAGGTATAATACCAACTAGCATGTTCCCGGCGAGTCCTGTCCGGTGTACTCATAACCCAATAAGCACCTGTATACATCTTAAGTGATCCAACTGACACCAATGGCTTGTGAGACCGGCCACCGCCCCTCGTCGGGGTCTTGACTGTATACACTAGTCTACTAATAGAGTATTGATGCCCAGTCTCGAAACTCCCACGACTAGGGACCATTTAAGGATGTGCTTATAGACCCCAGCTCCCACGTATATGATCGCCATCATACTGCTGGTAGTCAAGAAAGAATCCTAAGGGCTTTATCAATGTGTAATAGCGACCTGTAAGGTCACCTAAAGCAGTACATGATGATAAAGACAAACCATGGTAGCATACTATTCTCTATCAACGTGTAATGGTGAACTACAATGTCACCTAAAGCATATACACGATGATAAAGACAAACCAGACAGTATACAAACCTCTTGAGTAAGACTGTCCTACCGGTATAGGTCCTCCCTCAATCGTTGCAATCACGTGCCTGCGATCCAATAATTGACTCTGAGGGCACTATATCCAACACGTACTACATTCTGTGTACTCATGACTTCTCTTATTTTAGACGGGTATTTCATTGAAATACAAGGTTCAGATTTTGAGAAGTTATAGGTATAAGAATAAAATAGAGAACCATTTATTAGAAGTATCAGGATTCTTCGAAGTAGTCGAAGATGTAGATACTTGTGTTTGGTATTCCGCTGATAGTAATGGTTTTGAGAACTTGCTTCTCTTTCGGGTTACTCATATATGGATGCATTCCTAGATGAGTAATGCTGATTGTCCTTGTTCCATTTGGTTGATATGCACTGGAGACAGCTGCATAATTTGAATCTGGTTCCAATTAAATTAGTGCTTTTGTTTCTATATTGGATATATATAGAATCAATTTATATCTTAACGATGTTAAGGTATAGGGAGTTGTCCGGCTGATGCTTAAAACCAGAATCCGGACAAACTCGAAGCACGTTTCTGTAATGGTTGTTTGTGGGTTATCCCGGGCTTTGACGAGGGTTAACTTTCTGCCATCAGGAAGATCAATATTTATATTTTTCTTGACTCGCCACTGTTTTAGTAAAATGGATTTTTTCAGAAAAACAAAAGTGGGAGTATGGTAGAACTGGGAGTGATTCCAGAACCACAAACGATCACTGAAGATTTAATAGAACTTAAGGATTCAATTGGATTTTACGTTCCATTAGCCACTCCGCAGATATGGTGGGTAACCTCAGGCACCCGAGAGGTACTTCGGTCTTCTCAGTGATGGTGACAGTGAGGTTCTTGTTTACCCAGACTTGCCATAGATGTTGTTCTAGACTATAAGACCCGGCAGGAGGATGAGTATGGCGTCGTTCTAAACTAGCTTTTGAAGTGCATGTGTATATGACTCTGCCAGAGGGTTGTTGTAGTCAGTGGGAGCAGCGGAAGCATAGTAGGCAAGCAACTAATGTCTATTTATAGACTAAAGCAGGTATAGCGGAAATAGATCATCTAATTTTGATATGACAGTCATAGGCTTTGACCTCATCAGAATAGGAGATGGATCTGGTAAGAAGGTAGTAGAGAGTGATGTCCAGGTATTGGGATGACATGCACTTAATAGGAAGAGATATTCCCATGCTACGATCGGTTGTACTATGGTTGTCACAAAGTTGTTTCTCCACACAGGATATGGATGTAATATCAGGGTTTCTGGTTACTAGATTTATGGTTTTAGATCTAGATTTGGGAAGTATCCTAATCTGGGTATTTTGACATTAAATGGACGACTCCTGGCATGGTGGCCTACATGCAGGTGATGGGGTCAACCTCTCTAAAGATGTCTTACAGACTAAAGAGGAGAGAGATCTACATGATTAGCATATCACTAGCTTAGGCAATTGAGTTAATCATGAAATGTCAAGTACCACACTAGATATTGTTTTTTTTTTGCACTAGCTGCAATAAACATATATTAATCCAATCCTGGAGAAATATTGGGAAGAAGTTTATGAATATAAGTGAATGTTCTTGGGATATAGTAACGGTAGCCTCCTTAGGGAGACAGTTATCATTTCAGGCTTCCAAGGTGACCTGGATGACAGAGTGATTATCAGAGTTATTGTTTTCCCTCTTCTGAGGGACGGTATGTTGGACAGGTGGTCCAAGCGGATACTGAGGAAGGCATGGAGCATGTTACTGATTAAATTCAGTGGATGATACAGTCTAGGAGGTTTGTTGGATTTGGAGTTTGTTTATGAACTGGGCCCCATCAGATATCCAGACAAATTCTAAGACAGGTATTGCTCATTTCGGGAGATAGTTTTCTCCGCGAAGTTGAGATTAAGAGAGATACAGAAACAAACATTGGAGCGGATCCACTCACTCAGGCTATTTCTCGAACGCAATTATTTTCGCAAACGGGCTTTGCGAAACTGATTAGTAGAGAAGTTGTGTGATCGGTATCACACGGGCTGTGAGTATGTGACATCGCAATAATTGGCCTTGAGTGCAAGTGGGAGATTGTTGGCTATAGTGCCCTCAAGGAAATTATCATAGTCGCGGACTTGTGATTATGATGATTGAGTGATGACCTATACCGATAAAAGAGTCTTATTCAAGATGATAGTATGCTATCTGGTTTGTCTTTATCATCATGTACATGTTGATAGAGCCCATAGGATTTTTGTTTGACTGCCAGCATTATGATGGCGATCATATATGTGGGAGCTGGAGTCTATAAGCACATCCTTAAATGTCCCTAGTCGTAGGAGTATCGAGACCGGGCATCAATACTCCAGTGTAGACTAGTGTATATTGATCGAGACCCCGACGAGGGGCGGTGGCCAGGTCTCACAAGCCATTGGTGTTAGTTTGTTCACCTAAGATAGTATGCAGGTGTTCGTTAGGTTATGAGTATACTGGACAGACTCGCCGGGAACCTGCTAGTTGGTATTATACCTATTGTCAGATAGCAGTTCCCAGGTGACATGTGTACAGGTTAGTCTGTTGACCTGAGATCGTTATTTGTCTCGTGTGAGTTCTTACTGTGCTTTGATTACTACCCTACCACGTCTCAAAGGAGTCATGCAAACAGGTTTTAGTTGGGTACAGTCCCGAACCACATGGTAGCAGTGATCGGATCGTCGGGGATTCGTCTCTCCCGGTATTGGGGGTTGATGCCGCCTTGTGTACGGATGGCCATCACTATAAATCCGTGGCCACGGTGGACGAGAATTATCGATCCAGGATCGATAGTTTCTCAGGTGGTGATGGGGTTTCATACCGACACTAAATGTCGCGTTTTTAGGGATCTAACTTTATCCACCCCCTTAGACTCGATATGCGATACTCTTAGACGAACAGACCGGACTGTACGGATATTGTCACTGTCAGGCTCAGTAGGGGTTCAGAATGAGTTTGCTCGTTGGCCTGGGTAGCCGTTACGTACAGCTAGTGCCGCTGACGTGCTTGTGGTTAAACCCACTGCCAGCGTATCGACGAGTCTTTAGAGTCCCACACAGAGGATTTTCACGGTTCAGGCGATATAGTGTAGATCTCGTATGTTGATACATACAGGTGTCCGATTGAATTTGTGCATGTGCGGCACAGACTTTAATCGGACGGTTGATAATACAAGCGGCTTAGGATTAAGCCAGATTATTAAATTAGGTTTTGATTTAATATTTTACATATGTATTTATGTATATGTATTCTAGTATTATTGTTTGCTATTTATTTTCTCTCTTGGCTATTCGTATTTTTGTACGAATACGCGTATATGTATTTCAATACATGTACCGGGAAGTATTCCGTATTTTCTACGGAATAGCTTCTAGAAGGTGCCACCTCATTTATATGATTTTCCATTTATGGAAATTCATTTGTCATATAAATGAGGTGGAGGGTGTGAGGTGGCATGTGCATAGTATTATGCATAGTCTTAAGCATGGAGCAAGGTATGGTTTATGCATTGTTTATTTGATTAAATGGGGGAGATTTTTTTGATGGGAGAGAGAGAGGGGGCCGGCCACTTATTGAGTGGGATTGGTTTTTATTTTTGATTGATGATTTATCACAACACTAGCCTTCTCAATCTCTCACTCTCTCATTCATTCAAAAGAAAAGAAAAAGACACTTAGCCATTTTTGCTTATGCCAAGTCTTCATCACCTCCTTCTTCATCTTCTATGGTTGCTCCATGAGCACTTTGGGTAGAGAGAAAAACATAGTGACACACTACTACACCCCCACTCTCCATCGCTAGCGACTTTGGAGCGTCGGTTGCCTTGTTCGACGAGTTTGGAGCTTGCGCCATTTCCCTCGGGTGGATCATCGGAGATGGAGGAAGACCGGCAACCAAACCACATCAAGGAACCATTAGGAGCTTGGAATGAAGACCGAAAGACATGGATCAACTCGGTATAACGATTCTAACTCTTAGTTAGCATGCTAGATTAGGGTTTAAGGTCGATCCGGGATTCGGGTAACGGTAGCGCTAGTTCAGAAATTTTTGTTCCGCATTTTGGCCGTGTTTCGATGGCCGGGGCGCTGCCATAACCCTTCAGTTATTGGGGTGCATTCACTAGCACTCGCGAAACGCTGGGTGAATATAGTTCCATCTCTGCAAAAGTTTTGACGGAGTCATTTGGAAGTTCAGAATACCACTCGAATGCCGTTTCCGACAAGCTGCCGACGAACTGGCGAAATAGCAATTTATCATCACCACCGGTGTTGCCACATAGAGCCCTGAACTGGGCAACATGCTAGTGGGGATTTCCCGTCCCTTTATACACATGAAATTTAGGGATCGTATATCCCGACGGGTATTTTATTTGGTCATACCAGCCTGGATATGATCGCCCGGTTTTAACAATTTGGCCGGCCGCTTCATTCACCTGGTGAGCTCATATTTGCTGAGCAATGTAGTCATCCAGAGCGTCCTTGGAGATGGTTTCCTCTTTGGCTGGCGAAAGAGACGGATGAGGGTTCGATGTCTCCCCTCTGTCGTCTTCGATGATGATAGGAGGGTCTTCAGCTGGAAGTTCCGGCTGTAACATCATCCCAGCCATGTCTTGGAATAAGAGAGCCATTCGTTTTATATTGGATGCCTGTTCCGCAGCCTCTTTTTCTTTCCTCTCGAGCATTCTTCGAAGGAATTCGATGTCAGTTTCTTGTTCCTGACGCTGCTCCGAGGTCTCTGGATTTTCTTTTAGCCCAGTGAGTGCGGCCATTGCAGTCAGTATCTCCTGAAGCTTCTGCTGCTGTTGTTCTTGAGCCTTCGTTATTGACCGGGTAAGCGGTCGATGTCCCATAAAAGGACTACTTTTCTCTTTTCAGGAAGCCATATAAACAGTATGCACCATCATGCCCCCAGACTTGGGGCGTTTAGATTCAGCGTCTTTCCGGTTCGCTGCGGTCACAGGAGCTTTCTCTGGCCTCCTTCTCTTGTGAGCAGTTGAAGTGGAGGGAGCCATTGCAGTGGGCACCCAGGTAGCTGTCGCCTTTTGTGGCTTGACCGGATGGTCATTTTATTGCCGAACCTGTCACCAGACTTTGTAAATTTTGGAAGAAAGCCGCTGAAGGGATTGTTCTGGCTTCGCTTTCGGTGCATTCTCCACGGGTGGAGGAGATCTCTTTAGCACTATAGTAGGAGAGTTCCTGCACACCTTGTTAAGCAGTTCAAAGTTGTTCCCGGTTGGAACAGCAGCATCGATCTCCACCGTTGGAGCTGGTGGTGTAAATCCAGACGGAGAGCTGCCCCCAGCCTTCCGTACTCGGCGCCAGTGACGACGGCGAGTATGTCGCGCAGATGGTGTTGGTTCAGCTATGGGGATGGCTTTGTCATGCCCCCTGTTCTGGTGAGGCGCTGCTGGTATCAGCCTCTTGAAGACCGACGTCCGTTGAGCAGCAGTATCCAATCTGTCAAAGACAGACCTTTGAGCAGGAACGGGGGCCGGAGCGGCCAGCCTCGTAAAGACTGATCCTTTGACAGGAGATGCTTCTTTAGTGACCTCGAGAGCAGGAATGGCTATCCGTTTTGGGATGGCCGCTTTAGGTATCGTGGGCTTCTTGACGGGCCTATTGGAGTTCAGGCTTAGCCTATCGAAGACTGATGTTGTTGGCTTGGCATTGGATGACCCGTTGAGAGGGGCCGTGGTGGTAGTGGGCCGATCGAAGACCGACTTCTTCTGCGCTTCTTGCGGCAGCGGGATGTTAATGCTCACTGGTGAGAGCATGGTCCCGAAGAACAACCCGGTGGTAGCCTGCTTTACCTGCTTTACTGGCATTGTCAAAAAGGAGGCCGCCTGGGGCCCGTAAGTTACACCTCCAGATGAGATGGAACGGGAGTTGCAGTTGCAGCTGGAACATTTTGTGCAGGTAGACGCCATTGATCTCTCGTTTTCTACACCGAGTAAGACACCAAATCTTAGTGCCTCGAACCCAAGGGCAATCATATCAAACCGTGATTCGTTCGCGAACACGACACACGAAGTGTGGAGTGGAAAGAGGAAAAGGTCCCACCGGGCGTGCCAGAATCTGTTCACCACCAAAAACCGGGAAGACATGACGTCTTGCCTGAATTTGGGGGCAGATGCTAATAGGTGCTATCCGTCCACCTCTTCGAAGATGCCAAGTTGATTTATGGCACCATGTATCGAAGGTTTAAACGGATGCGGCCGATGTAGCAGATTTCGTCAGATTCCCCCTCGTTTGAGGGGTTTTTGATTGTGCGGACGTGTAGGGTTACTAGGCACTCTCACAAGGGTCTATGAGGCATCAATCATGCCCGATTTAAAATTTAGACGTGCCGAACAACTCTAACCAAGATCTTTAAACTAGAGATTAGGCGAAACAAAGCATGTTAAACACTTTAACATCTAAGAGTTTGGGATTACAACCTTTGTAGTCCGGTCCTTCACTTCTAAAGCTCCGTGTTGAGGTCGTTTCACTGCGATCATCGAGAATCCAGACTCTAGAGAGGCTCCACGAAGAGAAAGATGCAAGCTTGCTTCCGATCTTCGATAACTAAGATGATCTACCTTGAAGTTTCTTTAACACAAGCTCTCACCCACTAAATGAAGTGAACACCCTAATCTAAATGGCTAGAATAGATTAAGATGATGAAGTAGAATTTTAGCTCTCATTTATTTTCTTAATATCACTCATTTTCATCACTAAGCAAAAAGCTAGAAAGCTTGCAAGGAGGAAGAAGAAGATCAATTGCTTTGTGATGAATAATGAAAGTGTTAATATCATTACAAATGCAACCATGGTTAAGTCAAGAAAGACTTAACCATTGTAGAGATCTAACCATAGTAAAGGGGGTGGGTTGGATTAAGTAAATATCTTGCAAAATATCTAAACTAAATACCTTTGCAAGAAACAAAATAAAAGCTTCTAGAAGCTTCTAGCAAAGTTTAACCCAAATCAAACCCTAACCTCGTTTAATATCCACTAAACATGTTGCATTAGTAATTATAACATGTTACAATATTATATATCACATATATAATATCTATTGGTAACAAAAAAAATAATACAATTAACATATATCGCATATATATCAATATATTACCCGAGTGAGAAAAAAAATCTTTTAGTGAGCTTATATCAGTTAATGTAATTTAATATATCAAATATATAATTATACATTAAATTAGCGAATTAACACTTGATCCGATAATCCGGCTATTTCACAAATAACCGACTAATATTATCTATATCAGTTCATCGAATCAACACCTGATCCGATGACCCGGCTATATCACATATACCCGGCCGATATCTCATATCGCGAGAATCTAATACGGTATCACATACACATATTGTTCTCGGTCCCGCACATATCATGTATGTGCTCCTACTCTATTTTGCCTGAGCCAAGCAACCTCTGTGTAGGACTCTAAAGAATCGTCAATACGCCGGCGGTAGGTGATGATCATATCAAACACCCACAAGCTGCAAGCGGTCAGCTAAACGTAACAGCCACCCAGGTATTGAGCAATCAGAAGATCAACAAGCAAGCCTATACTTTCTCCCATGAATCCAATCTGTAACAGTCCCGTACAGTCCGGTCTCTTCGTCTGATATGTCGTATATCTCGCCTAGGGGTGGTAAACGTCAGACCCCAGTAGCTTGATAAGTCGTGTCGATATGAGGTCTATAACAGTTCGAGAAACTACTGATAACACTTACCAGTAAACCTCAGCAACCCTGGCCAGGGATTTCTAGTTATAGCCAATCGAACACAGCACAACATCAACTCCCTATACCGGGAGTGACGAATCCTGTCCTATCACTCATTGCCTCTATGTGATTCGGGACTGTACCCAAAAGCCACCTTTTTGCATGCCCTCTTGGACGTGGTATGATAGAAATCAAAGCACAGTGGGAATCACATAAGACTCTATGACGATCTTGGGTCTACAGACTAACCTGTACCAGTGTCACCAGAGAACTGCCATCTGACATGAGGTATAATACCATCTAGGAGTTCTCGGCGAGTCCGTCCAGTGTACCCAGTCTTTACTGAGCACCCGTACACCATCCTTAATGTCAGACACTGATGGATATGGGATCATCCATCGCCCATCATATGGGTCAAGATGCATATACGCTAGTCTACTCTGGTGTATCGATGCCCTGTCTCGATACACCCTCGACTAGGAATAGTTATAGGATGTACTCATCGACTACCGTGGCCCCACTAATAGTCCCAGTAGTCAAGTACATATCCTAAGGGCTTTATCAACATGTAACATAGAGACAATCAGAGTACATGTTAAGATAAAGTACAACCAGATAGCATACTATCATGTCGAGAAAGAAAGTCCTCCCTATATATGTCCATGCATCCATTACAATATACATCATATGTACAGTAATGGCCTCTAGGGCATACATATAACTAACAATCTCCCACTTGCACTAGGGCCATCCGTTGTGGTATCGCATACCCAACAATCAGCTGTGGTTGAAGTATCTCATACTCAACCATCCCATAAAAGTCTCTACTGGGAAATAGGCCTTTGTGAGTGGATCCGCGCTGTTGTCCTCTGTGTCTACTCTCCTAACCTCGATCTTCCTGGAAATCAACCATCTCCATGATCAGGTGATACTGCTTAAGAATTATATCTGGATTTCTGATGGGACGGTGGTTCCTTGGCTAAAACCACAACTCCATTGTCATATAATGGCAGAAACTAAGTTCATCTCATGAACTATTTTCTATATCCAGACTGCCTCTTTGGTAGCATCCTTGGTAATGATGTATCTTGCCTTTAATCGTATAATAAGTCACGGTATCTAGCTTGGAACTCTTCCAACATACCGTCCCTCCACTGAGGGTAAAGACAATGCCTGCGACTAACATTCAGTCGTCCTTATCACCCTGGAACCTTTTCCAGTGATTCTCCCCAGGATCGATTAATACCATCTCACTACAACTAGTGAGTATCCTAATATCCAATTAGATCTATCTCATAGATATAAAACCTAGGATTTAGGAGGTATCACCTTGATCCTATATGAAGAATCCTTGTGATAAGCGGAGATTGACCGAGCATAGCATAGGAAACTCCTTCCATATCAAGAGTATGTCATCCACGTACTCTACGAGGATCACCACCATACTCCCTACTACCTTTTTATATATACAAGGTTCATCTACCATTTTGATGAAGTCAAACTCTTTGACTATCACATCAAAACAGATGTTCCAACTCCGCGATGCCTAATTTATCACATAAAACATATTGCATATGTTTCCGCTGCTCCCACTGTCTACGAAGCCCTCTGGCGTGTACTTATAGACGCTCTCTTCTAAATCATTATTTAGAAAAGCTGTCATGACACCCAACCGCCAGATATCGTAGTCATGGTATGTAGCCGTGGCAAGTAGGATCTGAATAGACTTAAGTATAGCTTTGAAAGTCTCAACTTTTCCATGTACACCAAGTAATCTTCTCAAGATATACTTGCTCCTGATGGGTATTTAACCCGTCAGATAAAGCAACCAAAGTCCATACTTTGTTAGTGTATAAGGATTCAATCTCAGATCGCTAAGCATCCAGCCATTCTTTTAGAGTCCCACTCCTGATGGCCTGCTCGAAACTAGTTGGGTCATCATCTCATGATGCTATCATCGTTCCCACTGTCATAGAGAAACCGAAGTATCTCTCAGGTGGGTGATGAACCCTACTAGATCGGCGGAGAGGCTGTGTTTCGTTAGAAACTATTGAATCCTTTGGTTCTACCAAATCATCAGTTGCAGTTTGTATAGCTGGAACTCTTTCCAGTTCTACCTCATGACTACTAATTTCTTCACAAGAAATTCGCTTTCACAAAGGTGGCATGTTGAGAAACAAAACATCTTTTGTTCCTCGGTTTGGTAGAAGATATTCCCTTGCGAATGCTTGGGATATCCAACAAACTTCCACAGAACCGACTTTGCCTCGAGCTTGTCCGGATTTTGCTTTTAGACATAGGCCGGACAACCCCAAATCTTAACTTACTTAAGATATGGGCTCTTCCCATTCCATATCACATATGAATTGGTAGGCAACTGATTTGATTGGAACCCTATTCTATAGGTATGCAGCTTCTCAAGTGCATAACTCCCAAAAGGAAATAGGAAACTCAGTAGTACTCATCATAGAGCGCGCCATATCATATAGGGTGCTATTGCTCTGCCCTAATATACCATCGTGCTATGGTGTATACGGAGGAGTAATGCTGAGAGAGAATCTCATTCTCCTTTAGAATAGTCCAGGAATCCCGTGCTCAAGTATTCTCCTTCCTAATCACATCAAAGGACATAATACTTATACTTGTTTTTGGTTCTCTACTTCTAACTTATATTCAGTGATTATCTCAAAAGTTTCGGACTTGTGTTTCAACAGGAACATATGTTTGAATCTTGAGAGATCATCAGTGAATGTAATGAAGTACAAAGAACCGGTCTTGGCATGTGTAGACAGGGGACCTTCATACATCAGCATGTATCAATCCCAAGAGTTCACTAACTCTTTCTCTGTTTCCAATAAACGGAGCTGTGGTCATCTTATCTCTGTGACATGACCGGCAAGTTTCACAAGATGTAAATTCAAACTAATTTAAATATGCATCTATATGTAACTTCAGCTAGTCGGGTCGCATTGATATGACCTAGTCTACAATGCCTCAATAAGGATTCGTTCATTTCTGAACTCTTTCTCTTGTGTGTGTTCTGGTCGTTAAGAACTGTGGTTTGATTTAGAACGTCTATTCTTTTAGATAACGTGCCTGAACCGATCAACTCTTGATATAGGAAATGTTCAAAACATTATCCAACAATACAAAATTATATCCTTTTTTTACTAATAAAGAGACTGATATGATGTTGTATATCAGGTTCGGTATCTAATAACATTTGTTCAGAATCAATGTATTCTGGTAATATAGGGTGATAACTACCAACAGACCTGGCTGCAACACTTGCACCGTTTCTATCTCATAAAACTTATCACCCGTTCTCAGTTCTCTACCTATCTGTAGCCCATATAACAAATTACATATGTGGTATCTTGATCCGGTATCAAATACCCAGGATGTAAAGGATATTGAGAAACAGTTCTGTGTAATGAACACACCCGAAGATGATGCATCGGCACTTTCTTCGTTTGGGTGGCACGGGAATTCTGGTAATCCCCTATTTCTTGCTCTGTCTTATAACAATTATAAGTTGGAGCGGGACCAACGTTCTCTAGCGCAGTATAACAAGCGGGTTCAGTCAATACATCTGTATTTTTATCTTGATTAAGGCGTGACATAGTCGCAACCAGGAGAGAGAGAAGAAAACACTCAGCGTGCGCTTTTACAAGATTAGATTGGTTATCAATTTATCTAATCAGGATGTCTCCCACTGTTTTAGTCAAATCTTCTTTCAAACCCTAAAAGGAAAGACTAGCCGGGATTAATTACACGCTACAAGTTCGCCAATCTTTCAGCCAGGCCAGTGCCGGTACTTTGAGGGAGGTTCCTCGTGCTTTCGCACGGACCTAATTAAAGTAAACCTCATTTTCCCAGAGGCGTAACCCTATTAACACCTTTCTAGTGTCACGTCCCGAAAGTACGGAACCTGACCGGCACTTAAACTACGAAACGTCTCGAGGCGTACGTAATCTAAATAAGCCGAAAACCCAGAAATCCAAACCAAGAAAAGTAGTAGAGTGAAGGAAAAACCAATTTAAATCAAGTAGTTTGCAACATAAGCCGAAATACGTATTTTTAAAATCACAAGTCTTTTCTAAAAATTTCGGCAGAGTTTCCCTTGTAAAAACTGACCCCAAACGGGTACAAAACCTGATACAACATATATAATGAATAATGCATCCCCAAGCGGGAGCTAGCTCTTCGTCAATCGACGGTCACAATCACGCAAGCAATATTGTTGGAGATAGTGCCCTCAGAGTCAATTATTGGATCACAGGCACGTGATTCCAATGATTGAGGGAGGACCTATCCCGGTAGGACAGTCTTACTCAAGATGATAGTATGCTATCTGGTTTATCTTTATCATCATGTACTGCTTTAGGTAACCTGACAGGTCGCTATTACACGTTGATAGAGCCCATAGGATTCTTGCTTGACTGCCAGCAGTATGAGGGCGATCATATACGTGGGAGCTGGTAGTCTATAAGCACATCCTTAAAAGGTCCCTAGTCGTGGGAGTTTCGAGACATGGTATCGATTCTCTACAGTAGACTAGTATATACAGTCGAGACCCCGACGAGGGGCGGTGGCCGGTCTCACAAGCCACTGGTGTCAGTTGGTTCACCTAAGATGTATACAGGTGCTCATTGGGTTATGAGTACACCGGACAGAACTCGCCGGGAACCTGCTAGTTGGGATTATACCAGACGTCAGATAGCAGTTCCCTGGTGACATGTGTATAGGTTAGTTCATCGACCTGAGGATCGTCATTTGTCTCGTGTGATTTCCCCTGTACTTTGATTACTACCCTACCACGCTCAAAGGAGACGTGCAAACAGGTTTTAGTTGGGTACAGTCCCGAGCCACATAGAGGCAGTGAGCGGATCTTCAGGGGTTCGTCTCTCCCGGTATTGGGGTGAGGTCGTGCTGTGTCTAGGAGAGCCATTACACGAAACCCTCGGCCGAGGCAGGAGATTTACTGGTAGGTATTCCAGTAGTATCTCAGGGTGTTCTAGGCTACACTCCGACACGACTTGTACCGCTTTTGGGGGTCTGACTTTTACCAACCCCCTAGGCCCGCCATGCGATGCTCATAGACGAATGGACCGGACTGTACAGATATTGTCACTGACAGGCTTAGTAGGGTGTCAGGATGAGTTCGCTCATCGACGTCCCTTTTGGTCAATAGCTGGTGGCCCTTCACGTATGGCTAATAGCTCTGACGTGCTAGTGGTTAAATCCACAGCCATAGTATTGACGAGTCTTTAGAGTCCTCCACACACAGTTACTCAAGTTTCGGGCGAAACGCTGTAGAGGCCGTATGGAGATATGGCAGGGTTCGATCAGGTACTTGCGGTATTGCACGGATCATGATCGGACAGATAATACTAGCCGGCTTTGGTTTAAGCCGGATCCTAATATAGTACAGTGTTGATTTTGTCTCATTGCATTTGTATTCGGTCGGAATACAAATGCGGGTATGTATATACAGTAGAGGGGTTTTCCTGTAATTTATTACGGGATCAGTTTTTGGAGTTGCCAGTTTGTTTTCCGTTTTGGCCAATTTTCTTTCTATCTTTCATTGGCTGAAGATTGGTGGAGGAGGGCTTATTTGCATTTGTGCAAATAAGCAATTTGGAGGGTGTTATCTGCATATCCTTGCTTCATGATGGTTGCACCATCATTTGACTTCTTTTGACCATGATGACTTGACTTTTAGAGTCATGATTGTTGATGATGATAATGGGTGATGGTTGGTGGAGTATTGGACTTGTTTTGTGATCATTTCTTTTGTTAATGATAACCCTTTTCTCTCACCTGATTGTTGTTGACACCCATATTCATTTAGCCAGACACATTCCTCTCACTCTCACCTTGTCATGTCCGGCCAAAGAAAAAGGGGGCTGTCCCAATTTTTGGGTGTGGGATTTACACTCATTTGGCTTGGCAAAATCATTTTAGCTCCTCCTCCAAAAGCTCATATCTCATATCTCCACCATATGGCAACCTCCTACAACCCCAAGAGACAAAGCATTCTACAGTTAACCTACAGCACCCTTGGGCACGTCGACTCGCCAACGTCGTGCCCGAGTTGCCTCGGTCAAGAGGTGGGAGCCCGTAAAAGAAGCCGGCGACGTGGGGCCCTTCCGGCGAGGAGGTGAAGACCGGAGATTCCGCGGGAGATCGGGACGACGAAGAGAAGACCGAAGGACACGGATCGCTCGGTATATCTCCCTTCCCATCTTGTAGTTAGCTAGTAGTTAAGTTAATGGCCCGATCCGGGATTTTTGTGCGCGGTGGTGCCGGTTTACTAGTTTGTAAAGTTTTTCGTTTCCGCGTTTCCGGCGTCGGATTGACGGCCGGGGTGCCGCTGTGCACTTACACTGGTATCAGAGCCACGCCATTAACCTAGTCTAGCTTGGTCTAATGTGTTTACATTTCCGATCGAACGAAATTCCAAAACCGCATTTTCAAAAGCATCAGGTTTCTGTTGAAATTTTTTTGGCTCCAAAATTTTTTCAGGTAGTTGCAGAATACTGTGCAGGGAATTCTAAGCAATCTGTGAAAATTTGGTCGCGTGATCTCCCTATATCACCGCGGAACCACGGCCAAACCCATGCTTGGGCCGCGGTTCCGCCGCCACTTAGCCTCCTCACTGGACCAAATTTTTACAGAGGGTCTTGGACAGGGAAATTGGGGTTTTGGCATATTCTTTTTCGGCCCAGAATTTCTTTAAGTGCTACAGTAGTGCTTGAGGGCCCACTTGGGTAAATTTGATCGATCGAAAATTTTAAACCCATTAGTTCACAGTATTTACATTATATCTGCGACCGTGAATGTCACTTGATCGGTAAATCCTGTCTAACTGCTATAGCCCGGTTAGACGGATTTGCGAACGTGAAATTCACGTTGATGTTCTGTGATTGTGCTGTGATGTTGCGGATTGGTCGTGGGGATAGCCTGGATGCAATGCTAGTACAGTTTTTGTTTTATTATGTACATTTGATATTGCGGGGCGAGCGTCCGACATGTGGACTGTCGTCACTGCCTGTTTGTATATTATTCTTTTGGAGCACGACCAGGTTGCGGTCGATGTACCCGTTGCATGTATATTTTACTTTCTGTACTAGGATTGCCCCGCGGAGGGGTGCACGGATAGCCGGGTTCTAGAGGGCAACGGGCCCGCATCTCATGGCGTTGAGACGGAGGGGGCCTCCCTCTAGAATTGGCGGGCTATTCGCCGCAATTGTAGGGGGTATAGGTTGACCCAGAAGGGGTGCCCAAGTTACCGTATTTCGTGAAGTGCTGGGTGGTCCATTCACGTTGCTGAAGGGGGCTGCCTCGCTTCAGGTTTTGGCGGGTGACTTGCCACGCCCGTAGGGTTCTAGGATTTTCATTGCACAGGCTATCCACACGACCAGGGGAACGTCGGGTTTCAGCGGCTCTGTGAAACCCGGGGATCCCAGATATCTGTATTGTTCTGTGATGCTGTACATTTCTGTGATGTTGCATTGTATCACGCCTTGAGCGAAAATTATATATTGATATATATATACTAGTAGATGTTGTATATGTTTTGCATCCGCGCTAGTCCAGTCCCCGCTCTGTCGTTAGTTAACTAACCTAACGGGTAATGACGGGACCCAGTGGCGAATGCGGATGGCATATACGTACGTCATTATTTTCGTTCTTTATTGGTGTGATCAATTGATGGGACTGCATTGATTCGGATCAATGCAAGTTAAAAACAAACCTTTTCTGATGTTGTTGGAACATTTTTCAAAAAGGCTGTTATTACAAGGACGTTCACTTTTGTTTTGCATCGTGGTATTCAGTTAGAATATCCTGCTCCTCAGTCGACGAGGCAAGGGCCGAGATCCCTTCACCGGGAGTGATCCCTTGGACAAAAGTTTGCGTCAGGGCAATAACTTCACTATAGCCGATTACTTTTGCTTTGCATCGTGGTATTCAGTTGGAATATCCTGCACCTCATTCTACGGGGAAAGAGCCAAGATCCCTTCACCGGGAGTGACCTCTTTACCAAAGGTTTTCGTTACTATATTTTTATAAAAGCTATCCAGTTCCTTCAACGATATCAAGTTCATTACGTTAAAGGTTTTCACCAGAAACCATTCGTAGCCCTCCGTCGTTTCAGACGGGTAGCACGTAGTATTCATGCTATGTTTGTTGACCTTCGTCAAGGCATAGTGTATGGTAGCTGCTTGTTGCCTTTCTGTTGCATAGATAAATGCGTTGGTTTGGGACAGTCGTATAGCCTTGTTGACCTTCGTCAAGGGCTTGTATGGGTGGGTTCAAATTAACCTGGACAATGACGGGTGAAACTTGACATGTGACTTATGATTTGTTGACCTTCGTCAAGGTCATAAGAGCATGGGGCAAAAATCACATCGAGAGTTTCTAAAGAAACTGAAACTTGCCAGATATGCGCATACCTTCTGGAGTGTGATAACGTGGGCGGATTCCGTCACGTTATCATGCGATGATAGTTGGATCCCGATTCCCACTGATGAGTTGGTTTACTCCTCGGGTGATCCCGACTAATTCTTCTTTCGGGTTTGGAGAAGAATTTGACGTTACAGTGGGAGGTTTTCAGATTAGATAAATTGGTTACCATTCTGATCTAGGTTAGAGTGCACGCTGAGTGTTTCTTTTCTCTCTCTCTTTGGCAGCGACCATTGAACCGACCCTAGACTATGACTCAGAGACCAAAATTAACCGAACCTTCTTAAACACTGGCTTTTGGATTGTCAGAGTTGCAAACCTCATTGCCACTCCTACTTTTACCCTTTTCTCCAGGACACCCCGTATTACTACGAACGTTCACTTCCATTGGACAAAACCATCGTATGGTTATATATGAACTCGAAGGAATTTATTCGAGGATGGTTTCCGGTTCTGGAGAAAACGAATAGGACTATTCTGTTGTCTTTTCCTTTTACCTTCTCTCAGATTGCGAGTACTCCTTGGTTTAGGAGATAGTATACCTATTACGCAAATTGGATAGTCTTCTTCCAAACCATAAGCAGGTACCGACTGGTAGAGAATGAATAAAACCAATTAGCCTAACGATGGTGTACAAAAGGTATTATGTAAAGACAAAGAAAGGGATTAGAAGGAGGGCAAAGTAAATTGCGACTGATATTCACGACCAAACCAGGTATTTCATTACCACTCCCACTTCACCTTTGTATTTCTCCAGGACACTCCGTATCACTACGAAGATCCTCAGTTTATTGGATACTCCATCGTATGGTTATATACGAACTCGAAAGGAACTTGTTCAAGTTCGGGGATGGATTCTGGTTCAGGAGAAATAGGAATAAGGTTTATTCGGTTGTCTTTTATCTTCACCTTCTCTCGCATTGCGAGTGTTCTTAGGATTAGGACAGTACACCCGTTATGCTTATTGGATAGTCTTCTTCCAAACCATAGGCTGGTGCCGAACGGTAGGGAAGGAAGAAAACCATTTGGCCTAAGAGGGTGTACAGAAGGTAATGACTAAAGACATATAAAGGGATTTGGAGAGATAGCAGAGAAATGTACGGTTACAGTTCTGAATCTGATAATGGAAGAGGCATTACTAGGAATACCAGGATACCCCATCGAAACATTTCAATGTTTCAGTTTCACTGTGTACTGTTAAAGGAAAACTGATTTCCCGATTAGATACTTACTCCAGGGTATGTATTTACCAGGTATGATTCTCACATCTGTATAGTTTTATAGATGATGAGTGGGAGTAAGTTATTGGGAATTAGGTGATCATCCTCATTATATCGGAATTCGTTGTAATTGGTGATATTTGAGGAAGTCACCTGGGTTGTTTGCCGGACGGTGAATATTTGGTTTTGAATATCCGTTATAATGCACCAATTTCAAATTGATATATCTGTACGTCTATTTTTATAGAGTGAGATATACCTTTTTGAAATTATGTTGGTGACATTTACCTATATCAGCTGATGGTTAGGTAAGGAGTATTAAACAGCGGTGTAATTCTTCTTAACCATAAGTACAGTTTTCAACCTACGACACACAGGGAGTGAGTTATTAGACTCAAGGGACTTGTACAGAGTATTGTATATTGTCCAGTGTCCAT
Source organism: Agapanthus africanus (assembly GCA_030015575.1). Classification (NCBI taxonomy): domain Eukaryota; kingdom Viridiplantae; phylum Streptophyta; class Magnoliopsida; order Asparagales; family Amaryllidaceae; genus Agapanthus; species Agapanthus africanus. The sequence goes on along the minus strand of CM057337.1, from coordinate 594,833,727 downwards.
TAAGACAGAGAGGATGGTCCTCGTACTATATTCAGTTTACTTATGACTTCTCTAGTTCTTAGACAGGTGTTTCGTAGAAACACAGGGTCCAAGTTTTGAGAAGTTATAGGTATATGAATAAAGTAGAGAACCAGATATTGCAAGTATCGGGATTCTTCAAGGTGATCGAAAATGTAGATACTTGTCTATGGTGTTCAGTCGATAGTAACGATTAAGAGAACTTGCTTCTCTTTCAGGTTACTCATAATTGGAAGCATTCCTAAGTTGAGTAACGCTGATCGGCCTCCTTCCATTTAGTTGACATGCACTGGAGACAGCTGCATGATTTGAATCTGGTTCAATTAAATCAGTGCCTCTGTTTCTATATTGGATATAGAACAGTTCATATCTTAACGATGTTAAGGTACGGGGAGTTGTCCGGCCTATGCTTAAAACCAGACTCTGGATAACTCAAGGCATGTTTCTGTAATGGCTGTTTGTGGGTTGACCCAGGCTATGACGAGGGTTGACTTTCTACCATCTGGAAGATCAATAGTGATATTGTTCTAGACTCGCCACAGTTTTAATAAAAATGGATTTTTTTTCAGAAAACAGTAGTGGGAGTATGGTAGAACTGGAAGTGATTCCAGAACCACAAACGATTACTGAAGATTTGATAGGAACCTAAAGATTCAATCTGGTTTGACATTCCATTGGCCACTCCGCAGATAAGGTGGGTAACTTCAGGCACCCGAGAGGTACTCCGGTAGCCTCAAGGACGGTGACAGGGAAGTTCTTGTTTACCCAGACTTGCCATTGCTGTTGTTCCAGACCGTGAGACCCGGCAGGAGGATGAGTATAGCGTCGTTCTAAACTAGCTTTAGAAGTATACGTCTATATGACTCTGCCAGAGGGTTGTCGTGGTCAGTGGGAGTAGCGGAAGTATTGGTGGACAAGTGACTTATGTCTATTTATAGACTAAAGCAGATGTAGCGGAGATAGATCATCTATTTCGGACATGACAGTCATAGGTTTGACTTCATCAAAATAGGGGATGGATCTGTTAAGAAGGTAGTAGGGTGTGATGTCCTGGTTTTTGGATGACATACACAGAGTAGGAAGTGATATTCCTATACTACGATCGGTTATACTTTGGTCGTCACACAGTGGTTTCTCCACATGGGACTTGGACATTATATCAGACATACTGGTTACTAGATCTATGGTTTTAGATCTAGATTTGGATGGTTTCCCAATTAAGGGTACTTGGACAGCATTCTAAGAGTATTTAGAATGGACGACTCCTGGCACGGTAGTGTACCTGCAGGTGATGGAGTCACCCTCTCTAAAGGTGTCTTACAGACTAAAGGGGAGAGGGATGTGCATGATTGGCAGATCACTTGCTTAGGCAATTGAGTCAATCATGAGATGTCAAGTACCATACCAGATGTTGTTTTTGCACTAGATGCAATAAGTTGACATTGATCCAATCCTGGAGAAACAGTCGGAAGCAGTTTTAGAACATAAGTGGATGTTCTAGGGATATGATAACGAAAACCTCATTCGGGAGACAGTTATCATTCCAGGCTTCCAAGGTGACTTGGACGACTGGGAGGTTGTCAGAGTTATAGTTTTCCTTCTGATGAGAGGCAGTATTTTGGACAGGTGGTCCAAGGGGATACTGAGGGAGGCATGGCGCAGGATACTGATTGAGTTCAATTAACGATACAGTCTAACAAGTTTGGATTTGGAATTCATTTATGAGCTAGGTCCCATCAGACATCCAGACACATTCTAAAACAGGTATTGCTCATTTCGGGAGATGGGTTTCTCCGCGAACTTGAGATTTAGAGAGACATAGAAAGAAACATCAAAGCGGATCCACTCACTGAGGCTATTCCTCGAACGCAATAGTTTCGCAAACAGGCTTTGTGAGACTGACTAGTAGAGGAGTTGGGTGTTCGGTATCACACGGGCTGTGAGTGTGCGACATCACAATAATTAGCCTTGAGTGCAAGTGGGAGATTGTTGGAGATAGTGCCCTCAGAGTCAATTATTGGATCACAGGCACGTGATTGCAATGATTGAGGGAGGACCTATCCCGGTAGGACAGTCTTACTCAAGATGATAGTATGCTATCTGGTTTATCTTTATCATCGTGTACTGCTTTAGGTGACCTGACAGGTCGCTATTACACGTTGATAGAGCCCCTAGGATTCTTGCTTGACTGCCAGCAGTATGAGGGCGATCATATACGTGGGAGTTGGTAGTCTATAAGCACATCCTTAAAAGGTCCCTAGTCGTGGGAGTTTCGAGACAGGGCATCGATTCTCCAGAGTAGACTAGTGTATACAGTCGAGACCCCGACGAGGGGCGGTGGCCGGTCTTACAAGCCACTGGTGTCAGTTGGTTCACCTAAGATGTATACAGGTGCTCATTGGGTTATGAGTACACCGGACAGGACTCGCCGGGAACCTGCTAGTTGGGATTATACCAGACGTCAGATAGCAGTTCCCTGGTGATATGTGTAAAGGTTAGTTCATCGACCTGAGGATCGTCATTTGTCTCATGTGATTTCCCACTGTACTTTGATTACTACCCTACCACGCTCAAAGGAGACGTGCAAATAGGTTTTAGTTGGGTACAGTCCCGAGCCACATGGAGGCAGTGAGAGGATCTTCAGGGGTTCGTCTCTCCCAGTATTGGGGGTGAGGTCGCGCTGTGTCTAGGAGAGCCATTACACGAAGCCCTCGGCCGAGGCAGGAGATTTACTGGTAGGTATTCCAGTAGTATCTCAGGGTGTTCTGGGCTACACTCCGACACGACTTGTACCGCTTTTGGGGGTCTGACTTTTACCAACCCCTAGGCCCGCCATGCGATGCTCATAGACGAACGGACCGGACTGTACGGATATTGTCACTGACAGGCTCAGTAAGGTATCAGGATGAGTTCGCTCATCGACGTCCCGTTTGGTCAATAGCTGGTGGCCCGTCACGTATGGCTAATACCTCTGACGTGCTAGTGGTTAAATCCACAGCCATAGTATTGACGAGTCTTTAGAGTCCCCCACACACAGTTACTCAAGTTTCGGGCGAAACGCTGTAGAGGCCGTATGGAGATATGGCAGGGTTCGATCAGGTACGTGCGGTATTGCACGGATCATGATCGGACAGATAATACTAGCCGGCTTTGTTTAAGCCGGATCCTAGTAAAGTACAGTGTAGATTTTGTCTCATTGCATTTGTATTCGGTCGGAATACAAATGCGGGTATGTATATACAGTAGCAGGGTTTTCCTGTAATTTATTACGGGATCAATTTTTGGAGTTGCCAATTTGTTTTCCGTTTTGGCCAATTTTCTTTATATTTTTCATTGGCTGAAGATTGGTGGAGGAGGGCTTATTTGCATTTGTGCAAATAAGCAATTTGGAGGGTGTTATTTGCATATCCTTGCTTCATGATGGTTGCACCATCATTTGACTTCTTTTGACCATGATGACTTGACTTTTAGAGTCATGATTGTTGATGATGATAATGGGTGATGGTTGGTGGAGTATTGGACTTGTTTTGTGATCATTTCTTTTGTTAATGATAACCCTTTTCTCTCTCTTGATTGTTGTTGACACCCATATTCATTTGGCCACACACATTCCTCTCACTCTCACCTTGTCATGGCCGGCCAAAGAAAAAGGGGGCTGTCCCAACTTTTGGGTGTGGGATTTACACTCATTTGGCTTGGCAAAATCATTTTAGCTCCTCCTCCAAAAGCTCATATCTCATATCTCCACCATATGGCAACCTCCTACAACCCCAAGAGACAAATCATTCTACAGTTAACCTACAGCACCCTTGTGCACGTCGACTCGCCAACTTCGTGCCCGAGTTGCCTCGGTCAAGAGGTGGGAGCCCGTAAAAGAAGCCGGCGACGTGGGGCCCTTCCGGCGAGGAGGTGAAGACCGGAGATTCCGCGGGAGATCGGGACGACGAAGAGAAGACCGAAGGACACGGATCGCTCGGTATATCTCCCTTCCCATCTTGTAGTTAGCTAGTAGTTAGGTTAATGGCCCAATCCGGGATTTTTGTGCGCGGTGGTGCCGGTTTACTAGTTTGTAAAGTTTTTCGTTTCCGCGTTTCCGGCATCGGATTGACGGCCGGGGCGCCGCCGTGCACTTACACTGGTATCAGAGCCACGCCATTAAGCTAGTCTAGCTTGGTCTAATGTGTTTACATTTCCGATCGAACAAAATTCCAAAACCGCATTTTCAAAAGCATCAAGTTTCTGTCGAAATTTTTTTGGCTCCAAAAATTTTTCATGTAGTTGCAGAATACTGTGCAGGGAATTCTAAGCAATCTGTGAAAATTTGGTCGCGTGATCTCCCTATATCACCGCGGAACCGCGGCCAAACCCATGCTTGGGCCGCGGTTCCGCCGCCACTTAGCCTCCTCACTGGACCAAATTTTTACAGAGGGTCTTGGACAGGGAAATTGGGGTTTTAGCATATTCTTTTTCGGCCCAGAATTTCTTTAAGTGCTACAGTAGTGCTTGGGAGCCCACTTGGGTAAATTTGTTCGATTGAAAATTTTAAACACATTAGTTCACAGTATTTACATTATATCTGCGACCGTGAATGTCACTTGATCGGTAAATCCTGTCTAACTGCTATAGCCCGGTTAGACGGATTTGCGAACGTGACATTCTTGTTGATGTTCTGTGATTGTGCTGTGATGTTGCGGATTGGTCGTGGGGGATAGCCTGATGCAATGCTAGTACAGTTTTTGTTGTATTATGTACATTTGATATTGCGGGGCGAGCGTCCGACATGTGGACTGCCGTCACTGCCTGTTTGTATATTATTCTTTTGGGGCACGACCAGGTTGCGGTCGATGTACCCGTTGCAAAACCAATATGATATAAATCAGAACAATACATGTAAATCTCAAATCTATACATGTAAATATCTAAAGGAAATGCATGCTAAATCTTTTAAAGTCGCTGTGCAATGCGCATAACACTGCACAGTGGCGGACGTCTCTATAAGAAAATAGCCATATACGTATATATCTTTTGTTTAATATGTATGTTCCGCCATTTTGGAAACAATTTAGAAGGGTTTCCTTTTTTTAAACGTTTCGTGCCATATCAGACACATAGGTAAATACTGAGACTATAGCTTGCTTTTTGGAAATCCCTTTGAAATCTATCAATGCATGCAAAATATACTCAGGTACTGTCCTCTGACTAAGTCCTGCTCAGTACGAAAACAATAATAAACATCATAAAAATATACTGCTCCATGAGGAATCAATCCCAGAATGTGCATATGAATACTACGTGTGTATGGTGCGCACGGAAATCAAAATCCATAAATGTGACATACATGTGCACAGAAACAACATCTAGGTGCAACGGGTGTGCACATAACATCTGTCATAAGCAACGTATGTGCCTGATAGCATAATCAGGTGCATCTGACATGCACGAAGAATCTCGATTTAGTGCATCTGGTGTGCACCAAAATCGCATATCATAACATGCACCCAACATGCGCGAAAACCCAAATCTGGTGCATCCATCATGCACGAAATCATGAAATCCATAAAACCATAAACATGAGAAACCAAGGCACGAAAACGATATCAAGTGCAACAACTGTGCAAAAGTCGTAAATACTCAGTAGATGCAACCATGGTGCATGAAAAAAAATAGCATGAAACTCTATCATCAAAATCAATTATGCGAATAGATCGCCCAAAATACCGAAATCAAGTATGGCGGAATAGTCCCGCTCAAGCACATCCTCTAAGAATCTCTGGCCAACTGTGGTGGTCACTCAAAGCATGTCTAGTCGACGATCCTGAACTCTGGCCTGCTGGTGTGCGTAACATGACCATTCCTGGGTCCAAGTCTTCTCGTAATTTATTCCAGAAAGGTCCTGTTGAGGTCTCTCCCAAATCTCGTCTCTGCCAAACTGTCCGGAAGTCATCGTCCTTCACTATATCTGTCTCTGGCTCCGGAACGGCTGCATACTCATCGCGACTCCTTCTGGAAGGTATATCCATGTACAATTCCTCGGCATGCGTATCGCATCTCTGATGTCGGCGGAGTGGAACGTCATCTCATCAAGATCTCGTACGAACCTCTTACTCCACTTTGCTCTAATATCGACTGCTTCGGACTCATCTCGTCGTGGCTGCATGGACCGAGCTCCAACGGCTAACCTCGTATCTGGAGTCTCCCAAGAAATGCATCTCACCACCTGGCATCCGAGTGGAGTCGAACTATTTGATCGATTCGTCAAAACCTCATAATCCCCCAAGAGCTCAACATCTTGGGTATAGTTTAATAGTATCGAGTACATACCACAGCATCGGTGGTCCAGCCGTAGAAGGGCAAACCCAAGCCTCACTAATGGCGCCGCGAAACTGCCGTAAACCCTAAGGTTCAAAGGCTTTCACACGGTCATTATGTCGAGTTAGTGTTTCATTCTTCTAGAGGGTCCATAGAATTGCCTGCATGTTTTTCCGAATACTTTAAACTTGGAATAATAGGTTTCTGACATTCGATCGTCTCTGTCGACTCTCAATGTCTCCGCGTGAAGTCGTCTCTAGCTGGAATCAATCTATCTGATGACCTCGCATCGGGGTGGCGAACGAACCACACGTCCTAGTCATTCATCCTCGATGACTAGCGACCTTCTATCACCTCTTAGTACAACTTGTACCGCAATAGCTCCGGCATCTGGGGCGATATCTCGTCGCTCGCAGCAACAACTGGCTCACTCGTCTGCACACTGAACAGTGCTTCAATCATCATGAATAAGCAATACATCAACGGTCATCAAAATCTGGTTGGCCTCTATCAGTGGCCCAATCCTCTGGTGCTGATCTGCACGTCCGAGTAATCTCATACAGCAACCCATGACACGCTCGTGGCGCGAAAACACCATAAAAAGATACATCTCTGCAATCGTGTGTCGCCGGAATCATGCCCTGGTCAGTCCTCGTTCGTGATGAGCTCGTACTGACCGCAACTCTAGTCATAGCTCTCCCTGCCCGTGATCGTGGTAGCAAAACCATAACTGGTACCGATGAGGCTAGATCAGGAATGAATATAATACTGAGCAAAGAAATGTACATCCTAAGGCTTCTTAAGTGGGGTAGCGTATCGTAAGTATGCCGCGGAACATACCCACGGTACGTCACTCTACTTTAGTCACCTACTCTATCAACCAAGAGTCATCCTACGCTCCGAAGGTAAAACCTAACGCTCTGATACCAACTTTGTCACGTCCTGAAAGTACGGAACCTGACCGGCACTTAAACTACGAAACGTCTCGAGGCGTACATAATCTAAGTAAGCCGAAAACCCAGAAATCCAAACCAAGAAAAGTAGTAGAGTGAAGTAAAAACCAATTTAAATCAAGTAGTTTGCAACATAAGCCGAAATACGCATTTTTAAAATCACAAGTCTTTTTAAAAAATTTCGGCAGAGCTTCCCTTGTAAAAACTGACCCTAAACGGGTACAAAACCTGATACAACATATATAATGAAAAATGCATCCCCAAGCGGGAGCTAGCTTTTCGTCAATCGAAGGTCACAACCTCGCAAGCAATATAATACACAACGCCGAAAGGCGAGGATCACAACAGAAAAGAAAACTCAAAACAGCATGAAATCCAAAGAAATACAACGCGCAACTCTAAGGTCGAAAGAATAACATCACTGGTCTCTATCTCTGAAATAAATACATGTTTGGTTGATGGAACTTCTAGATACAACTGAATAATAATATATACAAAGTATACAGATGGTCACGATACAAGTGAACCCACCTACTAGCAAATCACCCGGGAATTGAAGTAGTGCCAGCAAAGCCGTAATGAAACCTGTACGGCAAAACCTGCAAGGAATGTGGCACAACGGGGGTGAGTTGCTAACTCGTGAGTAGAAAAACATCTACGAATAGAAATCGCATGAACAAAGCAATCCTAGGTCATATGATCATAATATATACTCAAATATATAACCAGCAGCCTAATAACAATGGCTAGGGTATACCTCTAAACAACTGTAATGCCAAGTGCTCGTGTCAGTGTCTCAGGTAGCAATATATCATATGGATGAGGTATGAATGCATGAAAACAGAATAAATATAAATGAAGAAACTGCTTTCATAACTTAGTGAGATTTCTGTATTTTCAAAACGAGGTATCATAAATGAAATCAGCATAAACAGTGTCTAGCATTGACACAAAACATAAATCCCAATATCTCAAGATCCCAGACTCCGGCTATCCGGACTGGCCTGTATCATCAAATCTCAGTACCTCAATATCTCAAAAGCCCAGTATCTCAATCTCACTATCTAGGGTGCCGTCAGTCCATACCGGCCCCTACCATCAATCTCAAGACTACGACGGTATCCTCCGAATATCCGACGCGTCGGGTAAAATCTGTTGGATATATGTATGCCCTAGAGGCCATTATGTGATAGTGGATGTATCTATACATGTATATATATATTCAGTTTGCATTCTTGCTCGACATGATAGTATGCTATCTGGTTATTCTTTATCTGACATGTTGATTTGATCATGCTTTTATTCATTCATACATGCTGATAAAGCCCCAAGGATATCTACTTGACTACTCTGATTATGATGCAGATCATACTAGTGGGACATCTGTAGTCTATAAGCATATCCTGAAATGTCCCTAGTCGGAGGTGTATCGAGACGGGGCATCGATATACCAGAGTAGACTAGAGTATATGATGCTAGACCCATGTGATGGGCGATGGATGTTCCCATATTCATCGATGTTTGACATCAAGATCATATACGGGTGCTCAGTGCTGACTGGGTACACTGGACGGACTCGCCGAGAACTCCTATATGGAATTATATCTATCGTCGGATAGCAGTTCTCAGGTGACACTGGTACAGGTTAGTCTGTAGACCCGAGATCGTCATGGAGTCTTGTGTGTTCTCCCACTGTATTTTGATTGCCACCCTACCACGGCTCTACTGAGTCGTGCAAACAGGTGGCCGTTGGGTACAGTCCCGAGACACACGAAGGCAATGAGCGATAGGAGGGGTTTCGTCTCTCCCGGTATTGGGAGTTGATGCTGTGCTGTGCTCGACTGGTTATAACAGCAAGTCCCTGGCCAGGGCTGCTGAGATTTGCTGATAAGTGTTATCAGTAGTTTCTCGATCTGTTATAGACCATTCACCGACACGACCTATTGAGTTATTGGGGTCGATGTGACCATCCCTAGGCTCGATATGCAGCATATCTGACGAAGAGACCGGACTGTACGGTAGTGTTACCGGATGGCTCGACGGGAGTTGTAACAGGTTCGCTTGTTTTCTTCTTATCGCTCAATACCCGGGTGGCCGTTACGTTTGGCTGACCGCTTGCGGCTTGGGGATGCTTGATATGATCATCACCCACTGCCGGCGTATTGACGAGTCTTAGAGTCCCACATAGGAGTTACCTAGTACAGGCGAAAAGTTGTGGTGCGCATATGCGATATGCGCTTGGACCCGATTAAAATGCGTGTATGGGATACCGTATATTAATTGGGCGGCTTGCTAATGGTCGGGTCATATGTGATATGACCGGATTGGTGAATCAAGTGTTGATTCATTATTAGTTTCTCACTACAAATCCTATGTTGCTTATTTTGGATGTATGCATGCATGTATGCATTCATTCTTGTTCATGCACATGTTGATGTGCAAGCACACATGCACACATACATCAAATTCTATCATGGTTGTTTATACAATGGAAATGGTGGATCTATAAGAATTACACCATGGTTGTCTTTGGATAATTATTGGATTTAAATTAAAGCAAAAGAAAATGAAAAATGGGTTAAATCACTTTAGAATTTCTACACTCTTCTAACTCAACCATGCTCACCTAACATTTAACCCATAGTTTATTTTCTTATCATGCTTTTAATTTAAAATAAAATGATATCTATATATTTAACCATGGTTGGTTTAGAGAAAGAAAAATATATATAGCTATTTTTCTTTTCTCTTTCATAAGATAATTCATTTCTCTTCTTCTAAAATCCACCATCTTCATCAACCTCCATATCTTTGCTCTCTAGTTCATACAAGAGAGTGAATCACTCATAAAAATAGGATTTTGAAGTGAGATCCATAGCCACAACTTCATTCTAATCAAGTCTAGCTCACTTGATTAGAGTGTTCTCTTTGTTTTTCAAAGTTGCAAGCTTGGACGGGAAAACTCCGGGTGGATCGTCGTGGACGTGGGAAGAGTACAAGCGGACCTTCATCCAACACCCAAAGAGCCTAAGGAGCGAAGCAAAAACGGGAGCTACAAAGGTTGTAGCCTTCAAACCCTAACTTTGTTAGCTTATAATTTTGTAACCCTAATCTTTCTAGGATCGATTCCTTTGCTTGTTAGTTTAGCACCATAAAAATGAAAACTTTAGGTCATGTGATGCTTGTAATCTCTTCATAGGGTGCTAAGCTAACCTTACATTGGTATCAGAGCCGACCTAGAACATTAGGCGACCTTTTTGCGAAGTAAAAAGTCCGATCGAAACAAAAATACGACTTTTAAGGATGCTCTCTGGAAATTTTTTAAAAACTGACTTTTTTCAGAATTAAAAATTCTCAAAAAATAGAGCAGTTAAAAATTAGACAATCTGGAAAATTCGAGCCAGTGAACAGTAACTTTGACCGTGGAAGCGCGGCATAAGCAAGCTTAGGCCGCGCATCCGCGGCCATATAAGGGGCTCTTTGACAATTTTTTGCACAGTAATTTTCTTTACCTGCTACAGTATATTTTGAGTATATTTAATCTGAATCTGCTGTTGAAAAATTCTGGAGATGTTTTTAGACTCGTGGTTTCGATCGGAATTTTCATTTCGCTTTCTTTTCCGGGTAAACTAGAAAGTATTGAAGTGTTTGAACGAATATCATTTACTCAATATTCACGGGGTTTAAATAGTTTGGAGATACGTGCAAGTCTTTTTGCGGTGGTCCCTCTAGAAGACAACAAACCTTAACTCGATTATGTGACCGTCTCGAACTGCCCTTTGAACCCTAGGGTTTGGGGCAGTACGGCGTGCCACATGTGAGGCGTTGGCTTGACCCTTCTACGGCTGGACCGCCGCTACTGTGCCACACTCCGGATCTTTTGAACCCTGCTCAAGTGTTGAGCTTTAGTGAATCTTGGGTGCTTGATAGTTCGTTCGAAAACTTTAATACTGTCTGTTTGTCTGGAATGTGATACAATATGTGGAATTCATATGGTTTAAGCATGAAATACGAGATATGTGATATTTCGTATTTATGATGTCTAAAGAGAATCTGGATTCCAAATATTGTAGTTTTACACTTTCTTTTCTGTGACCGTAAGTGTAGTATGTTAGATATCGCCGGTTTCGTTGCTATACATCAACGACAATCGGGTTACGCATACTTACTTACGTTGATGATATGTGATATTATGTGTTGCTGAGATATGATGTGTAGGATTGTCGCGATCGAATAGCCGGGGGGTTTTTTGTGAGATGAGAGTTTTATATTTTCATTCATGTAAATTCAAATGTAATGTAATATTCTTTTATTTGGGGCACTTCCAGGTTGCGGTTGTGTCACCAGTGTTGTATATTATTTACTTTTCCGCATTAGGATGGACCCAAGGAGGGGAGCACAGGTGACCGGGTTCTGGGGTTCAGTGGGAGGCCATCTCGAGGAGTCGAGACCGGGTCTCCTAAACTCCAGGATTGGTAGGGTCACTTGCTGCTCTCGTAGGGGTCCAGGGTGTGGGCTTGGCTATTCATCGCGACTGTGGAATCCGTATTTTCTATTCTGGCTAAATACTAAATACTAAATACGGACGTCCTAGTATATCCCACGTTATATCTATATTTCTGCTGCATGTGTTCTGTGATATCTGAGACGAATGACTTATTATATATATGATATATAGTAGACGTTGCTTATGTTTTACACCCGCGCTAGTCCCGTCCCGGTATGCCGTTAGTTAAGTAACCTAACGGTGCATAACGGAACATTGCGGCGAATGCGGATGGCATAAGCGTACGTGTTATTTTCGTTTCTTTTCTGTGATTGGCTTTAGAACTTAAATGATGGGATTACATTAATGTGATTAATGTAAAGAAAATAAACCTAAAAAAATGTTGTAGAATCGGATTTGAAAACTACTCGGCTATTTATGAAAAAGCTACATTTCAAAACTGCGGAGCTTAAGCCACTCCTTTTTGAAAAACTGTTTGATTCTACAACGATATCAAGTTCAAAGCGTTAAAGATTTTCTTAAAAATCATTCGCAACCCTCCGTCATTTTAGGAAGTAGAGTACTTAGTATTCGTGCTACGTTTGTTGACTTTAGTTAAGGCGTAGTGTACGGTAGCTAAGTGATGTCTTCCTACACTGCATATGATGCAGATTAATTAGGACATTCATGCGACTTTGTTGACCATAGTTAAGGGTCATATGGGTGGGTCTAATTAATCAAGAAATGACGGGTAGAACTTGACTGGTACTTATGATTTGTTGACCATAGTTAAGGTCATAAGTACTAGGGGTAAAAATTACATCGGGAATTTCAAGTGTTGAAATTTGCAATGAGATTGCATACCTTCCATGTGATGGTTGGATCCCGATCCCACTGTGGGCAATAGTTGCTCCTAGGAGAGTTTTACAGTTTACAATTAGCTAACTCATTAGGTGTCTAGAAAGGTGTTAACGGGGCTCCGCCTCTGGGAAAACGAGGTTTACTCTAATTAGGTCCGTGCGAAAGCACGGGGAACCTCCCTCAAAGTACCGACACTGGCCTGGCTGAACGGTTAGCGAAGTTGTAGACTGTAATTAATCCTGGCTAGTTTTTCTTTTTAATGTTTGAAAGAGAAACTTGATAAAAAGCAGTGGGAAACATCGATTAGACAAGATAATAAACCAATCTAATCTATGCAAGAGCTTTCGCTGAGTGTATTCTTTTCTCTCTCTTAATGGCAGATACCAATGACTGGACTTAAGCTTCTACTAGATAAAAACAAACTGAATGGGACCAACTATAAAGACTGGCTAAGGAATCTAAAGATCGCCTTGACTTATGATAAATTATCATATGTCCTCACGGCTTCAGCCCCGCCCGTCCCAGGCCCAAAATCCTCAGTTGCGGACATAGAAGTCCGCAAGACATGGGACGCTGACTGTGCCACGGCCACATGCCTCGCGCTTGCATCGATGGATAACATACATCAAAAGCAGTACGAGGACATGGATATTCACGGGATACTGCTCCATACAAAGGAGTTGTATGGGGAGCAATCCCGCGTATTACGATACGAAGCATCAAAGAAACTGTTTCAGATGCGAATGGCCCCTGGCACACCAGTAGGAGACCATGTGTTGAAGATGATAGCTCTTATAGAAGAGCTTGAGGACCTTGGATGGACAATGGAAAATGAACAATATATAGATATTATTCTGCAGTCCCTCCCCTCCACCTTTGCTCAGTTCATAGTAAACTTCAACATGCATGGCATGGAGAAGGACCTCCCTGAACTCCTTAATATGTTAAGGAGTGCAGAGAGCACTATGAAGTCAGCAAAGACTCCCGTTATGACCATTGGACAATCTTCTTCTTCTCGCCCAAAAGCTAAGGCCAAGGGAAAGAAAAAGAAGAAACCCACTAATCCTAAGGGCGGAGTCAAAAAGGTGAAGGGAAAGGGAAAGTCCACGGCTGGAGACCCAGGGAAAGGCGAGTGTTTTCATTGCCACAAGACAGGACATTGGAAGCGCAACTGCACGGAGTACCTAAGTCTCAAGAAGAAGCATGGTGATGCTTCTGCTTCAGGTGCGTTTGTGACTGAAAACTGTTTTTCTATAAACTCTGCTTCCTGGGTATTGGATACCGGTTCAGGTTCTCACATTTGCAATTCTATGCAGGGGCTGAGAAATAGCAAGGTTTTGAGGACAGGTGACCATACTCTCCGCGTTGGAAATGGTTCCAATGTACATACAGTCGCAGTGGGAGAGTATCACTTGGGGTTGCCATCTGGATGTATTTTGATTTTGAATCCATGTTATTTTGTACCGACTATGCTATGTAATATAATATCCGTTTCTTTGTTGGACAATGAAGGGTATAATTTTGCGTTGCAGAACAATGTTATGAACATTCACCTAAATCAAATGTTGGTTGGGTATGGTACACTTAATAACGGAATATATGTCCTAAATCAACACACAGTTTTCAGTGTACAACACACTAATAAAAGAAAACTTTCAGAATTAAATGAAGCTTTTCTATGGCACTGTAGACTTGGTCATATTAACGAAACAAGACTAAACAAGTTACACAAAGATGGATATTTAAATTCTTTTGAATATAAATCTTATGCGACTTGCCAGTCTTGTATCAAGGGTAAAATGACCAAAACTCCGTTTACTGGACACGGAGAAAGAGCTTCTCAGCTCCTGGGCCTCATACATAGTGATGTATGTGGGCCTATGTCTACACAGGCTAGAGGCGGTTTTTCATACTTCATTACATTCACCGACGATTTCTCAAGATTCGGTCATGTATTTTTATTAAAGCACAAGTCCGACGCTTTCGAGAAATTCATTGAATATAAACAAGAAGTAGAAAAACAAACCGGCTTGAGTATTAAGATGCTTCAATCAGATCGAGGTGGAGAGTATCTCAGTACAGAATTTGCAAACTTCCTAAAAGAGAATGGGATTCTCTCTCAGCTCACTCCTCCTTACACACCACAGCACAACGGTGTGTCAGAACGACGAAATAGGACCCTATTAGATATGGTCCGGTCCATGATGAGTGACGCTGAGTTACCAGTCTCGTTTTGGGGGCATGCATTGGAAACTGCAGCGTTTCTGCTAAACAGGGTTCCAACCAAAGCCGTGTCTACCACGCCATATGAGATATGGAATGGGAAGAGACCATCTCTTAAAAGAATTAAGATTTAGGGTTGCCCGGCCTATGTTAAAAAGCAGAATCCGGACAAACTCGAGACACGGTCAGTCATGTGTAACTTTGTGGGATATCCAAAGAATTCTTATGGGTATCTGTTCTACCACAAAGAGGAACAAAAAGTGTTTGTTTCTCAGTATGCCACATTCTTGGAAAAAGAGTTTTTCACGGATAGAGATGATGGCAAGGTGGTAGATCTAGAAGAGGTTCTGGAGACACAAACTACAAATGACGATTTGGTTGAACCGGCTGTTGCAACAGAAACTGAAGAACCTCGGCCACTCCGTAGGTCTGGTAGGACTTCTCGCCCACCGGAGAGGTACTACGGTTTCCTCATTGATGGTGACAGAGAAGACTGTATCATGGAAGATGATGATCCTACCAGTTTTCAGCAAGCTATCACGAGTGGTGACTCTGTGAAGTGGCTGGATGCCATGAGATCCGAAATGCAGTCTATGTACACCAACAAAGTATGGACTTTGGACGTTGTACCCCCTGGGGTAAAACCTGTGGGGTGCAAATGGATCTTTAAAAGAAAGATTGGTGTGGATGGGCAGGTAGAGACCTATAAGGCAAGACTTGTGGCGAAAGATTTTCGTCAAAGACCAGGTCTGGACTATGACGAAACTTTTTCGCCCGTAGCCATGCTTAAATCCATTCGGATCCTACTTGCTATTGCTGCTCACTACGACTATGAAATCTGGCAGATGGACGTTAAAACAGCGTTTCTAAATGGAGATTTAGAAGAATGCGTTTATATGGATCAGCCAGAGGGCTTCATTGACAGTGGGAGCAGCGAGAAAGCATGTAGATTGCTTAAATCCATATATGGGTTAAAGCAGGCATCTCGGAGTTGGAACATCTGTTTCGATGATGTTATCAAAGAGTTTGATTTCATCAAAAATCCAGATGAACCTTGTGTTTATAGGAAGGCTGTAGGAAGAGCTGTCACATTCCTCGTATTGTACGTGGATGACATTCTTCTGATAGGAAATGATATTCCTATGCTACAGTCGGTCAAATCATTCTTATCACTGAGGTTCTCCATGAAGGACCTGGGTGATGCCACATACATCCTGGGCATAAGGATCTATAGGGATAGATCCAAAAAGTTATTGGGATTGTCCCAAACCAGGTACATCAACACCATCCTAAAGAGGTTTAGTATGGAAGACTCCAAGCGGGGTGCCTTACCCGCTTGCCATGGAGTCACTCTCTCCAAGGATTCTTGTCCAAAGACCGATGAAGAGAGAGCTCGCATGAGCATTATACCTTATGCTTCGGCAGTAGGGTCTATAATGTATGCGATGTTATGTACACGCCCAGATGTAGCTTATGCACTTAGTGTAGTAAGCAGGTATCAATCCAACCCAGGGGAGAACCACTGGACAGCTGTGAAGAACATTCTTAAGTACTTACGAAGGACTAAAGAACTGTTCTTGGTGTATGGTAATAAAGATCTCCAAATGGAGGCCTTTACCGATTCGAGCTTCCAGAGCGATAAGGATGACAGCAAATCTATCTCAGGGTTTGTGTTTACCCTCAATGGAGGGGCGGTGAGTTGGAAGAGTTCCAAACAGGATACCGTTGCAGACTCTACGATGGAAGCTGAGTACATTGCTGCAAATGATGCCGCCAAGGAAGCCGTCTGGATGAAGAAGTTCGTCTCGGAGCTAGGAGTAGTTCCAACCATTATTGATCCAATACCTTTGTATTGTGACAATAATGGGGCGATGGCGTTAGCCAAGGAGCCCAGATCCCATCAGCGGTCCAGACACATCCTGAGGCGCTTTCATTTGATCCGGGAGATTGTAGATCGCCGCGAGATCGAGATTAAGAGAGTTGACACAAAGAACAACGCCGCGGATCCATTCACCAAGGCCCTCCCTCAGCCGCAGCATGAGCGACTTTTTGAGATGTTGGGTATGAGATACGCCAATAACCGGCCTTAGTGCAAGTGGGAGATTGTTGGATATATGTATGCCCTAGAGGCCATTATGTGATAGTGGATGTATCTATACATGTATATATATATTCAGTTTGCATTCTTGCTCGACATGATATTATGCTATCTGGTTATTCTTTATCTGACATGTTGATTTGATCATGCTGTTATTCATTCATACATGCTGATAAAGCCCCAAGGATATCTACTTGACTACTCTGATTATGATGCAGATCATACTAGTGGGACATCTGTAGTCTATAAGCATATCCTGAAATGTCCCTAGTCGGAGGTGTATCGAGACGGGGCATCGATATACCAGAGTAGACTAGCGTATATGATGCTAGACCCATGTGATGGGCGATGGATGTTCCCACATTCATCGATGTTTGATATCAAGATCATATACGGGTGCTCAGTGCTGACTGGGTACACTGGACGGACTCGCCGAGAACTCCTATATGGAATTATATCTATCGTCGGATAGCAGTTCTCAGGTGACACTGGTACAGGTTAGTCTGTAGACCCGAGATCGTCATGGAGTCTTGTGTGTTCTCCTACTGTATTTTGATTGCCACCCTACCACGGCCCTACTGAGTCGTGCAAACAGGTGGCCGTTGGGTACAGTCCCGAGACACACGAAGGCAATGAGCGATAGGAGGGGTTTCGTCTCTCCCGGTATTGGGAGTTGATGCTGTGCTGTGCTCGACTGGTTATAACAGCAAGTCCCTGGCCAGGGCTGCTGAGATTTGCTGATAAGTGTTATCAGTAGTTTCTCGATCTGTTATAGACCATTCACCGACACGACCTATTGAGTTATTGGGGTCGACGTGACCATCCCTAGGCTCGATATGCAGCATATCTGACGAAGAGACCGGACTGTACGGTAGTGTTACCGGATGGCTCGACGGGAGTTGTAACAGGTTCGCTTATTTTCTTCTTATCGCTCAATACCCGGGTGGCCGTTACGTTTGGCTGACCGCTTGCGGCTTGGGGGTGCTTGATATGATCATCACCCACTGCCGGCGTATTGACGAGTCTTAGAGTCCCACATAGGAGTTACCTAGTCCAGGCGAAAAGTTGTGGTGCGCATATGCGATATGCGCTTGGACCCGATTAAAATGCGTGTATGGGATACCGTATATTAATTGGGCGGCTTGCTAATGGTCGGGTCATATGTGATATGACCGGATTGGTGAATCAAGTGTTGATTCATTATTAGTTTCTCACTACAAATCCTATGTTGCTTATTTTGGATGTATGCATGCATGTATGCATTCATTCTTGTTCATGCACATGTTGATGTGCAAGCACACATGCATACATACATCAAATTCTATCATGGTTGTTTATACAATGGAAATGGTGGATGTATAAGAATTACACCATGGTTGTATTTGGATAATTATTGGATTTAAATTAAAGCAAAAGAAAATGAAAAATGGGTTAAATCACTTTAGAATTTCTACACTCTTCTAACTCAACCATGCTCACTTAACATTTAACCCATAGTTTATTTTCTTATCATGCTTTTAATTTAAAATAAAATGATATCTATATATTTAACCATGGTTGGTTTAGAGAAAGAAAAATATATATAGCTATTTTTCTTTTCTCTTTCATAAGATAATTCATTTCTCTTCTTCTAAAATCCACCATCTTCATCAACTTCCATGTCTTTGCTCTCTAGTTCATACAAGAGAGTGAATCACTCATAAAAATAGGATTTTGAAGTGAGATCCATAGCCACAACTTCATTCTAATCAAGTCTAGCTCACTTGATTAGAGTGTTCTCTTTGTTTTTCAAAGTTGCAAGCTTGGACGGGAAAACTCCGGGTGGATCGTCGTGGACGTGGGAAGAGTACAAGCGGACCTTCATCCAACACCCAAAGAGCCTAAGGAGCGAAGCAAAAACGGGAGCTACAAAGGTTGTAGCCTTCAAACCCTAACTTTGTTAGCTTATAATTTTGTAACCCTAATCTTTCTAGGATCGATTCCTTTGCTTGTTAGTTTAGCACCATAAAAATGAAAACTTTAGGTCATGTGATGCTTGTAATCTCTTCATAGGGTGCTAAGCTAACCCTACAAAATCACCGGTAGGTAGTCTTCCCCTGCCAGGCTCATCGTCAACTACTCGAGCTTCTTGCCCCGGGATACCTTACCGGGCCCACCATGTACCCGAAACGGTTCATCCAACTCCTCGAATCGGGTCTCGAAATCCATCAGCAAACTTATGGTGGACGACTCATACATCATGGGAAAACCGCACTTTTCATTTTAAAAGAGAGAGAAAAGAAGTTTATAAATGTTTTTGCGGTTTTCCCCCAAATCCAGAAAATCTCATGAAAATCCGAATCCAAATCATTAATAGCATGTAAACAGTGAATATAGGCATACAAAATCCATGAATGCGGCATAACAGTGAATAATAACATGCATGAAGTAGCAAATAATAACTACAATGTCTAAACTAGCATATAAGGCAAGTACACTAATATCATGTCTAAACTATTAGCTAACAACTATGTCAACGAAATAGTATTTTCTAAAGTGTTCGTGACATGGCAATTACCAATGAAGATGTGTGTGAGCCGGCAAGTAAGTGTACGTGGAACATACGCATCATCGGTAATGGTGCTGGTGTCCTAACAGCATGATATCAACAATGGAATATGAAATCACAATATAAGTATGCGATGTGGAGCGAACAGCAATAATGTGCGGGAGCTGAATACTAAACACAACGATAACTAATCTGTATTGAACATAAAATAAGTCATACAATGATGCCATTTGAAATAACACGAATCGTGGGGTTTTGAAAATAAGGGCTACGGTGTTTTTAAGAAAAGATACGTCTTTTGAAATATCCGTAGAATCCCTTGACCTGTCTTTTAAAATACCCATGATCCGTTAGTTTTGAAATAGGTAGGAATCTAATCTAGTCTGACAACTACACTAAACTATATGGCTGAACTAAAGGTAAGGAAACCGCCTAGCATCTGAGTCGATACATATATAAATATATATTAGTTGGTGATCCCGCCTCAATAATATCACATCCGATACCATATCTATGATCAGACATCCCCAAGTCAAGAGTGCAGATCAATCATCAATATATAGATCGTACGTAAATCCGTTGTACGGCATCCCCAAATCTGGGTACGGGTCAGTATCATATTTATCATATTATTCATCTGGTATCCTCTTTATCAAAGGTCATAATCCGGGGTACTGATCTACGTCTAGTACAATTCTAATATCATCAATAATCATGATCTGACTGCTGATCTACAGCCTCATACAAACCGATGTCTTCAAAACCTATCATCATAAAGAGGTATACATCGCCCAATACGACCTATTATAAATATCATAACATGTCACATCTCATATCCCGATCACATGTCAACCATTTTATATATGTCACTATTCACATGGTATCGTCGTCCAAAGATCCGCTATAACATCATGACGTATCTCAAATACGAATCCTGCCATATCACCAATCTCACGGTCTCAAATCACATCTCATCGACTCACCTCAAATCCCAAGTAGTATCCTCAAATCCAGTATATGATCACATAGTCCCATACCCATGTGAACACATAACCATATATTCACATATAAGCACATATGAAAGAAGAATGTATGCAAGTATGGGTATGTGTGTGTGTGTGGTGCAACCGCTACTCTAGGGTTTCGCAACACTAAACCAATCCCATCACACCAATTATCCATCTTTATCATCAATAATCTCAGACAATATATAATCAAGATATGTGTGTATACGTATCCGTATACATCACCACGAACTGCGGGGGTGCTATACGCCATCCACCCGACTTCTCCCCGTAAATATAAATCTACTCACCTTGCTTCTCGTGTGCCGATGCCGATGTCGCCATCTTTATCTTCAACGCCTCGACGTCACGTGGGGTACCTATAAGGATATCACAAACGCTAAAGCACATGAAAATCACATCGGAAACCAAAACGGCACACGCTACGCCTATAGGTAAAAACCTATAGTCTCGCATGCAAACATGATCAATAACCTTTTGCCGTTGACGTTCAAACGCCACCCGACAGAAACGAATCACCAAATACTAAAATTCATGCTAAAGCAAGTCGTAAACAATGCGCCAACATAAGAAAACTACCCCAGATTCTATCCTAGATGGAATCAATCAAAGTTGCATATACCAAAGGTCAAGTTTATAGGGTAAAAGGCTACAGAACAAAAACGAGGGGGTTCCAACCTGCTCTGGCCGCAATTTGCGGCCAGAAGGGATAAATCTGCGGCCTGAACAAGGAGGTGGGGGCTAGGATTTTGTGTGGTGGTTCCTAGGTGCCTGCACATCTTACTGTCAAACCAATTTTATTTTCAGGTGGCTCGGGTGATAGCAGATTTCCAAAAAGAGTCACAGAATTACATTTTTTCCCGATATCGATTCCATAAATCCGTATTCTGGGTTTTACTCTCAGGTCTGGTCCAATGTAACATCACTAACAGGATTTTAAGGTCACTACAAGCCTTAATTTCACTTTACAACTCAATTCAACTCCTAACCCTAACTTGAAATTTCCAAAGTCCTCAAATCTACACAATATCGACATGAAACAAGTATTGATGCACAAGAAATCGAAATATTATACTAGGGATGCAGAATTTACCTCTTTTGGCAACTCAAGAAAATTCTTGAGTTGCTCAAAGTCCTCAAGATCCTCTCTTTCTAGGTCCAACGTGTAGCTAATGAGCTAGGGAACAATTTTTGTGAAGTGGGAATGGGTTTTTGAGGTTGGATCCATGGTGTTTTGGGGCTTGGAGATAGAGGAGGAAGGGGGAGGGAGCAGGAGCAGCAGCAGCTCAAGGAGAAGGGGAGAGAGAAATGGGATGGTGTAATGAGGAGGGATGGTTCAAAAAGAGGGGTTGATCCTATACCTAACCCCTCTCTCTCATAATCATGATTCCTTTTCTCTTTTCTTTTCTTTCCTTTTTCTTCTCACCCAATGGTAAACCCTAAGCAATCATACACCCACAACATGTAAGAAAATGTAACAAGTGTGGAAAAATGGTATATGCACATTTTTGCACAAAAATGCTAAAAACCCGATTAGCGATTTTTAATCGCGATTAACACTAAATTAGCATATAATTAATCATAAAAACTCAAAAATGGCATAATTCCACAAAATACCCTATTTTAGAATTTTCCATAATTTTTTCAAAATTTTCCCCATTTATCGGTATTTAATTATACCGAAATATTAAAATATTCATTAAAAATTAATATTAAATTATAAAAATTCCCAAAAATAATATTTTATTTTTTTGAAATGTTACAATCTTCCCCCCTTAAAGAAATTCGGTCCCCGAATTTAAAGTTAAACCCCCAAATTCTAAAACATTTCAATAAAATGTCCAAGTCGTCGGGGCTCCGAAATCATCAATACATAAAACGCATCATAGCGCAATGCATGCGCATGAGTAATGAGAAGATAACTCAAAATCAAAACTCCGTCAAGCATCCCGCAATCATCGGAGTAAGGTGAAGACACGAATGACAAATCCAAAGCAAAACCAATATGATATAAATCAGAACAATACATGTAAATCTCAAATCTATACATGTAAATATCTAAAGGAAATGCATGCCAAATCTTTTAAAGTCGCTGTGCAATGCGCAAAATATTGCACAGTGGCAGACGTCTCTATAAGAAAATAGCCATATACGTATATATCTTTTATTTAATGTGTACGTTCCGCCGTTTTGGAAACAATTTAGAAGGGTTTCCTTTTTTTAAACGTTTCATGTCATATCAGACACGTAGGTAAATACTGAGACTATAGCTTGCTTTTTGGAAATCCCTTTGAAATCTATCCATGCATGCAAAATATACTCAGGTACTG
Organism: Agapanthus africanus; assembly: GCA_030015575.1. Classification (NCBI taxonomy): domain Eukaryota; kingdom Viridiplantae; phylum Streptophyta; class Magnoliopsida; order Asparagales; family Amaryllidaceae; genus Agapanthus; species Agapanthus africanus. The sequence continues at coordinate 594,810,876 of CM057337.1, read as the reverse complement.
TCCTCTGACTAAGTCCTGCTCAGTACGAAAACAATAATAAACATCATAAAAACGTACTGCTCCATGAGGAATCAATCCCAGAATATGCATATGAATACTACGTGCGTCTGGTGCGCACGGAAATCAAAATCCATAAATGTGCCATACATGAGCAAAGAAACAACATCTAGGTGCAACGGGTATGCACACAACATCTGTCATAGGCAACGTGTGTGCCTGACAGCACAATCAAGTGCATCTAATATGCATGAAGAATCTCGATTTAGTGCATCTGGTGTGCACCAAAATCGCATCTCATAACATGCGCCCAACATGCGCGAAAACCCAAATCAGGTGCATCCATCATGCACGAAATCATGAAATCCATAAAACCATAAACATGAGAAACCAAGGCATGAAAACGATATCAAGTGCAACAACTGTGCAAAAGTCGTAAATACTCAGTAGGTGCAACCATGGTGCATGAAAACAAATAGCATGAAACTCTATCATCAAAATCAATCATGCGAATAGATTGCCCAAAATACCGAAATCAAGTATGGCGGAATAGTCCCGCTCAAGCACATCCTCTAAAAATCTCTGGCCAACTGTGGTGGTCACTCATAGCATGTCTTGTCGACGATCCTGAACTCTGGCCTGCTGGTGTGCGTAACATGACCACTCCTGGGTCCAAGTCTTCTCGTAATTTATTCCAGAAAGGTCCTGTCGAGGTCTCTCCCAAATCTTGTCTCTGCCTAACTGTCCGGAAGTCATCGTCCTTCACTATATCTGTCTCTGGCTCCGGAACGGCTGCATACTCATCGCGACTCCTTCTGGAAGGTATATCCATGTACAATTCCTTGGCATGCGTGTCGCATCTCTAATGTCGGCGAAGTGGAACGTCATCTCATTAAGATCTCGTACGAACCACTTACTCTACTTTGCTCTAATATCAACTGCTTCGGACTCATCTCGTCGTGGCTGCATGGACTGAGCTCCAACGGCTATACTCGTATCTGGAGTCTCCTAAGAAATGCATCTCACCACCTGGCATCCGAGTGAAGTCGAACATTTTGATCGATTCGTCAAAACCTCATAATCCCCCAAGAGCTCAACATCTTGGGTATAGTTTAATAGTATCGAGTACATACCACAGTATCGGTGGTCCAGCCGTAGAAGGGCAAACCCAAGCCTCACTAATGGCGCCGCGGAACTGCCGTAAACCCTAAGGTTCAAAGGCTTTCACACGGTGATTATGTCGAGTTAGGGTTTCATTCTTCTAGAGGGTCCATAGAATTGCCTGCATGTCTTTCCGAATACTTTAAACTTGGAATAATAGGTTTCTGACATTCGATCGTCTCTGTCGACTCTCAATGTCTCCGCGTGATGTCGTCTCTAGCTGGAATCAATCTATCTGATGACCTCGCATCGGGGGTAGCGAATGAACCACACGTCCTAGTCATTCATCCTCGATGACTAGCGACCTTCTATCGCCTCTTAGTATAACTTGTACCGCAATAGCTGTTGGAGATAGTGCCCTCAGAGTCAATTATTGGATCACAGGCACGTGATTGCAATGATTGAGGGAGGACGTATCCCGGGACGACAGTCTTACTCGAGATGATAGTATGCTATCTGGTTTACCTTTATCATCGTGTACTGCTTCAGGTAACCTTACATATCACTATTACACGTTGATAGAGCCCATAGGATTCTTGCTTGACGGCCAGCAGTATGAGGGCGATCATATACGTGGGAGCTGGTAGTCTATAAGCATATCCTTAAAAGGTCCCTAGTCGTAGGAGTTTCGAGACAGGGCATCGATTCTCCAGAGTAGACTAGTGTATACAGTCGAGACCCCGACAAGGGGCGGTGGCCGGTCTCACAAGCCACTGGTGTCAGTTGGTTCACTTAAGATGTATACAGGTGCTCATTGGGTTATGAGTACACCGGACAGGACTCGCCGGGAACATGCTAGTTGGTCTTATACCTGACGTCAGATAGCAGTTCCCAGGTGACATGTGTACAGGTTAGTTCATCGACCTGGGGATCGTCATTTGTCTCGTGTGAGTTCCCACTGTACTTTGATTACTACCCTACCACGGCTCAAAGGAGTCGTGCAAACAGGTTTTAGTTGGGTACAGTCCCGAGCCACATGGAGGCAGTGAGCGGATCTTCGGGGGTTCGTCTCTCCCGGTATTGGGGGTGAGGTCGCGCTGTGTCTAGGAGAGCCATTACACGAAGTCCTTGGCCAAGGCAGGAGATTTACTGGTAGGTATTCCAGTAGTATCTCAGGGTGTTCTGGGCTACACTCCGACACGACTTGTACCGCTTTTGGGGGTCTGACTTTTACCCACCCCCTAGGCCCGACATGCGATGCTCATAGACGAACGGACCGGACTGTACGGATATTGTCACTGACAGGCTCAGTAGGGTGTCAGGATGAGTTCGCTCATCGACGTCCCTTTTGGTCAATAGCTGGTGGCCCGTTACGTATTGGCTTATACCTCTGACGTGCTAGTGGTTAAATCCACAGCCATAGTATTGACGAGTCTTTAGAGTCCACCACACTTTCAGTTACTCAGCTTTCGGGCGAAACGCTGTAGAGGCCGTATGGAGATATGGCAGGGTCCGATCAGATACGTGCGGTATTGCACGGATCAGGATCGGACGGTTTGTACTAGTGGCCGTATGGTTATATGGCAGTGTTCGATCAGATACGTGCGGTATTGCACGGATCAGGATCGGACGGATATTACTAGCCGGCTTTGGTTTAAGCCGGATCCTGGTGTAGTACAGTGTAGATTTTGTCTCTTTACATTTGTATTTCGGACGGAATACAGATGCGGGTGTGTATGCACAGTATCGGGGTTTTCCTGTAATTTATTACGGGACCGGTTTTCTGGAGTTGCCAGTTTGCATTCCGTTCCGGCCGGTTTTCCTTTGTTCTTTCCCGGCCGGACTTTTCCGATGGAAGGGGGTTATTTGCAAGTTTGCAAATAACACTTTGTGGAGGGTTTTCTTGCAAATGTATTTATTATGAAAGCATCTTTTGATACCATTCTTTTCTATCATCATCACTTGCTTTTTGTTGATTAGAAGTGATTAGAGTTTGATGTGAGATGGTTATGATGATGTTTTGGATGTGGTCACCACTTGTGCTCCTACGATCACCTCCCTTCTTGCTTCATATTCTTTCCTCCACCATTTTCTAAGAGGAGAAGTTTTTCATGGTTGAGAGAAAGAAAAAGATGAGAGTTTTCATTCTTGAGAGTTTCATTTTCTTGATCTCATTTTCATGCTAGAAAAATGCAAGCACCATTTTTCTAGTCTTGATTCCTCCATCATCTTCAAATGGCAACGAACCCAAATGAGACATAGCCTCTACACTATACTTCCTACAGCAAATCTTGGACGCGTCGGCTAGCCTACTTCGCGCCCGAGTTGCCTCGGTATTGAGGTGGGAGCCCGTAAAAGATGCAGGCGATGTGGTGCCCTTCCGGCGAAAAGGCGACAACGAGGAGATGACGGACGAAGCATCCGCGGGAGATCGGAGTGGAGACGAAGACCGAAGGACTCGGATCATTCGGTATATCTCTAACCCGTCTTGTTGTTAGCTAGATCTAGTTTAATGGCCCGATCCGGGGTTTAGTGCGCGGTGGTGCCGGTTTGCAAAGTTCGCAAAATTAAAGTTTATCACCGTTTCCGCATTTGGCCGTCGGATTGACGACCGGGGCGCCGCTGTACACTTACAGTGGTATCAGAGCCTCGCCATTAACTTAGTCTATCTTCGTTTGATGTGTTTGCATTTCCGATCGACCAAAATTTCCAAAAACCGTATTTTTCCTTCACATCAGTTTCTGTTGAAATTTTTTGAAGTCTAAAAATTTTTCAGGTGGTCTCAAAATGATGTGCAGGGAGTTCTAAGACTACTGAGAAAATGCGACACAGTCAGTCGACCAACAGAGCGCGGAACCGCGGCCAAACCCCCCCTTGGGCCGCGGTTCCGCCGCACATTGGTGACGTCACTGTATCGTTTTTCTCCAGTGGTCTTCTGGGCTAATTTTAGGGCTTTTGGAATATTAAAATTGGGCCCAGGTTTTCTGTGAGTGCTACAGTTTTGATTGGGGGCCCACTTGTTAATTTTTGATCAATCGGAAAATTTTAAACACATATTTCACAGTATTTACATTATATCTGCGACGGTGAATATCACTCGATCGGTAAATCCCGTCTAACTGCTATAGCCCGGTTAGACGGATTTGCGAACGTGATTTTCACGTTGATGTTCTATGTATTTGCTGTGATGTTGCGGATCGGTCGTGGGGGATAGCCTGGATGCAATGCTAGTACAGTTTTGTTGTATTATGTACATTTGTTATTGCGGGGCGAGCGTCCGACATGTGGACTGCCGTCACTGCCTGTTTGTATTATTCTTTTGGGGCACGACCAGGTTGCGGTCGATATACCCGTTGTATGTATATTTTACTTTCTGTACTAGGATTACCCCGCGGAGGGGTGCACGGATAGCCGGGTTCTAGAAGGCAACAAGCCCGCATCTCATGGCATTGGGACGGAGGGGGCTTCACTCCAGGATTGGCTGGCTATTCGCCGCACTCGTAGGGGGTATAGGTTTTCATTGCACAGGCTATCCACACGACCAGGGGAACGTCGGGTTTCAGTAGTGGCTCTGTGAAACCCGGGGATCCCAGATATCTGTATTGTTCTGTGATGCTGTACATTTCTGTGATGTTGCATTTTATTCACGCCTTGAGCGAATATAATATATTGGTATATATATTAGTAGATGTTGTATATGTTTTTCATCCGCGCTAGTTCAGTCCCCGCTCTGCCGTTAGTTAGCTAACCTAACGGGTGATGACGGGACCCAGTGGCGAATGCGGATGGCATATACGTACGTCAGTATATTTTCGTTCTTTGTGGTGTGATCAATTGATGGGACTGCATTGATTCGGATCAATGCAAGTTAAAACAAACCTATTCTGATGTTGTTGGAACACTTTTCAAAAAGCTGTTATTGCAAGGACGTTCACTTTTTGTTTTGCATCGTGGTATTCATTTGGAATATCCTGCTCCTCGGTCGACGAGGCAAGGGCCGAGATCCCTTCACCGGGAGTGACCCCTTGGACAGAAGTTTGCGTCAGGGCATTGACTTCACTATAGCCGATTACTTTTGCTTTGCACCGTGGTATTCAGTTGGAATATCCTGCACCTCATTCTACGGGGAAAGAGCCGAGATCCCTTAACCGGGAGTGACCTCTTTAGTAAAGGTTTTCGTCACTATATTTTCTAAAAAGCTATCCGTTCCTTCAACGATATCAAGTTCATTACGTTAAAGGTTTTCGCCAGAAACCATTCGTAGCCCTCCGTCGTTTCATATGGGTAGTCAATAGTATTCAAGCTGTGTATGTTGGCCAAAGTCAAGGCACAGTGATTGGTAGCTATTGGGTATTCATATGCAGCATAGATAGATGCGTTGGTTTGGGACAGTCGTACTGCCATTTTGGCCAAAGTCAAGGGTAGGTACGGGTGGATTCAAATTAACCTGGAGAATGACGGGTTGAACTTGACATGTGACTTATGATATGTTGGCCAAAGTCAAGGTCATAAGAGCATGGGGTAAAAATCACATCGGGAGTTTCAAAAGAACTGAAACTTGCCAGATATGCGCATACCTTCTGGAGTGTGGTACCGTGAGCGGATTCCGTCACGTTATCATGCGATGATAGTTGGATCCCGATTCCCACTGATGAGTTAGTTTACTCCTCGGGTGACCCCGACTAATTCTTCTTTCAGGTTTGGAGGAGAATTTGAGGTACAGTGGGAGGTTTCCAGATTAGATAAAGTGATAACCATTCTGATCTAGGTTAGAGTGCACGCTGAGTGTTTCTTTTTTTTCTCTCTTTGGCAGCGACCATTGACCCGACCTTAGACTATGACTCAGTGACCAAGTTGACCGAACCTTCTTAACACTGGCTTTCGGATTGTCAGAGTTGCAAACCTCATTGCCACTCCTACTTTTACCCTTTTCTCCAGAACACCCCGTATTACTACGAACGTCCACTTCCATTGGACAAAACCATCGTATGGTTATATACGAACTCGAAGGAATTCGAGGACGGTTTCCGGTTCTGGGGAAAACGAATAGGACTATTCAGTTGTCTTTTCCTTTTACCTTCTCTCTCAGATTGCGAGTACTCCTTGGTTTAGGAGATAGTACACCTATTACGCAAATTGGATAGTCTTCTTCCAAACCATAGGCAGGTGCCGACCGGTAGGGAATGAAGAAAGCCAATTAGCCTAAACGGTGTACAGAAGGTATTGAGTTCAGACAAAGAAAGGGATTAGTAAGAGAGCAAAGTAAATTGCGACTGCTATTCACAACCAAACCAAGTATTTCTTCGCCAATCCTAAATCACCTTTGTATTTCTCCAGGACACTCCGTATCACTACGAAGATCCACAGTTTATTGGATACTCCATCATATGGTTATATACGAACTCGAAAGGAACTTGTTCCAGTTCGGGGATGGATTCTGGTCCAGGAGAAATAGGAATAAGGTTTATTCGGTTGTCTCTTATCTTCACCTTCTCTCGCATTGCGAGTGCTCCTAGGATTAGGACAGTACACCCATTATGCTTATTGGATAGTCTTCTTCCAAACCATAGGCTGGTGCCGAACGGTAGGGAAGGAAGAAAACCATTTGGCCTAAGGAGTGTGCAGAAGGTAATGACTAAAGACATATAAAGGGATTTGGAGAGGTGGCAAAGAATTATACGGTTATAGTTATGAATCTGGATAATGGTAGAGGCATTACTAGGAATACCAGGATACCCCATCGAAACATTTCAATGTTTCAGTTCAGCTGTGTACTGTTAAAAGATAACTGATTTCCCGATTAGACACTTGCTCCAGGGTATGTATTTGCCAGGTTTGATTCTCACATCCGTATGGCTTTACAGATGATGAGTGGGAGTAAGTTATTGGGAATAGGGTGATCATCCTCATTATATCGGGATTCGTTGTAATCGGTGATATTTGAGGAGATCACCTGGGCTGTTTGCCGGTTGGCAAATGTTTGGTTTTGAATATCCGCTGTTGTGCACCAATTTCAAATTGATATATCTGTACGTCTATTTTCATAGAGTGAGATATACCTTTTGATATTATGTCGATGACATTTACCTATATCAGTGGATGGTTAGGTAAGGAGCATTAAACAGCGGTGTAATTTTTCTTAACCATAAATACAGTTTTCAACCTACGACACACAGTGAAAGAGTTGTTAGACTCGGCGGACTTATACAGAGTATTGTATGTTGTCCAGTGTCCATTAGGACAGAGGGGTTGGTCCTTATACTATATTCTGTTTACTTTTAACTTCTCTAGTTCTTAGACATGTGTTTCGTAGAAACACAGGGTCTAAGTTTTGAGGAGTTATAGGTATTTGAATAGAGTAGAGAACCAGGTGTAGCAAGTATCGGGATTCTTCAAAGTGATCGAAGATGTAGATACTTGTGTATGGTATTCAGTTGATAGTAATGATAAAGAGAAATTGCTTCTCTTTCAGGTTACTCATAATTGGAAGCATTTCTAAGTTGAGTAACGCTGATCGGCCTCTCTCCATTTAGTTGACGTGCACTGGAGACAGCTGCATGTTTTGAATCTGGTTCAATTAAATCAGTGCCTCTGGTTCTATATTGGATATAGTACAGTTCATATCTTAACATTGTTAAGGTACGGGGAGTTGTCCGGCTTATGATTAAAACCAGACTCTGGATAACTCAAGGCACGTTTCTGTAATGGCTGTTTGTGGGTTGACCCAGGCTATGACGAGGGTTGATTTTCTACCATCTGGATGAACAATAGCGATATTGTTCTAGACTCGCCATAGTTTTATTAAAAATGGATTTTTTCAGAAAACAGTAGTGGGAGTATGGTAGAACTGGAAGTGATTCCAGAACCGCAAACGATTACTGAAGATTTGATAAGGAACCTAAAGATTCAATCTGATTTGACATTCCATTGGCCACTCCGTAGATAAGGTGGGTAACTTCAGGCACCCGAGAGGTACTCCGGTAGCCTCAAGGACGGTGACAGGGAAGTTCTTGTTTACCCACACTTGCCATTGTTGTTGTTCCAGGCTGCGAGACCCGGCAGGAGGATGAGTATAGCGTCGTTCTAAACTAGCTTTAGAAGTGCACGTCCATATGACTCTGCCAGAAGGTTGTCGTAGTCAGTGGGAGCAGCGGAAGCATTGGTGGACATCAGGCTTATGTCTGTTTATAGACTAAAGCAGATATAGCGGAGATAGATCATCTATTTCTGATGTGACAGTCATGGGTTTGACGTCATCAGAATGGGGGATGGATCTGTTGAGAAGGTAGTAGGGTGTGATGTCATGGTATTTGGATGACATACACAAAGTAGGAAAGGAAACTCCTATACTACGATCGGTTATTCTTTGGTTGTCACACAGTGGTTTCTCCACAAGGGACTTGGACATTATATCAGACATGCTGGTTACTAGATCTATGGTTTTAGATCTAGACTTGGGTGGTTTCCCAATCAGGGTACTTCGACAACATTCTAAGAGTATTTAGAATGGGCGACTCCTGGCACGGTAGTGTACCTGCAGGTGATGGAGTCACCCTCTCTAAAGGTGTCTTATAGACTAAAGTAGAGAGGGATGTGCATGATTGGCAGATCACTTGCTTAGGCAATTGAGTCAATCATGAGATGTCAAGTACCACACCAGATGTTGTTCTTGCACTAAATGCAATAAGTTGACATTGATCCAATCCTGGAGAAACAGTCGGAAGCAGTTTTAGAACATAAATGAATGTTCTAGGGATATGATAACGGCTGCCTCCTTTAGGAGACGGTTATCATTCCAGGCTTCCAAGGTGACCTGGACGACAAGGAGGTTGTCAGAGTTATAGTTTTCCTTCTGACGAGGGGCAGTATTCTGGACAGGTGGTCCAAGGCAATACTGAGGGAGGCATGGCGCAGGATACTGATTAAGTTCAGTTGACGATACAGTCTAAGAAGTTTGGATTTGGAGTTCATTTATGAGCTCGGTCCCATCAGACATCCAGACATTCTAAGACAGGTATTGCTCATTTCGGGAGATGGCATTCTCCGCGAACTTGAGATTTAGAGAGACATAGAAAGAAACTTCAAGGCGGATCCACTCACTGAGGCTATTCCTCGAACGCAATAGTTTCGCAAACAGGCTTTGTGCGACTGACTAGTAGAGGAGTTGGGTGTTCGGTATCACACGGGCTGTGAGTATGCGACATCGCAATAATTAGCCTTGAGTGCAAGTGGGAGATTGTTGGAGATACTGCCCTCAGAGTCAATTATTGGATCACAGGCACGTGATTGCAATGATTGAGGGAGGACGTATCCCGGGACGACAGTCTTACTCGAGATGATAGTATGCTATCTGGTTTACCTTTATCATCGTGTACTGCTTCAGGTGACCTTACATATCACTATTACACGTTGATAGAGCCCATAGGATTCTTGCTTGACGGCCAGCAGTATGAGGGCGATCATATACGTGGGAGCTGGTAGTCTATAAGCATATCCTTAAAAGGTCCCTAGTCGTAGGAGTTTCGAGACAGGGCATCGATTCTCCAGAGTAGACTAGTGTATACAGTCGAGACCCCGACGAGGGGCGGTGGCCGGTCTCACAAGCCACTGGTGTCAGTTGGTTCACATAAGATGTATACAGGTGCTCATTGGGTTATGAGTACACCGGACAGGACTCGCCGGGAACATGCTAGTTGGTCTTATACCTGACGTCAGATAGCAGTTCCCAGGTGACATGTGTACAGGTTAGTTCATCGACCTGGGGATCGTCATTTGTCTCGTGTGAGTTCCCACTGTACTTTGATTACTACCCTACCACGGCTCAAAGGAGTCGTGCAAACAGGTTTTAGTTGGGTACAGTCCCGAGCCACATGGAGGCAGTGAGCGGATCTTCGGGGGTTCGTCTCTCCCGGTATTGGGGGTGAGGTCGCGCTGTGTCTAGGAGAGCCATTACACGAAGTCCTTGGCCAAGGCAGGAGATTTACTGGTAGGTATTCCAGTAGTATCTCAGGGTGTTCTGGGCTACACTCCGACACGACTTGTACCGCTTTTGGGGGTCTGACTTTTACCCACCCCCTAGGCCCGACATGCGATGCTCATAGACGAACGGACCGGACTGTACGGATATTGTCACTGACAGGCTCAGTAGGGTGTCAGGATGAGTTCGCTCATCGACGTCCCTTTTGGTCAATAGCTGGTGGCCCGTTACGTATTGGCTTATACCTCTGACGTGCTAGTGGTTAAATCCACAGCCATAGTATTGACGAGTCTTTAGAGTCCACCACACTTTCAGTTACTCAGCTTTCGGGCGAAACGCTGTAGAGGCCGTATGGAGATATGGCAGGGTCCGATCAGATACGTGCGGTATTGCACGGATCAGGATCGGACGGTTTGTACTAGTGGCCGTATGGTTATATGGCAGTGTTCGATCAGATACGTGCGGTATTACACAGATCAGGATCGGACGGATATTACTAGCCGGCTTTGGTTTAAGCCGGATCCTGGTGTAGTACAGTGTAGATTTTGTCTCTTTACATTTGTATTTCGGACGGAATACAGATGCGGGTGTGTATGCACAGTATCGGGGTTTTCCTGTAATTTATTACGGGACCGGTTTTCTGGAGTTGCCAGTTTGCATTCCGTTCCGGCCGGTTTTCCTTTGTTCTTTCCCGGCCGGACTTTTCCGATGGAAGGGGGTTATTTGCAAGTTTGCAAATAACACTTTGTGGAGGGTTTTCTTGCAAATGTATTTATTATGAAAGCATCTTTTGATACCATTCTTTTCTATCATCATCACTTGCTTTTTGTTGATTAGAAGTGATTAGAGTTTGATGTGAGATGGTTATGATGATGTTTTGGATGTGGTCACCACTTGTGCTCCTACGATCACCTCCCTTCTTGCTTCATATTCTTTCCTCCACCATTTTCTAAGAGGAGAAGTTTTTCATGGTTGAGAGAAAGAAAAAGATGAGAGTTTTCATTCTTGAGAGTTTCATTTTCTTGATCTCATTTTCATGCTAGAAAAATGCAAGCACCATTTTTCTAGTCTTGATTCCTCCATCATCTTCAAATGGCAACGAACCCAAATGAGACATAGCCTCTACACTACACTTCCTACAGCAAATCTTGGACGCGTCGGCTAGCCTACTTCGCGCCCGAGTTGCCTCGGTATTGAGGTGGGAGCCCGTAAAAGATGCAGGCGATGTGGTGCCCTTCCGGCGAAGAGGCGACAATGAGGAGATGACGGACGAAGCATCCGCGGGAGATCGGAGTGGAGACGAAGACCGAAGGACTCGGATCATTCGGTATATCTCTAACCCGTCTTGTTGTTAGCTAGATCTAGTTTAATGGCCCGATCCGGGGTTTAGTGCGCGGTGGTGCCGGTTTGCAAAGTTCGCAAAATTAAAGTTTATCACCGTTTCCGCATTTGGCCGTCGGATTGACGACCGGGGCGCCGCTGTGCACTTACAATAGCTCCAGCATCTGGGGAGATATCTCGTCGCTCGCAGCAGCAACTGGCTCACTCATCTGCACGCTGAACAGTGCCTCAATCATCATGAATAAGCAATACATCAACGGTCATCAAAATCTGGTTGGCCTCTATCAGTGGGCCAATCCTCTGGTGCTGATCTACACGTCCGAGTAATCTCATACAGCGATCCATCACACGCTCGTGGCGCGAAAACACCATAAAATGACACATCTCTGCAATCGTGTGTCGCCGGAATCACGCCCTGGTCAGTCTTCGTTCGTGATGAGCTCGTGCTGACCGCAACTCTAGTCATAGCTCTCCCTGCCCGTGATCGTGGCGGCAAAACCATAACTGGTACCGATGAGGCTAGATCAGGAATGAATATAATACTGAGCAAAGAAATGTACATCCTAAGGCTTCTTAAGTGGAGTAGCGTATCGTAAGTATGCCGCGGAACATACCCACGGTACGTCACTCTACTTTAGTCACCTACTCTATCAACCAAGGGTCATCCTACGCTCCGAAGGTAAAACCTAACGCTCTGATACCAACTTTGTCACGTCCCGAAAGTACGGAACCTGATCGGCACTTAAACTACGAAACGTCTCGAGACGTACATAATCTAAGTAAGCCGAAAACCCAGAAATCCAAACCAAGAAAAGTAGTAGAGTGAAGGAAAAACCAATTTAAATCAAGTAGTTTGCAACATAAGCCGAAATACGCATTTTTAAAATTACAAGTCTTTTCTAAAAATTTCGGCAGAGTTTCCCTTGTAAAAACTGACCCCAAACGGGTACAAAACCTGATACAACATATATAATGAAAAATGCATCCCCAAGCGGAAGCTAGCTCTTCGTCAATCGACGGTCACAACCACGCAAGCAATATAATATACAACGCCGAAAGGCGAGGATCACAACAGAAAAGGAAACTCAAAACAGCATGAAATCCAAAGAAATACAACGCGCGACTCTAAGGTCGAAAGAATAACATTACTGGTCTCTATCTCTGAAATAAATACATGTTTGGTTGATGGAACTTCTAGATACAACTGATTAATAATATATACAAAGTATACTGATGGTCACGATACAAGTGAACCCACCTACTAGCAAATCACCTGGGAATGGAAGTAGTGCCAGCAAAGCCGTAATGAAATCTGTAAGGCAAAACCTGCAAGGAACTGTGGCACAACGGGGGTGAGTTGCCAACTCGTGAGTAGAAAAACATCTACGAATAGAAATCGTATGAACAACGCAATTCTAGGTCATATGATCATAATATATCCTCAAATATATGTAAGTGCACGACGGCGCCCCGGCCGTCAATCCGACGCCGCGACCGTCAATCCGACGCCGGAATGCGGAAGCGATGCTTAACTTTAATTTTTCAAACTGGCACCACCGCGCACTATAAACCCGGATCGTGCCATTAACTAGTCCAAGCTAACTACAAGATGGGAAGAGAGATATACCGAGCGATCCGTGTCCTCCGGTCTTCTCGTCGTCGTCCCGATCTCCCGCGGAATGTCCGGTCTCCACCTCCTCGCCGGAAGGGCACCACGTCGCCTGCTTCTTTTACGGTCTCCCACCTCTATACCGAGGCAACTCGGGCACGAAGTTGGCGAGTCGACGTGCCCAAGATTTGCTGTAGAATGTAGTGTGGAACTTGTGTCTCATTTGGGGTTTATAGAAGTTGCGCTTTGGTGGAGGTAATGAAGTAGTGGAGATGAATGATTTTGTAGCAAGCAAAAGGAAAAATGTGATGAACAATTTCCCCATCTGAAATGAAAAATCCCTCACATCCCACAATCTGTGGCCGGCCTCATCAAGGTGGTGGTGAGAATGGAGTGAAAGTCAAGGGAGTGGGGGAGCTATCATGCAAGCATGAATAAAGAGTGATGATTAAAACAATATCATCACAAACAAAAACCAACACTCCAAATCAACCATCATGAACCCAAAGTCAATCAATGATGAAGGAAGAAGTCAAATGGTCAAAGGATGGTGCAACCATCATGATGCAACAAAATGCAAAGACCCCCTTCCAAATTGCTTATTTGCACAAATGCAAATAAGCCCTCCTCCACCAATCTTCGGCCAATGAAAGATACAAATGAAAATGGCCGAAACGGAAAGCAAACTGGCAACTCCAAAAAAAACTGATCCCGTAATAAATTACAGGAAAACCCCGATACTGTGTATACACACCCGCATCTGTATTCCGACCGAATACAAATGCAACGAGACAAAATCTACACTGTGCAATACTAGGATCCGGCTTAAACCAAAGCCCACTAGTATTATCCGTTCGATCCTGATCCGTGCAATACCGCACGTATCTGATCGAACCCTGCCATATCTCCATACGGCCTCTACAGCGTTTCGCCCGAAAACTTGAGCAACTGAATATGGGGGACTCTAAAGACTCGTCAATACTATGGCTGTGGATTTAACCACTAGCACGTCAGAGGTATTAGCCATACGTGACGGGCTACCAGCTATTGACCAAAAGGGACGTCGATGAGCGAACTCATCCTGACACCCTACTGAGCCTGTCAGTGACAATATCCGTACAGTCCGGTCCGTTCGTCTATAAGCATCGCATGGCGGGCCTAAGGGGTTGGTAAAGTCAGACCCCCAAAAGCGGTACAAGTCGTGTCGGAGTGTAGCCCAGAACACCCTGAGATACTACTGGAATACCTACCAGTAAATCTCCTGCCTCGGTTTTAGGGCTTTGTGTAATGGCTCTCCTAGACACAGCGCGACCTCACCCCCAATACCGAGAGAGACGAACCCCTGAAGATCCGCTCACTGCCTCCATGTGGCTCGGGACTATACCCAACTAAAACCTGTTTGCACGTCTCCTTTGAGCGTGGTAGGGTAGTAATCAAAGTACAGTGGGAACTCACACGAGACAAATGACGATCCTCAGGTCGATGAACTAACCTGTACACATGTCACCTGGGAACTGCCATCTGACGTCGGGTATAAGACCAACTAGCATGTTCCCGGCGAGTCCTGTCCGGTGTACTCATAACCCAATGAGCACCTGTATACATCTTAGGTGAACCAACTGACACCAGTGGCTTGTGAGACCGGCCACCGCCCCTCGTCGGGGTCTCGACAGTATACACTAGTCTACTCTGGAGTATCGATGCCCTGTCTCGAATCTCCCACGACTAGGGACCTTTTAAGAATGTGCTTATAGACTACCAGCTCCCGCGTATATGATCGCCCTCATACTGCTGGCAGTCAAGCAAGAATCCTAAGGGCTCTATCAACGTGTAATAGCGACATGTCAGGTCACCTAAAGCAGTACACGATGATAAAGATAAACCAGATAGCATACTATCATCTTGAGTAAGACTGTCCTACCGGAATAGGTCCTCCCTCAATCATTGCAATCACGTGCCTGTGATCCAATAATTGACTCTGAGGGCACCATCTCCAACAATCTCCCACTTGCACTCAAGGCTAATTATTGCGATGTCGCATACTCACAGCTCGTGTGATACCGAACACCTAACTCCTCTACTAGTCAGTCTCACAAAGCTCGTTTGCGAAACTATTGCGTTCGAGGAATAGCCTCAGTGAGTGGATCCGCCTTGATTTTTCTTTCTATGTCTCTCTATATCTCATGTTCGCGGAGAAATCCATCTCCCGAAATGAGCAATACCTGTCTTAGAATGTGTCTGGATGTCTGATGGGACCTAGCTCATAAATGAACTCCAAATCCAAACTTCTTAGACTGTATCGTCATCTGAACTTAATCAGTATCCTGCGCCATGCCTCCCTCAGTATTTCCTTGGACCACCTGTCCAAAATACTGCCCCTCGTCAGAAGGAAAACTATAACTCTGACAACCTCCTTGTCGTCCAGGTCACCTTGGAAGCCTGGAATGATAACTGTCTCCCGAATGAGGCTCTCGTTATCATATCCTAGAACATCCACATATGTTCTAAAACTGCTTCCGACTGTTTCTCCAGGATTGGATCAATATCAACTTATTGCATCTACCGCAAAAACAACATCTGGTGTGGTACTTGACATCTCATGATTGACTCAATTGCCTAAGCAAGTGATCTGCCAATCATGCACATCCCTCTCTACTTTATTCTGTAAGACACCTTTAGAGAGGGTGACTCCATTACCTGCAGGTACACTACCGTGCCAGGAGTCGTCCATTCTAAATACTCTTAGAATGCTGTCTAAGTACCCTGATTGGGAAGCCACCCAAATCTAGATCTAAAACCAAAGATCTATTAACCAGTATGTCTGGAATAATGTCCAAGTCCCATGTGGAGAAACCACTGTGTGACGACCAAAGTATAACCGATCGTAGTATAGGAATATCACTTCCTACTCTGTGTATGTCATCCAAATACCATGACATCACACCCTACTACCTTCTCAACAGATCCATCCCCTATTCTGATGAAGTCAAACCTATGACTGTCATGTCAGAAATAGATGATCTATCTCCGCTATATCTGCTTTAGTCTATAAATAGACATAAGCCACCTGTCCACCAATGCTTCCGCTGCTCCCACTGACTACGACAACCCTCTGGCAGAGTCATATACACGTACACTTCTGAAGCCAGTTCAGAACGACGCTATACTCATCCTCTCGCCGGGTCTCGCAGCCTGGAACAACAGCAATGGCAAGTGTGGGTAAACAAGAACTTCCCTGTCACCGTCCTTGAGGCTACCGGAGTACCTCTCGGGTGCCTGAAGTTACCCACCTTATCTGCGGAGTGGCCAATGGAATGTCAAACCAGATTGAATCTTTAGGTTCTTATCAAATCTTCAGTAATCGTTTGCGGTTCTGGAATCACTTCCAGTTCTACCATACTCCCACTACTGTTTTCTGAAAAAATCCATTTTTTTATTAAAACTGTGGCGAGTCTAGAACAATATCACTATTGATCTTTCTTATGGTAGAAAGTCAACCCTCGTCATAGCCTGGGTCAACCCACAAACAGCCATTACAGAAACGTGCCTTGAGTTATCCAGAGTCTGGTTTTAAACATAGGCCGGACAACTCCCCGTACCTTAACATCGTTAAGATATAAACTGTTCTATATCCAATATAGGACCAGAGGCACTGATTTAATTGAACCAGATTCAAATCATGCAACTGTCCCCAATGCATGTCAACTAAAATGGAAAGAGGCCGATCAGCGTTACTCAACTTAGGAATGCTTCCAATTATGAGTAACCTGAAAGAGAAGCAAGTTCTCTTAGTCATCACTATCAACTGAATACCACAAACAAGTATCTACATCTTCGATCACCTTGAAGAATCCCGATACTTGCAATACCTGGTTCTCTACTTTATTCAAATACCTATAACTTCTCAAAACTCAGACCTTGTGTTTCTACGAAACACATGTCTAAGAACCAGAGAAGTCACAAGTAAACAGAATCTAGTACGAGGACCAACCCCTCTGTCCTAATGGACACTGGACAACATACAATACTCTGTATAAGTCCCTTGAGTCTGATAACTCATTCACTGTGTGTTGTAGGTTGAAAACTGTACTTATGGTTAAGAAGAATTGCACCGCTGTTTAATGCTCCTTACCTAACCATCCACTGATATAGGTAAATGTCGTAGACATAATTCAAAAAGGTATATCTCATTCTATGAAAATAGACGTACAGATATATCAATTTGAAATTGGTGCACAACAACGGATATTCAAAACCAAATATTTGCCATCCAGCAAACAACCCAGGTGACTTCCTCAAATATCACCGATTACAACGAATCCCGATATAATGAGGATGATCACCCAATTCCCAATAACTTACTCCCACTCATCATCTGTAAAACCATACAGATGTGAGAATCATACCTGGTAAATACATACCCTGGAGTAAGTGTCTTAATTGGGAAATCAGTTTTCTTTTAACAGTACACAGTGAAACTGAAACATTGAAATGTTTCGATGGGGTATCCTGGTATTCCTAGTAATGCCTCTTCCATTATCCAGATTCACGACTATAACCGTGTAATTCTTTGCCACCTCTCCAAATCCCTTCATATGTCTTTAGTCATTATCTTCTGCACACCCCTTTAGGCCAAATGGTTTTCTTCCTTCCCTACCGTTCGGCACCAGCCTATGGTTTGGAAGAAGACTATCCATTAAGCATAATGGGTGTACTGTCCTAAACCTAGGAGCACTCGCAATGCGAGAGAAGGTGAAGATAAAAGACAACCGAATAAACCTTATTCCTATTTCTCCTGAACCAGAATCCATCCCCGAACTGGAACAAGTTCCTTTCGAGTTCGTATATAACCATACGATGGAGTATCCAATAAACTGTGGATCTTCGTAGTGATACGGAGTGTCCTGGAGAAATACAAAGGTGATGTGGGAGTGGTAATGAAATACTTGGTTTGGTCGTGAATATCAGTCGCAATTTACTTTGCCCTCCTTCTAATCCCTTTCTTTGTCTTTACATAATACCTTCTGTACACCATCGTTAGGCTAATTGGTTTTCTTCATTCCCTACCGGTCGGCACCTGCCTATGGTTTGGAAGAAGACTATCCAATTTGCGTAATAGGTGTACTATCTCCTAAACCAAGGAGTACTCGAACTTGAGAGAAGGTAAAAAGGAAAAGACAACTGAATAGTCATATTCGTTTTCTCCAGAACCAGAAACCATCCTCGAATAAATCCCTTCGAGTTCGTATATAACCATACGATGGTTTTGTCCAATGGAAGTGGACGTTCATAGTAATACGGGGTGTCCTGGAGAAAAAGGGTAAAAGTAGGAGTGGCAATGAGGTCTGCAACTCTGACAATCCAAAAGCCAGTGTTAAGAAGGTTCGGTTAATTTTGGTCTCTGAGTCATAGTCTTAGGGTCGGGTCAAATGGTCGCTGCCAAAGAGAGAGAGAAAAGCAACACTCAGCGTGCACTCTAACCTAGATCAGAATGGTTACCAATTTATCTAATCTGGAAACCTCCTACTGTAACCTCAAATTCTTCTCCAAACCCGAAAGAAGAATTAGTCGGGATCACCCGAGGAGTAAACCAACTCATCAGTGGAAATCGGGATCCAATTATCATCACATGATAACGTGACGGAATCCGCTCACGTCATCACACTCCAGAAGGTATGCGTATATCTTGGCAAGTTTCAGTTTCTTTAGAAACTCCCGATGTGGATTTTTGCCCCATGCTCTTATGACCTTGGCGTGAGGTCAAAATATCATAAGTCACATGTCAAGTTCTACCCGTCATTGTCCAGGTTAATTTGAACCCACCCGTACATACCCTTGACGTAGGCCAAAATAGTAGTACGACTGTCCCAAACCAACGCATCTATCTATGCAACAGATAAATAACCAGCAGCTACCAATCACTATGCCTTGGCGTGAGGTCAAAATACATAGCTTGAATACTACCGAATATTTAACTGAAATGACGGAGGGCTACGAATGGTTTCTGGCGAAAACCTTTAACGTAATGAACTTGATATCGTTGAAGGAACGGATAGCTTTTACAAATATAGTGACGAAAACCTTTGCTAAAGAGGTCACTCCCGGTGAAGGGATCTCGGCTCTTTCCCCGTAGAATGAGGTGCAGGATATTCCAACTGAATACCACGATGCAAAGCAAAAGTAATCGGCTATAGTGAAGTCATTGTCCTGACGTAAACTTTTTGTCCAAGGGGTCACTCCCGGTGAAGGGATCTCGGCCCTTGCCTCGTCGACTGAGGAGCAGGATATTCCAACTGAATACCACGATACAAAACAAAAGTGAACGTCCTTGCAATAACAGCTTTTTGAAAAGTGTTCCAACAACATCAGATTAGGTTTGTTTTTAACTTGCATTGATCCGAATCAACGCAGTCCCATCAATTGATCACACCACAAAGAACGAAAATATACTGATGTACGTATATGCCATCCGCATTCGCCACTGGGTCCCGTCATTACCCATTAGGTTAGCTAACTAACGACAGAGCGGGGACTGGACTAGCGCGGATGCAAAACATATACAACATCTACTAATATATATATACCAATATATAATATTTCGCTCAAGGCATGATAAAATGCAACATCACAGAAATGTACAGCATCACAGAACAATACAGATATCTGGGATCCCCGGGTTTCACAGAGCCACTACTGAAACCCGACGTTCCCCTGGTCGTGTGGATAGCCTGTGTAATGAAATCCTAGACCCCTACGGGCGCGGCAAGTTACCCGCCAAAACCTGAAGCGGGGCAGCCCCCTTCAGCAACGTGAATGGACCATCCAGCACTTCACGGAATCCGGTAACTCGGGCACCCCTCCTGGGTCAACCTGTACCCCCTACAAGTGCGGCGAATAGCCTGCCAATTCTAGAGTGAAGCCCCCTCCGTCCCAATGCCATGAGATGCGGGCTTGTTGCTTTCTAGAATCCGGCTATCCGTGCACCCCACCTTGGGGTAATCCTAGTACAGAAAGTAAAATATACATACAACGGGTACATCGACCGCAACCTGGTCGTGCCCCAAAATAATAATACAAACAGGCAGTGACGGCAGTCCACATGTCGGACGCTCGCCCCGCAATATCAAATGTACATAATACAACAAAACTGTACTACCACTGCAACCAGGCTATCCCCCACGACCGATCCGCAACATCACAGCAAAATCACAGAACATCAACGTGATTGTCACGTTCGCAAATCCGTCTAACCGGGCTATAGCAGTTAGACAGGATTTACCGATCAAGTGACATTCACGGTTGCAGATATAATGTAAATACTGTGAACTAATGTGTTTAATATATCCGATCGATCAAATTTTACCAAGTGGGCCCCTAAGTACTACTGTAGCACATCAAGAAATTCTGGGCCCAAAAATAACATTCCAGAAACCATATTTTCAAGTCTGGAGGCCTCTGTAAAAAATTGGTGTACTGATCTGTCAAAACAGCGGCGGAACCGCGGCCCAAGCATGGGTTTGGCCGCGGTTCCGCGGTCGAATAATGAGATCTCGAGACCAAATTTTTACAGTAGGCTTATACTTCCCTGCACAGTATTCTGAGACTACCTGAAAAAAATTTCGAGCCAGAAAAAAATCGACAGAAAACTGATGCAAAGAAAAATATGGTTTTTGGAAAATTGTTCGATCGGAAATATAAAACACATTAGACAAAACTAGACTATGTTAATGGCGAGGCTCTGATACCACTGTAAGTGCACGGCGGCGCCCCGGCCGTCAATCCGACGCCGGAATGCGGAAGCGATGCTTAACTTTAATTTTTCAAACTGGCACCACCACGCACTATAAACCCGGATCGTGCCATTAACTATTCCAAACTAACTACAAGATGGGAAGAGAGATATACCGAGCGATCCGTGTCCTCCGGTCTTCTCGTCGTCGTCCCGATCTCCCGCGGAATGTCCGGTCTCCACCTCCTCGCCGGAAGGGCACCACGTCGCCTGCTTCTTTTACGGGCTCCAACCTCTATACCGAGGCAACTCGGGCACGAAGTTGGCGAGTCGACGTGCCCAAGATTTGCTGTAGAATGTAGTGTGGAACTTGTGTCTCATTTGGGCTTAATAGAAGTTGCTCTTTGGTGGAGGTAATGAAGTAGTGGAGATGAATGATTTTGTAGCAAGCAAAAGGAAAAATGTGATGAACAATTTTCCCATCTGAAATGAAAAATCCCTCACATCCCACAATCTGTGGCCGGCCTCATCAAGGTGGTGGTGAGAATGGAGTGAAAGTCAAGGGAGTGGGGGAGCTATCATGCAAGCATGAATAAAGAGTGATGATTAAAACAATATCATCACAAACAAAAACCAACACTCCAAATCAACCATCATGAACCCAAAGTCAATCAATGATGAAGGAAGAAGTCAAATGGTCAAAGGATGGTGCAACCATCATGATGCAACAAAATGCAAAGACCCCCTTCCAAATTGCTTATTTGCACAAATGCAAATAAGCCCTCCTCCACCAATCTTCGGCCAATGAAAGATACAAATGAAAATGGCCGAAACGGAAAGCAAACTGGCAACTCCAAAAAAAACTGATCCCGTAATAAATTACAGGAAAACCCCGATACTGTGTATACACACCCGCATCTGTATTCCGACCGAATACAAATGCAACGAGACAAAATCTACACTGTGCAATACTAGGATCCGGATTAAACCAAAGCCCACTAGTATTATCCGTTCGATCCTGATCCGTGCAATACCGCACGTATCTGATCGAACCCTGCCATATCTCCATACGGCCTCTACAGCGTTTCGCCCGAAAACTTGAGCAACTGAATGTGGGGGACTCTAAAGACTTGTCAATACTATGGCTGTGGATTTAACCACTAGCACGTCAGAGGTATTAGCCATACGTGACGGGCAACCAGCTATTGACCAAAAGGAAAGTCGATGAGCGAACTCATCCTGACACCCTACTGAGCCTGTCAGTGACAATATCCATATAGTCCGGTCCGTTCGTCTATGAGCATCGCATGGCGGGCCTAGGGGGTTGGTAAAGTCAGACCCCCAAAAGCGGTACAAGTCGTGTCGGAGTGTAGCCCAGAACACCCTGAGATACTACTGGAACACCTACCAGTAAATCTCCTGCCTCGGCCGAGGGCTTTGTGTAATGGCTCTCCTAGACACAGTGCGACCTCACCCCCAATACCGGGAGAGACGAACCCCTGAAGATCCGCTCACTGCCTCCATGTGGCTCGGGACTGTACCCAACTAAAACCTGTTTGCACGTCTCCTTTGGGC
Organism: Agapanthus africanus; assembly: GCA_030015575.1. NCBI lineage: Eukaryota > Viridiplantae > Streptophyta > Magnoliopsida > Asparagales > Amaryllidaceae > Agapanthus > Agapanthus africanus. The sequence continues at coordinate 594,788,547 of CM057337.1, read as the reverse complement.
GTGGTAGGGTAGTAATCAAAGTACAGTGGGAACTCACACGAGACAAATGACGATCCTTAGGTCGATGAACTAACCTGTACACATGTCACCAGGGAACTGCCATCTGACGTCAGGTATAAGACCAACTAGCATGTTCCCGGCGAGTCCTGTTCGGTGTACTCATAACCTAATGAGCATCTGTATACATCTTAGGTGAACTAACTGACACCAGTGGCTTGTGAGACCGTCCACCGCCCCTCGTCGGGGTCTCGACTGTATACACTAGTCTACTCTGGAGTATCGATGCCCTGTCTTGAAACTACCACGACTAGGGACCTTTTAAGGATGTGCTTATAGACTACCAGCTCCCACATATATGATCGCCCTCATACTGCTGGCAGTCAAGCAAGAATCCTAAGGGCTCTATCAACGTGTAATAGCGACATGTCAGGTCACCTAAAGCAGTACACGATGATAAAGATAAACCAGATAGCATTCTATCATCTTGAGTAAGACTGTCCTACCGGAATAGGTCCTCCCTCAATCATTGCAATCACGTGCCTGTGATCCAATAATTGACTCTGAGGGCACCATCTCCAACAATATATAACCAACAGCCTAATAACAATGGCTAGGGTATACCTCTAAACAACTGTAATGCCAAGTGCTCGTGTCAGTGTCTCAGGAAGCAATATATCATATGGATGAGGTATGAATGCATGAAAACAGAATACATATAAATGAAGAAACTGCTTTCATAACTTAGTGAGATTTCTGTATTTTCAAAACGAGGTATCATAAATGAAATCAGTATAAACAGTGTCTAGCATCGACACAAAACATAAATCCCAATATCTCAAGATCCCAGACTCCGGCTATCCGGACTGGCCTGTATCATCAAATCTCAGTACCTCAATATCTCAAAAGCCCAGTATCTTAATCTCACTATCTAGGGCGCCGTCAGTCCAGACCGGCCCCTACCATCAATCTCAAGACTACGACGGTATCCTCCGGATATCCGACGCGCCGGGTAAAATCACCGGTAGGTAGTCTTCCCCTGCCAGGCTCATCGTCTACTACTCGAGCTTCTTTCCCCGGGGTACCTTACCGGGCCCACCATGTACCCGAAACGGTTCATCTAACTCCTCGAATCGGGTCTCGAAATCCATCAGCAAACTCATGGTGGACGACTCATACATCATGGGAAAACCGCACTTTTCATTTTAAAAGAGAGAGAAAAGAAGTTTATAAATGTTTTTGCGGTTTTCCCCCAAATCCAGGAAATCTCATGAAAATCCGAATCCAAATCATCAATAGCATGTAAACAGTGAATATATGCATACAAAATCCATGAATGTGGCATAACAGTGAATAATAACATGCATAAAATAGCAAATAATAACTACAATGTCTAAACTAGCATATAAGGCAAGTACACTAATATCATGTCTAAACTATTAGCTAACAACTATGTCAACGAAATAGTATTTTCTAAAGTGTTCGTGACATGGCAATTACTGATGAAGATGTGTGTGAGCCGGCAAGTATGTGAACGTGGAACATACGCATCATCGGTAATGGTGCTGGTGTCCTAACAGCATGATATCAATAATGGAATATGAAATCACAATATAAGTATGCGATGCGGAGCGAACAGCAATAATGTGCGGGAGCTGAATACTAAACACAACGATAACTAATCTGTATTTAACATAAAATAAGTCATACAATGATGCCATTTGAAATAACACGAATCGTGGGGTTTTGAAAATAAGGGTTACGGTTTTTTTAAGAAAAGATACGTCTTTTGAAATATCCGTAGAATCCCTTGACCTGTCTTTTAAAATACCCACGATCCGTTAGTTTTGAAATAGGTAGGAATCTAATCTAGTCTGACAACTACACTAAACAATACGGCTGAACTAAAGGTAAGGAAACCGCCTAGCATCTGAGTCGATACATATATAAATATATATTAGTCGGTGATCCCGCCTCAATAATATCACATCCGATACCATATCTATGATCAGACATCCCCAAGTCAAGAGTGCGGATCAATCATCAATATATGGATCGTACATAAATCCATCGTACGGCATCCCTAAATCTGGGTACGGGTCAGTATCACATTTATCATATTATTCATCTGGTATCTTCTTCATCAAAGGTCATAATCCGGGGTACTGATCTACGTCTAGTGCAATACTAATATCATCAATAATCATGATCTGACTGCTGATCTACAGCCTCATACAAACCGATGTCATCAACACCTATCATCATAAAGAGGTATGCATCGCCCAATGCGACCTATTATAAATATCATAACATATCACATCTCATATCCCGATCACATGTCAACCATTTTATATATGTCACTATTCACATGGTATCGTCGTCCAAAGATCCGCTATAACATCATGACGTATCTCAAATACGAATCCTGCCATATCACCAATCTCACGGTCTCAAATCACATCTCATCGACTCACCTCAAATCCCAAGTACTATCCTCAAATCCAGTATATGATCACATAGTCCCATACCCATGTGAACACATAACCATATATTCCCATATAAGCACATATGAAAGAAGAATGTATGCAAGTATGGGTGTGTGTGTGTGTGCGTGGTGCAACCGCTACTCTAGGGTTTCGCAACACTAAACCAATCCCATCACACCAATTATCCATCTTTATCATCAATAATCTCAGACAATATATAATCAAGATATGTGTGTATACGTATCCGTATACATCACCACGAACTGCGGGGGTGCTATACGCCATCCACCCGACTTCTCCCCGTAGATATAAATCTACTCACCTTGCTTCTCGTGTGCCGATGCCAATGTCGCCATCTTTATCTTCAACGCCTCGACATCACGTGGGGTACCTATAAGGATATCACAAATGCTAAAGCACATGAAAATCACATCGGAAACCAAAACGGCACACGCTACGCCTATAAGTAAAAACCTATAGTCTCGCATGCAAACACGATCAATAACCCTATGCCGTTGACGTTCACCCGACAGAAACGAATCACCAAATACCAAAATCCATGCTAAAGCAAGTCGTAAACCATGCGCCAACACTAGAAAACTACCCCAGATTCTATCCTAGATGGAATCAGTCAAAGTTGCATATACCAAAGGTCAAGTTTATAGGATAAAAGGCTACAGAACAAAAACAAGGGGGTTCCAACCTGCTCTGGCCGCAATTTGCGGCCAGAAGGCATAAATCTGCGGCCTGAACAAGGAGGTGGGGGCTAGGGTTTTGTGTGGTAGTTCCTAGGTGCCTGCACATCTTACTGTCAAACCAATTTTATTTTCAGGTGGCTCGGGTGATAACAGATTTCCAAAAACAGTCACAGAATTACAGTTTTTCCCGATATCGATTCTATAAATCTGTATTCTGGGTTTTACTCTCAGGTCTGGTCCAATGTAACATCACTAACAGGATTTTAAGGTCACTACAAGCCTCAATTTCACTTTACAACTCAATTCAACTCCTAACCCTAACTTGAAATTTCCAAAGTCCTCAAATCTACACAATATCGACATGAAACAAGTATTGATGCACAAGAAATCGAAATATTATACTAGGGGTGCAGAATTTATCTCCTTTGGCAACTCAAGAAAATTCTTGAGTTGCTCAAAGTCCTCAAGATCCTCTCTTTCTAGGTCCAATGTGTAGCTAATGAGCCAGAGAACAATTTTTGTGAAGTGAGAATGGGGTTTTGAGATTGGATCCATGGTGTTTTGGGGCTTGAAGATGGAGGAGGAAGGGGGAGGGAGCAGGAGCAGCAGCAGCTCAAGGAGAAGGGGAGAGAGAAATGGGATGGTGTAATGAGGAAGGATGGTTCAAAAAGAGGGGTTGACCCTATACCTACCCTCTCTCTCTCATAATCATGATTCCTTTTCTCTTTTCTATTCTTTCCTTTTTCTTCTCACCCAATGGTAAACCCTAAGCAACTATACACCCACAACATGTAAGAAAATGTAACAAGTGTGGAAAAATGGTATGTGCACATTTTTGCACAAAAATGCTAAAAACCCGATTAGCGATTTTTAATCGCGATTAACACTAAATTAGAATATAATTAATCATAAAAACTCAAAAATGGCATAATTCCACAAAATACCCTATTTTAGAATTTTCCATAATTTTTTCAAAATTTTCCCCATTTATCGGTATTTAATTATACCGAAATATTAAAATATTCATTAAAAATTATTATTAAATTATAAAAATTCCCAAAAATAATATTTTATTTTTTTGAAATGTTACATCTAGACACCTACTTGATCGGCTAATTGTAATGTGTAAAACTCTCCCAGGAGTAACTTTTACTCGCAGCGGGTATCGGGATCCAACTATCTCATAGAAGGTATGCAATCTCATTGCAAATTTCAACACTTGAAATTCCCAATAATATTTTACCCCTAGCGTCCTATGACTTTGACGGAGGCCAAACTACCCATAGTCCGCTAGTCAAGTTCAACCCGTCATTTCCTGATTGAATTAAACCTACCCGCACGACCCTTGACGGAGGCCAAACTACGCCGTACGAATACCCTAATCCAATCGCATCGTATGCTAGCAGATAAGCACTAGTTAGCTACCGTACACTACGCCTTGACGGAGGCCAAACTACCGCAGCATGAATACTAAGTAGTACTGATCTGAAATGACGGAGGGCTATGACAGGTTTTTAAGAAAACCCTTTGCGTAATGAACTTGATATCGTTGTAGAATCGAGTGATTTTGAATGGAATGTTTTTGGGGCCTTTTCTAGTTTTGCTAAAGAGGTCACTCCCGGTGAAGGGATCGTCGGCTCTTTCCTTATCGAATAAGGTGCAGGATATTTCACAAATACCTCTATGCATAGCAAAAACTATAGAAGCAATCAAAGGACAAACCGAGTTTGTAGTATCTGCTAGTTTCACTAAAGAGGTCACTCCCGGTGAAGGGATCTCGGCTCTTTCCTTATCGAATAAGGTGGTGGATGCTCTACAAGGAACACCGCTATGCAAAGCAAGAACTAGAGCTACCAGTTTTTAAACAAGTTTCTACAACATCTTTAGGTTTCTTTTAGTTTCATTAATCTCATTAATGAAGTCTCATTTTATTATGCTTCACAAGTATCACATTTGAAACGAAATCTGCAATATAACATATATCTCATATATATAATATAAACATTCATCTCAGGCAGTAATATGTTCTTATCATAGAACATTGCAGCAGAAGAACATATATAAAATATTGGATATATTAGGATGTTCGTGTTTTAATACGAGCCTGTATAAAACACGGATTCCACGGTCGCGATGAATAGCCAAACCCACATCCTTAGACCCCTACGAGAGCGGCAAGCAACACTGCCAATTCTAGGGTTAGGAAACCCGGTCTCGACTCCTCGAGATGGTCTCCCACTGGACCCTAGAACCCGGTTACTTGTGCTCCCCGCCTTCGGTCTACCTAATGCGGAAAAGTAAATAATATATAATGGTGACATCATCCTCAGCCCGGAAGTGCCCCAATAAAAGAATATTACGTACAATGAATTTTATATGAATGAAAAAGAAAAACTCTCATCTCACATAAAACCCCCGGCTATTCAAAACGCGACGATCCAATATAACATATCTCAGCAATACATAATATCACATATCATCAACGTAAGTAAATATGCGTATCCCAATTGTCGTTGATGCATAGCAACGAAACTGGCGATACACCGCATATTACACTTACGGTCCCAGAAAAGAAAGTGTAAAACTACAACAGTTGGAATCCGCAACCTCCTTAGAAATCGCATGCCTAACCTAATAAATTCCTTAGACATCGCATGCCTAACAATTATAAACCCCGCATTTTAGTCTCATTATTGAAAACTCTTTTCAATATCTAGTCGGGCAATTCAACAAGATTCCAGACATCCTGATCGAATGCTCGTCGCAAACTTCAGTAGACGGCCGCACCCCCGGATGCCGTCGATGATGTGCACTAAGGCGGAACACCGCTGCCACGAGCACCCGAACGGATGATTTTGGAGACGGAGTTCTCCTACAGTCACCTGGTCGGGGCTATGGGGCGTGGCTATCTATTAAGTTTACCCGGCGAGTATCCGTGTACGCTACATGATTGCGACGGACTTTTGATCACATCAAAATCCCGTGGCAACCGATTAAATGAGACTAAACTGTTAGATTTATAACATTCAAATTAGTTATCTCATAACTACTTGTGGATTCCAAATATTGTATCACATTCCAGATAAATAGACAATGTTAAACTTTCCGATCGAATAATCAAACACCCAAGGTTTCCCAAATAGCTCAACACTTGAGCGGAGTTCAAAAAGTATCCATCGCATGCCACAGTACCAATGGTCCAGCCGTAGAAGGGTCAAGCCAACGCCTCACATGTGGCAACGCCGTACTGCCCCAAACCCTAAGGTTTAGAGGCGGTTCAGACGGTCACATAATCAAGTTAAGGTTTGTGTTCTTCTAGAGGGTCCACCGCGTTACTTGCATGATTTTCCGGAAGTTTCAAACTCGAGAAAAAATCCAACTTTTGAAAAATTTTCCGACAGAGGAAAAAGTGAGTTATTGATATCCGTTCGAACTTTTTAACACGTTATAAAATTATCCGGAAAAAACTTAAACGAAGTTAAATTATCCGATCGAATCAACGAGTACCCAATACAACCCAGAAAACTCAACACTTGAGTATAATTAAAAATTCCCAGAACAATGAAAAAAGACCCAAGAATATATACCTGAAGTTGTGGGTCCCATCTTCACTGTTTGGCCGCGGAACCGCCGCTAAACGAATGGTTTGGCCACGGTTCCGCGCTCAAATTAGTGAGTTGGTGGTCCATACTTCACAGTAATTCTTAGATTTCCCTGCTTATTTTTCTGAGTATTTTTAATATGAAAAAATCAACATTTTTGAAAAATTTCCAGAAACTAGGGTTTTACGGGTATTCGGAGTTCGATCGGACTTTAAACTTCGCCTAGACTTCGCCTAAACCTATAGCTTGGCTCTGATACCACTGTAGGGTTACTAGGCACTCTCATAAGGGTCTACGAGGCATCAACCATGCCCGATTTAAAATTTAGACGTGCCGAACAACCCTAACCAAGATCTTTAAATTAGAGATTAGGCGAAACAAAGCATGTTAAACACTTTAACATCTAAGAGTTTGGGATTACAACCTTTGTAGTCCGGTCCTTCACTTCTAAAGCTCCGTGTTAAGGTCCCTTCGCTGCGATCATCGAGAATCCGGACTCTAGAGAGACTCCACGAAGAGAAAGATGCAAGCTTGCTTCCGATCTTCGATAACTAAGATGATCTACCTTGAAGTTTCTTTAACACAAGTTCTCACTCACTAAATGAAGTGAACACTCTAATCTAAATGGCTAGAATAGATTAGGATGATGAAGTAGTATTTTAGCTCTCATTTATTTTCTTAATCACACTCATTTTCATCACTAAGCAAAAAGCTAGAAAGCTTGCAAGGAGGAAGAAGAAGATCAATTGCTTTGTGATGAATAATGAAAGTGTTAATATCATTACAATGCAACCATGGTTAAGTCAAGAAAGACTTAACCATTGTAGAGATCTAACCATAGTAAAGGGTGTGGGTTGGGTTAAGTAAATATCTTGCAAAATATCTAAACTAAATATCTTTGCAAGAAACAAAATAAAAGCTTCTAGAAGCTTCTAGAAAAGTTTAACCCAAATCAAACCCTAACCTCGTTTAATCTCCACTAAACATGTTGCATTAGTAATTATAACATGTTACAATATTATATATCACATATATAATATCTATTGGTAACAAAAGAAAATAATACAATTAACATATATCGCATATATATCAATGTTTTACCCGAGTGAGAAAAAGAATCTTTTAGTGAGCTTATATCAGTTAATGCAATTTAATATATCAAATATATAATTATACACTAAATTATCGAATCAACACTTGATCCGATAATCCGGCTATTTCACAAATAACCGACTAATATTTTCTATATCAGTTCATCGAATCAACACTTGATCCGATGACCCGGCTATATCACATATACCCGGCCGATATCTCATATCGCGAGAATCTAATACGGTATCACATACACGTATTGTTCTCGGTCCCGCACATATCATATATGTGCTCCTACTCCGTTTTGTCTGAGCCAAGAAACCTCTGTGTAAGACTCTAAAGAATCGTCAATACGCCGGCAGTAGGTGATGATCATATCAAACACCCACAAGCTGCAAGTGGTCAGCTAAACGTAACAGCCACCAAGGTATTGAGCGATCAGAAGATCAATAAGCAAGCCTGTACTTTCTCCCGTGAATCCAATCAGTAACACTCCCGTACAGTCCGGTCTCTTCGTCTGATATGTCGCATATCTCGCTTAGGGGTAGTAAACGTCAGACCCTAGTAGCTTGATAAGTCGTGTCGATATGAGGTATATAACAGTTCGAGAAACTACTGATAACACTTACCAGTAAATCTCAGTAACCTTGGCCAGGGATTTCTAGTTATAGCCAATCGAACACAGCACAACATCAACTCCCTACACCAGGAGAGACGAATCCCCTCCTATCGCTCATTGCCTCCATGTGATTTGGGACTGTACCCAAAAGCCACCTTTTTGCATGCCCTCTTGGACGTGGTATGATGGAAATCAAAGCACAGTGGGAATCACACAAGGCTCTATGACGATCTCAGGTCTACAGACTAACCTGTACCAGTGTCACCAGAGAACTGCCATCTGACATGAGGTATAATACCATCTGGGAGTTCTCGGCGAGTCCGTCCAGTGTACCCAGTCTTTACTGAGCACCCGTACACCATCCTTGATGTCAAACACTGATGGATATGGGATCATCCATCGCCCATCATATGGGTCAAGATGCGTATTAGCTAGTCTACTCTGGTCTATCGATGCCCCGTCTCGATACACCCTCGACTAGGAACAGTTATAAGATGTACTCGTCGACTACCGTGGCCCCACTAGTATGATCTCATCATAGTCCCAGTAGTCGAGTACATATCCTAAGGGCTTTATCAATATGTAACATAGAGACAATCAGAGTACATGTTAAAATAAAGTACAACCAGATAGCATACTATCATGTCGAGCAAGAAAGTCCTCCCAATATATGTCCAAGCATCCATTACAATATACATCATATGTACCGTAATAGCCTCTAGGGCATACATATAACTAACAGGACGCTCTTCCCTGCAGGCGTAAGCCCCTGCAGTTAATTACGCTACCGCATCGCGGTATCAACTTTCTCCTTCTCCAGATGGTCATTTCGTGTCGTGTGTGTTTGTTTTGTTTTTGGTTGCCTGTGGATTGTATACGGAGACTATTGTATGTTGTCGCCCGTAGGGTGTGGATTGGTCCAAATCCGTATCTTTCTTAGATTTGGGTTTGGGGGTTAGGTTTAAGGATACGTTAGCCTCATTGGAGACTAAGATCAACTTAAACGTTTGTTAAGGATACGTTAGTCTCATTTTAGACTAAGATCAACCTAACGGAATCATTTAGATCCAACAAGAGAGCATTTGGGCTCTATTGTTAGTTTAAGGACATTGCGGTCGATTAGTTTAAGGACATTACGGTCCAAGGTTAAGGACATCATAGTCCATGAGTTTAAAGACATCACAGTCAAGGTTAAGGACATCATAGTCCGTGAGTTTAAAGACCTCACAGTCAAGGTTAATGACATCATAGTCCGTAAGTTTAAAGACCTCACAGTCAAGGTTAAGGACATCATAGTCCGTGAGTTTAAGGACCTCACAATCCAGGTTAAGGACATCATAATCCATGAGTTTAAGGACCTCACAGTCTATGAAACGTATGGTTGTCGGGACCTGTCACCTCTCTAAAGACGTTGAAGGATTACAACGACAAATATCAGAGGAGTAAAGAGATGTACCCTCGAACTGATATGAGTTGGTTGAAAGATCTGTAGTCCAGGGACTAAGATCTGTTAAAATATTTATGAGCAGATGGGCTTGTTAGTGTATATGCCCTAGGGGCCATTATTGTATCATACTAGTTTGTATATTACTTAATGGAAGCTTGGGATATTCACAGTTATATAACAGTCTTGCTAAACATGGTAGTATGCTACTTGGTTTTATCTATCTTAATATGTGAGTATACGTATTGATAGAGCTCTTAGGATCTTGCTTGACTACCAGCGTTGTGATGGCAGTCACACTAGTGGGGGCTAGGTAGTCTACAAGCACATCCTTTTTCAGGTCCCTAGTCGTAGGATTATCGAGACAGGGCATCGATACTCTGGAGTAGACTAGTGTGCACGCTTCTCATCCCAGTTGGGGAGATGGTCTGTCCCACAGCCATCAGTACGTCATACTGGAGATAGTATACAGGTGCTCGTTAGGTTACGGGTACACCGGACAGGACTCACAGGGAACTGTTGGTTGGTATTATACCCGTCGTCAGTTAACAGTTCCCAGGTGACATGAGTACAGCATAGTCCGCAGACTTGACACTGCTACTTCGCCTCGAGTGTGTCCCACTGTTCTTAGATTGCTACCCTACCACGGCTCAAAGGAGTCGTGCAAACAGGTAGCAGTTGGGTGCAGTCCCGAGCACTTGGAGGCAGTGGCGGTTAGACAGGATTCGTCTCTCCCGGTATTGGGAGTTGATATCGCGCTGTGTCAGAGAGCCATTACGCAAAGTCCCTGACCAGGGCAAGCGAGATTTACTGGTAGGTTCCAGTAGTTTCTCAGGGTGTAATGGGCTTCACTCCGACATGACTTATACCGCTATTAGGGGACTGACGCTTGCCGCCCCCTAGGCCCGATATGCGATAGTCTTAGATGAACAGACCGGACTGTACGGAAATTGTCACATCAGGCTCAGTAGGAGTTCGGATGGGTTTCTTCATCGGCCTTCTTATCGACATCTACCTGGGGACCGTTACGTACAGCTTGTGCTGCTTGTGGTCTTTGGTTAAACCTACTGCCAGCGTAGTAGTCGAGTCTTTAGAGTCCCACACAGAGAGTTTCCCTACTCCAGGCGAAACGATATAGAGGTCGTATGGTTTTACGATAATGGTTCGGACGCATACGTGTGTTTACGCACGTACGACATTCGGACAGTTTTTACTAGCCGGCTTTGGTTTAAACCAAATTCTAGTATCAGGTTATTGGATTTATACAGTCTAAAGTTTTTCCGTGTTTTTACGGATAGGAGGTGCGTTCTCGTAATTTCGCGAGAAGCTTCTAAAAGGATGATGACTTAGGGGTTTAGGTGGCATTTGCATTTATTGTTTTAATGATTCATTTGTGTGATTCATCCATGGAGTTAATGCTTCATTAATTGTTCTAATGACTCATGAGATGAATCACTCATATGAATAAATAAAGCATGGTTGTTAAATCATTTATTTATTTATTTGATAAAAGATAATGCTTCATATATATTCAAATGAGATCATTATCTCTTCTCATTCTCATGCTCACCTTCTCTCTCCTCAAGCTCTCTCTCTTCAAACCCTAATCCTCCCCTCTCATGTGTTGAGATCAAGGATTAGATAGACTAATTAATCCATAACCTCACTCTATATCATCTAGGTACCTTTGATTAGCAACTAAAAAAACCTAGTTACCTCAAGTTTAGAGGTGAAGCTTGGAATAGAAGCTCTCGGGTGGATCGTCTATTACATAGAGGAGGCAGAGGAGGAGGTGGATAACATAAAGAAGAAGGACTAGGTTCACTAGGTATAATCTCTTTTCATAGTAGTTAAGAACTCCTATGCATGTGTTAGTTATAGTTTAGCAAAGATTCTTCGGTTAGTCGATGTTTACTCAAAGAACAAGATCGTTTTTCATATTTCCGCCTCCCCGCAACTCGTGGGGTGTTGTACATCGACTTACAATGGTATCAGAGCCTCGCTAAACAATAATTAACTCATTAGCAAAGTCGTATGAATTTCGAACGCAAAACGAACCGGAAAAAACATCGAAATCACATAGTTTCTGTCGATTTTAAAACAGGCTCTAAAAATTTTTCAGGGACCTGCAGAATAACATACAGAGAAATATAAGAACACTGAAAAAAATTGGGTTCATGAATCGGCCATACAGCCGCGGAACCGCGGCCGATCCCACCGATCCGCCGCGGATCCGCGGCCCAGTTGGAGCCGATTCAGCCCAAGTTTTTCCAGTGGCTCTTCTGTGATATTTTTTTGTTTTCTGGAATATTTATTTTCTGCTCAAGTCTCAGGTACACAGAGAAGTTTTGGAGTAGAATCTAAAGTGTTTGCTCGATCGAAATTTTACGATGTTTGCTAATATGATTATATCTGTGATTGTATAATGTGTTCGTAAACCTCCCCTAACTGCTAGTATGTCGGTTGGCAGGGGGTTGCACATTTCTGTAATGGATTTTACTGTTTGTGGTTATGAACTGTATTGGATTGTTGTGATGATTAGCCAGGGTTTGAGATGGGTTGTTATATTCATTCATTCGATGTAATTGTAATATGTTGTAATATTATTTTGCGGGGCACATCCAGGTTGCGGTTGTAGCCACCATTGTATTATTTCATTTTACTGTTTTTGCTCCTAGGATAGACCGAAGGTGGGGTGCACAAACTACCGGGTACTTTGAAGTGTTTAGTGGCCTACTCACGTCATTGAGGGAGACCGCTTCACTTCGAGTACTTGGCGGGTAGTTTGCCGTACCCTTAGGGGTCTAGGGTAGGGTAATGCCTATTCATCACAACTGTGTAATCCGTCTTTCGTTGCAGGCTCAAATGAAACGCGGATTGCTTGCATATCCAATAATGTTCATCTGTGATCTGGAATGCCTATTATTGCGTCTGACGAATGTACAATATCTATATATATTTAGACGTCACTTATGTTTTACACCCGCGCTAGCCCAGCCCCCGCTCTGCCATGAGTTAAATAACCTAACGGGTGATGACGGGACCCAGTGGCGAATGCGGATGGCATAAGAGGACGTTGTATTTTTGTTGTTTTCTGCAATGATAGGTTAATGATGGGACGCATTATTATTAATGCAAAAGAAAATAAACCAAAGTTGAATCGTTGGAACAGTTTAAAAGAAACCACTCGGTTATTTTTAAAACAGAAGATATTTTTAATTGCGGAGCTTTAACCACTCCTTTTAAAAAGCTATCAGGTTCCTTCGGTCATATCAAGTTCACTACATTCACGGTTTCGCCAAAACCATTCGTAGCCCTCCGTCATTTCATTTGGGTATTCAGTAGTATTCAAGCTATGTATTTTGACCTAACGCCAAGGCATAGTGTTTGGTAGCTGCTGGGTATTCATTTGTTGCATAGATAGATGAGTTAGTTTGGGACAGTCGTATTATCATTTTGGCCGAACGTCAAGGATATGTACGGATGGGTTCAAATTAACAAGATAATGATGGGTAGAACTTGACATGTGACTTATGACATTTTGACCTAACGCCAAGGTCATAAGAGCATGGGGCAAAAATTAATATCGGGAATTTCTAAAGAAACTGAAATTTGCAAAGAGGTGCATACCATTTGGAGTTTGATGAATGTTGGTAGGATTCCTTCAACATTATCATACGATGATATTTGGATCCTAATCCTACTGTGAGTATATGCTACTCATCAGGAGATTCGTCACTTAACGATCAATACTATAAACCAAGTGGGTGTTGAGAAAGGTGTCAGCGGGGCAACGCCCCCAGAGAAAAGAGGTTATTTAATTAAGGAACTTCACGAAAGCGTTGGAAAACCTCCCTCGAAGTACCAACACCGGCCCGGCTGAACGGTTAAGCAAGTATTGTACGGTGAGAATAGTCCTGGCTAATTCTTCTTTTATGGTTTGAGGAAGGATTCGAGAAACAGTGGGAGCCATCCAGTTTAGATAAATTAAAAACCACTCTAAACTTGCAAGAGCATCATGCTAAAGTGTTTCTTCTCTCTCTCCTACTTGCAGCGACCCTGAAAATGACTGGACTTAAGTTACTTTTAGAGAAAAATATACTGACAGGGCCAAACTATAAAGATTGGTTGCGGAATGTCAAAATGGCTTTGACCTATGACAAGTTGGGGTATGTCCTCACCACTAAGGCACCTGAAGTCCCAGGTCCCAAATCCAGTAATGCGGATAAGGAAATCCGCAAAACCTGGGAGATAGATTGCGCGAAGGCCAAGTGCATCGCGCTTGCCTCGATGAACAATGAACATCAGAGGAGGCACGAAGATATGGATCTTGAATCCATATTTCTCCATACAAAAGATCTGTATGGAGAGCAATCTCGTATAGCAAGATACGAGACCTCAAAGAACTTGTTTCGAGCGAGCTTGGCCGTCGGATCATCGGTAGGAGAACATGTCCTAAAGATGATAGGCTATATTGAAGAGCTCGCAGACCTTGGGACGACTTTGGACAATGAGCTCTATACAGACCTAATTCTCCAATTCCTTCCTTCCACCTACGCCCAGTTTATTCTGAATTTCAACATTCAAAGAAAAGAAGTTGAACTTCCAGAACTCCTTAACATGTTGAGGAGTGCAGAGGGCACCTTGCAGAAGGCAAGGGAAACACCCGCTATGTTTGTTAGTGGAGCTTCTTCTTCCGGGTCCAAGGCTAGGGCCAAAGGAAGGAAGAAGAAGACCGCCACCAAACCTAGAGGAGGTGTTAGTAAGGTGGGAGAAAAGGGAAAGAAAAAGTTTGCGGTACCAGTAGTGGCCCAGGATGAGTGCTTCCATTGTCATAGGAAAGGGCACTGGAAGAAAGATTGCAAGGCGTGGAACGCCATGAACCAGGGATCGAAGCAAGCTGTGGCTTCGACTTCAGGTGTGTTTGTAATTGAGAATTGTCTGTCAATCAACTCTACTTCCTGGGTATTGGATACCGGATCAGGATCTCATATATGCAATTCATTGCAGGCACTGAGAAACCGTAGAGTGCTGAAGGATGGTGATATGACCCTGATGGTTGCTAACGGAGCTAGCGTGGGAGCTGTGTCCGTAGGGGATTATCACCTGGGATTGACGAGTGGACATATTTTGGTTTTACATAACTGTTTTTGTGTACCTAGTTTAACGTGTAATATCATATCAGTTTTCTTGTTATCAAATAAAGGTTATGATTTCACGTTTGTAAGCGATGTTGTTAACATCCAGCTTAATCATAGTTTGATTGGGTCCTGTACACTGGATAACGGTATATATGTCTTAAACCAACTCCAGATTTTCAATGTCCAGAACACACTAAAAAGAAAGTCTCCAGATTTAAATAAGGCTTTCTTATGGTATTGTAGACTAGGTCACATCAATGAGACAAGGTTAACTAAGTTACATAGAGAAGGATATTTGGACTCGTTCGAATATCAAATTTATGCCACTTGTCAATCATGTCTCAAAGGAAAGATGACAAAGACTCCATTCACTGGACATGGAGTAAGAGCGAGCGAGCTCTTAGGACTCATACACAGCGATGTATGTGATCCAATGTCTACACATGCAAGAGCTGGTTTTTCCTATTTCATTACTTTTACGGATGATTACTCAAGGTACGGATTCATTTATCTGATGAAACATAAATCCGAAGCTTTTGAGAAATTCCAAGAGTATAAGAATGAAGTAGAAAACCAAACCGGCAAAAGTATCAAGACACTGAGATCTGATCGAGGTGGTGAATACTTAAGTGCCGAGTTCCTAGGTTACCTAAAAGAGAAAGGAATTCTCTCTCAGCTTACTCTTCCATACACTCCACAGCATAACGATGTATCGGAGAGACGGAATCGAACCCTATTGGATATGGTACGTTCCATGATGAGTAATGCTGAGTTACCGCGATCTTTCTCGGGTTATGCGCTAGAATCAGCGGCATATCTTTTGAACATAGTTCCTACCAAGACTGTGCCTAACACACCATATCAGATGTGGAGTGGGAAGAAACCCTATCTTCAGTATCTGAAGATATGGGGATGTCCAGCTTTTGTTAAAAATCAGCATGTGGACAAGCTCGAGGCACGATCAGTAAAGTGTAATTTTGTGGGATATCCAAAGAACTCTAGGGGGTATCTATTCTATTACGCAGAGGAACAAAAGGTATTTGTTTCTCGTAATGCCCATTTTCTAGAACATCAGTTTTTAGAAAAGGAAACAAGTTGGAGCGAAATAGAACTGGAAGAAATTCCAGAACCACAAACTACTACTGAAAGTTTGGTAGAACCAGTAGTTCAAGAAGAACAGGACATTCCCACACCCCTCCGCAGGAGTAGTAGGACGTCTCATCCGCCTGAGAGATACTATGGTTTTCTCATAGATGGGGATAGAGAGGATTGCGTCATAGATGATGATGAACCTACTAGCTTCCAGCAGGCCATCTAGAGCGGCGACTTGGTACGATGGCTAGATGCAATGCGGACCGAGATGGAGTCCATGTACACCAACAAAGTATGGACTTTGGACTTTGATCCAGATGGGGTAAAACCCATAGGATGCAAATGGATCTTCAAGAAAAAGATTGGTGTAGATGGACAGGTGGAAACCTATAAGGCTAGACTTGTTGCTAAGGGTTTTCGTTAAAGACCTGGTTTGGACTATGACGAAACTTTTTCCCCAGTGGCTATGCTCAAATCCATTCGGGTCCTTCTTGCTATTGCTGCCTTCCATGATTATGAAATCTGGCAGATAGACGTAAAGACGGCTTTTCTGAATGGTAATTTAGAAGAGTGTGTCTATATGGATCAGCCAGAAGGTTTCAATCAGAGTGGGAGCAGCGGGAAAGTATGCAAGTTGCTTAAGTCCATTTATGGACTAAAGCAGGCATCGCGGAGTTAGAACATCTGTTTTGATGAAACAGTCAAAGAATATGACTTTATCAAAAATCCAGATGAACCATGTATATATAGTAAAGTTGTACCACGAACTGTCGTATTCCTCTTCTTGTACGTGGATGGCATTCTATTGATAGGAAATGACATTCCTATGCTACAATCTGTCAAAGGATTCTTGTCACACAGGTTCTCCATGAAAGACCTGGGTGATACCTCTTACATTCTGGGGATTCGGATCTATCGTGATAGATCCAAGAGGATGTTGGGACTTTCGCAGTCCAGGTATATCAACACTATACTAAAAAGATTCAGTATGGAAGATTCTAAACGCGGTAATCTACCGGCTTGTCACGGAATCACCCTATCCAAAGAGATGTCTCCCAAGACTGATTTGGAAAGGGAATGCATGTCTATTATACCCTACGCTTCTGCGGTAGGCTCTATAATGTATGCGATGTTGTGCACTAGACCAGATGTAGCTTACGCACTGAGCGTGGTAAGCCGGTATCAGTCAGACCTAGGGGAGAATCACTGGATAGCAGTGAAGAACATTCTCAAGTACCTGAGAAGGACTAAGGAGATGTTCTTGGTTTACGGCGGAAAAGACCTCAAGATGGAGGCCTTTGCTGATTCCGGCTTCCAGAGTGATAAGGACGATTCCAAGTCCATGTCAGGTTATGTCTTCACCCTCAATGGAGGGGCGGTGTGTTGGAAGAGTTCCAAGAAGGACACCGTTGCTGACTCGACGATGGAAGCGGAGTATATTGCTGCTTGCGATGCCGCAAAAGAAGCAGTCTGGATGAAGAAGTTCCTAATAGAACTTCAGGCGGTTCCTACCATAGTTGATCCAATACCTCTGTATTGCGACAACAACGGAGCTATAGCTTTAGCGAATGAACCAAGGTCCCATCAGAAGTCCAGACATATCTTAAGGCAATATCACCTGATCAGGGAGATCATAGATCGCCGGGAGATCAAGGTCCGGAGAGTTGCTACTGAAGAGAACATTGCTGATCCATTCACAAAGTCCCTACCTCAGATTCAGTTCGAGAGGCTACTCGAGATCATCGGTCTTCGATATGCCAGTACATGGCCCTAGTGCAAGTGGGAGATTGCTAGTGTATATGCCCTAGGGGCTATTATTGTATCATACTAGTTTGTATATTACTTAATGGAAGCTTGGGATATTCACAGTTATATAACAGTCTTGCTAAACATGGTAGTATGCTACTTGGTTTTATCTATCTTAATATGTGAGTATACGTATTGATAGAGCTCTTAGGATCTTGCTTGACTACCAGCGTTGTGATGGCAGTCACACTAGTAGGGGCTGGGTAGTCTACAAGCACATCCTTTTTCAGGTCCCTAGTCGTAGGATTATCGAGACAGGGCATCGATACTCCGGAGTAGACTAGTGTGTACGCTTCTCATCCTAGTTGGGGAGATGGTCTGTCCCACAGCCATCAGTACGTCATACTGGAGATAGTATACAGGTGCTCGTTAGGTTACGGGTACACCGAACAGGACTCACAAGGAACTGTTGGTTGGTATTATACCCGTCGTCAGTTAACAGTTCCCAGGTGACATGAGTACAGCATAGTCCGCAGACTTGACACTGCTACTTCGCCTCAAGTGTGTCCCACTGTTCTTAGATTGCTACCCTACCACGGCTCAAAGGAGTCATGCAAACAGGTAGCAGTTGGGTGCTGTCCCGAGCACTTGGAGGCAGTGGCAGTTAGACAGGATTCGTCTCTTCCGGTATTGGGAGTTGATATCGCGCTGTGTCAGAGAGCCATTACGCAAAGTCCCTGGCCAGGGCAAGCGAGATTTACTGGTAGGTTCCAGTAGTTTCTCAGGATGTAATGGGCTTCACTCTGACACGACTTATACCGCTATTAGGGGACTGACGCTTGCCACCCCCTAGGCCCGATATGCGATAGTCTTAGATGAACAGACCGGACTGTACGGAGATTGTCACATCAGGCTCAGTAGGAGTTCGGATGGGTTTCCTTATCGGCCTTCTTATCGACATCTACCTGGGGACCGTTACGTACAGCTAGTGCCGCTTGCGGTCTGTGGTTAAACCCACTGCCAGCATAGTAGTCGAGTCTTTAGAGTCCCACACAGAGAGTTTCCCTGCTCCAGGCGAAACGATATAGAGGTCGTATGGTTTTAGGAAAATGGTTCGGACGCATAGTGTGTTTACACACGTACGACATTCGGATAGTTTTTACTAGCCGACTTTGGTTTAAGCCAGATTCTAGTATCGGGTTATTGGATTTATACAGTCTAAAGTTTTTCCGTGTTTTCACGGATAGGAGGGACGTTCTCGTAATTTCGCGAGAAGCTTCTAGAAGGATGATGACTTGGGGGTTTAGGTGGCATTTGCATTTATTGTTTTAATGACTCATTTTTGTGATTCATCCATGGAGTTAATGCTTCATTAATTGTTCTAATGACTTATGAGATGAATCACTCATATAAATAAATGAAGCATGGTTGTTAAATCATTTATTTATTTATTTGATAAAAGATAATGCTTCATATATATTCAAATGAGATCATTATCTTTTCTCATTCTCATGCTCACCTTCTCTCTCCTCAAGCTCTCTCTCTTCAAACTCTAATCCTCCGCTCTCATGTGTTGAGATCAAGGATTAGATAGACTAATTAATCCATAATCTCACTCTATATCACCTAGGTACCTTTGATTAGCAACTAAAGAAACCTAGTTACCTCAAGTTTAGAGGTGAAGCTTGGAATAGAAGCTCTCGGGTGTATCGTCTATTACATAGAGGAGGCCGAGGAGGAGGTGGATAACGTAAAGAAGAAGGACTAGGTTCACTAGGTATAATCTCTTTTCATAGTAGTTAAGAACTCCTATGCATGTGTTAGTTATAGTTTAGCAAAGATTCTTCGGTTAGTCGATGTTTACTCAAAGAACAAGATCGTTTTCATATTTCCGCCTCCCCGCAACTCGTGGGGTGTTGTACATCGACTTATAGGGCTCAATTAATGTGAGTTGAGGACTTATGGCCAATCTTGGGCTAAGTCCAATAAATGTTTAACATTTTGTTTTGGGCTGTTGAGCCTTTATTTGGGCTTGTCCCTTTTTACGATGTTTTTGTCTTTTATTGAATGCTGAGCATTCATCAGAGCTCTGGGATTATTAAAGAACAATTTATGTTCTGTCAGCACAACACGTGGCGCGCTAGGCGCTTTGCGCCAGTCAAAGAGCGCAGTGTGCTTCTGCCATATGGCGCACATGTAATGGACACGTGTCGCACTCAGCGCTAGGCGCCAGATGATGAGTGCATGATGCCAGTTTATAAGCGCTGAGCGCTAATCCATTGCGCTTTCAGTTTAGTGGCGCACACGTGAGTGAGACGTGGTGCGCTTGGTGCTGAGCGCCAGCCCATGAGCGCAGTGCACTATTTCAGAAGCGCAAAGCGCAAGTTGTCAATTAGCGCATACGTGATTGACACGTGGCGCATTTGGCGCTGAGCGCCAGTCCAGAGAGCGCAGAAGCGCGGTTCAAGAGCGCAAAGCGCATTTGATCAATTTTATGATCTAGAAAACAAATTTATGTTCTTTTTTAAAAGAGATTTTGTCTCGAGATCTAAGAATAACAGTTCTTATTTTGCAGGAGACATTTCCAATCTCTTATGTTGATGAAAGGCTTTGCCTTTATAGATCCATGATCTGTGAGAAGAATTATGTTCTTCTTTATTTTATGATGAGATCTTTTGATCTCTTTTGTGAAAAACTCTTTGTCTTGTAGATCTATAATCTTTTTAAAGAAATGAATTCTTCTTTCTTAATCATGAGATGATTTCATCTCTGTGTTCATCATTAACATTTTTACCTTGAAGAAAGATCTTCTTGCAAGAGCTTGCCCTTTTTCATTGAGTTTCTAAAAGTTTATAGGGGGTTTCTTTATATAAGACTTGAAGTCTCGGGGCCTTTATATAAGGCAAGCTGATCAGTTCGATCAGTTAAAGAGTTCTTTTCTCTAATTGATTCAGGAATTTTCCCACCATTGGATCTTTGATCCTGGGGCTTCTGTTTTACAGAAGGCAATCTTCTTGTTTTTAACAAGATTGGAAAATCTTTCCATAACAGAATTTTAATTCTGCTTAATTAATGATTTATCATTATTATTAGATCTTTTGATCTAACGGTGGGGAGTTTTTTAATTCCAGCACTAGCGCACCCATGCTTTGCACGTGGTGCGCTGCTTAGAGCGCAACGCTCTTAGTGCTAGCGCACCTGTGTCTTACACATGGTCTGCTGCTCGGAGCGCAGCGCACTTAGCACTAGCGCATCCGTGTTTTAAACGTGGTGCACTGCTTAGAGCGCAGCGCACCCAGCGCTAGCGCACACGTGCTTTGCACGTGGTGCGCTGCTTAGGGCGCAGCGCATTTGGCGCTGGATCTGAAGCGTTGCTTCATTTTGAAATTTAAATTTCAAACAGAGCTTTGCTCTGATTGGGGAAACAGTGGTATCGGATCCATACTAGAAAATTAGACGATATTTGTTAGATCACGAAACCGAAACGACTCCGAAACTTGAAACACGATACTCTAGTTTCTGTCGATTTTAAAAAGCCTTTAAAATTTTTTTTAAACAACTGCAGAATGTTATATGAGATGCTGTTAGTTATATGTATGCCCTAGAGGCCATTACTATACATAGGATGTATATTGTAGTGGATGCTTGGACATATATAGGGAGGACTTTCTTGCTCGACATGATAGTATGCTATCTGGTTGCTCTTTACCTTAACGTGTACACTGATTGTCTCTCTGCTACATGTTGGTAAAGCCCTTAGGATGTGTACTTGACTACCTAGACTACGATGCGGATCATACTAGTGGGGACATGGTAGTCCATAAGTACATCCTTCAAGGTCCCTAGTCGTGGGTATATCGAGACGGGGCATCAATATACCAGAGTAGACTAGCGTATACCTTCTCGACCCATACAGATGGGCGATGGATGATCCCATATCCATTGGTGTTTGACATCAGAGATGATATACGGGTGCTCAGTGGAGACTGGGTACATTGGACGGACTCGACGAGAACTCCCAGATGGTATTATACCTCACGTCAGATGGCAGTTCTCTGGTGACACTGGTACAGGTTAGTCTGTAGACCCGAGATCGTCATAGACTCTTGTGTGATTCCCACTGTGCTTTGATTTCCACATTACCACGTCCAAGAGGGTGTGTAAAACGGTGGTTTTTGGGTACAGTCCCGAATCACATGGAGGCAATGAGCGATAGGAGGGGATTCGTCTCTCCCGGTATAGGGAGTTGATGTTGCGCTGTGTTCGATTGGCTATAACCGGAAATCCCTGGCCAGGGTTGCTGAGATTTACTGGTAAGTGTTACCAGTAGTTTCTCGAACTGTTATAGACCTCATATCGACACGACTTATCGAGCTATTGGGGTCTGACGTTTACCACCCCTAGGCGAGATATGCGACATATCAGACGATCAGACCGGACTGTACGGTAAGTGTTACTAGTTGGATTCACAGGAGTGTGAGCGGGCTTGCTCGTCGATCTTCTGATCGCTCAATACCCGGGTGGCTGTTACGTTTAGCAGACCGCTTGCGGCTTGTGGGTGTTTGATATGATCATCACCTGCTGCCGGTGTATTGACGAGTCTTTAGAGTTTTACACAGAGGTTTCCTGGCTCAAGCGACACGAAATAGGAGCGCATATGAGATATGTGCGGGACCGAGAATAATGCGTGTATGTGATACCATGTTCTATTCTCGCGATGAATGTATCGATTGGTTGTATACGATATAACCTAGTTATCGAATCGAGAATTGATTCGATAAGTCGATACATTGGATATTTGTCGGTCATATGTGATATAACCGGATCATTAAATCAAGTGTTGATTTAATGATTTAATGTATAATTATATATTTGATATATTACTTTACATTAACTAATATTGGTTCACTTAAGATGTTTTTCTCACTTGTTTGTGCACATTGTATATATGATATATTTTTGTGCACAAGTTTGTATCATGTTTGATGATACATGCAAACTTGGGTGTATGTTTGAATTAAACCATGGTTAGTTAATGGTTGGGGTTTCATATGCTTTATTTACCTATTCATTTATTTATTCATTTGAGAAAGAAATAAAATGGTAGCTAACTTTGGATTTTGTTGAAGCTTCATGAAGCTTTGAAAGCTTGACCATTTTGTTTCTTTCCCTAACCCTAACCATTCACCTAACCCTAGTTAATTCTCTACACTTTACCATGGTTGCAATATGATAAGGGTCACTTGATTTTCTTTTGAAGATTATTATTCTTTTTCATTCTTTTCTTCTTCTTCTTCTTCTTGAAAAAGAAAAGAAAAGCTTGCTTCAAAAATGTCAAGTGATCATTCCAAGTGAGAAATCCCAATCCAAAGTGAACCCACTTCCTATTTCTTCATCCTCTACCACTTGCCAAGTAGTATAGGGTGTTTTCTTCACAAGTTTCATGACTTGGCGAAGTTGGAGCTTGATCTTGAGTTGCCTCGACGTAGATCATCTTCGGCATCGAAGTCGACGACCTAGCCCGATCATTTATTCGACGAAACCATCGCTAGAGTCCGGGATCCGATGATCGCAGCGGAGGGACATCATCATGGAGCTAAGCAAGTGGAGGACCGGATCTACAAAGGTTGTAGTCTCTTTCACTTAGCAGTAAAATTGTTTACTACTTGCATGTTTCGCCTAATCTCTAGTTAACGATCTATATTAGGGTTTCTCGGCACCGGAAAATTTTGAAAATGGCATGGTTGATGCCTTGTGAGATCTCATTAGTGTGCCTAGGAACCCTACAGTGGTATCAGAGCTTAGCTAGAGCTTTAGGCGATGTGTAGACGAAATTAGAAACCCGATCGAACCCGAAACCCTAATTCTAAATCCCTCTCTGGAAATTTTCTAGAATTTTGTATTTTTGTGAATTAAAAATAGCCAAAAAATTCAGCAGGGTTTTCTAGGAATTACTGTGAAATTCGTGGACCCAATTGGACTAAACCGCCGCGGAACCGCGGCCGTACCCTAGATTGGGCGGCGGTTCCGCGGCAATACAGTGAGCTTGTTCACTTTTGTTTGCACAGTAATCTCTATCTTCAGTTGCTGTATTTTATGGGAATTTTTAATTGATACTCAACAGTTGGGTTTTCTGGGGTGTATTGGGGGCTCGGTGTTTCGATCGGAAAGTTTAACTCCGTCTATGTGTTTTCCGGATAATTTTTGAATATGTTAAAAAGTTCGACCGGATATAAATATCCACTTTTTCCCCTGCCGGGAAATTTCCAAGTGTTGGATCTTTCCGTAGTTTAATGACGTTCTAAGTAGTGCAAGTAACGCGATGGTCCCTCTAGAAGACAACAAACCTTAACTCGATTATGTGACCGTCTTGAACTGCCCTTTGAACCTTAGGGTTTGGGACAGTACGGCGTGCCACATGTGAGGCGTTGGCTTGACCCTTCTACGGCTGAACCGTTGGTACTGAGGCATGAAGTGAATGTTTTTAAACTTGTTTCATGTGTTGAGCTGTTTCGGGAAAACTTGGGTGTTCGATTGTTCGATCGGAAAGTTTGATATTTTCTATTTATCCGGAATGTGATACAATAATTGGAATTCACAAATAGTTATGAGATCACTGAATGAATGTTATAAATCTAGCGGTTTAATCTCACTTGATCGGTTGCCACGGAATTTTGATCTGATCAAAAGTCCGTTGTAATCACGTAGCGTACGCGGATACTCGCCGGGTAAACTTAATAGACAGCCTCACTCCATAGCCCCGACCAAGTGACTGTAGGAGAACCCCGTCGCCGAAAGCATCCGTTCGGGTGCTCGCGGCAGCGGTGTTCCGCCTTGGTGCACTACGTCGGCGGCATCGGGGGTGTAGCCGTCTACTGAAGTTTGCGACGAGCATTCGATCAGGATGTCGGGAATCTTATTGAATTGCCCGACTTGATATTGAAAAGAGTTTTCGATAATGAGACTAAAATGCGGGGTTTTTAATTGTTAGGCATGCGATGTCTAAGGAATTCATTTAATTAGGCATGTGATGTCTAAAGAGTTTGTGGATTCCAACTGTTGTAGTTTTACACTTTCTTTTCTGCGACCGTAAGTGTAATATGTGATATCGCCGGTTTCGTTGCTATATGTCAACGACAATTGGGATGGGCATATTTACTTACGTTGATGACATGTGATGTTATGTGTTGCTGGATATGTTATATTGGATCGTCGTGTTTGAATAGTCGGGGTTTTTTTTATGTGAGATGAGTGTTTTTCTTTTTCATTCATGTAAAAACTTGTATGTAATATTCTTTTATTGGGGCACTTCCAGGTTGCGGAAGTTGTCACCGTTGATGTATATTATTTACTTTTCCGCACTAGGATAGACCCAAGGAGGTGGGCACAAGTAACCGGGTTCTGGAGTCCAGTGGGAGACCAACTCGAGGAGTCGAGTCCGGGTCTCCTAACTCTAGAATTGGTAGGGTTGCTTGCCGCTCTCGTAGGGGTCTAGGGGTGTGGGTTTGGCTATTCATCGCGACCGTGGAATTCGTGTTTTATACTGGCTCGTATTGAAAACACGGGCGTCCTAGTATATCCAATGTTTCATATGATTCTTCTGCTGCGATATCTGTGATGTGATCATGTGATGTTCTGTGATAGATACAGTATATAGTATATATGATCTATTATATAGACGTTACTTATGTTTTACACCCGCGCTAGCCCTGCCCTGCTCTGCCGTTAGTTACCTAACCTAATGGTGCACGAGAAGACATCGAGGCGAATGCGGATGGCATAAGTGTACGTCGTATTTATCTGTGATGTTTAGGTACTTAAATGATGGGACTTCATTAATGTGATTAATGAAAGAAAAAGAAACCTAAGATGTTGTAGAATCGAATTTCAAAAATAAAACAGGTAGCTACAGTTCTTGCTTTGCACAGCGGTATATATGATATATCCTGCACCTTATTCGATGAGGAAAGGGCCGACGATCCCTTCACCGGGAGTGACCCCTTTAGCAATAACTGGCAGATGCTACACACTCGATTTGTATTTTGATAGCTTTTATAGTTTTTGCTTTGCACAGTGATATATATGATATATCCCGCACCTCATTCGACGAGGAAAGGGCCGACGATCCCTTCACCGGGAGTGACCCCTTTAGCAAAACTAGAAAAGCCTCAAAAACACTCCATTTTAAAATCATTTGATTCTACAACGATATCAAGTTCATTACGCAATAGGTTTTCAGAAAAACCTGTCGTAGCCCTCCATCATTTCAGATAAGTACTAGTTAGTATTCATGCTGCGGTAGTTTGGCATTCGTCAAGGCGTAGTGTGCGGTAGCTAACTAGTATTTATCTGCTTATGCATATGATGCAGATTGGATTAGGGTATTCGTACGGCGTTGTTTGGCATTCGTCAAGGGTCGTGCGAGTGGATTTAATTCAATCAAGAAATGTACGGGTTGAACTTAACTAGTGGACTATAGGTTGTTTGGCATTCGTCAAGGTCATAGAACGCTAAGGGCAAAATTATCGGGAATTTCAAGTGTTGAAATTTGCAATGAGATTGCATACCTTCTATGAGATAGTTGGATCCCGATACCCGCTGCGAGTAATTGTTACTCCTGGGAGAGTTTTACACATTACAATTAGCCGATCAAGTAGGTGTCTAGAAAGGTGTTAACGAGGTTACGCCTCTGGGGAAACGAGGTTTACATTAATTAGGTTCGTGCGAAAGCACGGGGGACCTCCCTCAAAGTACCGATACTGGCCTGGCTGAAAGATTGGCGAACTTGTAGCGTATAATTAATCCCGGCTAGTCTTTCCTTTTAGGGTTTGAAGGAAGATTTGATAAAAAACAGTGGGAGCCATCCTGATTAGATAAAATAATAACCAATCTATTCTTGCAAGAGCGCACGCTGAGTGTTTTCTTCTCTCTCTATCCAGGTAGCGACCATGTCACGCCTTAATCAAGATAATAATACGGATATATTGACTGAACCCGCTTGTTATACTGAGCTGGGGAACGTTGGTCCCGCTCCAACTTATAATTGTTATAAGACAGAGCAGGAATTAGGAGAATACCAGAATTCCTATGCCGCCCAAACGAAGAAAGTGCATATGATGCATCTCCTTCGGGTGTGTTCATTATAAAGAATTGTTTCTCAGTATCCTCTGCGTCCTGGGTATTTGATACCGGATCAGGATCCCGCAAATGTAATCTGTTACATAGGGCTACAGAAAGGTAAAGAACTGAGAACGGGTGATAAGTTTCATGAGACAGAAAACGGTGCAAGTGTTGCAGCCAAGTCTGTTGGTCACTGTCACCCTGTATTCCAAATACATTGATTCTGAACGAATGTTGTTAGATACCGAACCTGATATACAAAATCATATCAGTCTCTTTATTAGTAAAGAAATGATAAAATTTTGTATTGTTGGATAATGTTTTGAACATTTCCTATATCAAAAGTTGATCGGTTCATGCACGTTATCTAAAAGCATTGATGTTCTAAATCAAACTACAGTTCTTAGTATACGGGACACACACAAGAGGAAGAGTTCAGAAATTAATGGATCCTTCTTGAGGTATTGTAGACTAGGTCATATCAATACGACCCTACTAGCTAAGTTGCACATAGATGCATATTTAAATCTGTTTGAATTTACATCTTGTGAAAACTTGCCGGTCATGTCATAAAGATAAGATGACCACAGCTCTGTTTATTGGAAGCAGAGAAAGAGTTAGTGTACTCTTGGGATTGATACATGTTGATGTATGTAAGGTCCCCCGTCTACATATGCCAAGACCGGTTCTTTGTACTTCATTACATTCTCTGATGATCTCTCAAGATTCAGTCATATGTTCTTGTTGAAACACAAGACCGAACCTTTTGAGATATTCAAAGAATATAAGTTAGAAGTAGAGAACCAATACGGGTATAAGTATTATGTCCTTTGATGAGATCAAGGAGGAGAATACTTGTGCATAGAATTCCTGGACTATTATAAAGGAGAATGAGATTCTCTCTCAGCATTACTCCTCCGTATACACCATAGCACGATGGTATATCGGGGCAGAGCAATTGCACCTTATTCGATATGGTGCGCTCTATGATGAGTACTACTGAGTTACCTGTTTCCTTTTGGGGGTTGTGCACTTGAGAAGCTGCATACCTATTGAAATTAGGTTCGAATCAGATCACAGCCTACCACTCCATATGAGATATGGTATGGGAAGAGCCCATGTCTTAAGCTAGTTAAGATCTAGGGTTGACCGGCCTATGTCTAAAAGCAAAATCCGGACAAGCTCGAGGCAAGGTCAGTTATGTAGAACTGGAAAGGTTCCAGCTGTACAAACTACAGCAGATGATTTGGTAGAACCAAAGGATTCAGTAGATTCCAACGAACCTCAGCCTCTCCGCCGATCTAGTAGGGTTCCTCACCCACCTGAGAGATACTTCGGTTTCTCTATGACAGTGGGAGCGAGGATTGCATCATGAGATGATGAACCAACTAGTTTCGAACGGGCCATCAGGAGTGGGACTCTGTAAGAATGGTGTAGGGTGTTTTTCGTCACCCCAGTGAGATGGGAATACGCGCACGCGTCTCAGGCGTACTACAGATTTCCCCTGCCTAGGGTAGGCTGGGGTTTAATGATTGTGGGGATCCGAATCTCCGGCAGCCGCGGACTAAGCTGCCGTTAATTACCCCTCGCCTTTGGGGCGAGGGAACCTCCGATTAACGGGTTAAACTGGTCATGCGAACTCAATGTGCAGTGTACGTGTGTTCTGTTCTGAAAGGGGGGTTTTGGATATATCGGGAGCCACGCAGAGTTTTTACGGGGGACAGTGTCATGGAGTACGTGTGTGTATAAATTTGTATACATATGTATATATGTATGTATGTACACAAAAAGAGGAGGAAAAGGCATCCAAGGGATGCGTGGGGCCAGCGCCTTGAGCGCTGTGCGCTTAGGTGCTGTGCGCTCAGGCGCAAGCGCGCCACGTGTCGGCATGTGGGCGCTTTGCGCATAAGCGCTGCGCGCAGGTGCGCAAGCACGCGCGTGCCACGTGTCGGCACGTGGGCGCTTTGCGCAAGAGCGCTGCGCGCAGGTGCGCAAACGCGCGCGCGCCACGTGTCGGCACGCGGGCGCTTTGCGCACTTGCGCAAGCGCGCAGGTGCGCAAGCGCGCCCGCCACGTGTCGGTACGCGGGCGCTTTGCGCACTTGCGCTGCGCGCTGGCGAGGATAAGAGGCTTTTAGCCTAAAAAAAAAAGGATTTCTCAAAAGAGAAATCAGAGAGGAGTTGGACTCCTGAATGTATTCTTTTTTTTGGGGGTTTAATGAAAGATGTTCTTCTTCTTCCTCCTGTTGCTTGCTGGATCTTGAAGATCAAGAGATCTGAAATCTCAAAATCTCTCCTTTTTAAGATCTGATGACAGATCCAAGTTCCCCTTTGTGGGTTTTGTGGTGAAAAACTAATTTGTTTTATAAAAAGAGGAGTAAAACTCTTGATTTAATTCAAGAGAAAGAAGAAGGTTTTGGAACCTTGGAGAAGGAAGAAAGATCTCAGATCTAAAACTTTTTTTTTTGGAGAGAGAAAAAGTTGTTAGATATTTTCATTATCTTTGCCTTTATAGGCCATACATTTTACACATAGACCCTTGGGCTTCACAAAATGGCATTTTGCCATCCCATGGCTCATGTGCCATTTCATTTTTGCACATAAGCCATGGGCTTACAAAATATTGGCTTTATGCCCATTTTGTTTACATTCATGCATAAAAAATTACATAAAAAATTATTTATGACATGATTTATATTTTAGCATGGGGAGGGTCGGCCGCTTCATGTTTCGGACTCGACCTGGGCATGGGCCCACTTGACCCGGGCTTGGGCCCACCTGGCTTGGGGTTGACCTTGACTTTGACTCGGTCAACCGGGGTATAAATTTTTACCCCAACAAAGTGCCCCCCATCAATAAATGCACACCGCACATTTGAGTTGTGTGCATGAAATTGATGGATCTTGAAGCTGAACTTCGAGGTGGAACATCATTCCAGAGGCGAAGCATCATCCCGGGGAGCATGATTCCCGGGGATTGGAGCATCATTTCGACGAGCGGAGCATGATTCCAGGGTTCGGAGCATCATTCCGAAAGGCAGAGCATAATTCCAGAGATCGGAGCATCTTTTCGAAGAGCGGAGCATAATTCCAGGATTCGGAGCATTATTCCGAAGGGCGGAGCATGATTCTAAGGATCGGAGCATCATTCTGATGGGCGGAGCATGGTTCCAAGATTCGGAGCATCATTCCGAAGGGCGAAGCATGATTCCAGAGTTCGGAGCATCTTTCCGAAGAGCGGAGCATAATTCCAGAGATCGGAACATCATTCCGATGATCGGCAGACATTCTGACCGAAGCATGATTTCGATGCAGAGGTAGATTCCTAGGCGAAGTATAATTCTGACAAGGGAGGAAAATATTCCGAGGTGAAGCATGATTTCCACACGGGGTATATTCTGAGACGGAGCATGATTCCGGCGCAGAGCTTGTTGGCTGACTTGATTCCGAGACGGAGCATAACTCCGGCAGGGAAGGTAGATATCCCGAGGCGAAGCATGATTTCAACACGGGGTAAATTCTGGGACAGAGCATGATTCCGCCGTAGAGGTTGTTGGTTTGATTTGATTTGGGTTGACATCAGCATCGCTACACTGGAATATGGTACCAGGAGCGAATCATCATTTGTCATGAGAGGGTTTGGGGATTTTGGTTTTGGTCGGCATCTGCATTGCTGCACTGAAATAATGCCAGGAGCAACTCATCATTTGCCCCGGGAGGATTTGGGAATTGGTTTTGTTTTGGCATCTGCATTGCTGCACTGGAATAATGCCAGGAGCAACTCATCATGTGCCCCGGGAGGATTTGGGAATTTTTTGTTTTGGCATCTGCATTGCTGCACTGGAATAATGCCAGGAGCAACTCATCATTTGCCTGAGAGGATTTGGGAATTGGTTTTTGTTTGGCATCAGCATTGCTGCACTGGAATGATGCCAGGAGCAACTCATCATTTGCCTCGGGAGGACTTGGGAGAGATTGGGATTGTTTTACGCCCGTGGATTGTATACGGTTTTGCAGGATGTATGATCCAGACCGTAGGGCCAGAAACATTTCAGGACTTTGTTGGCGTCTGCATCGCTGCACTGGAATATGGTACCAGGAGCGACTCATCATTCGCCGTTGGTATGAGATTTGGAATTTGGTTGGCGTCTGCATCGCTATACTGGAATATGGTACCAGGAGTGACTCATCATTCGCCGTTGGAGATTGGGATTTGGAATTTGGTTGGCGTCTGCATCGCTGCACTGGAATATGGTACCAGGAGCGACTCATCATTCGCCACTTGGGGATTGGGGAGCGATGGCTTAGGAGACAGGTTTGGATCCCTATCACCTAAGACTTTTCAATTTTATGGGCCGTGAGGGTCCCATAAAAGCATTTTCTCCCTACGAGTCGTAAGGATCCCGCAGGTGTATTTTCTCCTTAAGAGTCGTGAGGACTCCTAAGTGTGTTTTTCCTTGGTGAGTCGTAAGGATCTCACGAAGGTTTGTTCTCCTCATGCATCGTGAGGACACATGAGTGGGTCTTTCCAATGAAGCATGGTTCCAAAGGCGGAGACCAGCCGCGTAACTGGTGGATGCGATGGGGCATGGGTATACTGAGAATTATTTGAGCCCGTGGATTGTATACGGTAGTCAATTTGGGGACTGGCCGTAGGGCTGAAAGAATTTTGGGAAATTGGATTTTGTTTGGCGTCTGTATTGCTGCACTGGAATAATACCAGGAGCAACTCATCATCCGCCCTTGTTTTTTTTTGTTTTTTTGTTTTTTTTTTATTTTACCACGATTGCTCTATCATTTCAGCTTTTCTTATCGCGAAGGTCGCGATCGCCCTATCATTTCGGCTATTTATTCGCGGTTGCCCCATCATTTCGGCTTTATTTTCATTTTTATTTTTACTCGCTGATTTTTATTGCGAGTTGCCCCATCATTTCGGCTTTTCTTTATTTTTCTTTTATTTACACATTTTTTTTTGTTTACATTTTTTTTTTACATTCCCAGTTTAACGACTTAGAGGTCGATTGTTCCCAGTTTAATGACGTGGTGGTCGACTGTGTTCAGAGAAAGGCAGATGTCTGAGAGAATTAGTTTCACGAAGAACTTCGGTCTCCGTTTGTATGAAATTGGCGGTCGCATCTTGACTGTTTACTAACACGCCTTTGGACAGTTCTATCTCTCCTGCCTTGTATTGCTTTTCGACCTAATCTTTGAAGACGAAGCAGTCCTCAATGGCATGACCTATCACTCTGTGATAGGGGCAGTATTTGGGGTCGTCGGTCCTATTCGCTTCCTGCGGTCTTTTTGACTCTGGCAGTTGTAGACCGTTCTTCAGGGCGTCTTTGAATATTTTACGGATTTTGTCCCTTCTGAAGGAATAGACCTTATCCAGCTTCTCTTTCAGTGGAGATTCTCCCCCCTCTCCGAACATTGGCTTCCGAGGCTGGTTGGCGCTAGGCCCGCTCAACCCTTGCTTATTTCGGTTAGCCGAAGCATTGAAAGATTCAGAATCGTCGGGATCTCTGCCTTTGCGATTATCGTCCTTTCGGTTTCTCCATGACCTATTGTTATTTTGGGAATCCGAGGAGGACTCCTGCTTTGAGCGCTCCAGCATCTGAACTTTCCTGGTCAGCTCTTGGAATGTTTTGAGACCCGCGGTGCATAGAAACGGGGCCATCCAATTGTTGAGATTTCCGACGAGGAGACTGACATATTGGTCCTGCTCTATCGGTGGTTCACATTTGACGGAGAGATTGCGCCATCGGGTTATAAAATCCGTGTTGCTTTCGTTGTTCTTGGGCTTGGTCCTTACGAGCTCGGCAATGGTGATCTTATCGCTGACGCTCATGAACCTTTGTCGAAACAAAGATTCCATTTGGACGAAAGTAGTAACGGAGCCATCTGGTATGCTCGCGTACCAGTCGAAAGCAACATCGGTCAGGATATTAACGAACTGGCGGAGGAGAAGCGCATCATTGCCCCCAGTATTCCCGCAAGAGGCTTTGAAGTGGGCGATGTGTTGATTCGCATTTCCCGTCCCATCGAATCTTCCGAATTTAGGGATGACATAGCCGCTAGGAAATTCCACCAGATCATACTGAGCAGGATATGGTCTCCCACTACTGCTGATATCTTTTTGCGCTTCGGCTTCGGCCACCAATGTTTTGACTTTGCTGGCAACAAAATCCATGATTTGATCTTGAGTTAGCGGGCTACTGTCATCGGTAGCCAAGACATTTCCTGAGATAGGATGCGATTGACTTTCATGAGGTCCGCCCACTTTTGGATTTGAGGGAATAGGCGTCGGTTGCTTTGGGACACCGTTTCCCGGTTCATGAGCTGAGCCCTGTGCTTGATTGGGCGACTGAGAGGCAAGTTGGGCCGTAAGCCGTAAGACGACATTTGTCAAGTCGTCGATCTTTGAGTAGAGCTTGGCCATCTCCTTATCTTTGCTTCTGAGCTGTTTTCGGAGCTCTTGGAGAAGTTGCTGCTCTGTGGTCTTAGGACGGAAAGTTGGCTCATCTTCGCTTTCCGAGCCTGACTCCTCATGAATTGAGGGCTCTCTCTGCCTATCAGCCTCATCGAGAGGGTTTTCATCATCCAGCGGAGGCGGCTGTTCTTGGGAAGTGGCAACCACATTAAAGCCAGATTGGATTTGAGATGCGGTAGCCCCGTCCTTGCTCTTGCTGCGCGTGCCCACCACGTAGACAGTGTGGATAACACATTCAGCCATCCCCTCATCTTTGGCGGGGTAACCCTGTTCTTCGAACCTCATGAGGTTTAGCCTGGCAGTAGCCCTAGCCCTTTTGTTGGCTCTATATCTGAGCCTTTTCTCCCTCAGCTTCTCGATTTTGAAGGCTTGGCCGGCATCTGCTACCCGGGAAGCCATTGTGAGTTGATCAGGGGGGAGCTTAGAGAAGACACCCGATCGAGCAGTGGTCAAGGGCACCGCTGGAGCTTGCTCAGGACGCGTTGTAGCTTTATTGGTGTTGATGGCCTTGCCCCTGGCTGGGGCCAAGGAAATTCGTTCAGACACCGACTTGCGTTTGGGTTGGGGCGCCCTTGAGATCACCACATTTGGTCTCCTGCCTTTTGAGACCGGTTTGTCTGCCACCGGGGCTTGAGGAGCTGCGATGGCGCCAACTGGCATGAACATAATAGAGCCGAATGGTAGCAGCGGCTCCTCCCATTGTCGCCCGAGACTGGCCGGGAGGACTGTCCTAGAGTCTATCTTCATTATGACGGGAGCTGAGTTCATCTTCGGAGACATTGTTGAAAGGTGATTGCTTGAAAATCTGCATGAAAAAGTATTATTTTAGTATAAATATAGGTATGTATATTGATTGAGTTCGCATGAACGCTTAACCCGAAATATGGGAGGAGAGATTGGTCCCACCGGGCGTGCCAGAATCTGTAGGGTGTTTTTCGTCACCCCAGTGAGATGGGAATACGCGCACGCGTCTCAGGCGTACTACAGATTCCCCCTGCCTAGGGTAGGCTGGGGTTTAATGATTGTGGGGATCCGAATCTCCGGCAGCCGTGGACTAAGCTGCCGTTAATTACCCCTCGCCTTTGGGGCGAGGGAACCTCCGATTAACGGGTTAAACTGGTCATGCGAACTCAATGTGCAGTGTACGTGTGTTCTGTTCTGAAAGGGGGGTTTTGGATATATCGGGAGCCACGCAGAGTTTTTACGGGGGTCCCGCTACCCGGATAGCGGGCTGGGGGTCAAGGGGGCTAGCAGCCCCCTTGCGGGGTGCGGGGCAGCGCCCCGTTAGAAATTTTTTTCTAACAGGGACAGTGTCATGGAGTACGTGTGTGTATAAATTTGTATACATATGTATATATGTATGTATGTACACAAAAAGAGGGGGGAAAGGCATCCAAGGATGCGTGGGGCCAGCGCCTTGAGCGCTGTGCGCTTAGGTGCTGTGCGCTCAGGCGCAAGCGCGCCACGTGTCGGCACGTGGGCGCTTTGCGCATAAGCGCTGCGCGCAGGTGCGCAAGCGCACGCGTGCCACGTGTCGGCACGTGGGCGCTTTGCGCAAGAGCGCTGCACGCAGGTGCGCAAACGCGCGCGCCACGTGTCGGCACGCGGGCGCTTTGCGCACTTGCGCAAGCGCGCAGGTGCGCAAGCGCGCCGCCACGTGTCGGCACGCGGGCGCTTTGCGCACTTGAGCTGGGCGCTGGCGAGGATAAGAGGCTTTTAGCCTCAAAAAAAAAAGGATTTCTCGAAAGAGAAATCAGAGAGGAGTTGGACTCCTGAATGTATTCTTTTCTTTGGGGGTTTAATGAAAGATATTCTTCTTCCTCCTCCTGTTGCTTGCTGGATCTTGAAGATCAAGAGATGTGAAATCTCAAAATCTCTCCTTTTTAAGATCTGATGACAGATCCAAGTTCCCCTTTGTGGGTTTTGTGGTGAAAAACTAATTTGTTTTATAAAAAGAGGAGTAAAACTCTTGATTTAATTCAAGAGAAAGAAGAAGGTTTTGGAACCTTGGAGAAGGAAGAAAGATCTCAGATCTAAAACTTTTTTTTTGGAGAGAGAAAAAGTTGTTAGATATTTTCATTATCTTTGCCTTTATAGGCCATACATTTTACACATAGCCCCTTGGGCTTCACAAAATAGCATTTTGCCATCCCATGGCTCATGTGCCATTTCATTTTTGCACATAAGCCATGGGCTTACAAAATATTGGCTTTATGCCCATTTTGTTTACATTCATGCATAAAAAATTACATAAAAAATTATTTATGACATGATTTATATTTTAGCATGGGGAGGGTCGGCCGCTTCATGTTTCGGACTCGACCTGGGCATGGGCCCACTTGACCCGGGCTTGGGCCCACCTGGCTTGGGGTTGACCTTGACTTTGACTCGGTCAACCGGGATGTAAATTTTTACCCCAACAAATGGCTGGATGCTTAGCGATCTGAGATGGAACCTTATACACCAACAAAGTATGAACTTTAGTTGCTTTATCTGAAGGGTTAAATCCCCATCAGGAGAAAGTATATCTTGAGAAGATTACTTGGTGTACTTGGAAAAGTTGAGACTTTCAAAGCAAGACTTGTTAAAGGTTTGCATCATTGATCAGGTATGGATTTTTTAGAAACCTTTTCTAAGTAGCTATGCTTAAGTCCATCCAGATCCTACTTGCCACGGCTACATACCTTGACTACGATATCTGGTGGTTGGGTGTCATGACTGCTTTTCTAAAACGATGTTTCAGAAAAGAGAGTCTGTAAGTACACAGTCAGAGGGCTTCGTAGACAGTGGGAGCAGTGAAAACGTGTGCAAGATGTTTTATGTGATAAAGCAGGCATCGCGGAGTTGGAACATCTGTTTTGATGTATTAGTCAAAGAGTTTGACATCATCAAAATGGTAGATGAACCTTGTATAAACAAAAAGGTAGTAGAGAGTATGGTGGTGATCCTCGTAGAGTACATGGATGACATACTCTTGATAGGGAAGTAGTTTCCTATACTACGCTCGATCAATCTCCGCTTATCATAATGATTCTCCACATAGGATCAAAGTGATACCTACTAAATCCTGGGTTTTGGATTTATGAGATAGATGTAATTAGATGTTAGGATTCTCACTAGTAGTAGTGAGAAGGTATCAATCGATCCTGGGGAGAATCGCTGGAAGTGTTCCAGGGTGATAAGGACGACTGAATGTCAGTCAAAGGCATTGTCTTTACCCTTTGTAAAGGGACGGTATGTTGGAAGAGTTTCAAGCTAGATACCGTGGCTTACTAGACGATAAAGGCTGGATACATCGCTACTTAAGATGCTACCAAAGAGGCTGTCTGGGTGTATATTTGTTCATGAGATGAACTTATTTCCTCCCATTGTGAGACAATGGAGTTGTGGCTTATGCCAAGGAACGTCCGTCCCATCAGTGATCCAGACATATTCTAAGGCAGTATCACCTGATCATGGAGATGGTTGATCTCCAGGGGATCAAGGTTAGGAGAGTGGACTCAGAGGACAACACGGCGGATCCACTTACAAAGGCATTTTCCCAGAGAGAGACTTTTATGGGATGGTTGAGTATGAGATACTGCAACCACTGCTATCAGATGGCCCTAGTGCAAGTGGGAGATTGTTAGTTATATGTATGCCCTAGAGGCCATTACTATACATAGGATGTATATTGTAGTGGATGCTTGGACATATATAGGGAGGACTTTCTTGCTCGACATGATAGTATGCTATCTGGTTGCTCTTTACCTTAACATGTACACTGATTGTCTCTCTGCTACATGTTGGTAAAACCTTTAGGATGTGTACTTGACTACCAGGACTATGATGCGGATCATACTAGTGGGGACATGGTAGTCCATAAGTACATCCTTCAAGGTCCCTAGTCGTGGGTATATCGAGACGGGGCATCAATATACCAGAGTAGACTAGCGTATACCTTCTCGACCCATACAGATGGGCGATGGATGATCCCATATCCATTGGTGTTTGACATCAGAGATGATATACGGGTGCTCAGTGGAGACTGGGTACACTGGACGGACTCGCCGAGAACTCCCAGATGGTATTATACCTCACGTCAGATGGCAGTTCTCTGGTGACACTGGTACAGGTTAGTCTGTAGACCCGAGATTGTTATAGACTCTTGTGTGATTCCCACTGTGCTTTGATTTCCACCTTACCACGTCTAAGAGGGCGTGCAAAACGGTGGTTTTTGGGTACAGTCCCGAATCATATGGAGGCAATGAGCGATAGGAGGGGATTCGTCTCTCCCGGTATAGGGAGTTGATGTTGCGCTGTGTTCGATTGGCTATAACCGGAAATCCCTGGCCAGGATTGCTGAGGTTTACTGGTAAGTGTTACCAGTAGTTTCTCGAACTGTTATAGACCTCATATCGACACGACTTACCGAGCTATTGGGGTCTGACGTTCACCACCCCTAGGTGAGATATGCGACATATCAGACGATCAGACCGGACTGTACGGTAAGTGTTACTGGTTGGATTCACAGAAGTGTGAACGGGCTTGCTCGTCGATCTTCTAATCGCTCAATACCCGGGTGGCCGTTACGTTTAGCAGACCGCTTGTGACTTTTGGGTGTTTGATATGATCATCACCTGCTGCCGGCGTATTGACGAGTCTTTAGAGTCCTACACAGAGGTTTCCTGGCTCAAGCGAAACGAAATAGGAGCGCATATGAGATATGTGCGGGACCGAGAATAATGCGTGTATGTGATACCGTGTTCTATTCTCGCGATGAATGTATCGATTGGTTGTATGTGATATAACCTAGTTATCGAATCGAGGATTGATTCGATAAGTCGATACATTGGATATTAGTCGATCATATGTGATATAACCGGATCATTAAATCAAGTGTTGATTTAATGATTTAATGTATAATTATATATTTGATATATTACTTTACATTAACTAATATTGGTTCACTTAAGATGTTTTTCTCACTTGTTTGTGCACATTGTATATATGATATATTTTTGTGCACAAGTTTGTATCATGTTTGATGATACATGCAAACTTAGGTGTATGTTTGAATTAAACCATGGTTAGTTAATGGTTAGGGTTTCATATGTTTTATTTACTTATTCATTTATTTATTCATTTGAGAAAGAAATAAAATGGTGGCTAACTTTGGATTTTGTTGAAGCTTCATGAAGCTTTGAAAGCTTGACCATTTTGTTTCTTTCCTTAACCCTAACCATTCACCTAACCCTAGTTAATTCTCTACATTTTACCATGGTTGCAATATGATAAGGGTCACTTGATTTTCTTTTGAAGATTATTATTCTTTTTCATTCTTTTCTTCTTCTTCTTCTTCTTGAAAAAGAAAAGAAAAGCTTGCTTCAAAAATGTCAAGTGATCATTCCAAGTGAGAAATCCAAATCCAAAGTGAACCCACTTTCTATTTCTTCATCCTCTACCAGTTGCCAAGTAGTATAGGGTGTTTTCTTCACAAGTTTCATGACTTGGCGAAGTTGGAGCTTGATCTTGAGTTGCCTCGACGTAGATCATTTTCGGCATCGAAGTCGACGACCTAGCCCGATCATTTCTTCGACGAAACCATCGCAAGAGTCCGGGATCCGATGATCGCAGCGGAGGGACATCATCACGGAGCTAAGCAAGTGGAGGACCGGA
Source organism: Agapanthus africanus (assembly GCA_030015575.1). Classification (NCBI taxonomy): domain Eukaryota; kingdom Viridiplantae; phylum Streptophyta; class Magnoliopsida; order Asparagales; family Amaryllidaceae; genus Agapanthus; species Agapanthus africanus. Next base: position 594,749,367 of record CM057337.1, on the reverse strand, counting down.
TCTACAAAGGTTGTAGTCTCTTTCACTTAGCAGTAAAATTGTTTACTACTTGCATGTTTCGCCTAATCTCTAGTTAACGATCTATATTAGGGTTTCTCGGCACCGGAAAATTTTGAAAATGGCATGGTCGATGCCTTGTGAGATCTCATTAGTATGCCTAGGAACCCTACAGATGCAACATGAACACACAAGAAAATTGAGCCCCCCTCGCCGGAATTGGTCCGGTCACTTTGCCAGAAAATCCGGCCACCTCGGCCATGTATGGGAATTTTGGGTTGAAATTTTTTGTGTGTTCCAGGCACTGGGTTTTGGTGTTTCAGGTGTTGTTTGTTTTTTCTAAGTTTGCATGTGATGTGATCTTACACTATAAGCAATTCAGAGTGTTTCGTATTCGTAATTTTAACATTGTTTCGGGTATTCGCATGTTGTCTTGGCAAAGTTTAAAAGTTCGAACGAATGTCAAAAACCCATTTTTCCAAGTTTAACGTATTCGGAAAATCATGCAAGTAATTCTGTGAACCCTCTAGAAGAATGAAACTATAACTCGACATAATGACCATGAAACCGCTTTCGAAGCTTAGGGTTTGCGGAAGTTCCACGGTGCCATTAATGAGACTTGGGTCTACCCTTTACGGCTGGTTTATAGGTACTGTAGCATGTTATGGGTATTATTAAACTGTGCTCAAGTGTTGAGCTCTCGGGAAATTGTGGGACTTTGATGACTCGATCGAAAAGTTTAACGCCGTCCAGGTATCATGTGATGGGATACAATACTTGGAATCCACACTAATTTGAATTTTATAAATCTAGCAATTTAGTCTCGTTTGATCGGTAGCCACAGGATTTTGATTTGATCAAAAGTCTGTCGCAGTCACGTAGCGTACGCGGATACTTGCAGGGTAACCTTACTAGATAGCCATGCCCCATATGTAGGGTTGCTAGGCACACGCACAAGGGTCTACGAGGCATCAACCATGCCCGATTTAAAAATTAGCCGTACCGAACAACCCAAAGCCGGATCTTTAAACTAGAGATTAGACAAAAACAAGCATGTTAAACATTTTAACACTAAGTGAGAGAGATTACAATCTTTGTAGATCCGGTCCTTCACTTCTTAAGCTCCGTGTTGAAGTCCCTTCTGTTAGTGTATATGCCCTAGAGGCCATTACTGTATCATACTAGTTTGTATATTACTTAATGGAAGCTTGGGATATTCACCTTGTATATACAATCTTGCTCAAAATAGTAGTATGCTACTTGGTTTGTTTCTACTTCAATGTGTACATGTGTTTATTTTATTATATCACCTATACGCATTAGTGGAGCCCTTAGGATCTTTGCTTGATTACCAGCGTTGTGATGGCAGTCACACTAGTGGGGCTGGGTAATCTATAAGCACATACTCATGCAGGTCCCTAGTCGCAGGACTATCGAGACAGTGCATCGATACTCCGGAGTAGACTAGCGCATGCGCTTCTCATTCTAGTGTGGGAGACGGTCTGTCCCACAGCCGTCAGTACGTCGTACTGGAGATAGTATACGGGTGCTCGTTGGGTTACGAGTACACTGGACAGGACTCATCGAGAACTGACCGGTTGGTATTATACCTATCGTCAGTTATCAGTTCCCAGGTGACATGAGTACAGCTTAGTCCGCTGACTTGACACTGTCACTTCGCCTCGAGTGTGTTCCCACTGTACTTTGATTACTACCCTACCACGGCTCAAAAGAGTCGTGCAAACAGGTAGTAGTTGGGTGCAGTCCCGAAGCACTTGGAGGCAGTGACGGTTAGACAGGATTCGTCTCTCCCGGTATTGGGGGTTGACATCGCGCTGTGTCTAGGAGAGCCATTACACGAGTAGTCCCTGGCCAGGGCAAGCGAGATATACTGGTAGGCTTCCAGTGTTATCTCAGGATGTATTGGGCTTCACTCCGACACGACTTGTACCGCTATTAGGGGACTGACGTTTACCGCCCCCCTAGGCCCGCCATACGATGTATCAGACGAACAGACCGGACTGTACGGAGATTGTCACAGTCAGACTCAGTAGGAGTTCAGATGGGTTTCACCTCGTCAGTCTTCTTGTCGGCATCTACCTGGGGTCCGTTACGCACAGCTAGTGCCGCTTGCGGTCTGTGGTTAAACCCACTGCCAGCGTAGTGTCGAGTCTTTAGAGTCCCACAAAGAAAGCTATTCGCCTTTAGGCAAAAGAGTAGAGGTCGCATGGTTTTGCGACAGGTCGCATGGTTTTGCGACAGGGTCCGGTCACATCCGTGCACTTGTGCACGTACAGTGTCCGGACAGTTAACACTAGCAGGCTTTGGTTTAAGCCGGATCCTAGTGTACGTTTTGGGATTGATTTTATCTTGTTTGTATTCGTGTTCCTCGGAACGCGGATGCGGGTGTGTATGCAAGTTGACAGAGAGACGGAGGCAGAGTATTCTCATTGGGGTTGTTGACTGTTGACTGTTGACAGTTGACTGTTGACCATTGACTTTTGCTTAACCCTAATGAGAATAAGATATATGATTAACATTAATATTAATTAAGTATTGTAGTGACATGGTTGTTGAGGGGTTGACTTTGTTGACTTGTTGACTTTGTTGACCGGTTGACTAGGTTGGACTAGTTGACCATCATCATGACAATGGCTATCATTCCATGGCAAAGACTTTTGCTTGCTTGTTTATTTATGCAAAATGAGTGCATGAAATGATATAGCCATTTTGACTTAAACCATTTTACACAATACTTGATTACTATTTTTGTGATGATGGCTTTTGGATTATGAGAGGTGAGAATGAGATGAGTATGGTTCATTATTCTATCATTTTGCTTTCTCTCTCTTGAGATCTCTCATTCTCAAGCTCTCCCTCTTCCTCTTGCTCTCTCTACCTCAAGGCAAACCATTCTCATGTGTTGAGACTCATTGCCTTAGAGATAAAAAGACACCAAAACATTCCTCTACTCATTCTAGTTCACAAGGCCTAGCAAGCCAAGTGATCTAGTTTCTTCAAAGTTCGAAGAAGAAGCCAAAGGTAGAAGCTTTCGGGTGGATCCATCTTCGGCGCAAGGAGACGATGAGGTGAGGCCGATCCGTAGACCGGAAGGAGTCAAAGACGAAGGAGTTCAAGAAAGGTATAGCCCCCTAACCGAGTAGGTAAACTCTTGTTAGGTTGTTAGTTAGTAGTTTAACAAAGATCCGGTTTTTCAGTCCATGTTACCGCCTCTTGAAAATTGTTTTTCACCAAATTCCGCATGCCCGAAAGTACCGGGAGAGGTAGCATGGACTTACACCTTCGCTGCGATCATCGTGTTCCGGGCTCTCGAGAGGCTCCATGAAGAGAAAGATGCAAGCTTGCTTCCGATCTTCGATAACAAAGATGATCTACCTTGAAGTTTCATTAACACAAGCTCTCACTCACTAAATGAAGTGAACACTCTCATCTAAAGGGCAAGGATAGATGAGGATGATGAAGTAGGATTTTTGCTCTTATTTATAATCTTTTTCTCACACATAATCATCACTTAGAAAAAACTAGAAAGACTTTTCCATGAAGAAAGAAGGAAGAAGAAGATGAATAATAATTAGAATCATTTTGTGATGAATAATGAAAAGATAATCATGATGAATAATGCAACCATGGTTGACTAAATCTTTGTAGAGATTTATGTTAGTGTATATGCCCTAGGGGCCATTATTGTATCATACTAGTTTGTATATTACTTAATGGAAGCTTGGGATATTCACATGTATATAACAGTCTTGCTAAACATGGTAGTATGCTACTTGGTTTTTCTATCTTAATATGTGAGTATACGTATTGATAGAGCTCTTAGGATCTTGCTTGACTACCAGCGTTGTGATGGCAGTCACACTAGTGGGGGCTGGGTAGTCTACAAACACATCCTTATTCAGGTCCCTAGTCGTTGGATTATCGAGACAGGGCATTGATACTCCGGAGTAGACTAGTGTGTACGCTTCTCATCCCAGTTGGGGAGATGGTCTGTCCCACAGCCGTCAGTACGTCGTACTGGAGATAGTATGCAGGTGCTCGTTGGGTTACGGGTACACCGGACAGGACTCACAGGGAACTGTTGGATGGTTTTATACCAGTCGTCAGTGAACAGTTCCCAGGTGACATGAGTACAACATAGTCCGCTGACTTGACACTGCTGCTTCGCCTCGAGTGTGTCCCACTGTTTATAGATTGCTACCCTACCACGGCTCAAAGGAGTCGTGCAAACAGGTAGCAGTTGGGTGCAGTCCCGAGCACTTGGAGGCAGTGGCTGTTAGACAGGATTCGTCTCTCCCGGTATTGGGGGTTGATATCGCGCTGTGTCAGAGAGCCATTACGCAAAGTCCCTGGCCAGGGCAAGCGAGATTTGCTGGTAGGTTCCAGTAGTTTCTCAGGGTGTAATGGGCTTCGCTCCGACACGACTTATACAGCTATTAGGGGACTGACGCTTGCCACCCCCTAGGCCCGATATGCGATAGTCTTAGACGAACGGACCGGACTGTACGGAGATTGTCACATCAGACTCAGTAGGAGTTCGGATGGGTTTCCTCATCGGCCTTCTTATCGACATCTACCTGGGGACCGTTACGTACAGCTAGTGCCGCTTGCGGTCTGTGGTTAAACCCACTGCCAGCGTAGTAGTCGAGTCTCTAGAGTCCCACGCAGAGAGTTTCCCTACTCCAGGCGAAACGATATAGAGGTCGTATGGTTTTACGACAAGGGTTTGGACGCATACTTGTGTTTACGCACGTACGACTTTCGGACAGTTTTTACTAGTCGGCTTTGGTTTAAGCCAGTTACTAGTATCCGGTTATTGGATTTATACAGTCTAAAGTTTTTCCGTGTTTTCACGGATAGGAGGGGCGTTCTCGTAATTGCGCGAGAAGCTTCTAGAAGAGGGTGACTAAGGAGGTTTAGGTGGCATATACATTGAATGAGATTAGTGAGTCATATGGATGATTCATCCATGTCATTAATGCTTCATAATTGCTTAATGACTCATGGAGATGAATCACCACAAGATATTTATCAAGCATGGTTGTAAATCATTTTCTTTTCTTTTCTTGATAAATAAAATTGCTTGATATATATTATGATAACTCATTTTCTCTTCTCATTATTATGTTCATCTTCTATCTCCTCAAGCTCTCTCTCTTCAAACCCTAATCCTCCCCTCTCATGTGTTGAGTACAAGGATTAGTTAGACTACTTAATCCATAACCATACTCTATTTCATCTAGGTATTTTGATTAGCACTTAAAGATACCTAGTTGCCTCAAGTTTAGAGGCAAAGCTTGGAGTTTAGCTCTCGTGGTGGATCGTCTACTACTTGGAGAAGGCCGAAGAGGAGGTGGAGTTCATAAAGACGAAGGACACGGTTCTTTAGGTATAATCCCTCTACATAGTAGTTTAGAACTTCTATGTTTGATGTTAGTTATCGTTTAGCTTCGATTCATGCGGTTAGTCGATGTTTAAGCATAGAACAAGATCGTTTTTCATATTTCCGCCTCCCCGCAAGTCGTGGGGTGTTGTACATCGTCTTATAGTGGAATCAGAGCCTCGCTAAACATTAAATAACTCACTTGCAAAATTGAATGAATTTCGAACGGAAAAAACCAAAACCGGAAAACCCCGATATCATGGTTTCTGTCGATTTTTAAATGAAGTCCAAAAATTTTTCAGGCAGGTTTAGAAAGCCTAAAATGATAGTATTAGAACACCCAAGAAAATTGGGCCCATGAATCGGCTAAAGCGCCGCGGAACCGCGGCGGATCCCACCGATCCGCCGCGCTTCCGCCGCCGAGTTGCCGATTCATGAACCCAATTTTCCTGTGTTGGTTCTCTGTGATATTTGGTATTTTCTGGAATTTTTTATTTTTGCTCAGGTTTCAGATTTACAGAGAAGTATTGGAGCAAAATTAAATGTGTTTAATCGATCGAAATTATACGGTATTTGCTTGTTGGATTATATCTGTGTTTGTATAATGTGTTCGTAAACCTCCTCTAACTGCTAGTATGTCGGTTGGCAGGGGGTTGCACATTTCTGAAATGGATTTTATCTGTTTGTGTATATGAACTGTGTTGGACTGTTATGATGTTTAGCCGGGGTTATGTGATAGGTTATTATTTAATTCATTTGATGTAAATGTAATTTGTTGTAATATTATTTTGCGGGGCACATCCAGGTTGCGGTTATAGCCACCGTTGTATTATTTCATTTTACCATTTTTGCTCCTAGGACAGACCCAAGGTGGGGTGCACAAACTGCCGGGTGGGTAGTTTGCCGTACCCGTTGGGGTCTTGGGTGGGGTAATGGCTATTCATCACAACTGTGTAATCCGTCTTTTGTTACAGGCTCAAAACAAACACGGATTGCTTGTAAATCCAATAAAGTTCATCTGTGATCTAGAATGCATATTATTGCGTCTGACGAATGTACAATATCTATATATGATAGCTATTAATACGTCACTTATGTTTTACACCCGCGCTAGCCCAGCCCCCGCTCTGTCGTTAGTTAAGTAACCTAACGGGTGATGACGGGACCCCGTGGCGAATGCGGATGGCATAAGAGGACGTTGTATTTTCGTTGTTTTCTGCAATGATAGGTTAATGATGGGACGCATTATTTATAATGCAAAGAAAATAAACCAAAAGTTTAATCGTTGGAACAATTTAAAAGAAACCACTCGGTTAATTTTAAAAACAGATATTTTTAAATGCGGAGCTTTAACCACTCCTTTTAAAAGCTATCAGGTTCCTTCGGTTATATCAAGTTCACTACGTTCACGGTTTCGCTAAAACCATTCGTAGCCCTCCGTCATTTCATTTGGGTATTCAGTAGTATTCAAGTTATGCATTTTGGCCAAAGTCAAGGCATAGTGTTTGGTAGTTGCTGGGTTTTCATTTGCTGCATAAGATAGATGAGTTGGTTTGGGACAGTCGTATTATCATTTGACCAAAGTCAGGAGTATATACGGATGGGTTCAAATTGACAAGATAATGACGGGTAGAACTTGACATGTGACTTATGACATTTTGACCAAAGCCAAGGTCATAAGAGCATGGGGCAAAAATATATATCGGGAATTTCTAAAGAAACTGAAATTTGCAAAGAGTTGCATACCATTTGGAGTTTGATGAATGTTGGTAGGATTCCTTCAACATTATCATACAATGATATTTGGATCCCGATCCTACTGTGAGTATATGCTACTTATCAGGATATTCGTCACTTAACGATCAATGCTATAAACCAAGTAGGTGCCAAGAAAGGTGTCAGCGGGGTTACACCCCCAGAGAAAAGAGGTTATTTAATTAAGGAACTTCGCGAAAGCGTTGGAAAACCTCCCTCGAAGTATCGACACTAGCCTGGCTGAACGGTTAAGCAAGTATTGTACGGTGAGAATAGTCCTGGCTAATTCTTCTTTTATGGTTTGAGGAAGGATTCGAGAAACAGTGGGAGCCATCCAGTTTAGATAAACTAAAAACCACTCTAAACTTGCAAGAGCATCATGCTAAAGAGTTTTCTTCTCTCTCTCCTATTTGCAGCGACCCTGAAAATGACTGGACTTAAGTTACTTTTAGAGAAAAATATACTGACAGGGCCAAACTATAAAGATTGGCTGCGGAATGTCAAAATGGTTTTGACCTATAACAAATTGGGGTACGTCCTCACCGCTACGGCACCTGCTGTCCCTGGTCCCAAATCCAGTAATGCGGATAAGGAAATCCGCAAAACCTGGGATTTCGATTGCGCGAAAGCCAAGTGCATCGTGCTTGCCTCGATGAACAATGAACATCAGAGGAGGCACGAGGATATGGAACTAGATGGCATATTTCTCCATACAAAGGAACTTTATGGAGAGCAATCTCGTATAGCAAGATACGAGACCTCTAAGAACTTGTTTCGAGCGAGGTTGGCTGTCGGGTCATCGGTAGGAGAACATGTCCTAAAGATGATCGGCTATATAGAAGAGCTCGCAGACCTTGGGACGACTTTGGATAATGAGCTCTATACAGACCTTATTCTCCAGTCCCTTCCTCACACCTACGCCCAGTTTATCCTGAACTTCAACATTCAAAGAAAAGAAGTTGAACTTCTGGAACTCCTGAACATGTTAAGGAGTGAGAGGGCACCTTGCAGAAGACAAGGGAAACACCCGCTATGTTTGTTGGCGGTGCATCTTCTTCCGGGTCCAAGGCTAAGGCCAAAGGAAGGAAGAAGAAGGCCGCCACCAAACCTAGAGGAGGTGTTAGTAAGGTGGGAGGGAAGGGAAAGAAAAAGTTTGCGGTACCGGTAGTGGGCCAGGATGAGTGCTTCCATTGTCACAGGAAAGGGCACTGGAAGAAAGATTGCAAGGCGTAGAACGCCAAGAACCAGGAACCGAAGCAAGCTGTGGCTTCGACTTCAGGTGTGTTTGTAATTGAGAATTGTCTGTCAATTAACTCTACTTCCTGGGTAATGGATACCAGATCAGGATCTCATATTTGCAATTCATTGCAGGTACTGAGAAACCGTAGAGTGCTGAAGGAAGGTGATATGACCCTAAAGGTTGCTAACGGAGCTAGCGTGGGAGCTGCGTCCGTCGGGGATTATCACCTAGGATTGACGAGTGGACACATTTTGGTTTTACATAACTGTTTTTTTGTACCAAGCTTAATGTATAATATCATATCAGTTTCCTTGTTATCAAATAAAGGTTATGATTTCACATTTGTAAGAGATGTTGTTAACATCCACCTTAATCATGGATTGATTGGGTCCGGTACACTAAATAACGGTATATATGTTTTAAACCAACTCCAAATTTTCAATGTCCAGGACACACTAAAAAGAAAGTCTCCAGATTTAAATAAAGCTTTCTTATGGCATTGTAGACTGGGTCACATCAATGAGAGAAGGTTGACTAAGTTGCATAGAGAAGGATATTTGGACTCGTTCGAATATCAAACTTATGACACTTGTCAATCTTGTCTCAAAAGAAAGATGACAAAGACTCCATTTACTGGACATGGAGTAAGAGCGAGCGAGCTCTTAGGACTCATACACAGCGATGTATGTGGTCCAATGTCTACGCATGCAAGAGGTGGTTTTTCCTATTTCATTACTTTCACGGATGATTACTCAAGATACGGATTCATTTATCTGATGAAACATAAATCCGAGGCTTTTGAGAAATTCCAAGAGTATAAGAATGAAGTAGAAAACCAAACCGGCAAAAGTATCAAGACACTTAGATCTGATCGAGGTGGTGAATACTTGAGTGCCGAGTTCCTAGGTTACCTAAAAGAGAAAGGAATTCTCTCTCAGCTTACTCCTCCATACACTCCACAGCATAACAGTGTATCGGAGAGACGGAATCGAACCCTATTGGATATGGTACGATCCATGATGAGCAATGCTGAGTTACCGCGATCTTTTTGGGGTTATGCGCTAGAATCAGCAGCATATCTTCTGAACAGGGCTCCTACCAAGACTATGCCTACCACTCCATATCAGATATGGACTGGGAAGAAACCCCATCTTCAGCATATGAAGATTTGGGGATGTCCAGCTTTTATTAAAAAGCAGCATGTGGACAAGCTCGAGGCACGATCAGTAAAATGTAAGTTTGTGGGATATCCAAAGAACTCCAAGGGATATTATTTCTATTACGCAGAGGAACAAAAGGTTATTGTTTCTCGTAATGCCCATTTTCTGGAACATCAGTTTTTAGAAAGGGAAATAAGTGGGAGCGAAATAGAACTGGAAGAAATTCCAGAACCACAAACTGCTACTGAAAGTTTGGTAGAATCGGTAGTTCAAGAAGAACAGGACATTCCCGCACCCCTCCGCAGGAGTAGTAGGCCGTCTCATCTGCCTGAGAGATACTACGGTTTTCTCATAGATGGGGATAGAGAGGATTGCATCATAGATGATGATGAACCTACTGACTTCCAGCAGGCCATCCAGAGCGGCGACTCGGTACGATGGCTAGATGCAATGCGGACTGAAATGGAGTCCATGTACACCAACAAAGTATGGACTTTGGACTTTGCTCCAGATGGGGTAAAACCCATAGGATGCAAATGGATCTTCAAGAAAAAGATTGGTGTAGATGGACAGGTGGAAACCTATAAGGCTAGACTTGTTGCAAAGGGTTTTCGTCAAAGACCTGGTTTGGACTATGACGAAACTTTTTCTCCAGTGGCTATTGTCAAATCCATTCGGGTCCTTCTTGCTATTGCTGCCTTCCATGATTATGAAATCTGGCAGATGGACGTAAAGACGGCTTTTCTGAATGGAAATTTAGAAGAGTGCGTCTATATGGATCAGCCAGAGGGTTTCAATCAGAGTGGGAGCAGCGGGAAAGTATGCAAGCTGCTTAAGTCCATTTATGGACTAAAGCAGGCATCGCGGAGTTGGAACATCTGTTTTGATGAAACAGTCAAAGAATATGACTTTATCAAAAATCCAGATGAACCGTGCATATATAGTAAAGTTGTAGCCAGAAGCGTCGTATTCCTTGTCTTGTACGTGGATGACATTCTATTGATAGGAAATGACATTCCTATGCTACAATCTGTCAAAGGATTCTTGTCACACAGGTTCTTTATGAAAGACCTGGGTGATGCCTCTTACATTCTGGGGATCCGGATCTATCGTGATAGATCCAAGAGGATGTTGGGACTTTCACAGTCCAGGTATATCGACACTGTACTGAAAAGATTCAGTATGGAAGATTCTAAGCGCGGTAATCTACCGGCTTGTCACGGAATCACCCTCTCCAAAGAGATGTCTCCCAAGACTGATTTGGAAAGGGAACGCATGTCTATTATACCCTACGCTTCTGCGGTAGGCTCTATAATGTATGCGATGTTGTGCACCAGACCAGATGTAGCTTACGCACTAAGCGTGGTAAGCCGGTATCAGTCAGACCCAGGGGAGAAGCACTGGATAGCAGTAAAGAACATTCTCAAGTACCTGAGAAGGACTAAGGAGATGTTCTTGGTTTACGGCGGAAAAGACCTCAGGTTGGAGGCCTTTGCTGATTCCGGCTTCTAGAGTGATAAGGACGATTCCAAGTCCATGTCGGGTTATGTCTTTACCCTCAATAGAGGGGCGGTGTGCTGGAAGAGCTCCAAGCAGGACACCGTTGCTGACTCAACGATGGAAGCGGAGTATATAGCTGCTTGCAATGCCGCAGAAGAAGCAGTCTGGATGAAGAAGTTCCTAACAGAACTTCAGGTGGTTCCTACCATAGTTGATCCAATACCTCTGTATTGCGACAACAATGGAGCTATAGCTTTATCGAAGGAACCAAGGTCCCATCAGAAGTCCAGACACATCTTAAGGCGGTATCACCTGATCAGGAAGATCATTGATCGTCGGGAGATCGAGGTTCGGAGAGTTGCTTCTGAAGAGAACATTGCTGATCCATTCACAAAGGCCCTACCTCAGATTCAGTTCGAGAGGCTACTCGAGATCATCGGTCTACGATATGCCAGTACATGGCCCTAGTGCAAGTGGGAGATTGTTAGTGTATATGCCCTAGGGGCCATTATTGTATCATACTAGTTTGTATATTACTTAATGGAAGCTTGGGATATTCACATGTATATAACAGTCTTGCTAAACATGGTAGTATGCTACTTGGTTTTTCTATCTTAATATGTGAGTATACGTATTGATAGAGCTCTTAGGATCTTGCTTGACTACCAGCGTTGTGATGGCAGTCACACTAGTGGGGGCTGGGTAGTCTACAAACACATCCTTATTCAGGTCCCTAGTCGTTGGATTATCGAGACAGGGCATTGATACTCCGGAGTAGACTAGTGTGTACGCTTCTCATCCCAGTTGGGGAGATGGTCTGTCCCACAGCCGTCAGTACGTCGTACTGGAGATAGTATGCAGGTGCTCGTTGGGTTACGGGTACACCGGACAGGACTCACAGGGAACTGTTGGATGGTTTTATACCAGTCGTCAGTGAACAGTTCCCAGGTGACATGAGTACAACATAGTCCGCTGACTTGACACTGCTGCTTCGCCTCGAGTGTGTCCCACTGTTTATAGATTGCTACCCTACCACGGCTCAAAGGAGTCGTGCAAACAGATAGCAATTGGGTGCAGTCCCGAGCACTTGGAGGCAGTGGCGGTTAGACAGGATTCGTCTCTCCCGGTATTGGGGGTTGATATCGCGCTGTGTCAGAGAGCCATTACGCAAAGTCCCTGGCCAGGGCAAGCGAGATTTGCTGGTAGGTTCCAGTAGTTTCTCAGGGTGTAATGGGCTTCGCTCCGACACGACTTATACAGCTATTAGAGGACTGACGCTTGCCGCCCCCTAGGCCCGATATGCGATAGTCTTAGACGAACGGACCGGACTGTACGGAGATTGTCACATCAGACTCAGTAGGAGTTCGGATGGGTTTCCTCATCGGCCCTCTTATCGACATCTACCTGGGGACCGTTACGTACAGCTAGTGCCGCTTGCGGTCTATGGTAAACCCACTGCCAGCGTAGTAGTCGAGTCTCTAGAGTCCCACGCAGAGAGTTTCCCTACTCCAGGCGAAACGATATAGAGGTCGTATGGTTTTACGACAAGGGTTCGGACGCATACGTGTGTTTACGCACGTACGACTTTCGGACAGTTTTTACTAGTCGGCTTTGGTTTAAGCCAATTACTAGTATCCGGTTATTGGATTTATACAGTCTAAAGTTTTTCCGTGTTTTCACGGATAGGAGGGGCGTTCTCGTAATTGCGCGAGAAGCTTCTAGAAGAGGGTGACTAAGGAGGTTTAGGTGGCATATACATTGAATGAGATTAGTAAGTCATATGGATGATTCATCCATGTCATTAATGCTTCATAATTGCTTAATGACTCATGGAGATGAATCACCACAAGATATTTATCAAGCATGGTTGTAAATCATTTTCTTTTCTTTTCTTGATAAATAAAATTGCTTGATATATATTATGATAACTCATTTTATCTTCTCATTATTATGTTCATCTTCTCTCTCCTCAAGCTCTCTCTCTTCAAACCCTAATCCTCCCCTCTCATGTGTTGAGTACAAGAATTAGTTAGACTACTTAATCCATAACCATACTCTATTTCATCTAGGTACTTTGATTAGCACTTAAAGATACCTAGTTGCCTCAAGTTTAGAGGCAAAGCTTGGAGTTTAGCTCTCGTGGTGGATCATCTTCTACTTGGAGAAGGCCGAAGAGGAGGTGGAGTTCATAAAGACGAAGGACACGGTTCTTTAGGTATAATCCCTCTACATAGTAGTTTAGAACTTCTATGTTTGATGTTAGTTATCGTTTAGCTTCGATTCATGCGGTTAGTCGATGTTTAAGCATAGAACAAGATCGTTTTTCATATTTCCGCCTCCCCGCAAGTCGTGGGGTGTTGTACATCGTCTTAAAATTTAACTAGGGCTAGGGTTTGGGTTGGCTTAAAACATGAGTCATTTGAAAATATCTTAGCAAAAACAAAAAGAAACTTTCTAGAAGCATCAAGAAGGAACTAACCCAAAACAAACCCTAACCTTGTTTAATCTCCACTAATCATGTTGCATTAGTAATCATATCATGTTACAATATTATATATCACATATATAATATTTATTGTAACAAAATAAATAATACAATTAACATATATCGCATATATATCAATGTATTACCCGAATGAGAAAAAGAATCTTTTAGTGAACTAATATTAGTTAATGTAATTTAATATATCATATATTATTATACATTAAATTATCGAATCAACACTTGATCCGACAATCCGGCTATATCGCATATAACCGACTAATATATCATTTACCGATTCATCGAATCAACTCTTGATCCGATGATCCGGTTGATATCAAATATCGTGAGAATAGAATACGGTATCTCATATCGCATTATTCTCGGTCCTGCACATATCACATATGTGCCCCTACTCCGTTTTGCTTGATGTTAGTGTATATGCCCTAGAGGCCATTACTGTATCATACTAGTTTGTATATTAGTTAATGGAAGCTTGGGATATTCACCTTGTATAAACAATCTTGCTCAATATAGTAGTATGCTACTTGGTTTGTTTCTACTTCAATGTGTATATGTGCTTATTTTGCGATATCACCTATACGCATTAGTGGAGCCCTTAGGATCTTTGCTTGATTACCAGCGTTGTGATGGCAGTCACACTAGTGGGGGCTGGGTAATCTATAAGCACATCCTTATACAGGTCCCTAGTCGCAGGACTATCGAGACAGGGCATCGATACTCCGGAGTAGACTAGCGTATGCGCTTCTCATCCCAGTGTGGGAGATGGTCTGTCCCACAGCCATCAGTACGTCGTACTGGAGATAGTATACGTGTGCTCGTTAGGTTACGAGTACACTGGACAGGACTCGTCGGGAACTGACAGGTTGGTATTATACCTATCGTCAGTTATCAGTTCCCAGGTGACATGAGTACAGCTTAGTCCGCTGAATTGAAACTGGCACTTCGCCTCGAGTACGTTCCCACTGCACTTTGATCACTACCCTACCACGGCTCAAAGGAGTCGTGCAAACAGGTAGTGGTTGGGTGCAGTCCCGAAGCACTTGGAGGCAGTGACGGTTAGACAGGATTCGTCTCTCCCGGTATTGGGGGTTGACATCGCGCTATGTCTAGGAGAGCCATTACACAAGTAGTCCCTGGCCAGGGCAAGCGAGATATACTGGTAGGCTTCCAGTGTTATCTCAGGGTGTTTTGGGCTTCACTCCGACACGACTTGTACCGCTATTGGGGGACTGACGTTTTACCGCCCCGTAGGCCCGACATGCGATATATCAGACGAACAGACCGGACTGTTCGGAGAATGTCACATTCAGACTCAGTAGGAGTTCAGATGGGGTTCACCTCGTCAGCCTTCTTGTCGGCATCTACCTGGGGACCGTTACGCACAGCTAGTGCCGCTTGCGGTCTGTGGTTAAACCCACTGCCAGCGTAGTGTCGAGTCTTTAGAGTCCCACACAGAGGGTATTCGCCTCTAGGCAAAACAGAGTAGAGGTCGCATGGTTTTGCGACAGGGTTCGTTCTCATCCGCGCACTTGTGCACGTTTTGGAGTCCGGACGGATTATACTGGCAGGCTCTAGTTTGAGCCAGATACTGGTATATGTTTTGGGGTTGCTTTTATATCTCGGTATTCTTGTTCCTCGGAACGAGAATGCAGGTGTGTATGCACAGTTGCTTGAGGCGGAGGATGAGGTATTTCATTAGGGTTTCGGAACGGGTGCGTTTGCACAGTTGACAGTCGTCATTTTCCAAACCCTAATAGATTTATGAAATATCAATTAATAATAGTAATTAAATGAAATATTGTTATGGTTAATTTTGTTGACTTGTTGACCATGGTTGACTTGTTGACCATGGTTGAATGTTGACCACCATCATTCTTTGAAAGGATTCTCCTTGATTCTTGCTTACATTCATTTAATGAAGCATGATAGTGGTCATTCCAAAACTACCATCAACTATTCTCATTTGAATTGTTATTACTAATTAGATAATTCTTTTTCTTTTGATATGGTTGCAAAAAGGAAAAAGAGAGCTCATTCTTTCATAACCATTCTCTCTCCTCACTTCATCTTCTTCTTCCTCAAGCTCAAGGTGATTCCTTCTCATGTGTTGAGAATCCCTCACCTTGAAAAAGAAAGCACCCCATAGATACTCTCTACTCTCTCTAGGGTTCAAGGTTTGGCAAGCCGGAGATCCTAGTTCACTCAAAGTTCGAGTAAGAGCCCGAAGGTTGAACCCTCAGGTGGATCCATCTTCGACGGAAGAAGGCGACGAGGAAAGAACCATCAACCTCTACAAAGTTTGAAGAAGAAGGAGTTCAAGTTTAGGTATAACCATCTTTCCGAGTAGCTAACTCTCTTTAGCTTGTTTGCTAGTTATAGTTTAGGAAAAGATCCCGACTTTGTTAGTCCATGTTGCCCCATGCGCTAAAAATTTGATTTTTATACCGTTTCCGCCTCCCCGCAAGAACCGGGGGTCGCAACGTGGACTTACAGTGGTATCAGAGCCTAACTAAACTTGAACTAGCTTGGTAGTGAAGTGTAACGAAGTTCGGAACCGAAAAATCCAAAATCCAAACTTTTACAAAACCCTTGTTTCTGTTAAAAAATTTTCGGGTCAAAACAAGATTTGTTATACACCTAAAATCGGCTCAGGGTTTTGTGAGAACACCCAAGAAAAACGATCGCATGATTCCCTTAAAGCGCCGCGGTTCCGCGGCAATAGGTGGCTTAGGCCGCGGAACCGCCGCCGTTTTGTTTCCTCTTGTGATCGTTTTTAGTGCAGTGTTCTTCTGGTAGGATTTTGGGATTTTTAAGATATATTATATGTGCCCAGATTTTCCAGAACAGAAATTTACTTTTGGGGTCCTATAATTCCGTATTTTTTTTCCGAACTTCACTGCACTTTGACTATGATGGTTATATCTGTGATGTTTGTATGTATTGAACGTCGGCTAATCGCTATAAGTCGATTAGTCGGGGTTATACATCTCTGTGATCTGTGTTTGATATTGGAATGTGTATATAAATCTGTTGGACTGTCGCGGGTGAATAGCCGGGGTGGATGTGAGATGAGCTTTTGTTTTTCTTTCATTCATTTGTAAATGTAAATTGATGTAATATTATTATTTGTATGGCCGCACAACCGGGTCGGGGTTGTAGCCGTCATTGTATAATTCTTTTTACTGTTTTTGCTCCTAGGATAGACCCATGGAGGGATGCACAAACTGCCGAGTACTTGGCGGGTAGTTTGCCGCACCCGTAGGGGTCTTGGGTGGGGTATTTGCTATTCACCGCGACCGTGTAATCCGCTTTTCGTTGCAGGCTCGAACGGATTGCGGATTGCTAGTATATCCAATGTATTCATCTGTGATCTGAAATGTCTATCATTGCTTTATATTTAGACGTTGCTTATGTTTTACAGCCGCGCTAGCCCAGCCCCCGCTCTGTCGTTAGTTAAGTAACCTAACGAGTGATGACGGGACCCCGTGGCAAATGCGAATGGCATAAGCGTACGTCATATTTTGGTTGTTTTCTGCAATGGTAGGATTAAATGATGGGACGCATTAAAAGAACTAATGCAAGAATATCACGCATTAAAAGAACTAATGCAAGATAATAAACCAAGTTAAAGTCGTTGGAACACTTTCGAAAAACCACTCGGTTCTTTTCAAAACTAACTTTTAAATGCGGAGCTTGAGCCACTCCTTCTAAAAGCTATCTCGTTCCATCGATTATATCAAGTTCACTACGTTCACGGTTTCGCCAAAACCATTCGTAGCCCTTCATCATTTCAGTTAAATATACGGTAGTATTCAAGCTATGTATTTTGACCTCACGCCAAGGCATAGTGATTGGTAGCTGCCGGATATTTATCTGTTGCATAGATAGAATGCGTTGGTTTGAGACAGTCGTACCTCCATTTTGGCCTACGTCAAGGGTAGGTACGGGTGGATTCAAATCAACCGGGATAATGATGGGAAGAACTTGACATGTGACTTATGACATTTTGACCTCACGCCAAGGTCATAAGAGCATGGGGAAAAAATCCATATCGGGAGTTTCACAAGTACTGAAACTTGCTAGATTTGCATACCATTTGGAGTGTGATGATTCTGGTAGGATTCCTTCAGTTTCGTCACGCGATGATATTTGGATCCCGATCCTACTGTGAGTATATGCTACTCCTCGGGAAATTTCTCACTAAACGATCAATGCTATAAACCTAGTAGGTGCCTAGAAAGGTGTTAGCGGGGCTACGCCCCCACGGAAAAGAGGTTCTTAAATTAAGGAACTTCGCGAAAGCGTTGGAAAACCTCCCTCGAAGTACCGACACTGGCCTGGCTGAACGGTTAAGCAAGTATTGTACGGTGGGATTGATCCCGACTAATTCTTCCTTTGTGGTTTGAGGAGGGATTCGAGAGACAGTGGGAGCCATCCTGTTTAGACAAATTAAAAACCATTCTGAACTTGCAAGAGCATCGTGCTAAGTGTTTCTTCTCTCCCCCTGCAGCGACCAAATCGAAATGACTGGACTTAAGTTACTTCTAGATAAAAACATACTGACAGGGCCAAACTACAAAGATTGGCTCAGGAATGTCAAATTGGCAATCACTTACGACAAGCTGGGGTATCTTCTTACCACCAAAGCTCCCCCCGTCCCAGGTCCCACCTCCAGCGTCGCGGATAAGGAAATCCGTAAGACTTGGGAGATTGATTGCGCGAAGGCCAGGTGCCTCGTGCTTGCCTCTATGGACAACGAACATCAGAGGAGGCATGAGAATATGGACCTCGAGTCCATATTTCTCCATACAAAAGAACTGTATGGAGAGCAGTCTCGTATCGCAAGATACGAAGTGTCGAAGAAGTTATTTTCGACAAAGTTGGCCGTCGGATCATCGGTAGCGGACCACGTGCTTAAGATGATTGGCTACACTGAGGAGCTCGCGGAACTTGGGACCACGTTGGACAGTGAACTCTATACAGATTTAATTCTCTAGTCCCTTCCATCCACTTACGCCCAGTTTATACTGAACTTCAACTTACAAGAAAAGGAAGTTGAACTTTCAGAACTCCTCAACCTGCTGAGGAGCGCAGAGGGCACCCTACAGAAGGGTAGGGAAACACCCGCTTTGTTTGTAGGAGGATCTTCTTCCTCTAGGTCCAAGGCGAAAGCCAAGGGAAAGAGGAAGAAAGACCCCGCCAAACCAAGAGGCGGTGTTAGTAAAGTGGGTACGAAGGGAAAGGAAAAGGCAACAAAGATAGCGGGGAAGCTTGTGGGTAAAGAGGAATGCTTCTATTGTCACAAGAGTGGACACTGGAAGAAAGATTGCAGGGCTTGGAAAGCCAGGACACAGGAACTGAAGCAGGTTGCGGCTTCAGCTTCAGGTGTGTATGTTATTGAAAACTGTCTTTCTATAAACTCTACTTCCTGGGTATTGGATACCGGATCAGGATCTCATATCTGTAATTCTTTGCAGGCGTTGAGAAACCGTAGGGTTTTGAAGGCAGGTGACATGACCCTCAGAGTTGCGAACGGAGCTAGCATGGATGCTAAAGCCGTGGGGGACTATCACCTGGGAATGTCAGATGGGCATGTTTTGGTTTTGCGTAATTGCTTTTTTGTACCCAACGCAACTTGTAATATCATTTCTGTATCTTTGGTTTCTAAAGAAGGTTATGAATTTGCGTTTGTAAGTAATGTTGTAAACATTCACCTTAATCAAGTTCTGATTGGGTCAGGTACATTGAGCAATGGTATATACGTATTGAACCAACCACAGATTTTTAATGTCAAGAATACACACAAAAGAAAGTCTCCAGATATCATTCAGACTTTCTTATGGCATTGTAGACTGGGTCACATCAATGAGAGAAGGTTGACTAAGTTACATACAGAAGGATATTTGGATCCGTTCGAATATCAATCGTATGCCACTTGTCAATCCTGTCTCAAAGGAAAGATGACAAAAACTCTGTTCACTGGACACGGAGTAAGAGCGAGCGAGCTCTTGGGACTCATACACAGCGACGTGTGCGGTCCAATGTCTACACATGCGCGAAGCGGTTATTCTTACTTCATTACTTTCACAGACGATTTCTCTAGGTATGGACATGTCTTCTTAATGAAGCACAAATCCGAGGCCTTTGAGAAATTTCGGGATTACAAGAATGAAGTAGAAAAACAAACCGGCAAAAGTATCAAGATTCTAAGATCGGATCGAGGTGCAGAATACTTAAGTGCCGAGTTCCTGAATCATTTAAAAGAGAACGGGATTCTCTCTCAGCTCACTCCTCCATACACTCCGCAGCACAACGGTGTATCGGAGAGATGGAACCGAACCCTATTGGATATGGTACGGTCCATGATGAGTAACGCTGAGTTACCGCGATCATTCTGGGGGTATGCGCTAGAAACAGCTGCATACCTTTTGAACCGAGTTCCTACTAAGACTGTGCCTACCACACCATATGAGTTATGGAGTGGGAAGAAACCCTATCTTCAGTACCTGAAGATTTGGGGATGTCCAGCTTATGTCAAAAAGCAGCATACGGACAAGCTCGAGGCACGCTCAGTACTGTGCAAGTTTGTGGGATACCCAAAGAACTCCAGGGGGTATCTTTTCTATTACGCAGAGGAACAAAAAGTCCTTGTTTCTCGTAATGCCCATTTTCTGGAACATCAGTTCTTAGAAAAAGAAGTAAGTGGGAGCGCAATAGAACTGGAAGAAATTCCAGAACCACAGACTATTACTGAAAGCTTAATGGAACCAGAGGGTTCAAAAGAACAGGACATTCCTACGCCGCTCCGCAGGAGTAGTAGGCAGTCTCATCCGCCCGAGAGATACTACGGTTTTCTCATAGACGGGGATAGAGAGGACTGCATCATAGATTATGATGAGCCTACTAGCTTCCAGCAGGCCGTTCAGAGCGTTGACTCGGTAAAATGGCTGGATGCAATGCGGACCGAAATGGAGTCCATGTACACCAACAAAGTATGGACGTTGGACATTGCTCCAGACGGGGTAAAACCCGTAGGATGCAAGTGGATCTTCAAAAGGAAGATTGGTGTAGATGGACAGGTTGAGACCTATAAAGCTAGACTTGTAGCAAAGGGTTTCCGTCAAAGACCTGGCTTGGACTATGACGAAACCTTTTCTCCAGTGGCTATGCTGAAATCCATTCGGATCCTTCTTGCCATTGCTGCCTTCCACGATTTGGCAGATGGACGTAAAAACCGCTTTTCTAAATGGAAATTTAGAGGAGTGTGTCTATATGGATCAGCCAGAGGGTTTCATTCAGAGTGGGAGCAGCGGAAAGGTGTGCAAGTTGCTTAAGTCCATCTATGGACTAAAGCAGGCATCGCGGAGTTGGAACATCTGTTTTGATGAGACGGTCAAGAAATTTGGCTTTATCAAAAATCCAGATGAACCATGCATCTATAGTAGATTTGTAGCGAGAACTGTAGTATTCCTCGTTTTATACGTGGATGACATTCTCTTAATAGGAAATGACATTCCTATGCTACAATCTGTCAAGGGGTTCTTGTCACAAAGCTTCTCCATGAAAGACCTGGGTGATGCCTCATACATCCTGGGGATCCGGATCCATCGTGATAGATCCAAGAGGATATTAGGACTTTCACAGTCCAGGTACATCGACACTATACTGAAAAGATTCAGTATGGAAGATTCCAAGCGCGGTAACCTACCGGCTTGTCACGGGATCACCCTCTCTAAAGAGATGTCTCCCAAGACTGATTTGGAGAGGGATCGCATGTCTATTATACCCTACGCTTCTGCGGTAGGCTCTATAATGTATGCGATATTGTGTACCAGACCGGATGTAGCTTATGCACTGAGTGTAGTAAGCCGGTATCAGTCAAACCCTGGGGAGAAACACTGGATAGCAGTAAAGAACATTCTCAAGTACCTGAGAAGGACTAAGGAGATGTTCTTGGTGTATGGCGGAAAAGACCTCCAGATCGAGGCCTTTGCTGACTCCAGCTTCCAGAGTGACAAGGATGATTCCAAGTCCATGTCGGGTTTTGTCTTTACCCTCATTGGAGGGGCGGTGTGTTGGAAGAGTTCCAAACAGGAAACCGTTGCAGACTCGACGATGGAAGCGGAATACATCGCTGCATCTGATGCCACAAAAGAAGCTGTCTGGATAAGGAAGTTCTTAAAAGAACTTCAGGTGGTTCCGTCCATTGTTGACCCAATACCTCTGTATTGCGACAACAACGGGGCTATAGCTTTAGCAAAGGAACCCAGGTCCCATCAGAGATCCAGGCACATCTTGAGGCGGTATCACCTGATCAGGGAGATCGTGGATCGCAAGGAGATCGAGGTTCGGAGGGTTGCTTCAAAAGAAAACACTGCAGATCCATTCACCAAGGCCCTACCCCAGACTCAGTTCGAGCGGCTGATCGAGATGATAGGTCTTCGATACGCCAGTACATGGCCTTAGTGCAAGTGGGAGATTGTTAGTGTATATGCCCTAGAGACCATTACTGTATCACACTAGTTTGTATATTACTTAATGGAAGCTTGGGATATTCATCTTGTATAAACAATCTTGCTCAATATAGTAGTATGCTACTTGGTTTGTTTCTACTTCAATGTGTACATGTGCTTATTTTGCGATATCACCTATACGCATTAGTGGAGCCCTTAGGATCTTTGCTTGATTACCAGCGTTGTGATGGCAGTCACACTAGTGGGGGCTGGGTAATCTATAAGCACATCCTTATACAGGTCCCTAGTCGCAGGACTATCGAGACAGGGCATCGATACTCCGGAGTAGACTAGCGTATGCGCTTCTCATCCCAGTGTGGGAGATGGTCTGTCCCACAGCCATCAGTACGTCGTACTGGAGATAGTATACGGGTGCTCGTTAGGTTACGAGTACACTGGACAGGACTCGTCGGGAACTGACAGGTTGGTATTATACCTATCGTCAGTTATCAGTTCCCAGGTGACATGAGTACAGCTTAGTCCGCTGACTTGAAACTGGCACTTCACCTCGAGTACGTTCCCACTGCACTTTGATCACTACCCTACCACGGCTCAAAGGAGTCGTGCAAACAGGTAGTGGTTGGATGCAGTCCCGAAGCACTTGGAGGCAGTGACGGTTAGACAGGATTCGTCTCTTCCGGTATTGGGGGTTGACATCGCGCTGTGTCTAGGAGAGCCATTACACAAGTAGTCCCTGGCCAGGGCAAGCGAGATATACTGGTAGGCTTCCAGTGTTATCTCAGGGTGTTTTGGGCTTCACTCCGACACGACTTGTACCGCTATTGGGGGACTGACGTTTTACCTCCCCCTAGGCCCGACATGCGATGTATCAGACGAACAGACCGGACTGTACGGAGAATGTCACATTCAGACTCAGTAGGAGTTCAGATGGGGTTCACCTCGTCAGCCTTCTTGTCGGCATCTACCTGGGGACCGTTACGCACAGCTAGTGCCGCTTGCGGTCTGTGGTTAAACCCACTGCCAGCGTAGTGTCGAGTCTTTAGAGTCCCACACAGAGGGTATTCGCCTCTGGGCAAAATAGAGTAGAGGTCGCATGGTTTTGCGACAGGGTTCGTTCTCATCCGCGCACTTGTGCACGTTTTGGAGTCCGGACGGATTATACTGGCAGGCTCTGGTTTGAGCCAGATACTGGTATATGTTTTGGGGTTGCTTTTATATCTCGGTATTCTTGTTCCTCGGAACGAGAATGCAGGTGTGTATGCACAGTTGCTTGAGGCGGAGGATGAGGTATTTCATTAGGGTTTCGGAACGGGTGCGTTTGAACAGTTGACAGTCGTCATTTTCCAAACCCTAATAGATTTATGAAATATCAATTAATAATAGTAATTAAATGAAATATTGTTATGGTTAATTTTGTTGACTTGTTGACCATGGTTGACTTGTTGACCATGGTTGAATGTTGACCACCATCATGCTTTGAAAGGATTCTTCTTGATTCTTGCTTACATTCATTTAATGAAGCATGATAGTGGTCATTCCAAAACTACCATCAACTATTCTCATTTGAATTATTATTACTAATTAGATAATTCTTTTTCTTTTGATATGGTTGCAAAAAGGAAAAAGAGAGCTCATTCTTTCATAACCATTCTCTCTCCTCACTTCATCTTCTTCTTCCTCAAGCTCAAGGTGATTCCTTCTCATGTGTTGAGAATCCCTCACCTTGAAAAAGAAAGCACCCCATAGATACTCTCTACTCTCTCTAGGGTTCAAGGTTTGGCAATCCGGAGATCCTAGTTCACTCAAAGTTCGAGTAAGAGCCCGAAGGTTGAACCCTCAGGTGGATCCATCTTCGACGGAAGAAGGCGACGAGGAAAGAACCATCAACCTCTACAAAGTTTGAAGAAGAAGGAGTTCAAGTTTAGGTATAACCATCTTTCCGAGTAGCTAACTCTCTTTAGCTTGTTTGCTAGTTATAGTTTAGGAAAAGATCCCGACTTTGTTAGTCCATGTTGCCCCATGCGCTAAAAATTTGATTTTTATACCGTTTCCGCCTCCCCGCAAGAACCGGGGGTCGCAACGTGGACTTACACTTGAGTCAAGAAACCTCTGTGTAGGACTCTAAAGAATCGTCAATACGCCGGCAGTAGGTGATGATCATATCAAACACCCACAAGCTGCAAGCGCTCAGCTAAACGTAACAGCCACCCAAGTATTGAGCGCTCAGAGGATCAACAAGCAAGCCTGTACATTCTTCTGTGAATCCAATCAGTAACACTCCCGTACAGTCCGGTCTCGTCGTCTGATATGTCGCATATCTCGCCTAGGGATGGTAAACGTCAGACCCCAGTAGCTTGATAAGTCGTGTCGATATGAGGTCTATAACAGTTCGAGAAACTACTGATAACACTTACCAGTAAATCTCAGCAACCCTGGTCAGGGATTTCTGGTTATAGCCAATTGAACACAGCGCAACATCAACTCCCTATACCGGGAGAGACGAATCCCCTCCTATCGCTCATTGCCTCCATGTGATTCGGGACTGTACCCAAAAGCCATCTTTTTGCACGCCATCTTGGACGTGGTATGATGGAAATCAAAGCATAGTGGGAATCACACAAGACTCTATGACGATCTCGGGTCAACAGATTACTCTGTACCAGTGTCACCGGAGAACTGCCATCTGACGTGAGGTATAATACCATCTGGGAGTTCTCAGCGAGTCCGTCCAGTGTACCCAGTATCTACTGAGCACCCGTACGCCATCCTTGATGTCAAACACCGATGGATATGGGATCATCTATCGCCCATCATATGGGTCAAGATGCGTATACGCTAGTCTACTCTGGTGTATCGATACCCTGTCTCGATACACCCTCGACTAGGAACAGTTATAGGATGTATTCGTCGACTACCGTGGCCCCACTAGTATGATCTCATCATAGTCCCAGTAGTCAAGTACATATCCTAAGGGCTTTATCAACATGTAACACAGAGACAATCAGAATACATGTTAAGATTAAGTACAACCAGATAGCGTACTATCATGTCGAGCAAGAAAGTCCTCCCTATATATGTCCAAGCATTCATTACAATATATATCTTATGTACAGTAATGGCCTCTACGGCATACATATAACTAACAATCTCCCACTTGCACTAGGGCCATCTGTTGTGGTATAACATACCCAACAATTAGCTGTGGTTGAAGTATCTCATACTCAACCATCTCATAAAAGTCTCTACTGGGAAAAAGGCCTTTGTGAGTGGATCCGCGCTGTTGTCCTCTGTGTCTACTCTCCTAACCTCGATCTCTCTGGAGATCAACCATCTCCATGATCAGATGATACTGCCTAAGAATTATATCTGGATTTCTGATGGGACGGTAGTTCCTTGGCTAAAGCCACAACTCCATTGTCACACAATGGTAGGAACGAAGTTCATCTCATGAACTTATATATATCCAGACTGTCTCTTTGGTAGCATCCTTGGTAACGATGTATCTTGCCTTTAATCGTCTAGTATGTCACGGTATGTACCCTGGAACTCTTCCAACATACCGTCCCTCCACTGAGGGTATAGACAATGCCTGCGACTGACATTCAGTCGTCCTTATCACCCTGGAACCTTTCCAGTGATTCTCCCCAGGATCGATTGATACCATCTCACTACAATTAGTGAGAATCCTAACATCCAATTAGATCTATCTCATAGATCCAAAACCCAGGATTTAGGAGGTATCACTTTGATCCTATATGGAGAATCCTTGTAATAAGCGGAGATTGACCGAGCATAGCATAGGAAACTCCTTCCTTATCAAGAGTATGACATCAACGTACTCTACGAAGATCACCACCATACTCCCTACTACCTTTTTGTATATACAAGGTTCATCTACCATTTTGATGAAGTCAAACTCTTTGACTACCACATCAAAACAGATGTTCCAACTCCGCGATGCCTGCTATATCCTATAAAGCATCTTGCACACATTTCCGCTGCTCCCACTGTCTATGAAGCCCTCTGGCTGTGTACTTGTAGACGCTGTCTTCTAAAACATCATTTAGAGAAGCAGTCATGACACCCAACCACCAGATATCGTAATCATGGTATGTAGCCGTGGCAAGTAGGATCTGGATGGACTTAAGCATAGCTTTGAAAGTCTCAACTTTTCCATGTACACCAAGTAATCTTCTCAAGATATACTTTCTCCTGATGGGGATTTATCCCTTCAGATAAAGCAACCAAAGTCCATACTTTGTTGGTGTATAAGGATTCCATCTCAGATCGCTAAGCATCCAGCCATTCTTACAGAGTCCTACTCCTGATGGCCTGCTCGAAACTAGTTGGGTCATCATCTTATGATACAATCCTCGCTCCCACTGTCATAGAGAAACCGAAGTATCTCTCAAGTGGGTGAGGAACCCTACTAGATCGGCGGAGAAGCTGAGGTATGTTAGAATCTATTGAATCCTTTGGTTCTACCAAATCATCTGCTGTAGTTTATATAGCTGGAACTCCTTCCAGTTCTACCTCATGTCCACTAATTTCTTCACAAGAAATTCCCTTTCACAAAGGTGGCATGTTGAGAAACAAAACATCTTTTGTTCCTCAGTTAGGTAGAAGATATTCCCTTGCGAATGCTTGGGATATCCAACAAACTTCCACAGATCTGTCTTTGCCTCGAGCTTGTCCGGATTTTGCTTTTCAGACATAGGCCGGACAACCCCAAATCTTAACATACTTAAGATATGGGCTCTTCCCTTTCCATATCACATATGAAGTGGTAGGCAACTGATTTGATTTGAACCCTATTCAATAGGTATGCAGCTTCTCAAGTGCATAACTCCCAAAAGGAAATAGGAAACTCAGTAGTACTCATCATAAAGCACACTATATCATATAGGGTGCTATTGCTCCACCCCGATATACCATCGTGCTATGGTGTATACGGAGGAGTAATGCCGAGAGAGATTCTGATTCTCCTTTAGAATAGTCCAGGAATTCCGTGCTCAAGTATTCTCCTCCCTGATCTCATCAAAGGACATAATACTTATACCCGTTTATGGTTCTCTACATCTAACTTATATTCTGTGAATATCTCAAAAGTTTCGGACTTGTGTTTCAACAGGAACATATGTCTGAATCTTGAGAGATCATCAGAGAATGTAATGAAGTACAAAGAACCAATCTTGGCATGTGTAGACAGGGGACCTTCATACATCAGCATGTATCAATCCTAAGAGTTCACTAACTCTTTCTCTGTTTCCAATAAACAGAGCTGTGGCCATCTTATCTTTATGACATGACCGGCAAGTTTCACAAGATGTAAATTCAAACTAATTTAAATATGCATCTAAATGTAACTTCAGCTAGTCGGGACGTATTGATATGACCCAGTCTACAATACCTCAAGAAGGATTCGTTCATTTCTGAACTCTTCCTCTTGTGTGTATTCTGTATACTAAGAACTGTAGTTTGATTTAGAACGTCAATGCTTTTAGATAACGTGCCTGAACCGATCAACTCTTGATATAGGAAATGTTCAAAGCATTATCCAACAATACAAAATTATATCCTTTCTTTACTTATAAAGAGACCGATATGATGTTGTATATCAGGTTCGGTATCTAATAACATTCATTCAGAATCAATGTATTCTGGTAATACAGGGTGATAGTGACCAATAGACTTGGCTGCAACACTTGCACCGTTTCTATCTCATGAAACTTATCACCCGTTCTCAGTTCTCTACTTATCTGTAGCCCATGTAATAAATTACATATGTGGGATCCTGATCCGGTATCTCATACCCAGGACGTAAAGCATACTGTGAAACAGTTCTCGGTAATGAACACACCCGAAGAAGATGCATCAGCATGCACTTTCTTCATTTGGGCGGCACGGGAATTCCGGTTTATCCCCTATTTCCTGCTCTGTTTTATAACATTTATAAGTTGGAGCGGGACCAAC
Source organism: Agapanthus africanus (assembly GCA_030015575.1). Taxonomy (NCBI): domain Eukaryota; kingdom Viridiplantae; phylum Streptophyta; class Magnoliopsida; order Asparagales; family Amaryllidaceae; genus Agapanthus; species Agapanthus africanus. Next base: position 594,721,358 of record CM057337.1, on the reverse strand, counting down.
GTTCCCCAGCTCAGTATAACAAGCGGGTTCGGTCAATATATCCGAATTATTATCTTGATTAAGGCGTGATATGGTCGCTACCTGGAGAGAGAGAGAGAAGAAAACACTCAGCGTGCGCTTTTTACAAGATTAGATTGGTTATCAATTTATCTAATCAGGATGTCTCCTACTGTTTTAGTCAAATCTTCCTTCAAACCCTAAAAGGAAAGACTAGCCGAGATTAATTACACGCTACAAGTTCGCCAATCTTTCAGCCAGGCCAGTGCCGGTACTTTGAGGGAGGTTCCCCGTGCTTTCGCACGGACCTAATTAAAGTAAATCTCGTTTTTCCAGGGGCGTAACCCCGTTAACACCTTTCTGGACACCTACTTGATCGGCTAATTGTAATGTGTAAATCTCTCCCAGGAGTGACTCTTACTCGCAGCGGGTATCGGGATCCAACTATGTCATAGAAGGTATGCAATCTCATTGCAAATTTCAACACTTGAAATTCCCAATAATATTTCACCCCTAGCATGCTATGACCTTGACGCATGCCAAACAACCCATAGTCAGCTAGCCAAGTTCAACCCGTACATTTCTTGTTTGAATTAAACCCACCCGCACGACCCTTGACGCATGTCAAACAACGTCGTACGAATACCCTAATCCAATCGCATCGTATGCTAGAAGATAAGCACTAGTTAGCTACCGTACACTACGCCTTGACGCATGCCAAACTACCGCAGCACGAATACTAAGTAGTACTTATCTGAAATGACGGAGGGCTACGCAGGTTTTTAAGAAAACCATGAGCGTAAAGAACTTGATATCGTTGTAGAATCGAGTGTTTTAAAATGGAATGTTTTTTAGGCTTTTCTAGTTTTGCTAAAGAGGTCACTCCCGGTGAAGGGATCGTCGGCTCTTTCCTCATCGAATAAGGTGCAGGATATATCATATATACCGCTGTGCAAAGCAAGAACTATAGAAGCAACCAAAAACAAACCGAGTATGCAGCATCTGCTAGTTTCACTAAAGAGGTCACTCCCGGTGAAGGGATCTCGGCTCTTTCCTTATCGAATAAGGTGCTGGATGTTCTATAAGGAACACCGCTATGCAAAGCAAGAACTAGAGCTACCAGTTTTTAAACAAGTTTCTACAACATCTTAAGGTTTCTTTTATTTCATTAATCTCATTAATGAAGTCCCATTTTAATATGCTTCATAAGCATCACATTTGAAACGAAATCTGCAATATAACATATATCTCATATATATAATATAAACATTCGTCTCAGACAGTAATATGATCTCATCACAGAACTGTCACGTCCCGAAAGTACGGAACATGACCGGCACTTAAACTACGAAACGTCTCGAGGCGTACATAATCTAAGTAAACCGAAAACCCAGAAATCCAAACCAAGAAAAGTAGTAGAGTGAAGGAAAACCAATTTAAATCAAGTAGTTTTAATAGCATAGCCGAATTATGCGTTTTAAAAAAAACATCAAATATTTCCTGAAAATTTCGGCAGAGTCTCCTTTGTAAATACTGGCCCCCAAACGGGATACAACATGAATAGTATACGAAATCAATAAAAAGGCATCCCCAAGCGGGAGCTAGCTCTTCGTCAATCGACGGTCACAACCACACAAGCAATATAATATACAACGCCAACGGCGAGGATCAAAAACTCAAAACCACAAGAAAACCACAGAAATAAAACGCGCGACTCTAAGGTCGAAAGAATAACATCTCTGGTCTCTATCTCAATAAATACATTTTTGGTTGATGGAACTTCTAGATACAACAGAGTAATAATATACAAGTTATATAATGAGGGGTACGATACAAGTAAACCCACCTACTAGCAAATCACCCGAAGGAAACTATGCCCGCAAGCCGTAATGAAAGCTGTACGGCAAACCTGCAAGAAAATGGGGCACAACGGGGGTGAGTTGCCAACTCGTGAATAGAAAAACATCTACGCACAGAAATCGCATAAATAAAGCAACCTAGGTCAAAGATCATAATATATCCTCAAATATATGAATAACATGCATCCTATAACAATGGCTAGGGTAATATCTAACCCGAGTGTGATCTCATGTGCCCGTGTCAGTGCCTCATGTAGCAATATATCATATGAATGAGGTATGAATGCATGAAAACAGAATACATGTAAATGAAGAAACTGTTTTCATAAATTAGTGAGATTTCCTTTGTAATTTTAAAATGAGGTATCATAAATGAAATCAGCATCAACAGTGTCTAGTATCGACACAAAACATAAATCTCAATGTCTCAAAACCTCAGGCTCCGGCAATCCGGACTGGCCTGTATCATCAAATCTCAGTACCTCAATATCTCGAAATCTCAATGTCTCAATCTCAATATCTAGGGCGTCGTCAGTCCAGACCGGCCCTTACCATCCATCTCAAGACCACGACGGTATCCTCCGGATATCCGACGCATCGGGTAAAATCACCGGTAGGTAGTCTCCCCCTGCCAGGCTCATCGTCATCACCACAAGCTTCTTGCCCCGGGGTACCTTACGGGGTCCACCATGTACCCGAAACGGTTCATCCAACTCCTCGAATCGGGTCTCGAAATCCATCAGCAAACTCATGGTGGACGACTCAAACATCATGGGAAAAACCGCGCTTTTTATTTAAAAAAGGAAAGAAGAAGTTTGTATATGTTTTGCGGTTTTCCCCAATCCAGAAAATCTCATGGAAATCCGAATCCAAAACCTCAATAGCACGTAAAAAATGAATATATGCATGAGAATCCATGAATGCGGCATAACAATAAATAACAGTATGCATGAAATAGCAGGTAATAACTACAATGTCTAAACTAACATATAAGGCAAATACACTAATATCATGTCTAAACTATTAGCTAACAGGCTATGTCAAGCAATAATATTTTCTAAGGTGTACGTGACATGGCAATTACCGATGAAGATGTGTGTGAGCCGGCAAGTAAGTGTACGTGGTACATACGCATCATCGGTAATGGTGCTGGTGTCCTAACCACAAGATATCAACAGTAGAATATGAAGCATAATATAAGCATGTGATGCGGAGCGAACAACAATAATGAGCGGGAGCTGAATACTAGATGCAACGATAACTAATCTGCATTAACCTAATATAAGTCCTACAATGGTGCCTTTTGAAATAACACGAATCGTGGGGTTTTGAAAATAGGGGCTACGGTGTTTTTTAAGAAAAGATACGTTTTTTTTGAAATATCCGTAGAATCCCTTGACTTGTCTTTTAAAATACGCACGATTCGTAAGCTTTGAAATAGGTAGGAACCGAATCTAATCTAACAACTAACTAAACTAAAGGGCTAAGCTATAAGCTAGACTACAGGTAAGGAAACTGCCTAACATCTGAGTCGATACATATACATACCTGTATATATATTAGTCGGTGATCCCGCCTCAATAATATCATATCCGATACCATATCTATAATCAGACATCCCAAATCAAGAGTGCGGATCAATCATCAAGATATAGCTCGTATGTAAATCCGTCGTGCGGCATCCTCAAATCTGGGTACGGGTCAATATCACATTCATCATACTATTCACCTGGTATCCTCTTTATCAAATATCATGATCGGGGTACTGATCTACGTCTAGTACAATACTGATACCGCCTAAGTATGCATGGACGTGTGTGAAACACTACGTCAAGGACCCGCTACAACGTCATGTCGTATCTCAAATACGAACCCTGCTATATCACCGATCTCACAGCCTCAAATCAAATCTCATCGACTCATCTTAAATCCCAAGTACTATCCTCATTATCCATGCATGCGTATATGAATGTACATATGCATAGTCCCATACCCACGCATATATACATATATACACATCCCAATCTGCGCACAAGAAAGTAAAGTATGCAAGTCTGTGTGCGCGTATGTCGATATAACAACTACTCTAGGGTTTCGCAACTAACCCAAAGGTACTCCATGAACTCATAAACATAACATGAATGAACATTCTCGTATCATAAAACACCTATATAACATATATATATGAGCTACACTACGGACTGCGGGGGTGCTATACGCCATCCACCCGACTTCTCCCCGTAGATATAAATCTACTCACCTGGTCCTCGCTCGCCGGTGCCGACGTCGCCACGCGCTTGCATGTTGTCTCGAAGTCCACATGGGGTACCTACATATCATAACGCACCGTATCGCATTAAAATCCGACTCATGACCAAAACTACTCACGAATCCCACATAAGTCAAAACCTATGGTTGCTTTCACAAATCAACCCAAAAACCCTCGACGTCGGTGTACAAACGCCAGACCATCGAGAAAAACCCAAATACACTCATTTACACATTCACGAACACTAATTTTACTATAAAATAGGTTAAAACTCACAAAAACCCTAATTTCACTTAAAAAGTCATTTTTCCGAAAATCTAGCAAGCACAATTCGCCGTTTTTGTACAAAACATGATGTTTTAACAAAACTAATGGCCATAAGGCTCACTAACCATCTTAATTAAGTCATACCAATGTTAATTAGATTTTAAACTTAATTCTTAATATCAATCTCAAAAAATCTAGTTTGCAAACATAACCAATTTTAACATTTTCATAGCAAAAATGCACAAACTACAATCTAGCTTAGATTTGCATGATCTAAAGTATTAAACTACACTTAATAATGTTAATGAAGTCATGAAAAACCTAATTAGATTTTTAGTCTAACATTTGAAAATATTTTACAAAACCAAGTTTGCACTAGAAATCGAAAAATTGCGCAAACATCGCGGATTTGCGACAAAATGGTCACAACATTGCACAATCACCCAATCCACACAACTAGCTAGATACAACACTCAAATTAACCCGCATGAAAGGATTCAATTTCAATTTCTAACTTTAACCCTTCTCTTGAATTTCATCACACAACCAACAACAACCAAATTAACACTTTAAAAACCTATTTTAGCATAATCAAACTACAAATTAAACATTAGATTAGAATTATACCTCTCAAGTTTGAAACCCTAGGTTCTCTAGCCTCCAAAGACACCTCCTTTCACCATTCTTTAAACCAATTTGAATGTTAGAAGAGGTAGAATAGGGATTAGCTTTGAATTAGTGAAGGAATTGTGGATTTTTTTGATGTGTTTTGAGATGAAATTGAAGCAAAAGAGATGGAAATTTGGGGGGAAAAATGGGGCTGCTGCTGGTCATTTTCGGCCATGAGAGGAAGTGGGGAGTTGTGAGGGAATGGTGTGATGAAAAAACTAAGTAAAAGCCCCTCCCAATTACCATAATACCCCCACCTACATAAACATATAAAAAAACCTTTATTTTAACCATTCTTTTCACATAAAAGAAGTAAAAAGGAGAGGGAAAGTGAGTGGGCTGCTGTTGGTGGTGGTGGGGCCAGCCATGAGTGGGTGAGGATGGGTGAGAGAGAGTACAAGAAAATTCCATGCAAAAAGAACCCCTCAAGTTACCAAATTGCAAGTTTTCGCTAATTTCACCAAAAAAGCCTTTTTTTCTTCAATAATTTCTAACACCGTTTGGCAGATTCATTTTGTTTCAAAAACAATATGTTAAAATTATGTTTAATGTGTTATGATGCACAAAATTTGTTTCAATTCATTCCAATTTGTAATTTTCCCTAATTAAATGTATTAGTGACGGCTTAAAATAATAATAAAATAATTTTTTATTTCATAAAATTTGAAATTTCACCAGTGGGTCAATAAACACCAAATACTAGCAATTACATAGATAGAATATGTATATTTAATTTTTATAATAAAATATTTGCATTTTGACTTTTTACAGAAAACCCCCTTATTTTACCGATTTTCCGAAATTTCACCGAAACGATTTTCAAAACGCTACAATCTTCCCCCTTAAAGAAATTCGGTCCCCGAATTTAAATTAAAACTCTCCCCAAATACGAAAACATCTAAGCAAAACCATTAAGTCGTCGGGGCTCCGAAATCATAACTACATAAAACAAATCGTAGCGCGGCGCATGCGCATGAAAAATGAGCATATAATTCAAAATCAAAACTCCATCCAGCATCCTGCAATCATCGGAGTCAAGGTGAAGACACGTATGCCAAATCCAAAGCAAAACTGATATGATATAATCTCGAAACTATACATGTAAATATCAACTCTATATATGTAAATATCTGAAGAAAATGCATGCCAAATCTTTTAAAGTCGCTATGCAATGCGTATACACTGCACAGTGGCGGACGCCTCTTATAAGATGATAACCATATACGTATATATCTTTTGTTTAACATGTATGTTCCGCCGTTTTTTTTGAAAATAATTTAGAAAAGGGTTCCCTTATTTTTTTTAAATGTTTCGTGTCCTATCAGACACGTAGGTAAATATTAAGACTATAGCTCGCTTTTTGGAAATCCCCTTCGATAGCTATCAATGCATGCAAAATATACTCAGGTACTGTTCTCTGACTAGTCCTGCTCAGTACGAAAACCATAATAACATCATAAAAACGCACTACTCCATAAGAAATCAATCCCAAAATACGCATATGAATACTATGTGCGTCTGGTGCGCACGGAAATCAAAATCCATATATGTGCCAACATGTGCATAGAAACAAGATCCAAGTGCATCAGGTGTGCACGAAACATCTGTCATAGGCAACGTAGGTGCCTGACAGCAAAAATCAGGTGCATCTGACATGCATGAAGAATCTCGATTTAGTGCATCTTGTGTGCACCAAAATCGCACCTCAAAACATGCGCCCAACATGCGCGAAAATCCAAATCAGGTGCATCCATCGTGCACGAAATCATGAAATCCAATATCAAGCCCCGAACATGCGCAAAATCCAATCAGGTGCACAAGGTGCACAAAACAAATATCGAACATCACAATCGAAATCGAAGTCCAGTGCATCTAAATGCACAAAAGGCGTATCACTGCACTGCAAGCATATATAAACTATACAGAGTGCAGGAACCAAATCATGTGCGTGCATACGCACAAAATCAACTCAAATGTCTAAAACCGTAAAATCACAAACAGGTGAAACCAAAGCACGAAAACGATATCAAGTGCAACACTGTGCAAAGATCGTAAATCCTCAATCATCAAAATCAAATCATGCGAATAAATCACCCAAAACATCGAAATCAATAATGGCGGAATAGTACCGCTCAAGCGCATCCTCTAAGAATCTCGGGCCAACTGTCGCGGTCACTAGTGGGACGTCTCGTCGATGATCATGAACTCTGACCTGCTGGTGTGCGTAACAATGACCACTCCTGGGTCAAGGTCTTCACTGGGAATTACCAATCTCTCGGTCCATCGGCTCATCGGCCCTGTCAGGTGTGCTAACGGGAATGATCCCGTTCTGGCACGTCTCTTGTCATCTCCCGGTCAATCATCGCGACTACTCGTAAGACAGCATATCACTGGCGTCGGCCTCTGGCTCTCTGAATGTACGTGACACATCTGATCCTGGGTGCAAGTATCATTGCAGCAGTGTCCTGGAAGGAATCCTGCTCACGGTCCCTTCCATGTCTCGTCTCTGCCAACTGTCCGGAAGTCATCGTCCTTCCCTATATCTGCATCTTGCTCTGGAACGGCTGCATACCCATCGCGACTCCTTCTGGAAGGTATATCCAGTACTCTGCCTTGGCATGCGCATCGCATCTCTGATGTCGGCGGAGGGGAACGTCATCATATCCAGATCTTGTACGAACCTCTTACTCCATTTTTCTCTAATGTCGACCGTTTCGGACTCGTCTCATCGTGGCTGCATGGACTGAGCTCCAACGGCTATCCTCGTATCGGGAGTCTCCCAAGAAATGCATCTCACCACCTAGCATCCGAATTAAGTCGAACCATCCAATCGATTGTCAAAACCTCATAATCCCCCAAGGGCTCAACATCTTGGGCACAGTTTAATAGTATCGAGTACATACCACAGCATCGGTGGTCCAGCCGTAGAAGGGCAAACCCAAGCCTCACTAATGGCGCCGTGGAACTGCCGCAAACCCGAAGGTTCAAAGGTTTTCACACGGTCATTATGTCGAGTTAGGGTTTCATTCTTTTAGAGGGACCATAGAATTGCCTGCATGTCTTTCCGACTACTTTAAACTTGGAATAATAGGTTTCTGACATTCGATCGTCTCTGTCAATTCTCAACGTCTCCGCATGAAGTCGTCTCTAGCTGGAATCAATCTATCTGATGACCTCGCATCGGGGTAGCGAACGAACCACATGTCCTAGTCATTCATCCTCGGTGACTAGCGACCTTCTATCATCTCTTAGTACAACTCGTACTGCAATAGCTCCAATATCTGGGGCGATATCTCGTTGTTCGTAGCAATAGCTGGCTCGCTCGTCTGCACGCTGAACAGTGCCTCGACCATCACGAACACGCAATACATCATCGGTCATCAAAATCTGGTTGGCCTCTATCAGTGGCGCAATCCTCTGGTGCTGATCTGCATGTCTGAGTAATCTCATACAGCGATCCATCCAACGCTCGTGGCGCAAAAACACAATAAAAAGACACATCTCTGCAATCGTGTGTCGCCGAAATTATATCCTGGTCAGTC